>CM032330.1:11382679-12064561 GCA_019022515.1 Quercus aquifolioides | reverse complement strand
CTCATACCCAATCCTTCAAGGATATCACCCCAAACGCACATGCCGTGTGGGTGAAAAGGGGTACACATGCATAAGCATTTTAACATGTTCATGCATTAATTCTTTTGATGTTTAGGAACATTTGCTTATGCATCTTTACATGCTTGCTTTGATTTGTATCATTTGCTTCGGGTTTTAGCATGTTTCTTTTTCAAGCTTTTGCTTTGCTTTTGTTTTTAGTGTGTTCAAAAAATTCAAAAACCCATAAAAAGTTGAAAAATCTTCAAAAATTTTGATCGCTTGTTTTGTGTATATCACATGTGAGTTTGGCCTAGTACCTTCGTACTAATGGCGTAGTGCATTTACAAGCTTAGCTTATATTTATATGCACATTTATTTGTGTGGAAGATATCTTGAAAAATATGTGTGATTGTTATAAATAGATCTTCAAGCTTGTCATGAATGAGTGGTCAATAGTCTTGATGGTCTTGATACTTGCATAGACTTGTGCCTATATATCTTCCCACTTTATTTTTATATTTTTGCAAAAGAGCTCACCAAATGTAAATCTCCAAATGAAAAGAGATATCGAGCTGCAAAAGTCTGTCGCACATACTAGTATTTGACTAGGAAAAAGGGAAAACGACTTTTTATTGAAATATATGGTGCTCAAAAAGCCAAAGGCTAATTCTCAATGTTGAAATATCAAAAATTTCAAGCACCAATCTCAAAATGAGATGTATTATCCAAAAAGGATCGAATGTTATGATTTATGCAAAAGCCAAATAAAAACTTCTAAGTTGTGTAATCATTTTGTGGGAGGTCATATATGTTCATTTCTATAATTGAGATAGACCACTTGACCTAGTATCAGTTGTGTATGACTTGATTGAATTGATCATTGAAGCTTCACTCTGGTCTAAGGACTTTTTCACACTTGATACTTACCCACAACACACAAGACTTTGATTCAATGAATGCTTATCTCATTTGTGTGATTGTACATGTTCAAATGTGATGTGTATGCTCAAATACTTGTTGATCAAACCCAAAAAGATTTTTGAGTGTTTTATTTATTTTTGAAAGTGATTTTATACTTTCGTGCTTTTATGTTTTTGTTCAAAATGCATTTTTGTGTTTGTCTTCAAAAACTGGTTCAGAGGTTGTCTCTCGAGAAGCTTGCGACTTAGAGCTTTCTGCGAAAAGGGCTTAAGGGAAATAAATTTTTTCATAATGTCACACAGAGACACTCGCGACTATATCGCAACTACCTCGCGACCAACAGCTTCTCGCGAAATGCTGTTTGGCTAAAACTGGATTTTTCCAAAGTCAGATAGAAGCTACCGCGACTGTTTCGCGACCTAAAACTTCTCACGAATGCTAATGTGCTTCAGTGGCCATTCTCGCGACTGTTTCGCTACTCTCTAACCAGCGAAAAATGCGTGTTTTCAATTTTTAATGTAGCCGATGTGACAGTTTTTCAAAATCTCTCATTTCCCTCGCATAGCTCTCTCGAACCATTTTCAACCCAAATCACTATTTCATTCAAATCCCATCATTTTCAAGCAAAATTTCTACACAATGCTTTCAAGTTATGTATTTCTTACACTATTCTCATCTTTTATTTTCGGATTATGCAGAATTTATGCTTAGGGTTTTGAAAATTGGGGATTTTCAAAAATTGGGTTGGGTTTCTATTCTCTGTGAATATTTTTTTCAAAATCTTTGATTGGGCTGAGTCCCATTTGCTGTTTGTGCATCTGTGTTGGCCCCTTGTGGCATTTTGAGCATGTATTGAGGCATTATTCCATATGTTCATGCATTTTTCATAACTGTTGTGCATTGTTGCATGTCATGTATTTGACAGATTGTCCAAGTGACATTTTTGTGTTGCATTGGACTCAAATGAGTTCCAATCTCTGGTGTTGGTCTTGTTTGATCATATGAATCATATTTTGATCAACTTGTGTGTGTTTTACACCCTTTGTTCAGTTTGTACTTCAATGCCATGCCATGCACACTCTAGGCACACCTCATGCATCTCACGCTGCACACACATGCACCAGCACATGCATCAGCACACGCACACATATGCACACACATGCACACCTACTTAACCTCATGCATTGTGTCTTTATGTTCTTGGTTTGACTGTTTTAGCATGTTGGTTTGAATTATTTGTACTCTGTTTTCAGTTAGTTTTAACTTGTTTTGAACTAACTTGAATCTAATCAAGTTTTTGTGTTTTGTTTTGTGTTTTTGCACATGTTTTTGTCTGTTCTGTGCTCAATTGTGCAGATGTCTCCAACCAAACATTCTGCGACCAAGAAAACCACAAAACGTCCTCGCACTGATTCAGACAATTTCAAGTCTGCTGATGCTGACATGAAGTACAATGATTGCTATAAAAGAGCAACCATTATCATGGAAAGGGTGGTTCAGCTAGAAACCCTTAAGGACACATTCATCCCTGAGGTGTTCAAAGAAAGGACTTGGACCAAGCTGTTGAACCCGATTGGGGTTGTGTACTCAGAAATCATTCGAGAATTTTTGTCGAATGCTACTGTGGAAGATGACAATATAGTTTGCTGGGTGAGGCACAAGGAGTTCATGATCACAAGGGATAGTATTCAAGAATTTTTAGAGATTCGTCCTCCCTCTCAGCCAATGTCAATCAAATATGAATAGAGATTGGGGTCTACTGAGGAAATGATAAACATTCTCGGTGGTTCACCAAAGAAATCATCAATGGATACAATCCGATTTTTTCTAGAGATGAGGACATTGAGTTATGTGATGATCCATAACCTGTATCCGGTCACCAACCTCACCACACTATCAGCTCCAAGGACGAGGTTTCTCTACGACCTTTTTACTCACAAGGAGATTGATATATGTAGCCACATCTTCCATTTTCTGAAGAAGAGCATTGAAAAGCAGAATTCAAGGACTGTCATGCCTTTTCCCACTCTGATTATGGGACTCATTGAGAAGACAAAGTTGAAACTTCCGAGTGGTCTCACTGTGGTTCAGAGGGACTACCCCATTGGTGCCCATACATTAACTAAGAGCACAGCACACATCAAGGGATCCAAGACTGGTGTGCACACCATACCATAACCACGAGTTGAGCAGGAGGAAGAAGATACAGAGGAGGAGATTGATAGGTTCATTTCTGCTCTTGAGACTTCAGCACAACCATCATCTTCTACACCAGCACGAGGCGTAGACAGACTTGATCAACTACTAGATAAGATGGACCAGATGTCTTCAGTTCTTGACTCCTATGTGCAGCACACCGCGACCCAATTTGCATACATCTAGGGACAGATCACTGCGTTATCTTCCCAAATCAGTGACTTGTCTTCGGCGCATGGTTCAGATTCATTTCGGTCAAAAAAGGGGAGACAATTTTGAGGGGGAGCCGCGGAAGAGCTTGCATAGTGTTAGGGGGAGCATAGTTTTAGACTTATAAGCATTGGTTATTGGTTCATAGACGTTTTTTTTTTTTTTTTGGTTTTCATAACTGCTGTGTTATGCTTTTATTGTTTTTGTTTAAAACTTTGATACTCTGTTTTTATTTCAGTTTATTATCAGCAATTTGTGTTTATCTCTATGCTTTGTAGCATTTATTTGTACTTTTAAGATATTGCTATTATGTCTTAAGTACCTCACTCTTGTGCCCTAGTAGGATCTTTTATCCTAGATGCAAGTACTTCATGTATTTTGCATTGGTTGAGTGTTGGACATGCAATTGATCCTAGGGATTGCTCTTAATTGCATTGCGTGTCCGGATGAGCATTTACTTGCTAAATGTTCATTGTAATCATTCTTTAATGACTGTTTTTGTTTGATCAAGATATGCTTACATGTTATGATGTGTTTACAAACTTGATCGCACTTTACTTGCTCTTGTACGTACCATGTGTTTAACTTGTCATAAGCTTAATGAAAGTTTTGTTTGTGTGCAAGTGTTTCAGGTAACAGGTATATACTTGCAAGTGCTTCACAGCTTCTAGATTAGGTGTGAGTGAGTTTTGCCACTGTTCCCAAACTCACGTTTAAGTCTAGAGTCTGTTTTAGGGGTTTTGTTACGGAATAGTCAAAGGGGGAGATTGTAAAGTTGTAATTTACAACTATATGTTTTGTTGGCTTATATTCCATGCCAAATTTGATTGTAATTATATTCAATCTGTTGTACCCTGTATTTATTGTGGGATTTCATTTTAAGGGTTGTGTGATAGAGAGAATGGTGTGAAGACTCAAGCATTTGAAGAGTGAAGAAGGTTTCGCGGGTATCTCGCGACTTAGCAACCCGCGAAGTATATCATGTGCCCTGCACATGCTGGAATACGAAGAGTTAGGCCAGATGAAGACAGATGTGCCTCGCGAGTATCTTGTGGGTAAGGCCTTCCCGCGAGACACCCACGAGGTATTCTGTTCTGCCAGCCTGTCTAGTCTGATACACACTTTTTATGCCTACACTATTTATACCCACATTACCCACAAATGTAAAGGAGAGCCTCTGAGAGAAAACCCTAGCCAAACACCTTGAGAGTTAAAGATTGTCATACCCACAATCCTCTACACATTTGTTTTGGGAATTTCCTCATCTCCTACCTCTCTATTTCCATACCATTGAGAGATTGATAGCCCAAACACTTACCACACCTTTTGAGAGTGTCAAGTGGAGTTTTGGTGCTGCTGGGAAGCATTGGAAGAAGCCTAGAATGGCAGATGCAACATGGAGCTTGTTGCAAGATCCGGAGAACTAGACAAGACACGATTTCAAGAAGCCTTGTTGGAGTAGGAGCTTGGAGGGCTTAGGTACAGAGGGTAGATTAGGCTTGGAGGGTCTCTTGCTCACCCTTGTATCCCAACTGATTGTTTAGTAGATCGATTTCCGTTTAGAAGGCAACGGAGAGGTTTTTCGCCGAGTTCTTCGGTTTCCTCTTCGATAACACGTCTCGGTGTTATTTGTGTTTGCATCTTTCTTCCCTACTCTTGTTCATTTCATTTTTACTGCTATGTTGTTTTAAATATGGATTAGAGTAGTTGTCTTGCTTATACGCTTGTGTTTACACTATTCCGCACTTAGTATTAAATTAGTGTAAAATCAACCAAGCCATAACTTTAATTTTGGGGTCTAAACAGCTCATGTGTATTCGACACATTTCCGAGCTTTTAGTTTTCATATTTATTCAATGAAAATAAATTAAAAAAATTAAAACTAAAAGCTCAATATGCTATAGAATTCTTTTTTTTAAAAGTATTTTGTATTAAAAGTGGTGTCACATTTAATATGAAAATAACAAAATTCTCGATTGTTGCAATGAACGATAAGTACTAAGTACTTGCACCAAAATTAAGAAATTGATTCGACAAAAGGCACAAAATTAGACTTTAATTTTGGATCTTATTAGATTTTCTCTCAATTTTGACTTTATATATATATATATATATATATATATATATGAATGCTTTCTACTTAAAAATTACTAAACAATTTTTTATTAGTGCTTGTTTAGGTATTTATTATTTTCCATTAACCTTATAAAAAATTTTAGTTTATTTTAAAATTGTTTTAATTTATTCCTATATTTTTTAGTCAACTCTCCATGCAATAGATGACATTTGGTTAGTTCACAAAGTAATATATCCTACAGGGTAAAAACAATAGAAGTCAAGGATTGAAAACAATGAAATAAAATCTGCATGGAGTCAAAGTGTTGCAACGAGTCAGGAAGGACCAAATTCTTTATATATATATATATATATAATTTCTTTAATTGATATTTGCCTTTTCAATGCATACAATATTTAATTTATAAAACCACCAACAAAAGGAACTCCCACGCTTGGCAGCCATTGGGTACCATTAATAAAATTTTCAACAGTAAAATGTTTAATCTCTTCAGAATTTTTGGCAATATGATACCCGGGCCATTTAACTCTTCCTGTTGTATTGGCTCCTGGGCCCCAATTAGCATACTCCACATGATGCAAAGTGGATAAGCTTTTCTTGTCATTGTTCGGAAGCCATCCTTCAGGGTCAACCAATTTGTCTAAGAAACATTCCATGACAATGGTTTGTGAATAACTATACCACGGCCTGCCTAGAAATGTTTTGATTTGTGGGTAAGGTTGAAGATCTTTGTCAGCCTTAATGGAGCAATTGTGTAATACTATTCCTGTATCTTCCACTTGTCCACGACCTTGAGCTGTGATCATATTCACAGTGCCTTCCGTACGCTTCCTCACGTAAATGTCACAATTCTGTAAGACAACTCGTGAATTCCCAAATATGAAATCTACTGTGCCATAAACTTCACATTCTCGGAAGAAATGAATACCATATGCTGTCAGTAACGTATCTTGGTATCCTTGTATTGAGCATTGGTAAATTGCAATTCGGTCACCGGCTACTCTCAAAGCCACAGCTTGGCCAGCATCAGGTCCAGCATTGTTCACAAATCTAATACCTTTAACAAACACGTCATTGGCGCTAATATCTAAATGAAGAAATATAAACGAAATAATCAGTATGTGTTAAAAATAAATAAATAAATAAAACAACAACAATAACAACAACATGTGTTAATAGATATTTACAACATTACATGCAAAGTTAAATAAAAAAATTTAAGACTAATATGAGAATAAAACCTTACCTACTGTAGCTGATCCTGAAGTTCCATAACCTTGTTTTGCAGTTTTGTGAAATTGAACAATAGTCTTCTCCATACCTTCTCCAATTAAAACTAAGTTAGACATGTTCTGAGCTATGTAGACCGCTTCATTATATGTCCCTTGTTTGATTAAAATAACATATGGACTGTTACGACCTATTGGAATCTTTGATATGGCTTCGTTAATGGTGTTGAAGTTGCCACTTCCATCAATGGCAACTGTGACATTGGGCTTGTAAGAGTGAACATTGACACATGAAATGAATAGAGTTAAAAAGAGAGGTAGACGAACAATATGTATTGCCATTGAGTCAGAAGAAAATAAGCTAGAACCTTTTTCTCTTTTTTTCTTTTTTTTCTTTTTTTTGGATACAAAGAGGGGGGAGCTAAAACAAGGAATCAAAAACACAAACTAGAGCTTAAACAAACAAACAAGTACTGATTGCAAGTATGAAATGCAAGTGCTCTATTTATAATCTAATATATAGTTGTACCATAATTTAAATTTAACCATGGTACAACTTATTAGTTGTTGTAAATAACGTACTAACCAATTCCTCGATGTACATGGCTTATTTCATTTGGTTTGCAATTTAGCTTAGTGGTTTATATGGTGCTAGCAGTTTGAGTTGGTTTTGCTGTGGTTCATATTGGCAGTGGAGAATGTGAATTCTTAGCCATGGGTGGACACAATTGTGGGTGCTTTGAGATATTGTGTTGTCGGGGATGGTTTATTTTTAGTGCATGTATGTGTATGTTGTGCAACATTTAGCACGAAAATGAGAAATCATATTATAGAAATATGCAACTATTAAGCATTGACTTGTCAATTGTCATACACTAAAAATAACTTATAAGAGTTTTTTTTTTTTTGAGAATGAACTTATAAGAGTTGTCATTACGAAAGCTACTTGAAAACCATAAAATTTTTTTTTTTTGAGAAACTTGAAAACCATAAATTGAATGTGATAAATGATTAGCACCACTTCATCAATTATATATACAAAACAAAATGAATGTAATGGTCATAGGTATGTGACCCGGTCTACCGATTCTTAAAAATCAACCAAGAAAAATAATGTAAATGCATTTATGAATGCACCCAAATTGAACATTGCCACATCTTCACTTAAATTGATTAAAATTTCTAGAAATAGCATTGCTTGAGTGGATCCAATAGTTGCAAATTTGCAATTATTTTCAGCAAATATCAAGTTGTCAACATGCTTAAGAATAATTTTAGGTTAAATTCACATCTCTCTTTAATACCTGGAAAAATTACAGTCTTATAAAGTCTTTTAAAACAGAATGGACAAATGGATAGACTAAGTGATTAACACATTAATGCACAAAGGTCATGAGTGAGATTTAAATGAAAATGCAAAACTTTTTAACATGAATTTATCAAAATTTAATTGTTTTATTTCTATCTTCGTTATGTGAAATAGAAATGTTTGTCTATGTTAGTGTGCAAATATGTTAGTAACTCGGTATGCCTTACATTATGAGATTTGTTGAGAGCCATATGGCATAAATTTATGCATTTGTATCGCAAAAACTTTTGTAACAATTTGAGATAAATTTAATTATAGAAAAAGTTTTATGATTTCTTTTGAAATTGCAGCCATCGAAAACAATTTACAGGGCTAAATGGTAGAGTATTTTGAAGAAGGAAAGAAAGAAAAAGAGAGGACTTTTTAGTTTTACTCTTTCAAAGGCTCGTAGGATATAAAATTATAAACAAATTAAACAAGGAAGAAAAAAAAATGTTTTTTTCTTTTCCAAAAACAATTCTGCCTACTCCTCTCCTTTCAAGGCTGTCTTGTTGTGAAGTCTAAACTATTGGACTCTACAAATTCTCTCATTGTTTATTTCTATCAATTTAGAAGGATATTTTGATTATTTTAGGGATTTTTGAATTATTTTTTGTGTTTTTTAGGTTTCAACTTACAATATTTTGTTCATTTTGAAGGTTTCAATGATGTTAATTTGAAGGTCTTGAGAACATTATTAGGATGGACATTTTAAATAATTTTGAAATATTTCTATCATTTTTAAGATTTAGATTTTCTTGAGACTAAAAATGGTAGAAAGTTTTTTTTTTTTTTTTTTTTTTTTCAACTCCTTAAACACAAGGCCCAAAACAAAAATTAATAAAAACATGAAATTTTCCAACCAAATCAATGTATCCATGGAGATTTGGTACCAAGGCCTATTATTTTTATTTTTATTTTTTGACCCTATATACCCCACTCCTTCAAAGTGTTTTTGGGTTTGTGGATGCACTTTGATTTATCATGGACGAATAGGGTTTGGTTTTAATGGGAGGATCTATTGAAATTTTAGTGGGAATAGTTAATCTCAAGAATACATTAATTTTTATACAGCTTCAACTGCCTATAGGTCAAAGAAGCATAATTGCGTAAGTGACCATTGAACCTTACAGTGCCTCACTCCCCTGCTATTGCAAGAACGGTGCCGGGGATAGCTCGTACATCTTCCCTAGTGGTATCTGGTATTAACGCTGTAAGACAAGAAGGCAATGGTTTTCCAAAGATGCTATAGGATTCATGTAGCCCTTTTCATAGGTAGGGGAAGGAGGAACCTTCTTGTTTCCTTGCTACAAACATTGGGCGTGTTTGGTGCTTAGGACGGTCAGCTCCATACAATTAAACTAGGTATATGGTTCTCCTCGAAAATCTTGCGACATGGCTATTTGCTTAACACAGGCTTTTCGAAGGCTCCATATGCCTAACCGGTGGTGAGATCAGAGTGGCAACAGCCCTCACTCCTTAAAGAGAGGGGGTAAGGTTTACCTTACCATAAAGGGGTAGTTAATACAAGAAACTTCATAGTAGTAGTAGTACTCCTTAAAGAGAGTTCTATGAAAGCCCTATTCTCAATAGATGAAAGGGCTAAGAGAGAACTGTAGTAAGGTATTAGAGTCCTGTAGCTATTCCTATCATTGATATTCCTATTACAGCTATTGTTAGACTAGTACTGCTAGCTCATAACTCATAGTGTACTACTAGCTCATAACTCATAGTATGGACTGTTACCCCCCTAAGTCCTCAAGGGGATTGAGAGCAATTGAGCTCCTTAGTTTACTAATAGTTTGATTAAGAAGTGAAGCTCCTAAGTCTTTACTGGCTTGCTTTCCTTCGCTTATCCATGTGAGAGCGTTTGTGTCTCATATCATGAGTCACTTCACTCCCTTGCAAGCCTATTCAAAGGAGTTAAACATTGGTTCCTACCTTTAACACATTTATTCATCTTAGCGTAGTTCCCAAGGGCACATCCCCCGAGGACCCTCTGGTTACATACCCTGCCTGCCCTATCGCACTAACAGCTTCAACTGCCTGTAGGTCGAAGAAGCATAATTGCATAAGTGACCATTGTGAAAATACAATAAGTCTGAATATGCATTTCAAGAAACAGGGGAAACAAGGGAGTTTGGGGGGGGTTTTCTTATTACTTTCTCTTGTCCTATTCTCAAGGAACAAGCTCAGCTTGCTTGGGTTCCTGTTTTCAAGTTCTATACGTGACTTTACTTCATTTTAATAAAATTCTATCAGTTATCTCAAAAAAAAAAAAAAAAAAAAAAAAAGGTTTCTATTGTAAATATTTTGAATTTAACAGAGAATTATGACTATGTGCATATAAACATTAAATTAGTTAAATACTTGATTTTGTAGTTTAATTAATTGATTTTGCTCTGCTAAAAAAATCATTTAATGTAGTTTAGTGGAAACATCATAATTCATCCTATACTTTTTAGGAAAAATATCTATACTACTATTTAAGGGGCTTTCCCTGTCTGAATTCCTCATTTTTATGCCTAAAATACCCTCATCATACCCACTTTCAAATTTTTGACTAATAAGGATAAATATGTAAATTAAAACTCATACACTTTAAGATCCACAAATTCACATACACTTTACCAGTTTTTATCTCACTTTCTATCTCTCATTCTTCTTCAAATGGAAGACATTTAGTTTAGCTCTACATTCTCCTTTCTTGTTCAAGTCTCTAGAAGGGGAAAGGTTGATCATGTCTAGGTGAAAAGAGCCTGAAAATGGAGGGGATATTCCTCCTTGTCTCTCTGTTGTTAAGAAAAGGGGGATTTCCCTCCTTGTCTTCAACAGTAGAAGGTGTTTGTCCCTTCTACATGAAGGAGTGTTTTGTTTTGGGGTTGTCCTTTTGTCTCTCTAGGGATATCAAGAGTATCCGCGGAGCTTGTGGGGTTTTTTTGTTGTGGGGTTGGGGAAACACTTTTCTGTTTATTCGGGTTAGAGTTTCTACTTCATGCAAATTAGTTATCTCGATCTTTGGCTTTTACAAGTCGAAAGTAAGGCCATCAACGCAGTCAAACAAACCAAATTTTTCTGATGTTCATCTGAATCCATATGCGCAGGGTACCAGGGCTGCCCAAACGGAACAAAGCTCAGGGGAGCCGCTGCTGAAGGAGGGTCCAATAAAAGCGCAACCAAGGGATATTAATGAAGTGTAGGTAACGCCAGTTTCCTTGCAAGGATCATGGAGTGAGTTATTACCCAATACAGCTGGCCAACGGACAGAAAGTGAAAGCAAATCTCTGTTTTCAGAGGGTGTTATCGTGATTCCAGGAAACCCTATTCAGTGGGTTAATGCAGTTAATGAGCCGCAAAGAAAAACGGATCCCGGTCCACTTAATTCCTCCCCACCATCAATGCCAAGCCCAATTTTTGTCCATTTAGAGGTCAGTCAACCAACACGTGCATACTCAGCTTGGATGGTGTGGAATCAAAGAAATAAAACCCAACTGAACTTACAAGTTGCTTCATTTCATCAAGTGGTAGAACAGGAAAAGGAAATGTTGGCACAATACCGAGCGAATTTGCAAATTCCAAATGTCCAGGTAATAAACAGTGGCAGTGGAGGGATGAGGTGGAGATGCCTGTAAGCTGAGTTGGTGAAAATAAATTTTGATGGTGTTGTATTTAGTGTATCAAATATGTCCGGTATTGGAGTGGTGATACGGGATAGTAATGGAGCTGTCTTGGCTTCCTGCTCACAAAAAATCTCTCAAGCATACAAGGCTGAAGTGATTGAGGTGCTAGCAACCCTCAAGGCATTGTCTTTTGCGTTTGAGCTGGGATTTCATAGTGCTATTCTTGAAGGTGATTCTCTTGGACTGATTCAATCTTTGAAGTCAGAGGAGCGTAGGTTATCACCAACGGGTTTACTGATTGAAGATGTGAAAATGTCTTCTAACAATTTTGTAAAATTGTTGTATCCTCACATTAAGAGAAACGGCAATAGGGTTGCTCATAGTCTGGCTAAAAATGCATTATGCATACCAGATTTTCAAGTATGGATGGAAGATGTCCTATCACATATTGTTTCGATTTTACAATTTGATGTAGTTGAATTACATTAATAAAATCCATCAGTTTCTCTCTCAAAAAAAAATACATTCTCCTTTCTTTTTCTTCAGATTGAAGACATTTACTGTCAAAGGCTCCAACAACTTTTCAGGTTCAATTTTTTGCAAGTTCCTCTTTGTTTTCTTTTCTTTTCTTTTGTTTACCATTGACTTTCTTTGAGTTCTTACCTGCCATGGCTGCCAAGTATTCATAGTTTGAGGAGTACCTACTTGTGGGTGAATGTGATTAGGGATTCAAGGGTGTTTGCCAATGGCTTATTACCATGGTTGACTTTGAGATTTCAAATAGGAGGGTTTGTACTTGAACTGGCTACTTGAACAGGGATATTGGTAAGGGTTCTTTCTTTTTGTTTTGGCCTAGAATTAAACACAAGCTCTTTTTTGGGTATTTTTGGGAATTTACATTTTTTTTTTTTAAAGGGAATTAAGCTACTTGGTTTGGTTATTTATTTATAGGAATTTACTCTCTCTCTTTTTTATAGGAATCACGCTTCTCTGACCAAAGTCATATCATCAATTATACACCAGTTTTTATTCCAAAGATTGAGTCATAATTGAAAAGGCCTCATCTCTTAATGTCTTCAAAAAGGTAAGGAAGTGCTATTGGGTTATCTCTGTCTTGGGGTTCTTTCTTACTGGGATTTTGGCTTTGTTTTGGGATTTTGTAGAGAGATTTGGCTGCTGTTTTGTGTTGGTGAAAATGGGAAAAGGTGGGATTTTTCAGGTGTTTTGGGGTTTTGTTTTTTGTTACGTGCCTTTTTGTTTTGCTAGTTGTATGGTGGTTGGGATTTTCGGGTTGGTAAAGGAGAGGAGTGATTTTTTGTTTTGTGTTAGTGAAGATGTAAAAAGGAGGGATTTTTGGGGTTCTATTTTGAAGGCTTGCAGTGAGGTTGTATGGGGTTTAGGGGTAGGTGTAGAAAGGAATATACCTTTTTTAAGCTACTTTTTTTTAAATGTAATTTGCGCTACTTTTTTTTTTAGAGGGTATTATTATATATTTGATGTATCATGTTAATGGTTATCCAATTTAAACCTCATATGAAGTGGTTGTTATCTAAGAAATTGTTGTAAAAAAACTTTTTTGTAACATAAATTATATTTATCATTTGTATAATTCTATGTGAAATTCAATTTACATTTTTTTATAATTATTAATTTACTGCTCCATAAAAAATGGTACGTACCCTTTCTCAGTTTTAAGGGTAGTTGATATCTTTGAAATTTAAACTCTTTTTAACTTTTATTATAGATGTGCAGTAAGTGGCTAACTATTAGGATTAAAACACTACATTTTAGAATTAAAATTGATCCTTTTACCGTAAAAGAAATATATATGAAATTTAAACTCTTTTTAACTTTTGTTATGGATGTGTAGTAAGTGGCTAACTTTTAGGGTTAAAACATTACATTTTAGGATTTAAATTGATCCTTTTACCGTAAAAGAAAAAAAAATGATAGTTGCTAAATTTTAAATATAAGTTGTTTCCACTTTTTGTTATAGATGTGTAGAACATGGCTAAATTTTAGGATTAAAACACAAAATTTTAGAATTAAATGAGAAGTTTTTAACGTGGGGAGTGTTATTGCAACTCACATGTATAAATCAAGCATTAAGCAAACGTGGGAGAATGGTAGTTTTATCTGAAATTTTTAAACATGTAGTTATCCACAAATGTGTACTGTTTTTAAACTTTGAATTAAATTAATTAATTAATTAATTAAAAAAAAAAAAAAAAAAGGTGGCCACGTAGTGTTTTTTGGATAGAATGTGGGATTTATAAAAAAAAAAAGTTTAATCCGAAATTTTTAAATGTGTAGTTTTTCTTTTTTGATAAACTTTAACTTAAGGATAGGAGTCACACCAATTCCCCACATTAATCTTTTAAATTACTCCCTAAAATTTAGCTTTCTATTTTCTTTCAAAATCAAATATCCTAAAAATTAGGTTTTCTTTTATATTTCTTTTTCACCTTTTTTTTTATTCTGTACAGATGAGGGTTTTTTTTGGTCATATTCTTCTCCGTGTTCTTTTGCATTTTGTACAGATAATTTTTGTTTTAAATAGAATTATTGATGTAGGCTACCATGGGATAAGAATAAGGTATTTACAAACTTTGAATTTGAAAAAAAAAAAAGGGTGGCCAGGTAGTGTTTTTTGGATAGAGTATGGGATTTTAAAAAAAAAAAAAGTTTAATTAGAAATTTTTGAACATGTTGTTTTTCTTTTTTGACAAACTTTTATATAAGAATATGGGTCACACCAATTCCCCACATTAATCTTTTAAATTTCCCTAAAATTTAGCTTTTTATTTTCTTTCAAAATCAAATATCCCAAAAATTAGGTTTTATTTTGTATTTCATTTTCACCTTTTTTTTAATTCTATACAGATGAGGGGTTTTTTTGTTTTGTTATATTCTTTTCCGCGTTCTTTTTCATTCTGTATGGATGATTTTTGTTTATGATAGAATTATTGATGTAGGTTACCATGGGATAAGGATAAGGTATTTTTAAACTTTGAATTTGAAAAAAAAAAAAAAAAAAAAAAGGTGGCCAAGTAGGGTTTTTTTGGATAGAACGTGGGATAGTTTTATGTTTTTTTTTTTTTTTTTAAATAGGGGTAGCTTTTTTTTGGATAAAACTTACGACTTGATAACTATCATAAAAAATAGAACAACAACAACACCTCTAAAAATAAAAAAACGTGGATGCACATCTAGAGCCTTTCCTTAACAAAAACTAAAACAACAAAAATTTGAGTCTTTTACCATAAAAGAAAAAAAAATTGGTAGTTGCTAAATTCTAAATATAAGCTCTTTTTAAAATTTTGATATGGATGTGTAGTACATGGCTAAATTTTAGGATTAAATACAACTTGATAACTATCATAAATAAAAGAACAACAACGCCACCACTAAAAAGAAAAAAGAAAAAAAGTGTGGATGCACATCAGGAGGCTTCCTTAACCAAAAATAAAAAAAAATAAAACTAAAACTAGAACTAAAAAAATTTGAGTCTTTTACCGTAAAAGAAAAAAATGTTAGTTGCTAAATTTTAAATATAAGCTCTTTTTACTTTTGTTATGGATGTGTAGTAAGTAGCTAAATGTTAATATTAGCTCTAGTGGGTAAGCAAATTCACTGGCTAACTAGAACTTGAACATGGCCTTACAAAAAGGCATGATTTTGTTTTAAAGTGTGTCAAATGAGTACAGAAATTTAATCTAATTTAACTAGAAATGAGTTTGGGAAACAAAATAAACATTTTCTAAATTATATTTGGTCACATTGATCTAACAATTCATAACCTAAATTTAAATATATTCTCAAAACTTCTACCTGAAATAATAATTTAATAATTTTAAGAAGTGTAACTTATTTCTCCTATTTTACTAAAAATTTATTACAATTGCACATTTTATTACGATTCTTTCATGTGATTAATTTGTTCAAAATTAGTTCAATTTTTTAAGGTTTTAATACACGCTATCTATGACAAGGAAATTTTTATTGCTTATTGTGTATGTATGTGCAATGACCACTATAAATTTAATTTAATTTTATGTAGAAATGAGTTTGCAAAATACAGCGATGGTGAATACCAATGACATAGAACGTCGTCGAGAACGATGGAGATATTATGCTCGCCTGAGAAGCCAACGAGAAGACAATGAAAGCAGAAATATTCAATTGGCAAGACATCGTGCTAATTACTCAAGACAAAGACAACAAACTTTAGGTGGTGATCACATTTTAGTGGGAAGCCTAGCAAATTTAAATGAAGAAGATGTTGTGCTTTCTAATTCAACATCAACAAACGCATCACTATTTCCACTTAACCACGAGGCTGGACAAAGTCGTCGGCTTACACATATCCGTAACTTGGCATGCAATATGCCAGTTGAGCATAGGGCTAAGCAAGAAGTTAGTGGTGAGATTATAGTTTTGCGTCTTTAAACATTCTTCATTGCTTGGAATCGTATTATTTTGAGAAAATATATAGTTTTTGGCATGTTAGTTGTATGTCAATGTAGAGAGAGATAGTGCGTGCTCAGAGACTTTTCTATTTTTGGGGTAAGGGTTAATTTAGAGCATTTATTATAATTTGGGATTACTACATTTTTCAATCACCAAAAAAAAAAAAAAACTAGGGTGTGATGAAAAATTATTTCACCACACATAATACTCATCAAACCCCTAGGTTTTTTTTGTGATTGAAAAATGTAGTAATCCCAAATTATAATAAATGCTCTAAATTAACCCTTACCCAAAAAATAGAAGAGAAGGTTTTTTTTTTCCCTTTTATTTTTCAATGTTAAAATCATTAAATACAAGGCTAAGCAACACATGATTTCAAGTTTTCAACAAAACAAAAACCTCATAATCAATTGTGATTCTTTCCTCCCTTTCCAACCTCTTCTTCATAGGGCCAATTAGAGTGTCTTTCATATGGATTCAAAGAAAGTGTCTTCAAGATCCTTTGGAAGCTATATTGTAGATTTACAGATGGTTTTGGGAGGCTGCTTACTTTGTGGAGGTTTCAACTTTTCAAATTGGCCTCTTTATTGTCCTCAAATGCTCCCATCTCAACTCCTTTCACAAAATGAGCAGAGCCCTCTTCCATCATCTCCAATGATTTTTTTGAAATGGACTTCTTGTTGTAGATTGCATATATGATCATATGGATTGACCCTAACACAAAGCCAGTAGCATTTGGTACCTAAAATTGTTTGAATGAAGTATAAATTTAGCATTATGGGATATTTACAAAGGCAAGTATTAAAAAGAGAAATGTCTAATGTTTAATGAAAGTTTTAAGGGAGAAACATATATTTTAGACTCTAAAATTTAGGGATATAAAAAATTAAACTTGTGATTTTATTAAACCCTACGACTTGTAATTTAGGATTTATATCTGTGTTTGTGATTTTGAAAGGGAAAATTATAAATCTGAAATTTTTGTGTTTGTATTAGGATTTATGTGTTTGTATTTGTGTTAGGATTTGTTTTTGTATTAGGATTTCTATATTTATATTTGTGTTAGGATTTGCGTTTGTATTAGGATTTCTGTGTTTGTGTTTGTGTTTATGTTTGTGTTAGGATTTGTGTTTGTGTTTGTGATTTTGAAACGAAAAATCATAAATCTAAAATTTGTGTTTTTGATTTCTCTATTCGTGTTTTTGATTTTGGGCCAAGCATGATAGGATGGGGCCCACGGGACCCGACGAGGCGGGTTTAGGGATTTAGAAAAAACCCATTTATTAAACGAGGTAGGTTCAAGTAATGGGGGCAGGCCCGCAGGTCGGGTTCGGGCATAAAAAAAAACCCGCCCTGAATCCAACCCGTGTGAGAAATTTAAACCCCAAAAAGAGAAAAAGACTTAAAATAAGGATAGCCAAAAGAAATAAAGAATAGAGAAGGCAAAAACCATGGAATATTGGTGTGGTGCATAAACAGCGGAGAGCAAAGAGGCAGATCAAAGTGCTAAAACAGTAATCTTGAAAAGTCCTTCTACAGAAGAAGTGGAGCTTCTGTATCAAAATGAAAATTGTATCCTCGAAACTATACTCTTAGGGCCTGTTTGGTTTGAGCGAAAAAGGGTGTATTCTGTATTCATTTTTAATTTTCGTGGGACCTACCACTAAAAAATTTGCTTGACTCTGTATTTGCACTCAATTTTCATTTTCAGTATCCAAAAAAATAGGATTTGAATACAAAAACTAAATACAAATGAATATGGTGGCATTTTCGTAAAAAACCAAATCTGTGGGTCCCTCTAACATTGACTTGTCCCATCAAAAAACATACAATCTCTCTCCCAATTGTGTTGAATTTTTAATCGAAAAATATAAAGTGAAAAAACAAAGTAAAGACTAGACTAGAAAATAATGCCAAACATGAAATGGATTGGGTACAGAAAATGAATACAAGATTTGAGAAAAAAAAATGAGTTTAAAAAATGAAAAGAGAAAATGAATCCACCCCCAATGATAACCAAATAGGGCCTTTATTCCTTTTAAAACCAAAATTAACAATCCAAAAAACCATTTTATACTTATTTACATTTTACAAAAAGATTCTAAAGAAATCATATATATAAA
This sequence comes from Quercus aquifolioides, assembly GCA_019022515.1. Taxonomy (NCBI): domain Eukaryota; kingdom Viridiplantae; phylum Streptophyta; class Magnoliopsida; order Fagales; family Fagaceae; genus Quercus; species Quercus aquifolioides. Next base: position 12,046,367 of record CM032330.1, on the reverse strand, counting down.
AGGTTAGGGTATTTTAGAGAGTTTAAGAATTTGTGTGAGGATAATTTAATATGCAAAATGATGAAACCTAAACAGAGAATCTTGTTATTAGTATAATACATATAGTAGGGGTAAAAAGAGAGGCCCACCCCTAATTTGGGCTTGGCCCATCTGAATCCAGCTGGTCCTATTGTCATCAACCTTAGCTTGGTGAAACATGGTCAGAGATGCCTCACCTCGAAAGGTCCCGCTGATGATAACTGGCCTCGCCGAGGACATGTGTTAATATGGGGACAAACATCTTGCTGAGCACAAAATTGGCATTAAGCACAAGTTACTAAATGACCTCCACAATGTCATAATTTCATGCCTCACCTTTGATAAATGATTTGACAAGCATGAATAGTACTGTAGACACAAAGAACTGCTTAAGCCCTGAGGGTGGTCGGGCCCACACGCGTGTCGAATATTCTGCCATCATAAGGGTTCCACTAAGAGTATGGTATAAAAGGAGGAAGGAAAACCAAATAAGGGGTTGGAATGAAAATTGGGAGAAGGATACAGGAGAGAAAAGTGAGAACACAGTCTTGGGATCAGAGAAGTCTTGCTCGGATTTCAAATAGGGAAATCAGTTACTCAGCTGCTTGAAAGCCTTCTCGACTAGGCTTGATTTGAAGTAGCTTGATAGTAAAATAGAACTAGGGTGTTATCCATCATAGCATAAACTGCGTCAGGGATCTCCCATTATGGACTAAACCTAACCAAGAATACAAATAAATTGGCAGCTTGAGCCCAATCAGCTTAGGGTTGTTAGGAAAAATGCGAACACAATATATACATATATATATATATATATATATATATATATAACTATTATGGGTCAGATTAATGTATACCTTTATGGCACATATTTACCATCCATTTTAGGAATCCTTTTATAGGAAATTGAAAAAGATGACAAAAAAGTTGATCACTTTTTTATTTTTTCATAAAAAGTTTCACAAAATGGTTTACATTGCACACGTTAGTAAAACTCATATATTATATTCACAGAATATTGGTTCATAAATAATAATAACTAGTCGCTAACCCGTGCGATGCATGGGAAAACTATTGAAAATAAGATTTTAAAAAGAAAATTTTATTAATTTTAGTTTATATTCAATATTTATTTATGGTAGTTTAAAATATTATTTCAAATATTTATTTCATTTTATTTTAGTTGGAATAACTTATATAATTAAATGAAATGCTTACAAATAAGAGATGACATTAATAATATACTATATATAGTTAGTGATTATTCAAGATATCATTCAAATATGACAATTTTTTTATTTAAAAAAAGAACAATATTAATGCATTGAAACACAAAATACTATATTGTCCAATAGATATTACAACTTCAAAACTAAAACATGAGTTGTGATTTTTAAATGGACTGGGGCAATAGCACAACTTTTAATAGAAAAAAAATCTTATTAAAATTTTTTTGGAGTAACACTATAGTAAAAATGCCGAAAGGAAGCAAGAAATTCCACTGAAAAATGCTACAAATACATTTGGTTTTTTTTTTTTTTTCTTCATTGAGAGCTACATCACTGTTTAGTAGAGTCTTAATACTTGGGGGACGCTCCTCCATCCAATACATCATTGTCTAGCAAACCAAGGCAGTTCTTTGCTTCATGTGCTATCTTCTCTGTTGGTCCGTTTGTTCAAGGAAAGCCATAAGAGAAAAATATATTCCTAATAGAAGAACCAACTACGAAGTAGTCTAACATCATTAAGGAAGGATGTGGCCAATGCTCAAATTGGTAGGTCCAGCTGACTTTACATAATCTACTAGACTTTTAAATTCACACTCTACCTCAACTGCTTGAAGCCCCAAATCCACAGAGGCCATATACCCTTCAACAGGCTATCTAGACTGATTATTACTCTAAGCTTCCATATATTCCATAGCAAGTGTACAGGTTGTTTGCACCAAATCCACTACTAGCTTCAGAGTTTCATCCACATGCCTTTGGTTTCAATTTGACTGTAATAGCCAACCTCCACCGCAACTAATACAATCAATTGGATTGGTTAAAACTATATATCAAATACTAGGAATATAAAAATACAAAACTTGATATTATATATATGATACCATTGAAAATTTTAAATATCATTGTAGGCTTCCTAAATTCCACCCATCACAAAAGCCACGGCTTACATCAAATTGGCCTTTGAAATCTGGATCTCCTTCATCCCTAGAACCTGGAAAATCAAATTTCTGGACTAATTGAAAATTTGTAAATATTTCCAACTATCATCTAACAATGAAATTATTACATCTTTTCAAGAACAAAAAGGAAAACAAAGACCAAACGTTCTATGTAGCAAATTTGAAACCTATCACCAAGAAAAAGAATTAAACCTATTGGAAATTCATTATTTGGTACCAATGCAAGTAATTGGTACGCTAAAAGGCTCATATTAATAACAAAAAAACAAATAACCCATTTGAAATATAAGATCAAAGTTAAATCAAGATGATTAAATACCGAAACTTCCTCCCGCTAAGGTGAAACATTCAGCCATAGCAACCCAAAACATCAAAAGTAGATCACCCACATGAACAATTGAAGTGGAGAGAGAGCAATATATAGAAAATAATAACAGAGTAAGTAGGTCTTCGATTGAAAGCGAATTCGAATTCTTACCTTGGGTTCAGATTTTGCTCATCAGAGAATCCTGCCTTCAGTTGCAGATTCTTTGTATTTGAATGTCAAGTGAGCTTGAGAAGGAGAATCAGAACGGAGGACTTTGAAGTCTGAATGGGCCGTGGGTCTTTGTTTTGGAGTAAGGAGAAGGGGTCTGCTTTTATGTATTGGGTTTTACAAATATCAAATCAGATTTTGTGTTTTTTTATTTTTTATTATCAGGTTTTAGATATATAAATTCAGAATTTTTGTTTTTTTATTTATTTAAATAATGTTGATGTCGCTAACCTGTGCGATGCACGGAATAGTTTAACAAAAGTCAACTAAAATTATTTTAAAATGATATCAAACATTAAAGGAAAATTAATCTACTCCATAACAATTATTGCAAAAATGGTAAAAGAATGTAAAATATTTATTGAAAGCTTCCTCTATCATACAAATGCTAATAAGTAAACTCTACACGACCACAATAAAGTTAAAATATAAGAGCCAAAGGGAATAGATATCAAGAGAATACAGTGACTGATAAAGAGAGAAGAATCTCGTAACAAACAGTTATTATCAAATAACAATTGTGTGTAAATATCTACACTACAACATTGGATATAGATATTATAACGACAATAACAAACAAAATCAACCACATCTCAGTGGAAAGTTCAATGTCACTTAGTTGCAAGCTCACAAACATGAAACAACTGTAAGGTTGAAATTTTTCAACCATCTTGTTGGCTTTATTCCATACCAATTTGCTTGTAATTTAGCACTTAATAACCCTATATTTAGGTGGGATTCATGTAAGGGTAGTGTGTGAAGAGAGTGTGAAGAAAAACTCAAGTATGTGCAAAGAAGCAGAGTTTCGCGGCTAGAACTCGCAGCTGACTCGCGACTGGCAAGCCGCCAAATGCAGGCACGTGAGAAGCACATAGGGGAGCTGAAGGGTCGCGCCAGCTGTCGCACTACAGGACAAAAGTCCCAGGCTGGCCAGGTCGTTACTTCGCAACTTGAACTCGCGACTTAGACAAGCCGCGAGGTCAAGCTGCCAACTTATCCTGTTTGGCAAAAACTGTCTCTTCATATTCCAAACACACACCACTATATATAGACCCTTATACCCACTAAATTGAGAGAGCTTCCAGAGAGAATTTTTGAGAGAAACCCTAGAACAAAACAAGATTGCTTCATCCCCAATCTTCATCTAAGAGACTCTACAAATTCCTCTACTCTCTTCCTCTCCATTGATACATCCTTGAGAGGATATTGACCAAATCATTTTCTCACCACACCCACGTCTGTGAGAATGCTCATTTGGTGCTAAGGGAAGCAGTTTGGAAGGAACCAATATACATTGGTTGATACTATGGTCTAGTAGCGGAATTCGGGAAGCTAAAGAAGAAATAGGTTCGGCGTAACCTCGTTGGAGCAAGAAGCTTGGAGGGCTTAGGTACTTGGGTAGATTAGACTTGGAGGGTCTTCTGCTGTTCATGTATCCCAACTACATTCTTTAGTGGATTATTTGACCGCTTGGAAGGCGGCGAAGAGGTTTTACGCCGAGGACTTCGGTTTCCTCTTCGATAACACATCGTGTGTTGTCCGTGTGTTTGCATCTTTCTTCCCTTTATCTTTGCCTTATATTTACTGCTGTGGATGTGTTTATATTTGGCTTAGATTAGTTATCAATTTTGTGATTGGCTTATGTTCATGTTCCGCACATTAATTGTTTGATTATAAGCTTGAATTGATAATTTATAATTTGGGGTCTAAACATTCAAGGGTGTTTTATACACATATTGAACTTTCAACAACTACCTTCATATCGTCTACATTTACATGGAAAATTAGGTTTCAAGGCTTTGGCAACATCAATGCAATATTGTGAAAAACCCCTGCCCTTGAGCTATGTGCTCCATATAAGCCTACCAAGGATTATTTTTAAGAAAAAAATTTTCAAACTCAAAAACTAAACACAATTATTTTACAAAACATACTATCCCTTTTCTATGACTTAATTTTGTCATAATATATCCCTCCTTAAAATAGACAATATTCAATGTTGCCCACCATTCAAATTTGTGTAGTTGACTAATTTATATTTCAAAGTGCTATATCCAACCAAGAACCACAAATAAAAATTAGAGGGAGCAAGGCCAGTTTAAGTGCATTAAAAAAATAAACTCCAAAAAAAATTCAAACTCATGTCAATAGCAAGCATCACCTCCCAAAATTTTGGGCTCTTTTTTTTTAGCAAAAAAAATATCCATTTTCAATGCACTTCTCAAATGATTGGCTCAATCTAAAATACAAATATAATGTACAATAATAAGCTTATAAATTGAGGACAGCTCCCACTGTTCAATTCAAATATTCAACTTAAATCAATCAAATGGTAGGACAACCCAAGAAAAATCAAAGAATTAACATTACTTGTATTATGACTTTGAGGAAAGAAAATATATTGATGAGTAGATAATCATGATGATGAGAGAATAAAACTTTATAGGAAAAAAATAATATGAATAATTACTTGTGTATGCTTTGAAGCTACTACCATCTCTATCAAAATTTTGAGGAGAAAAATAGAATGAAATATATTAATAAAAAATAATATATAAATTTTATTATTGATGCAACGATTTCTCTAATGCTAAAGCGAAAAAATAATATTCACACTCACAACAACTCAAAACATTTACTTAATATATTATATCATCCATACCATCTAGCCACCACTTCCATTCCGGGTGATCGTCTCTAAACACCCTTTGAAATTTTGTGGTTGCCTATGCTTCCTACCCAACACAAAATTCTACTGCCCACCATTAAACAAAACTTCACAACTTCGTAGATAATTCTTGTCACATTTAGAGATCTCAAACCAACCATTTTCATTGTAGAAACCAAAATACACACTCAATAGTTCCACCACTATAAACTATACAACAAACTGAGCTATAGCAAATCTTGGTAACACAAAATCTCATAAAGGATTTAAAAGTATATTCCAAGAGGAAAAAAAACAACAAATTTTTAATACAAATAGTTAAAGTCTACCTTTTAATTTGGAGTATATACATGTTTTCTTAAAGAATATAATCATATGAAACTTGAAAGCAAGTTCAAAGAATAGGTTCAGTACATAAAAGCCAGTCATTCATTTAAGTTGGAGAAAAAAAATCCATTCTGGTTCAATTGAAAAAACATAATTAAAAAAAAAAGAAAAAGTGACAGTCATGTTTTTACATCACACAAAAAATGACTTTGAGAAAATAAGGCCAACAAATACATCTCACCCTGATTAAATCAACAACATAGCATCACATTCCCCACTTATCTTCCGCCTTACCACTCTCCATGTATTATGACTTCTAGAACAACAACAAAAAATCACTTACAAATTTTATCAAACAGCTTGTGTACGTGTAAGAAAAACAACACTTAATGAAAAGAGAGAATTTTAAAAAGAAAAGAGAGTACCATGTTGCAGCAACACCAGTATCAATATAACCAAGGGTTGTTTTTTCTCTCAAGGCTTGTGCAATCCTTTTATAGGAAATTGAAAAAGATGACAAAAAAGTTGATCACTTTTTTATTTTTCCATAAAAAGTTTCACAAAATGGTTTACATTGCACACGTTAGTAAAACTCATATATTATATTCACAGAATATTTGTTCATAAATAATAATAATAATAATAATCGTGTTTTGGGTCGAAGTTTCTTTTTATTCATCCAACTCATAATAACCATAATAATAATCGTGTTTTGGGTCGAAGTTTCTTTTTATTCAGCCAACTCATAATAACCACTGTAAGGTCAAAGAGACCGATTAAACAGTGTAGTTGTGTGGTCAAATGTAATTCAATCCCGCACTAAAATATTCCATTTGCTTTTTATAGTTCAACTTTCAAAATAGGTAGTTGAACTTAGAACCGATCACATCCCAAATTTTTCTATTTAACCATAGGCCAATAGATATAAGTTTCTCAAAAACACCCCAAAAAAAAAAAAGTACTATAGCTACATTGACTTTACCTATTTAAAAAAATAAAATTTATCTGAAAGGAAAACATTATAGTGAAAACATGAATCCCATTTCAAGCCTCGTCTTTGTGCTTCTTTTGACTGTCTTTCCAACCCAAATTTTTTGCCAGAACTTGATTGATAAAGCTTGTGGTTACACTACGTACAAGTCACTGTGCCTAAGCACTCTTCAATCGGACTCTCAGGCCAAATCAGCAAAAGATCTCCTGACTATAGCCAAAGTTGCACTAAAATATACAGGGACTAAAGCTCGCGGAATAAATGCGGAAATCAAAAGACAGCAAGGTAAGGCAAAGGACGAGGGCTTGAAGGAAGCCCTAACCGATTGCGCTGAGAACTATGGAGATGCAATTGATCAAATTCAGAACTCGGCCACTGCCTTGGGAGCTAAGAAATATAATGATGTTAATACATGGGTTTCAGCTGCCATGAACGATGCAGACTCGTGTGAGCAAGGTTTCCAGGATCAATCCGTCAAGTCTCCAATATCTGCCTCGAGTACCACATTTACCCAGCTAAGCAGCAATGTGTTAGCCATTACCAATCACCTCTAAGCCTTGATTCAATGTTGGCATAAATAAATTTTCCAACTATCAAGTTGGTGCTCATCTACTTCCGTGTTGTCCTGGACGCGCAGAGGTTGCCAACCTATAAAATTTCCATATTCTATAAAGTATCAATAACATCTACTAGTTTGTACTAGGAAATGATTTATAATTGATACCATACATCTTATTATTATCTTATTTCATGTTTTTTTCCATAGGATCATAGCACAAGCAATGCATGCTTCTTAAGGCTCTAACACAATCAACATTAGCTGCAATAGTATGTATGTTAATTCTTAGGTCTAATGCTACGTACCTCTAGCGTAGACATTATAGAATTGAAAAAAAAAAAAAAAAAGGAGAATTTAATGCAGTCTCAAAAAAAGAAAGGAGTCCAAAAGGTTGGTGCACTAATGGCTAACCACTAGTAACATGAATGGCCATAGCATTCACCTATTTCCAATATTTTTTTCTCTTATTTTTAACTATTTTTCTCCTTATTAAATTCTCACCTTACAATTACAATTCCTTCAATATTCCCCCCACTTTTAATGGTCTCCCCCCCTCTCTCTCTCTCTCTCTCTCTCTGTGGATTTTTAATTCTTTATTACATTTCTAATTTAGGTTGATAAATTTTTGTATTGAACTCTACTTTGGGTTAATGCGATTTGGTTGTGTTTTAATTTTTTATCTTTTTTTTTTTTTTTTTTCATTTCTTCGATTGTTAGATGTTATCCTATGACATTATGCAACGATACAATGTTATTCTATTACGTCACATTATTTGGATAATTTGGTGTTCACAACTATACTTTTTTTTTTTTGTATTCTTTTATAAAAACTTGCAATTTCTCTTGCGTTCTCTCCTTAAAAAAGTGATTACTCTCTCTCTCTCTCTCTCTCTCTCTCTCTCTCTCTCTGTATTATTATTATTATTCTATCTTGCAACTCTACTTTAGATTGATATTTTTTGTGTTTATTATATATCTACATTAGGTTAATACATTTTGGTGTTGTGTTTTTTGAGTTTCTCATCACATGTACTTTCTCTACCTCTTATAATTTTGGTTTGAGTTAATTCTTAGATATTGTATAAGTAAGAATTTAAGTTTATATCAAAATACAATTTACACGGCTATGTATTTAAATGTGCCTATCAATTATTTGAGTAATATCAATTAAAAATTTGTGATAAGATTTGATTATCAAAATATTCTTCTTAAGAGAATGAGAAATTTGATCAATTAATTTGAAACTTTAAATAGTTTTCTTTTTAGAACTGAAACTTTAAAAAGGTTAGTTGTATTAAAAAATATAGAGAGAAAAATGTAACACATCTATATCTATATACAATATAAAAGCTAAATATTTGACTTTTTGTTGACTACTCCTCATTGTGCCACGTGGCTATATAAATTAATGCCACGTATACATTTGAAAAAACCGAACAATTATACTTTTTCATTTTTCAATCGGCACATTTTCGGTCAATAGACATTTTTTTCATTCAATAGGTACATTTTTTAATCAATGGACACCTTTTTATTCAATAATTAGTTACCTTTTCATTCAATAGGCACATTTTCATTCAATAGACACTTTTTGGTCAGTAGGCACCTTTTGATATATCCAATATGAAGGGTTATAAACTTTCAATAGATACCTTTTGGTTTATCAAATTTGAAGGGTTATGACCTTTCAATAGGCATTTTTTTGGCATATATATTATAACATACCTTATATATACACCTATATATACAACACAAACTAAATTAGAGACGCAACATTTTGTCTCTTATTCCTTCTCACAAAAAACTAATAAATAAAACAGTATTGCTTTCTTCTGCCTAAAACTTTTTCTTATTTGTTTCAATATCTTTTCTTTTTTTTAATTTTATGCATTTTTGCTTATTACTCCAACTCAAAAATAATGACTTCTTTTTCTTGAAACTCATTGAATATCTATTCCCGTGCATCGCACGGGTTAGTAAATAGTGTAATATAAAAGCAAAACGTTTAACTTTTTGTTGACTACCCCTTAATGCGCTATGTGACTATATGAATTCATGACATATATACATTTAAAAATATCAAACAGTTGTGCCTATTCATTTTGCCTATTAAGTTTCAATATCTAGTCACCATTTCACATGACATATATATATATATATATATATATTAAAACAAAAAACTATCATTGAGAATAAGAATGTTCAAAAACCATGAAAACAAAAACCAAAAATTATTCACCAGCAAATAGATTAGGACAACAACAACAAAAAAGAAAGAAGGTATTAAAGATTGAGAATTCAAGGTGATCTTACCTAGGAAATTTGATACGCATCCCAATCTTACCAAGGATTCAAGGTGTGTAAACTTACTAATAAAACAAAATTAGACCTATTGTAAAGTATTTAATTTGAACTATATATATAGGTTCTAGTTAGCTCAACTAGTAAAGTCTCTTATAGTTGAATAAAAGATCTGGGGTTCAATCCCTGCCTACACCAAAAACCGATTGGTGTCTTAATTTAATGGTAAAGAGCTATCATCAGAAGCGGACATAATAGGTTAAATCTCTCTCCAAAAAAAAAAATTTCAACTATACCTAAATGAAAATTTCAGATAGTGTAATATGTCCCGTGTTGTATACCTTGATGCGAGGTTAGCAAGATTGGAGGAAAGATCAAGACATGTCCAGATCAATGATGAAACTCTTTGTGATTCCTGTCATGCCCGCCTTGGAACTAAACTGTTTGTGATGTACCTAGATGATACCATCGTTTGTTACAAGGTTGGTGATATTGACCTTGTATATTTCAATGAGAATGAATTTCTGGAATAGTATGGGCATCGAATTTCAAGATTTCATTGCAAAAATTCTTTATTTTCCAAAACATTTGGTTGCTAATGGGACTAAAACCTAGGGAAGAGAACAAGAAATGTGAGAAGAAAAACATCCGTAAGGAGTCTAAAGAAATCATTCAATATTATTATTGGTATCGTTGGAGTGGCTTGATTCCTGAACCTTTTTACTATTTAACAGGAAAAAAAAAATGACTTACAAAAAAATTAAATGCTCAAAATGTTGGGAATTTAAAGGAGTAATATAATGAAATAACAAAATGATCCAATAGACAAACATAAAATTTGATTGACTTAGAGGCACAATTGAATGCTATCCTTAGATAATATTTGCCCCCACACAAGAGTTGCTAAAGGGTTACTACAAATTTGTCCTCAAGATACAACTAAATTTATTGGATTCTACAAATAGGAATTTTGGAGAAGACTCACAATGACAAGGCAAAAATGTATTGACCCGTTGCATATTAATTAATAACCCCAATTAATTAATTAGGTCCAATTACATGCAATTGCATGGTAGCACAAACAAATCACCAACTAAACTAAATGCAGTGGAAATTAAATTTGACACGGTGATTTGTTTAAGAATGGTGAAAATCACTAAGGCAAAAACTCCACCGGGTGATTTTAAGGTCACCACTCCCAAGAATCCACTAATCAATAATTAAGCTATTACAAGTAAAAAGGAATTTTACCAACTACCCTTGGCCTATCCCAAATTTACCAACCTACAGTTGAATCTTCACTCCAATACCCAATTGGACTTGATCTTATAGTGGCACTCTTTCCATTTAATGCACGAATCCCAATACGTGACTAACTAATGATGCACGGATCTCAGTACGTGACTAACTCTAACAACTTGAAGAAGGTTGTTAGCTATAAAGTTCTTTACTTCATGCACAATGAAGATCAGGAAGCTCCTTGGTTACAAAACCCTTTGGCACAAAAACGCAGTAACTTCTTTCAGAGAGAATAAAGCACTAGGTCACTCAATACATGTACGACAGCCTTTAAAATAATCTTTATATATGTCTAGGGTTGTGAGAAAAGAAACCCTACACAAATATACAAGAATTTGCATGCAATCAAATCTAAAAAGTCTGATTTCGTAATTCTCAACAGAAACAGCTTCTGTCGAGCTTCAACATTATTTCTCAATAGAAAGAATTCTGTCGAGACTTCTGTCGAGATTTAGTGAACAGTGTTTTCTTCACTTGTTTCTTGGTCAGATCTTCATGGCTTTAACACTTGACTTGAACTCTTGTTTCTTGAAGTACTAAACCCCTTTTTGTCACGAATGACAAAGGGCAAGTCACTGAGAGGTCGTCATCTCGTCCTCACCGAAAGAGCTAGCACTATCCTCATCGTCATCATCATCCTCAGAAGGAGAATCTGTGGGATGCTCTGGAGAAGGAAAGGGAACAACACTAGCCATGCAAGCCTGCCGGCAAGCAATGCGACCCACTCAGGTGTTCATTTGACACATCGCATCAGTGAGATAGTCTAGACGACCACCAAAGCCAGCCTAAATCCTCTGGAGCTACTCCATGATAGCCTCGAAGGTCACACCACCAGCCGCGGAGGTAGAAGGGGCTAAAGAAGATGGAGCCAAAGATGGTGGAGCTACAAGCGCCGCAGGATCGATCGTCTCAACGTATAGCCGCTTCGACTAAAGCTGAGCCTCACTCAGCCGGACAGAACCAACACTGATGGCACCCATGATAGTGAAGAGAGAAGAAAGAGGAATGCGAATGGGGAAGTGCTAAAGGATCCGCATGATAGCCGAAGGGAAGATGAGCTTATCACGGTAGACATCAATAATAGATATGATGAAATGAGAGGGAAAATCAATAGTAAGACCCTCCATCAAGGACAAAATAAATGAGCATAAGGCTCGGTGATGGAGTTGTAGTGTGACAATGGAGTGAGAGTGAAGGTCATCACCATGTTGAGGAATCTCGGCCCTTAGCAAAACCCGAGCATGGAGTGTTTAGCTTACCACCCCATATGGAATGAGTCTCACAAAAGTGAGAGATAAGTTCGTCTCTAGACGCAGTCTGTAGACAATCACAGCCAGGGTAGTCAAGATGCGCTACCCTAGGAACACGTAGTACCTTGGCAACAAGATCCGGGGTAACTACTATATGTGTACCTCTGAATCGCGTAGCAAACTGAGGCACAAAAGTATCGATGTCGTGTATGTTGGAGTAGAACTCCTGTCTAAACACGACGGGACAACGCATGGGTCTCTCACATAGAGATTCCCATCCCTAAGTCAGAATGACATCGGGTAGCGTAGTGTCGAAGAAATCCGACAAGATGACCTGGCGTTCCAAATGAACGCCGCGGGCCTAGAAGTTCTCAAAGAAGTCCGTCTTGGCCTTCTCATCACGGAATTGGATGTGAGATGGAATAAAAGGACCATAAGAGGATGACTTGGAACCATGAAGAGGGTTCTGAGCCAAAGTAGATTTGCACTGTTTGGGTGCCATGACGTAATCTATCTCAGAGAGAAAGAGAAAGAACAGAAAGTAGACACAAGTTCAGACAAAGGAAGAGAACGTATGCATGAAAAATGCATGAACATGTGACATGAAAATTTAAAAGCATCATGGGTAAAACCCACTCCAAACCTAACAGCACTCACATCAATAATCAAGCACACATCTAACAAATGTATGAAACATTGTTATAATGCTAATGGAATGCGATGCATAATCATGTGATAGTAACATATCAACTTAAACCCACAAAATCATAAGATAAACTCAAACCCCCCCCCCCCCCCCCAAAAAAAACAAAAGAAAACCCCAAAACCTAGGTCTAATGCATGAAATGCATGAGAGAGAAAGGATTTGAAGATCTTACCACAAGATTGAAGCTTGTCTAGGCCAAAATCTTGAATGAAGTGGAGATTTGAGTGAGAGTGAGAAGTTTGGGTCGAGAGAGAAGGAGATCTATCGAGAAAGAGAAGAGAAAATGAAATATGTAATCGCACCTCGCCTTTAAATAGAAATCACAGCTCGATGGATCGAAGTTTCTATCGAGGATCTGTCGAGCTTTAAATCTTGACAGCAATGAATCTGTCGAGGTACTATCGAGGATCTATCGATGACAAAAGAAAGGTCTCGATGGATCGAGAATCTTTCGAGCAAACAAAGAGAAAAGAAATTTGGCTTGATGGATCAAGGAAGCTATCGAGATTTTGTTGAGATGAAACCCAAAATTCTCGTTAGACCGAGAAACTGTTGAACTTCTATCGAGAAGCGACCTAGAAATCTCGATGGATCGAAGATCTGTCGATGTTTCTATTGAGGCTAAAGAAAGAAGCTCGATAGAAATGGAATCTGTCAAGGATCTATCAAGAAGCTGTCAAGCTTGAAGAAAAGGAGTTTTTCAAGGAGGAAAAAAACAAGGAGACAAAAGCAACAAGCAAGCAACCCAACCAAAGATTCAATCAACATGTTAAGTTCTCAAAACATCTCTCAGCATATATGCAAGGCATTCATACATCCAACACACACACACACACACACTAAATAAGTCTAGCCAATTTTATATTTCAAAAACAATTTAAGACAGTTTAGTGAGCATTTATTAATACATGTATTTCTTGTGATGGCCAAATCACATTGCAACTGCACCTGTATCAAGAGTAGTAAAGAATTTGCGTGTTATGTATGAAACATAGCAAGAATGCACAAGTGTCTCATATTATGAAGATTTGAGATATGAGAAAAACAAATACACTTACACACAATCATAACTGCTTGATGGGGACTATCACATTCGAGGTACATCTTATAACTCTCACATCTCCTAGAAACACGCTTGCAACCATATTAAAAGCATTCTTATTCTTTTTGCTTTTTTTTTTTTTTCTTTGCAATTTTTTCTTTTAAGTATAGCATGCATGAGCATATAAGGGAGAGAAGAAATGCCCATCTATGTAAGCTAAAACATCCCAATTTTGTTGTGCCTAAGCACACAGATGTTATTCATGATTGGCGGGTTTTAGTGGTGAGATGGTTATTTATGCCTTTCTCTTAAGATTTTCTAGTCCTTCCCGACAAAAAGAGTGATATGAGCATGAGATATAAGAGATCATCTTAATCATACTCATCACAAAAATGTGCCACAAAGCTCACTTGCTTAGTTGTGCATTGAGATACTCATCTAAGCTACAAGAGATACAAAGTTAAGAAACTTTGTTTCAAAGGCCATCCAAGGTACACAAGTGCCAATATGCACAACACACACTATTTTTGTATTTTTATGATTTTTCAATTTTTTTTATTTTTATGAAAAACAAATAAAGCAAAACTTAAAAACAACCAAAACAAAAACATGAAAGAAAGCACACAAAGCATAAAACTAGACTAACTCAAAAGCTTAGAAACAAACAAACAGGACATGCAAGAACAAAAGAGAGAGGAAGTGACTTAATCACTTAAAGCCTTTTTCCTTCCACACTTTGGAATTGGAGGAAGGACCTTTCCTTTTTGCAAACCTTTGATCCTGAGGTGGGGGGGAAGAATTGAATCCATTAAGGTTCGAAAGGAACATAATGGCCTTAAGAAGATCTCCCAGAGGAGCAAGAGAGGATGGAAACTAATTCTGGATTCCAGATGAGAGCATACTATTGCTTTTTTGAGTGGCTAACCACTTATATCAATTTGGATGAGTGTGCCCTGAAGCTCCGCAGTGATGACAGAAATGCGGCTTCTTTTGTTGAGACTTTTTATTATTGTCTTTCTTAGTCATAGGGTTCCTAGTCTCTTTCTTTTCAACCTTAGGGGGTGCTCCTAGAAAAGATTTTCCCTTGTCTATGTTCTCACGAGCTATTTCAGTTTTAGTGTCAACATTCTTAGAAATATCATCATTAGCAGGTGAGACAAACACAGTTTTACTAGAAGAGGCAATATTAGGAGATATTGAGAAATCATACCCCAATCCAGTCTTGTCAGAAGCAGATTTCTGAAAGCTCAACATCTCATATAGCTTTGCATTGGAAGTCCTCTCCAGTTGAGCTCTAACTTGAAACAGCTCTGCTTCAAGCTTCTTTGTCCTTTCAGCAAGGAAGTTGTTCTCAAACCGCAAAGCTCCAATGGTCTGATTTGCTTCATTAAACTTTGTGGAAAGCTCTTCTCGATCAAGTTCCACATCGCTCAGCTTCTTGGTGGCCAGTTTATACAATTTCTCATGTTTTTTTAAAACCTTGTATAATTTTGCATGGGCTGTATAGATGTCATCCTACTCATCCATCTTTTCAAATTTTGACTCCACCAAGTCTTCTTCTTCATCAGCAACTTCCATAATCCGTTTAGGAGGATCGATTGTAGTGGTAAAGGCATTTAGAATTCCCTCATCATCACTGTCATTAGACTCAGTTTTAGCTTTAGTGTCACTCAAGGTTGCAACAAGTGCCTTGCTTTTTCCAGTAGCCTTGAGATATATTGGGCATTTCTGTTTCATATGCCCAAAACCATGACAGCCAAAACACTTAGGACCAGAGGGAACGGTGTATTGGCCACCATCTTTAGAGTCTTTCTTCCCTTTGTTCTGACCTTTGGATTGAGACGTATTTCCTTGCCATCGGTCGTTATCTAAACCTTTCACATTGGCATTCTTGATGAACTTCTTGAATTGCCTAGTGATGTAGGATTTCATCTTTGAATCCTCATCTTCAGAGGATTCATTCTTCTCATTACTTTTGGCCTTCAGTGCCACATTCTTTCCTTTGCTTGCTTTCCCGAGTCTTGTCAACCCTAGTTCATAGGTCTACAAGTTTCCAATCAACTCTGTCAAAGGAATAGAGTCAATAACCTTTGATTCTTCAATGGCAATGATCTTGACATGGAATCTTTTAGGCAGAGACCTTTGCACCTTTCTTACAACCATGGGTTCGGGAATAGTTTCCCCAAGATTAAAGGCTGAGTTGACTATGTCCTTGAGTTTGGCATAGAACCCATCGAATGACTCATCCTCCTCCATCTTGATCTCCTCAAAGCTTGTAGTAAGACTTTAAAGCTTGGAATCTTTAACGGCATTAATTCCTTCATAGGTCGTCTAGAGAATGGTCCATGCTTTCTTTGCAGTTTCAATCGAGGATATTTTCTTAAACTCCTCATTCGTGACCGCACCGAAAGCCGGCCCTTCCTTTGGCTTTGTCCAGTCAATCTCCATAACTTGCCACACTTTCTCATCTAAAGACTGCAAGAAAGCTCTCATGCGTACTTTCCAGTATGCATAGTTAGTGCCATCAAATAAAGGTGGAATAATTAGAGACTATCTTTTATCCATGACAAAAGGGGTCAATGGATCACATAGTAATAATTAAAACCTAATCAAAGTATGTCTACTCTGATACCACTTGACAAGACAAAAATGTATTGACTCCTTGCAAATCAATTAATAACCCAAGTTAATTAATTAGGTTCAATTATATGTAATGGCGTGGTAGCATAAACAAATCACCAACTAAACTAAATGCAACAGAAATTAAATTTGACACAGTGATTTGTTTACGAATGGGGAAAACCACCAAGGCAAAAACCCCACCGGGTGATTTTAAGGTCACCACTCTCAAGAATCCACTAATCAATAATCAAGCGATTACAAGTAAAAAGGAATCTTACCAACTATCCTTGGCCTATCCCAAATTTACCAACCTAAATTTGAATCTTCACTCCAATACCCAATTGGACTTGATCTTGTAATGGCACTCTTTTCGTTTAATGCACAAATCTTAATACGTGAATAACCAATGATGCACGGATTCTAGTACGTGACTAACTCCAGCAACTTGAAGAAGGTTATTGGCTGCAAAGTTCTTTACTTCATGCACAATGAAGATCAGGAAGCTCCTTGGTTACAAAACCCTTTGGCACAAAAACGGAGTGGCTTTTTTCAAAGAGAATAAGGCACTAGGTCACTCAATACATGTATGACAACCTTTAAAATAATCCTTATATATGTGTAGGGTTGTAAGAAAAGAAACCCTACACAAATATACAAGAATCTACATGCAATCAGATCTGAAAAGTCTGATTTTGTAATTCTCAACAGAAACAGCTTGTGTCGAGTTTCTCTCGAGCTTCAACATTATTTCTCGATAGAAAGGATTCTGTCAAGATTTAGTGAACAGCTCTTCCTTCACTTGTTTCTTGGTCAAATCTTCAGGGCTTTAACACTTGACTTAAACTTTTGTTTCTTGAAGTACTAAACCCATCCTAGATCTACCCAATTACAAGTAAAGTGCATTTTGTCAAAAAATTAGCCAATTATATAAAATATGTCCTTAACACACAAGTTTCTAGTATTTCTAAAAAAGATGAAAGAGAAAAAGTTAAGAAAAAGGTAAAAAATGAATATAAACCACTAGTTATACCCAAAGAATTATGGCCCTTCAATAGGCACATTTTTAGTCAATAAGCATATTTTCATTCAATAGACATTTTTTCGGTCAATAGACACATTTTTATTCAATAAGCACCTTTTCGGCCAATTGGCACCCTTAATATATATCTAATATGAAGGGTTATAACCTTTCAATAGGCACTTTTTAGTATATCCAATATGAAGAGTTATGACATTTCAATAGGCACTTTTTGGTGTATTCAATTTGAAGAGTTATGCAAGGGCACCTTTTGGTAATATATATTACAACCTATCTTGTAAATACCTATACATACCTATACATACAACCAAGGAAATCAATACCGTACCAGAGGCCATTTCGGTTTAGTTATGGGAACGAAATATTTCGGTACCGGTTCATACTGTTGTACCGTTTCGGAGTTACCACTATTTTAAATATAATAATAATAATAATAATTGTGGGGACACAAGCCTAAGTGTATGTTGGGCCTTGAGCCTTGTCCAAGGAGGCACAATGGTCCGAGAATAGATAAATAGCAAGGAAGACGTAATATCTCAAACTTCACGAGCAAACTATGACTGTGGAGGCTGGAAGAGGTTGTCCGAGGAGGAATATCCCCTCAGCTAAACGCAACGAAGAATCAAGATGTACCTCCTGTCATCCAAGGTGACATTCCAAGAGGTTCTATTAATAAAGACATGCACTACGAATGTATTGGAAGAATGGGAGCTGGGAAATATCTAAGGAAATGCTGCTGCTACCGCATTGAATGCTCTGCAGGTAACCTTCTAACCGCATTTATATGGAGAAGATCTCTGAACAGTGCTGCCTTGGCTACCCCAACTCACAGAAAGCCAGAGAGGGTGTCTGATGGGACAAGCACTTAGGTAGTGGCCAGGATGATCAACAAATAGAGGGCCAAGATCATTCAAAGGGAGGTATATAATGTAAGAGACCCCGGAGGAAAGAGGGATCGAAAAAGATAGAGAGAAACATTGTAGCAATCAAGAACCAAACTTGTAATCGAACTTGAGGGTCAGTACAAAAGAACTGATCTCCTCGGACTTTGCCGATGACGATTTTCTTAAGTTTAAACTTATTTATCTTCATTTTCTTATCTTCAAGATCTACCTTATTTGTTGACTAATTCATTAAAGCCCAATTTTCCAACACATTCTCTATAAATTCATTATTTTGGGCTTTTTGGGCCTAAGTCCATCCATCTTTTGGGCTAAGGACTCAAATCTGGTCCTTACAATAATAATAATAATAATAATTCTCTTAGAGCATTTACCTTCTATGTTGTTTAGGACTTAGAGAATTTGGTAATACATTTTAAGAATTTGTTAATACAAGAAAGATCATGTTCCCCATTGTATTCTTTACAATATAGTGAAAAAATCTCTTTGCGTTGTAAGTAATTCTATGTTTTGCAATGATTCTTTATGGTAAGCAATGAGTTAACATTGGTTCCAAGAAAGTTATATTTGGTTAGAGTGGTCTTAAGCCAAAGTTTCATCATTTTAAGAAATATGCTTTTAGATCTTGATTTTTATGTTTTTGTTATATTTTTTGTGTTTTTAATAGTGAAAGTATAAAGGTGAGTTACGGAAGCTTAACGAAGTGAACCTCGGGTAGGCAAAGTGCCAACTTTTAAATCACATGTAGGCAACTTAAATTTCGGTCAAACCACAGGTAGCTAAGTTGTAATTTGCCATTTTTTTAAGTTCATGCATTTTTGCTTACTGCTCAAACTAAAAAATTATGTTTTCTTTTTTCTTTTTTTTTCCTGAAATTCATCTAGTAACTATTCCTGTGCATTGCATAATTTCTGAGTTTTCCACCAACAAAAAAAAACCTCATAATCAACTGTGATTCCTTTCTCCCTTTCCACATCTTGTTTATAGGGCCAACACATGATTTCTAAGTTTTCCACAAAACAAAAACCTCATAATCAGTTGTGATTCTTTTCTCACTTTCCCACATCTTCTTCATAGGGCCAACTAGAGTGTCTTTCATATGGATTTCTAAGTTAGTGTCTTCAAGATCCTTTGGAAGCTATATTGTTGATTTACAGATGGTTTTGGGAGGCTGCTTCCTTTGTGGAGGTTTCAACTTTTCATATTGGCCTCTTCATTGTCCTCGAATGCTCCTTTCACAAAATCGGCAAAGCCCTCTTCTTCCATCATTTCCAATGATTTTGTTGAAATGGACTTCTTGATGTAGATTGCATATATGATCAGCTGGATTGACCCCAACACAAAGCCAGTGGCATTTGGTACCTGAAATTGTTTGTGTAGGGTCAATTTCTATAGCCCAAGCCTAAAAGGTTCGGATTATGAGCCCAATAAACCCTGAACAATGAATTTGTAGAGAGTGGGTGAAAGAGCTGGGCTAGTAATGAATCAAACAGTAATGTATGTGGTGTTCGTGAGTAAATTAACATGCAACCATGCTCGGACAAATGCAAACATGAACGTCCGAAGAGGAGTTTTATTGAATGAACGTTGGTT
The DNA here is from genome assembly GCA_019022515.1 of Quercus aquifolioides. Lineage (NCBI taxonomy): Eukaryota > Viridiplantae > Streptophyta > Magnoliopsida > Fagales > Fagaceae > Quercus > Quercus aquifolioides. The sequence goes on along the minus strand of CM032330.1, from coordinate 12,026,327 downwards.
ACAATTCTTAGAGCTACAGTAAAGATCTTTTCTTTCTTTCTCTTTCTTTTTTCCGATCCCTTTTTATCAGAGGCCTCTCCTCTTTATATAGCACCCTCCCCCTTCATCTCCATCGTCCACTTGTTCATCATCTAAACATTCACTTGAGTGCATGTCCCATCATGTATCTTCTTTAGCCTTGTGTGAGTGGCGGTAGCTGAGATTGCACTGTTCGGGGTCTTCTCCACATTAATGCGGCCAGAAAAGTAGGTGCAGTGCATTTAATGTGGTGGTTGAAGTTTGTCTTCTAGATATTTCTCCGTTCCTGCTATCCTCATGCGCGCCTGAGGTTCACACTTATCATTAGAACTGTTAGGAAGATTACTTGAACCTCCCAGGTGTTTGCTTGATTAAGGCTCTATGTGTCCGAGGAAGATGATCTCTTCGGACCAATGGTGATCTCCTCGGACTACACTCCTCATTCGTTTCCAGGTATATTTCTTCCACGCACTCCTTCTCGCACATTTTCCTCTCTTCGGACATAGAGTAGTCTTCAAGTAGGGGCCCAGGCCCATTACATTAGGTCGGGCTTTCACCCCCACAGTTTGAATAAAGTATAAATATTGCATTCGGGGATATCTACAAAGACAGGTATTAAAAAGAGAAATGCCAAATGTTTAGTGAAAGTTTTAAAAGGGAAACATATATTTTAGACTCTAAAATATAGGGATATAATAAATTAAACTTGTAATTTTTTTAAACCCTACTTCTTTAAAAATAATAAATTAAATTCTCAACATATATTAAACCAAAAATAAAAATATATTCAACTTAAATGACTAAATTTGAATTTATTATTATTTGAAACATCAAGGCTTAATTTGTTAATTTTGAAACTATAGAATTTCATATGTTACTTTTTAAAATTTTATAATTTAATTTTTAATTGTTAGTTTTGAAATGGTATAATTTAATTTGTTACCTTTTAAAAAATTATAATTTTTTTTGAAGCTATATGATTTAATTTTACACATAAACTATAGAGTTTTAAGTTTTAAAAGAACCATTCCAAAAAAAAAAAAACACCGTCTTTGTTGGGCATGAGCTATGTAGGACCATTTAAGGATTTAAACCCAACCCAACCAGATTTTGCAAGTTACAATTATCCCGGTTTAGTTGCATGGTTTTTCTTATGCAATTCGGCCACACATTCTGGGCCTATAATCTTCCTTCGCATTGTCCTTATATGGACCTAATGGCCCCATTGATACTAGTGTTCTTTACTTTTAGAGTATGGAAGCTTTAGCCCATATTTAAGGTCTGTTTAAATACAATTTATTTTATTAAAATTAAAAATTTATTGCTAAAAATACTATATATAAAAGTAAAAATTAGTTGAAATAGTACAGTGAGACTCATGAATAGTACCAAAAAGTGCAGTGGGACTAATAAACAGTAAAATAATTTATAATTTTCATCCAAAACCAAACATACACTTAATTGTACCAATTGCCAACTTTGTGGGGGGGGGAGGGGGGGGGAATTTGGTGTTTAGTCTATTGCTTAATTCTAGCTCCACTTTCTATTTATTCCTTTCGACATGGTTAATCAAAATTTGTTACTGCTTCAAATTTATATGCCATAGTGCTTTAAGTACTAGAATTTTTAGCACCATTACTCTAAGAAGATGAATGAGAAAACTCACTCTAATATAGAAGTCTTTGACAAGCACCATATAAATAGACCAAATACCAGTGTTAAAAAATAGAAAAAATGACATGTACTCCACACTCTTGGTCTTTATCACTATTCCTTGTAGGACAAAGTTAAAATAACATCAAATAAAGACTCACCAAAAAAAAAAAAAAAAAAAATCAAAGAAAGTGAAACGATTTTTTTTTTTTTTTAGGACAATACCCTTTCCACATTAAAAAATAAAACTTTCCACATTAAAAAAGGGCAAGTTGGACACTTCCAGGGATTGCTAGAAGAGTTACTGCAATTACTTACCCAAGAAATCCCACATTCAATAAGGCCACCAGTTTTGCCGTCTTGACCTGCATTCACACCTGTGCTTTATTGAACAATAAATTACTAATGGCCTGTTTGGAAGTTTAGAGAGGGAGGAGAGTAGAGGGGAGTAGAGGGGAGGAGAGTAGAAGGGAATGGTTCCCCTCCACCTTGTTTGAATGTTTTTAAAATTAGTAAGGAGGAAGGGAGTAATTAGCCATTTCCCTTATTTGGATGTTTTAAAAATTAGGATGGAGATGAGAGGAAATGATTAAAATAGACAAATTTACCCCTATTTGAAAATGGACTTGCAACATTGGTCTATGAATAATTTGTTAGATTAAATAATTATGACTATAGCATGCAATAATTTTTTTTATGTGAATTAAATAATCAACATTAGTCTATGATTAAATATTTTTTCTACTTTTTTATTATACTAAAAAAACCATCCTTAATTGATAATAATTAAAAGGGTAAAATATCATTTTCGTCCCTAAACTATCACAAAAGTTTGTTTTTCGTCCCTAAACTTTCAAAAGTTCTATTTTCATCCCTAAACTATCATAAAAGTTCATTTTTCGTCCTTAAACTTTCAAAAGTTCTATTTTCGTCCCTAAACTTCCAAAAGTTCTGACGGAGGGCTGACGTGGCTTGACAGAGTGCTGATGTGGGAGGGACGAAAATCAATACGTTTGGAAAAGTTTAGGAACAAAAATAGAACTTTCGAAAGTTTAAGGACGAAAAACAAACTTTTGTGATAGTTTAGGGACGAAAATAGAACTTTTGAAAGTTTAGGGACGAAAAATGAACTTTTGTGATAGTTTAGGGACGAAAATGATATTTTACCCTAATTAAAATAAGAAAAAAATGTTTGTTTGTTTGTTTACTGAAAAAAATCAACAAAATATTGAATTTTGAGTGTTTCTTTCATTTTTTTTTTTTTTTTTTCTTAGTTCGTGAATTTATATTGATTGTATATTACACAAAGATCCACCGTGAAAAATGATACACTGGAAGTCTTTATTACCTCGGACATGTACTGTTTCAAAAACCTATAAATTACTTATTATGTGACCATAGTGACTCTGTGCACAGGAGGCTCACAAAAAAGTGGCACACAAACTGGGTAAACATGTTTTTACTCCAAAAAATTGTGTTGATTAATCAAATTGTCATCCCAAATGATAGGATATAGACAGTTTATGGACTCAATTTCTGCAACATAGGAAAATAGAACTTCTTCAAAACAAACCACTGATCAATTCCCTTCTTAAGATTTTTTATTAAAAACTTTTGTAGAAATACCCCATCCCAAGCATAAGCTTCTGTTGAAGGCAGAGTTTTGAAATTTCCTATGGCAGGCACATAGTGCTTTTAACTTCCCATTTTTTTCTCACCTATATTTTTCATGCAGTGTTTGGTACTAATAATTTAGCCTTCCAATTGAAATTTATGCATATATATTCCACAGATGATCCCAAGAAAACGGAGCATTTACTTTCACTTGATGGAGCTAAAGAAAGACTTCAGACATTCAAAGCAGATTTACTAGAAGAAGGATCTTTTGATTCTGCAGTTGATGGATGCCAAGGTGTTTTTCACACTGCATCCCCTGTTATTCTCACAGCCAGTGACCCACAGATTCATCCCGTATTATTATTTATTGCCTGTGTAATATATAATCAATATAGTGTGATAATTTTTGAATCAAAGGCCTCATATGACATTGTATCATGCCAGACAACTAAGAAGTGAAAAGCATAAAAATGACTGCAAGCAGACAAAGTTTTCAAGCCACTGAAAAAAGGACAGTGTTACAATCAGCTATGACCATATCTGTAATTGCCAACAGACTTGTTTCAAAAAGAAAAACTAAAAATAAACACAAGCTGGTGCCAAAGAAAAATTAATCCCAAGAGTTTACAATTCAATGATCAATTGAAAAGGTTTTTAGAAGCTGAAATTGTCTTGGAACATTTACTAGCCTAACTGTTAGAGAAATTTAAGGACCAGACATCATTGTGAACAATAGCTCCTTGCGCTCCTCCACTGGATAGCCAATAAAAGCTCTCAACATATCCGGATTCTTAATAAGATAGAGATAAGACCTTTTTTGCAGGCAGTCCACTCCACCCCCCACAGTTTGTATGCCCTTATGAAAAACGTATTCACTATCAACAACTCCTGCTTTCCAAGTGCCGTCCCCCTGTAAAATGCCATCTTTACACATTATCCATGGTTGAAATAATAAAAGCTCATTTTACCAACACAACTAAATAAATAAAGGTCACCAATTTTTTCTGGCACATATAATAAACACATACATGCAGAGCTCCACCTCAACTTTTATTGAGAGAGAGAGAGAGAGAAACAAATAGAAAATGTTAGAGAGAGACTCACTCCGAACTCCAAAGGCCTGTCAACCTCACCTTAATAACTTATAGTTAGAAAGACAAAAACAAAGGCACAAGCTTTTAGAGAAAGAAAAATACACTAAACTAAATGGGCAATCTCAGATTTGAAATTAACCAAAAAGAAAAAAAAATTCAAACTTTGAAGCTGATATAAAAACTAACCCTCCTCTGCAAATTTTCTCAGGAAATTTTTAATTCCAAGAAAAAGATTAAAAAAGCTGATCTAAGACCAAAACATAAGAAAACGTCGTCTTTGGCTCTCTTATGTTACCAGTCCTACACATGAAGGACACCATGATTTCACAAACAACATGTTGCTTAACAAAACCAACCACCTTAATTAATTAAAAAAAAAAATCAATCAATCAAAATAAACACACACAGAGACTGTGTGAAAGAGAGAGAAATACCAGATTTTGAGCAGAACCCATTTCAAGAAACATCATTCAGAGCAAGAAAATGATAATATAGAAGAAACACATTCTCAAGTCACAATCAAAACTCATTCAATAGTTTATCCCAAGCAAATTAAATGTATCATATACAAAATGATAAGTCCATAAAAAGAAAATTAAATAATAAAACAATTCTAACGAGAATCAGCCCAAAACTATTTCCCTAATATGTTAGCATCTACCAGTAAAACAAATTGGAGAAACATGACTAACTTTTGATTTGAAAATTGCTCCTATTAGAACAACACCATATACGGACAGATGACCACCAAATAATCAAAATGTGTATATGCACCAAAACAGTACCAGTATCCAAACAAGAACTCTCACAAACAGAAACAGTAGTTGCAAAACAGTAGTACCAATGTATAAAAAATTAAAAAAATAAAAAAATAAAAAAAAAGAGAGAGCAAAGAGAGAGACAACTACACAGTGAGATGCTGCACAAACTCATGTGAGTTTGATCATACACAATCAAACAAGCAATTTATCAAACACATTGTGAGCAACTCTTTGAAACTTTAAAATTCTAGTAGAAAAAAACCCAAATCAGAAACCCATTAAAAAAAAAAACAAGAAATTACCCAATAAAAATAAACAAGAAACACAGATCCATATATAGCTACAATACACAAATTTATGCAAGTTCACAATCTAGACTCACTCAAGCACTTTATCAAACACGTTATGAGCAATACTTTGACATTTTAAATTTAAGTAAAAAAGGCAATCAGATCCGAAACCCACCCACAAATAACATGTTATTACCCCATAATATCACAATTAATAAGAAATTACCCAATAAAATCACAATTTTAAGAACATAGTTATTTGATCCAACTCAAAAGAAACCCATGAAACAGAAATTAAAACAGAGTTTACCTTTGTGAGAAAATGCTAGGCGTGAGAGAGAAGAGTGAAAGACAGTCCAAGAGTGAAGAAGTTTTGAGAGAGAGAGAGAGAGAGCCAGCGTGAGCTGAGAGAGCTTGAGAGAAGTTGTTACCGATTTTTTTTTTACGTTAGAAAACATTGTAGTTTTGATAATGTAATAAGGGTAAATTAGGTAATTTAATTGGTCAATAATTTATGTACTTTCCTTCTCTTCCAAATCTCTCTAATTTTGGGGAATTAAAAATAAAGAGTTGGAGGTAGTTGAAACCCCTCTAAACCCTTCCAAATCTTTCTCCCTTCTTCCTTAAAAAACTTCCAAACAAGGTAATTGAACTATTCTCCCTCCCTTTACTCTACTCTTCCTCCTTTTTTTAACTTCCAAACAGGCCATAAAAGTGGTATCAAAACTTTCTTAAAATGCATTATTAACCAATGCCCTAAGGGCACTAGTTAGCATTTCCCATAATAATTATATCAATTTTTTTTCTTGAGAAGTGGCTATTTTTCACTAATAAAGTACATGGTCTATGAAGGGAATTAAAGATCTTACCAAAATTGATAGAGGTGGTGCATACATGCCTATGGTTAATCCAACGTATAAAATTCCAAAAACGGTAAGTTGGACACTTTCAGGGATTGCTAGAAAAGTTACTGCAATTACTTACCCAAGAAATCCCACATTCAATGAGGCCACCAGTTTTGCCATCTTGACCTGCATTCACACCTGTGCTTTATTGAACAATAAATTACTAAGAATTGATGGTCATTTGCATCCAATACATTAGTTATATTAGACATAATTTCTTTGTTTTTATATTTTATTTTTTAACCAAGAAAAAAGTCTATCATGGTTTTAAAAGAGAAAACAGTATTTCATGACACACACACAAAGCCTAAATTGGCAAAAGGCCAACTTCAATTGAAAGAAATTCTATAATTAATAAAAAGGTGGAAGACAGTGATAAACAATTATACAATTAATATATATGATATAACAAGAAGGGTAAATTACAAATTACACCCCTAAAATTTAGAGATGATTGAATTTTACACCCTGAAATTTCAGAATTTAGATTTTACCCCTAACATTTGGGATGTTTGGAATTTACATCATATATTTTAGAATTTGGATTTTACTGCTTATATTTTAGAGTTGTTTGGATTTTACTCCCTATAGTTTGTGGATGTTTAGATTTTACACCCTAAAGTTTCATAATTTAGGAGTGTAAAATTCAAGCACTCCTAAACTTTAGAGGGTAAAATCCAAATTTTGAAATATTAAGGTGTAAAATCCAAACACCCTAAACTTCAGGGGATAAAATCCAAATTCTAAAACTTCAGAGTGTAAAATCCAAACACCACCAAACTTTAGGAGTGCAATTTGCAATTTACCCTAACAAGAATGAGTTAGGTTCCAGAATAAACCTTTCATTATTGATTTAATTTATTCATTGACATAAATAAAATAAGAATTAAAAAAATTAATGAGTTAATTCATTAATATGGTTAAATATTTATATTTTCAAGATGAGCTTCTTAATTATTATTTTTTTGAGCATTTATAAAAGTAGTTGACATGATAGCAAAGAGACATTTATATCACCTTCTTATCCTAAGGAGCATAGATGAGAAAGAGATGAGTTCAAATCTTCTGTCCCACTTTTCTTGCTTTAATGGTAGTATTTAATTAATTAGGTGAACATGTGACAAGTTTTTATTGGTGGAGTATAAAGTAGAGCAGGAAAAGTGGGACAGAAGATTTGAACTCAAAAGAGAGTGGGACAAATTTGGGAAATGCCCCGTTTGGGTAAAAATAGCAGCATAATGCCCTTTTCTCCAAACTATATAGGGAAATGCCCCTCTTTTGTAACTCGATTTTCTCAAAATTGAGTTATAAAAAAAAAAATTTCTGGAGCCCTATAGCGGCGTTTTTAAGGACCTATAGTGACATTTTCAGGATCTATAGTGACGTTTTGTAACTCGATTTCCATAAAATTGAGTTATAGGCAATTTTTTTAATTTTTTTTTACCTATAACTCGATTTCTTATAAATCGAGTTAAAAAACGCCACTATAGGTCCTAAAAACGTCACTATAGGCTCCTAAAAAACGCCGCTATAGGGCCTAACTCAATTTTGAGAAAATCGAGTTACAAAAGAGGGGCATTTCCCTATATAGTTTGGAGAAAAGGGCATTATGCTGCTATTTTTACCCAAATGGGGCATTTCCCAATTTTGTCCAAGAGAGTGATATGTAATGTATGAATTGAAAGACAGTAACAGCTCCATTAACCGTGGTTACAAGTAAACCATCTGGATTAAGAAGTCCATATAAGATCCATAAACTTGTGATTAGTAGAGTAGTTATATATGGAATGCTTTTATAATTCTCAGTTGATTTCTTCTTCACCACCTGCCAAAATGTCTTTCACGAAAAAAGAAACATAACTGATATTAGATACTTAGATGGGAGGTGAGTGTATTTGTAGGGGCTTTGCTGAATTGCTTATTTGCTGACTTGCTTATTTGTAGAAAAGAAGGGGTAATTATTATTATTATTATTATTTTTTTTTTTTTTTGGTTAAGTCTTGCCAAACACACTCGGAGCAACTACTTAATTGATGCCCAGTCTGAACTCGGCAATGAGTTCTATGCTTGACTATAGTTAAAGATTGAGCAGGATAAACTGGTGATTATGTTCATGGACTTTGTTGGAGAAACAAAAGATTCAATTCCGATGACAAGTACATGATATCTTGTAGTCATATTTGGACACTCTACACGAATTTATAATCTGAAGTTGAGTAACAAGAAATAAAACAAGCTCTAGAAATGGTGTTTTGATCGGTAATAAGGGTACAATCATGAAAATCTAACACATATCCATGTCAAAAATTAAGAGATATATGAATCATACGTTGAAACTTTTTTTTTTAATAATTGCAAACTAATTTCAATTGAGTGATAGACCAATGCAATGATTTATTTTGTTGCAATAACCTAATTTTAAAATTGTTAAAAATCATTTATTGCGACAAAATGTTATTGCAACGAAATTTTTGTTATGATAATTTATTGCCACAAACTTTTTGCAACAGTGTGCAAAAAAAAAATTTCGTTGCAATTGATGTTTATTGTAATAATTTTGAGTTTATTGTAACAAAAAATTTCATTACAATTGGGCTTTTACTTTTAGTGTTAGTTGTTGAAACATAAAGGCTAGAAACTAATTATGTCATTATTTATGAAAGCTCAATCACAACTTTACAAGTTATTACCATATCCCACACTACAAGGTTTTTTTTACCCCCCTCTTCTTTTTCAACGTTAAAATCATTAATTACAAGGCTAAGCAACACGTGATTTTTAAGTTTTCCACCAAACAAAACCCTCGTAATTAATTGTCATTCTTTTCTCCCTTTCTAACATCTTCTTCATAGGGTCAACACATAATTTCTAAGTTTTTCACCAAACAAAAACCTCATTATCAACTGTGATTCTTTTCTCCCTTCCCAACACCTTCTTCATAGGGTCAACTGGGGTGTCTTTCATATGGACTCAAAGAAAGTGTCTTCAAGATCCTTTGGAAGCTATATTGTCGATTTACAGATGGTTTTGGGAGGCTGCTTCCTTTGTGGAGGTTTCGAATTTTTACATTGGCCTCTTCATGGTCCTCAAATGCTCCCATCTCGTTTTCTTTGACAAGATGGTCAGAGCCCTCTTCTTCCATCATCTCCAATGATTTTTTTGAAATTGACTTCTTGTTGTAGATTGCATATATGATTAATTGAATTGACCCCAACACAAAGCCAACAGCATTTGGTACCTAAAATTGTTTGGATAAAGTAAAAATTTAGCACTCTGGGACATTTACAAAGGCAAGTATTAGAAATAGAAATTTCTAATGTTTAATGAAAGTTGTAAAGGAGAAACCTACATTTCAAACTCTAAAATTTAGGGATATAACAAATTAAACTTGTAATTTTATTACACCCTACAACTTTAAAGATAGTAAATTAAATTCTCAACCTATATTAAACCACAAATAAAAATGTATTCAACTTAAATGGACAAAATTTGAATTTATTATTTTTCGAAACATCATGAAGGCTTAAGTTGTTAGTTTTGAAACTATAGAATTTAATTTGTTACTTTTTAAATAATTATAATTTAATTTGTTGTTTTTGAAGCTATATGATTTTATTGTACACTCCATAAAATATAGAGTTTTAAATGAATTTTTCTAAGGGGGGAAAACAAAACAAAACAAAAGCAAGACAAAACACCTTGTCTTTGTTGGGTTACATAGCATGAAGCCATGAACTATGTAGGACCATTTTTAAGGATTCAAACCCAACCCAACCAAATTTTGCAAATTCCAATTATTCAAGGCTTAAGTTCCTTCACATGGTCCTAATATGGACCTCATGGCCCCATTGACACTAGTGCCCTTCTCTTTTAGAGTATGGAAGCTTTGGCCCACATTTAATTGTGCCCATTACCAACTTTGTAGGGGAAATTTGGTGTTTAGTCTTGCTTAATTCTAGTTCTTTTTCTTTTTATTCCTTTCGGCGTGGTTGGTATCAAAATTTGTGATTGTGACTGTTTCAAATTTATATGTCATAGTGCTTATGTACTAGAATCTTTAGCAGCAATACTGTGAGAATGAATGAGAAAACTTACCCCAATATAGAAGTCTTTGACAAGCACCGCATAAACAGACCAAATACCACCGTTAAGGAATAGAAAAAATGAGAGGAAAAAGGGCATGTACTCCACGCTCTTGGTCTTTATCACTATTCTCTATTGAATAAAGTTAAAATAACATCAAATAAAGACTTACCCAAAAAAAAAAAAAAAAAAATCAAAGAAAGTGAAACGAAATTTTTTTTAAAGGACAATACCCTTTCCACATTTAAAAAAAAAAAAAAAAAACACCTTGGATAATCAATTCTTTATATAATTGATTAATGCACTTTTCTTTTATTCTTTATAGACCATGCTCCTTGAAAAGTGTATTTCTTTACTAAAAGAGTGATATGGATCAGTGCCATGTGAGATCCACATACAACATGTGGCATCATCACCGTGTGAAGAAGTAACATGCAAAATTGCAAATAATGTTACTTACCACAACAACAAAAATAATTATAATAATTATATCAATTTTTTCTTGAGAAGTGACTACTTTTCACTAACAAAGTACATAGTTTGTGAAGGGAATTAAAGATATTACCATAATTGATAGAGGTGATGCGTACATGCCCATGGTGAGTCCAGCACATAAAATTCCAACAACAGTAAGTCGGACACTTCCCGGAATTGCTAGAAGAGTTACTGCAATTACTAACCCAAGAAATCCCACATTCAATAAGGCCACCAACTTTGCCGTCTTGACCTGCATTCACACATTCGCTTTATTGAACAAAAAATTACTAAGAATTGATGCATACGAATATACGATACATTAGTCATATGACTCATATTAGACATAATTTCTTTGTTTTTCTCTTCTCAAAAAAAAAAAAAAATTCTTTGTTTTTGTATTTTTTTTTTTTTTCCTTTCAATCAAGAAAATAGTCTATCATGGTTTTAAAAGAGAAAGCAGTATTTCATGACAAACACAGAAAACCTAAATGGGCAAAAGGCCAACTTCAATTGAAAGAAATTATATAATTAAGAAAAAGGTGGAAGATAGGGATAAACAATTATACAATTAATATATATATGAAAAAAAAAAAGATTTAACAATAATGAGTTAGGTTCCAGAATAGACCTTTCATTATTGAGTTAATTCATTGACATAAAAACATGAGAATTAAAAAAAAAATAACGAGTTAATTGAATTCATTAATATGGTTAAATATTTATATTTTCAAAGTGAGCTTCTTGATTTTTATTTTTATTTTTATTTTTAGCATTTATAAAAGTAGTTGACATGATAGCAATGAGACATTTATATCACCTTCTTATCCTGGGGAGCATAGATGAGAAAGAGAGCGACATATATGAATTGAAGGACGGTACCAGCTCCATTAACCGTGGTTACAAGTAAACCATCTGGATTAAGAAGTCCATAAAAGGTCCATAAACTTGTGCTCAGTAGAGTAGTTATATATGGAGTGCTTTTGTAATTCTCAGTTGATTTTTTCTTCACCACCTGCCAAAATGTCTTTCTGGAAAAAAAAAAAAACCATAATTGGTGTTAGATGGGAAGTGAGTGTATTTGGAGGCACTTTGATGAATTGCTTATTTATAGAAAAGAATAGGTAATTTTTTTTTTTTTTTAAGGCTTGCCAAACACACTTGAAGGCTTGAAGCTACTACTTAATTGATGCCCAATCTGAACTTGTCAATGAGTTCTACGCTTGTCTATAGCTAAAGATTGAGCAGGACAAACTGGTGATTATGTTCATGGACTTTGTTGGAGAAACAAAAGATTCAGTTCTGATGACAAGTACATGATATCTTGTAGTCATATTTGGACACTTAACACAAATTTACAATCATAAGTACAGTAACAAGATATACAAAACAAGTTCTAGAATAAATGGTACTTTGATTACAATTATGAAAATCAAACAATAAGCATATAATATAATTTAAGAAGTGGATCATATTTGGACACTTCCATTATTAAATTTAAAACCAATTTTATATAAAATAACCCATCTTAGCTCGGCTTATCATATGTCTTAATAAATAAAGAACTAATATAAAACAATCTTTCTTTTGATGGTTTCACTTACATGGGAGAAGTAAAAACCAGTATTGAAATTATATTGCCTGCAAATACAGAAACAAATTTATGGCATTAATAATTTTTTTTTTCTTGAAGAGAGTTAATAAAATAAGCAGAGAACAAAGGACTAATAATTAACCATGGAACAAACTTAAAGAAACTGTGTGTGAGACAGCATAGACTAACCAATAATGCCAATGATGAAGCTTAAGCTAGCCATGGATAGAAAAGCACATAAGATTGAAGAAATGAAGCGGTGGAGATGGGAGGTTATTGCATGTAAAGGACAAAAGAGGATGCGATGGAGATTGAAACTTGATGCATATAAATATACCTGCACTTTGAAAAGAATTTCTTGAGCCAGTGCTTTACCCTTTGTGGGCTCACCCGACATAAACAGTGATTAGTCTCTGTTGAAAATTTTGAAGAAACACGATGGGAAACAAAAAAAATAAATAAATAAAAAATAAAAAATAAATATAGCTTTATAGATTCCTCTATGTGCATGTATCGTGTCTCTGTTTGCCACGCTTACACTCTTTCAACTTGTCATCATGCCCAGTGGACCAGTCTCTTTCAGTCTTTTTTTTTTTTTTTTGGAAAAGAGTCTCTTTCAGTCTTTTGCACTGCATATATTTATCTTCACATGTTTCTGCAGAGTTTATGGAAATTTTCTGTGGTCTTTTATTGTCGGTCCCTTTAGTGTTACATAAAAGGGGTTTGATATATTAAAAAGAAAGAAAATTATAAAGTTTTTGTTTTGATTAGCAAAAAGAAAGATGATTTTCATTTTAATTTGTTAGGTAGTGTTTAGTGACATTGGATCGGTTTGCCTTCTAGAACTCAATTTACAATTAGTTGACGATGGTAGGTTTCATCTTGAGCTTGAATATCTAATATTGTTAATTAATTCTTTTTTGTTTTGTTACAATGGTGGAATAATAACTCTGCTGAGTTTAATTCAAATACAAACAAACATTCTTTAATTCATTTTCACAAACTTTAAGATGATCAATAGAAATATCACGTTTTAGAAATTAATTATTTTAAAGTAATTTATAGACTTTTCCACCAAACAATAAGATAGGACGTCGGTACTAACTACTAAGATATTTTGTAAGTTTCGCTTTAAAATAATTGATGGCAAATTAATGTGTTACAACTTACAATACTCTTCTAGTCTTTGATTGCATTATTGTTTTCTGCTAAAAGAAATAGATTCAAATTCAATAGCAAACATATAGGTACGGAGGATACCTCAACAAAAGCTTTACCATTTTACAAAAAGCTCAAGTCTTTTAGGTACTCCACGGTGGTGGGAAGTGATGGGAAAATCACTATTTGCCATATCCAAATTGGGTTTAAGAACATGTCATGACACACAACAAGAGGTGGTCCTTAAATCACCAATATATTTTATTTGATGAAGCAAGGTATATGGAATATGTGAAAGTATTTTCCTAACAAGTGGTCATTTTCTTCAATCCTGACCACTATTGTTTGAATACAAAATACTTTGTTCTTTCATCATATGTACAAGGTAAAATGTTTTAGATGAAAATTATATGTTTAATTCTTTTTATGCCATAAGAGACTTTGTTTATCTCTCTTTTTCTTTTCTTTTTTTTTTCTTTTTTTTTTTTTTTGCTTTAATGTGAATCATTTTTTAGTAAATTCTTTGATGTAAATAATTGAGACTTAAATGTGGAGTTCATTGACTTCCATGGACTGATGGGACAAAAACTTGTGTCTTTTTTTGTCAAGAGCTTGGGGAGTGAATTGACACTCAACAGGAGAATGACCTTGCCTCTTTTTTTGAGTACCTTGGTTGCGTTTCCCACTTGCTGAAAAGGACTGCTTGTTTTGTTTTTTGTTTTTTTTTTTTTGTTTTTTGCTTTTTGCTTTTTAGCTTATTTTTACTATTATTTAGTTTATTTTTGCTATTATTTATAGTTCTTACCGCACTTTTAGTACTATTTATGGTTCTTACTGTATTATTCCAGCTAACTTTTACTTTTATTTACATTATTTTCAGTATAAAATTTTTAGTTTCAACTAAATAAGTTTTTCCCAAATAGACACTTAAAGGTACTTTACCGACCTGATTTTTTTTTTTTTTTTGAGAACTACCAACTTGATGTTTGGTTCATGAGCCAGTATCTCATGCGCCTAGCGCATAAGAGATTTTTCCTTGGTTCACATCATTTGTGTTTGTGAACAATTTAATTTTTTTAATTCATTTCTTTATGTATGTACAATGTTTTAAAATTCTACTTTTTTTGTAGGTACAATTATTTTTATCCAACTTTCAGCAAATAAGCAAGTAAGATTTCACAAAAATTATAGTAAAATGAACACTAAACAATTTGGGATTGGACAAATGTGGAATTCAAACATGGCAAGTATATGTGGTGTTTATAAAACATAGAGAAAGTGGTCTTGATTTAAAAACATTTTAATCATATTTTAAGTCTTTCAAAAATCCCCTTCCCAGTACCCCTGTGTGCGAGTTTAACCACATAAAAAAAATGATCACAATAATTTCATATTCAAAGATAAATAAAATAAAAATTATTTTCTTATTTTATTTATTTTATACTACTATTTAAATAACTTCTTTGAATTGGATTCCTAATTTTTGATGTCCAAAATACCTTCTGTGGGGCCCGTGGGCCTGATAGCCTCGGCCCATCTCATGTTTGGCCCAAGGTCCATTCCGAGGAAGGACGATCGTCTGAGGATGGTGTATGGACACCTATGCCTTTTTTGAATCCACGCCGAGGACATCCTTGTCCTCGGCATACCAAGGTTAACTCCCGGTAGGGGACAGACCCAGAACCGGTTGTTACCTCCACACTAAATGCACTCATCTAACCCCCTGGCCGCATTAATGGGGATGTAACCCCTGGGCAGGATAACATTGGTTATTGTGAACCACTCGAGTACTGATAAGGCCTCTGATGGGACGGACGGTCAGGGAAAAAGGGCAAATGGATGATCAACAGATGGAAGAAAGGAGAGGAGGGAGAGAACTATATAAGAAGGGCGAGCAAAGCAATAGAAGGGGGTGGAACCTCCTCGGACGAGCGCCGAGGAGCTACCCTTAGGAATGAAATGGGGCTCTTTCCCCACAACAACGGGGAAGAGCATTTGCGCCACTGTTGTTAGTCTGTTAAGGCCTAATTCTTCAACCCACGCTCTAAAAATTGTATTGTCTGGGTCCAATCGAAATTGAGTCCCTACAATTGGCGCCGTCTGTGGGAAGAATTTGTGCACCAACAGACGCAACGGACCATTGTTCCTAAGTAACTAGCTTGCGGAAGTTTAACAAAAAAAGCTTTTGTAAAAAAAAAAAAACCATTGCACAAAAGTAAGAAGATTCAAAGGAAAAGAAAAGAAAGATCACATTATTTTATTAAATGAAAATAAAACGTACAAGATACAAACAGAGGCTCAGACAGGCTTGTTTTAAAGCCAATTCTACAAACAAAGGCCCAGATGGGCCTGTTTTAAAGCTAACTAAGGGAAGGGGGGCTACGGCCGGCCTCTTTCAAGGCTACCAACAACTCCCGCGCCGGTGCGGTGGTGCTGGCACGAAAAGAGGAGCAGATGCAAGGGCGCTTGATGGCCCTTCCCCGTGATATTCCCTTGATTCTCTTCCAGCCCCACGGTGGTTGGCCGTTGGAGACGGCAACACTCGGGCACCAGACATGACGTAATCTTGTGCATCTCCACCGACGTAAGCACACCCCGAAGAGGGGCGTTATGTACTTCAGGGACCTCCCTCTTGGCCGCTATGCACGGCACCATCATAATGACGCTCAAACTTTGCCGCGCCGGAGGTCTGGCGCGACCCATATCCACAACGGTTCTCGGTCGAGGGAGGAGGACCTTCAGCCTGTGTGCCCTCACTCCCGTCCAAGGCCGTCCCATTTCTCCAAACTCTTATCACAATTCTGGTAAGGTTATTGCAGGGGCTTTGAAGGTTTATGGGATATATTTCTTGCTCCGTTAGAGGATTCGTGGGGCATAGAAGGGCATTTCCCCCGTATAGCCTTTTATAGAGGGGGGAAATTGGTCAGAAATGATCTACACTGGATTCGAGAGAGGGATTTTCGATGACATTAATTCTGATCACATTTCAAGGCAGTTGTCAACCGTTCGATCTGTATCAATCCACGAGGATATTAATGCAAGTGCGCCTCGCATGTCGAAACGTCAAGCGCTGAACGCGAACAGTCAGGAGGCACCTCGTAATTAAAGAGGGCTAAAACTTGAACTGAAGGCGGGGTTACCAACACGTGTAAGGTTAGGATTCTAAGCCGTTACTGCTCAGGGCACCGCAGAGTCAGGGGTCCAGTCCGCAGGGTGAAACACATCTGATAAAAAAGGGACGAGACTATCATCACGCTGAAAATAATATTTCCTGCACCGAGGATAAATTCTTTCACCTCAGCTATACCTGGGTACTAGACAGAACCAAGGTATTGCATGGTCTAAGGACTCAAACCTATGGGGAAACTAGATACTTACAGAAGAATAGAAGTGTTAGACAGAACCAAGGCATTGCATGGTCCTCGGACTCAAGCCTATGGGAAAACTAACCACGCAGCTATACCTGGGTACTAGACAGAACCAAGGTATTGCATGGTCTAAGGACTCAAACCTATGGGGAAACTAGATACTTACAGAAGAATAGAAGTGTTAGACAGAACCAAGGCATTGCATGGTCCTCGGACTCAAGCCTATGGGAAAACTAACCACGCAGCTATACCTGGGTACTAGACAGAACCAAGGTATTGCATGGTCTAAGGACTCAAACCTATGGGGAAACTAGATACTTACAGAAGAATAGAAATGTTAGACAGAACCAAGGCATTGCATGGTCCTCGGACTCTAGCCTATGGGAAAACTAACCATGCAGCTATACCTGGGTACTAGACAGAACCAAGTATTGCATGGTCTAAGGACTCAAACCTATGGGGAAACTAACTACTTACAGAAGAACCGAAGGGTTAAACTAACTATTTGCAGAAGAACCAAAGCATTAGCTAGAACCGAATTGTAATACAGTCCTCGGGTTCGTGCCCAAGGGATAGCTGATGGTCTCATGAGACTAGGTCCAGAACAGAACCAAGGTATTGAATAAAATATTAGAACACGGCAGGTAAAAGGAAGCATCAATAACTAGAAGCAAAATACTGAATATTCATTTCAGATAGAAAGTGTATAATTTCGTTACAATGCCCCCGAGGCAAGAAGCAAAATGAAATGAAAAAGAAAGCGAATAACAGTGTATTATGCCAGTTGCCATTTCCCCCCAACCCAGTGGGCAAATTGTCTTGAATGGCTTGTCAAAAGGCTTCAACCAACACCTAGGGACCTTGTCTCGGAGGGGCTACTTCAGAGGACTCCTCCACGGTAGAGGAAATCAGAGGAACCGAGTGTGTGGCTGGGGGGTTAGCAGGAAGCCTCATCACATTTTAGGGCACTTCTTGACCCTCGGCCCTAACCCCCTCCAACGCTCCATGGGGCCCAGCCTCCTCAGTAGGTCTGTCAGCTGAAGGCGTATCCTCAGCTGCTTTGCTCTGACTTTCACCTGCCACCGGTAATGTGGTCTCCTCCTCGGGAATAATGGGGGTAACCTCGCGTATTGCCGGGGGATAATATACTCTTTCTGCCCTCCTAAGGTCAGACGAGGCATCAACACCTGCTTGGTTGAGCGCTTCGATCCAGGTCTGGGAGCAAAAGCGCCTGCACACCTCAGGGATTTGGTCCTTGAAGGTAGCTTCAGTCTTAGCCACCCCTTCGACAAAAGTCTCATCTTCCGCTTGTTCTAAGGAACGCTCAGCATCTGTTTCGCAAACACAGCCTCATCCTTGGCCCTCACGGCCTCATCCCTAGGCATACTCGGCAACGCCCTTCTCCCAAATCGCATCGGCCAGCTTTTTCTTCAGGTCGGCGACGTTCTCTTCAGCGGATCGCAGTCGGCCCTCAACCTCTTGCAGTCGCTTCATATGATCCTCGACCTGCTTTTCAGCTACTGCTAAATCAGAGGTCGTGTTGTCTCTGGCCTTTGTCATCTCCTCCAGATTTTCGATCGCCTTTTTTAGATCTGCCTCAGATCTCTTAAGGGTACTTGCAGCTTTCAAAAACTTGTCACGCTCCTGCGCTAAAGCGTTACTCTGGCCATCGACCTCCTCATCCAGCCTGAAAAGGGCCTGAACAGCCTGCCAACAAAAACAGGTACGCCGTAAAGACAAGGGAATGTGCTAAGTAGCAAAATTCAAGTAGAATAAACAAGTACCAGGGGACCCACCATGCCTAGATATCTCTTAAGGTTAAGGGCAACCTCTGGCCCATTCATGCTCCTAAGCTCAGCCATGTCGGCAGGAAGGAGAAGAGACTTCTCCAGGGCGTCAGCTACGAGAGCCCCCTCGCCTCCCCGGGAGTCCCGAATCGTCGCGTCATCCATCAAGGGTTGACCATAGAGCATGGCAGCGGGCAGCCAGGCCTGGGCCTCGGACTGCTGGACTGTCTCCTATCCTTTACGTTGACCACCGAGCCTCAGTTGTTTGGATGGCCAGTGAACTCCACCTTCCTCTGGCGAAGAATGGGGCTTGCCCCCGTCCATTGGGTCCTTGCCCTTAGGAGATCTCTTCCTTTTTGGGTCGGAAGACTCCGACTGTGGGTCTGAGACTGGAGGGATAGAAGACGACCTGGTGCGCATAGACAAAGGCTGGGGCAGAGGTGATGGGGGCTTGGGCTGTGACTCTCTTGGCACACCCTTCTTGGAGTTGCCCTCAAGCAGGTCAAGAAGGCTGGTTTGGGGCTGTCTCTTTAAACCCATCTCGGCTTAAATACCAACCCTAGGGGACTGAAGATCGGCTTCGGACAAATGGAGGCCCCCCAGATCACCAGAGGGATCCTCGGACTGATCAGCTAGGTTAAACACGCTAAATTCGTCCTCGGACGAGCTCAGTTCAACCACCTCCCCTGTCTTCTTAGGTTCCTTTCCCTCAGTCTCTGTTGCTTGATAGGATGAGGAAGAGCCTACCAACGGAATGCCTTTCGGAACGTAAGATCCCTCGAAAAATGCAAAACCGTCCTTCACTACAGTGATTTGCCTAAGCCGAGGATCACGAGCCCTAATAACGTGCTTTGGGACCAGGAACAACTTCTAGGCTGGGTCGCATCCGAGGATCTTGTGGGCAGCTCTAACCTGGTTATCAGCCTCGTTCAAAAAGAGTTTCGCCCTAAGAACGGCTTCCAAATCCTCCTTGTTGACCAGGTGAAAATGACGCGTGAAAGTGTGCGGATCTGCAGAAAAGAAACAAAAACAAAGCTCCTGTGATCAGTCAATCAAGGCAGATACGCAATGAGAAAAAATACAAGAATCTGGACCGCCTCCTATTTCGAATACCCTACCTGGCTCTCCCTCTACTGTCGGGCAGTGGAGACCGTCGTACCATTCCCCCGACACAATGAGAAAATCTTGAGTCAGCCCCTTATTAGAATCGGGAAGGCACTAGATAAGCCGAACCCTATCGTCCCTCGTCTTCATATAGTACGTCTTACCCCTCAAGTGCTAAAGGTTGTAGCACCAGTTTACATCATAATGAGTTAATCTCAACCCCATCTTCTCATTCAAGGCGTCTACACACCCTAACATCCTAAATACATTAACAGCACACTGGGTAGGAGTCAGCCGAAAATGCCTAAGGTATCCACTCGTCACTGGCCTCATAGGGATTCTCATCCCTCCCTCTACGAAGGCGACTATGGGGATCACAACTTCACCCTCGTTTCTCTTAATATACCACTCCCCTTCCTCACAATACCTCAAATTCACATTACTGGGTATCCCATAATCAGCAACGAATTTCTTCATCATCTCGTCGGACTCAACCAACTTCTTAAACTTACCCATCCCTAGCAACGACTAAAGGATCCGAAAGACAGAAAGGAAGAGTAGAATCAAAGAAAATTTTGTGCTACTAAGAGAAGAAGACTTACAGAAATGTGGTGATCCTCCTCGGGCAGTGTGGGAGTTGAACCAGATTCAAGGTATATGCACCAAAAGTTCGTGAGCGCGCAAATAAGGAAGCCAAGCGGTTCAAGCAAGTATTTATACCCCCAATTTAAGTTCACCAAGCGTAACCTCCCGCCCATAAAAGCAGGAAGTCATCACCGAACGATTACCATCACACCGTTGGAAGGGGGAAACGTGGAGCCGCCCAAAAGTTAATGCGGGCGCACGCTGAGTCTCGAAACGCCAAAACGTACATTGGGCAGGCGAAAAGTCACCAGCCCTGACGTGGGCCGCGGTTGGGTGAATCATCTGGAGGGCCCGTGGGTATCAAAACCCTCCTCCCCGTCTGAGGGAACGGGCAGCAGGATTTTGAGGGGCTATTGTGGGGCCCGTGGGCCTGATAGCCTCGGCCCATCTCATGTTTGGCCCAAGGTCCATTCCGAGGAAGGACGATCGTCCAAGGATGGTGTATGGACACCTATGCCTTTTTTGAATCCACGCCGAGGACATCCTTGTCCTCGGCATACCAAGGTTAACTCCAGGTGGGGGACAGACCCAGAACCGGTTGTCACCTCCACACTAAATGCACTCATCTAACCCCCTGGCCGCATTAATGGGGATGTAACCCCTGGGCAGGGTAACATTGGTTATTGTGAACCACTCGAGTACTGATAAGGCCTCTGATGGGACGGACGATCAGAAAAAGGGCAAATGGATGATCAACAGATGGAAGAAAGGGATAGGAGGGAGAGAACTATATAAGAAGGGCGAGCAAAGCAATAGAAGGGGGTGGAACCTCCTCGGACAAGCGCCGAGGAGCTACCCTTAGGAATGAAATGGGGCTCTTTCCCCACAACAACGGGGAAGAGCATTTGCGCCACTGTTGTTAGTCTGTTAGGGCCTAATTCTTCAACCCACGCTCTAAAAATTATATTGTCTGGGTCCAATCGAAATTGAGTCCCTACACCTTCAAATTCACATGTTTAGAAAGCTCAAATAATAGGGTTGGACATGTAAAATTACCAATTTTAAAACTCCTAAATTTTAGATAAATTTTTAAAAAAGCAATTTACCAACAAAAGGTTAACGGTTTTTCTTTAGGTTTTTTCTCCACTTTGTTCTCTTGAACATATCTACTCCAACGTTCCCACAAACTTTATACTCCCAATAGCAGAGAGTTACTTCATTTTACATGTCTCTCCATCTTTGTCATCTTTCTCTTTCTTCTTCAAATTCTAAAAACAACTCCAACATGCACATTTATTCCCACGTTCCCACTAATTTTAAAAGAAGGCAATCACTCAAAACTCAATTAAAAATGTATGAACATACCATTTGTTTTTAATAAATTTCATTATATTGCTTTCTCTTTCCCTTTTTCTTTCTCTCTGTCTCTTTCTCTAATTACTCCTCCACCTTCATAAATGTAGACATTGCATCTTTAAATCTCTCATATTATAGATTTTTCTCATCTTAATTTGTTCATTTTTTTTAAGCTAGCCTTGTGAGTCATGACACTCTTGAGTGAGCAAATGTATAAACTTCAAATTGGGATAAATAGAAAATTTTAGCCCTAAAACCAAAATAAACAGATCCTCATCACACACATGAAGTGTGTGCGATGAGGCTATTATTTTTAATTCATTCAAATTAAACTTATCTATACACAATTAGTCCTATCCATAAGATCACATTAAGATTATCTTATGATGGTTTTAATTATACCAACAACCAAGTTTTTTATCTCAAAACTTTGAGAGCAACTATGATAATAAAATGATGATTAAATTTTTCATTGGTTGTCAACCAACCATAATCTCTTTCTTTTTATAAATTTAGAATTTAGTTTGAACAAAGTATATAATAATAGTATGATACTGAAGTAACTGAACATGAACATAGATGGAGTTATATAATGACTTTTTTTAGAGAGTTCCAACTTATGACATCCACTCCTAATGACAGTTCTTTATCATTAGACCAAGACACCAATCGGGTTTTGGTGTAAGCCGGGATTGAACCCTAGATCTCTTATTCAATCATCAAAGACTTTACCAGTTGAAATAATTGAAACCCACAGGTTATGATATAAATTGCACATGGTTAATTGTACGTGATCACATGCTTCACTAGAGTCACCCTCACTTCCATGTTCCCTATTTGGTTAATTGTACCATAAAAAGAAGGCTAAAATGCAAAACTGACTCTCTAACTTTATTCAGATTTCATTTCAATCCTCTAACTTTACTTTCATTCATTTCCGTCCTCTAAGTTTCAGATTTATTCAATTAAGGCCTTTCCGTTAACTTTTGTTAAAATTTTTTGAAAAAAAAAATCTGGAAAATATTTTTCAATCATTAATTGAATTTTTTTAATTTAAAAAATTTGAAGAAAAATTTATAAAATTGAAAAATTAATCACAACATATAACAAAAATTGATGGAAAAGCCTTAATTGAATAAACTTGAAAGTTAGAAAACTAAAATGAAAAAAAACAAAGTTAAAAGATTGAAATGAAATCTAAAAAAATTTAGAGGGTTTGTTTTGCATTTACTTTAAAAAGAAAATAAGTCTTGTTGTGACCACTAGGCCCCTACAAGGAAACCCTAAACCCATTTCACAAAGCCCAGCTCGGCCCCAAAAGAGGACTTGTTGTGACCCAAGTCCTAACCACAGCTCCAAAATGAGTCCAGCCCAGACTGAAAAAAAAAAAAAAAAAAGTGGCTTAGCAACCACGCTGGCTAAAGTGCGCCGTGAGCTAAGTGTTCCACCCCAGCTTTCTCTTACACTTCTCTCTGTTCCAAAAACTGAGTTTAAAAAAAGGTTTTAGAATTTAGATCGATCCCAAACCTAAAACCCCACGAAACAAAAAAAAAAAAAAAAAAAAAACAAGACAAAACCAGCTTCATTCAGTTTGTCAAGTTCTCTAACCCTCTCTTCATTCAGCAAAATGTTCAAAAAGTAAGCTCTTTTCTTCTCTCTCTCTCTCTCTCTTTGTTTGTAGGTATGTGTCTATGTATAATGTATATTTATGTGTATCTATTTTTCTTTATTTTGGGCAAATTATTTCTGGGTTTTTTGTAATTTGGATTAGACTATGATAAAGTTTTATTTTTTAATTTGTTTCCCTGTTGGATTTGTCATGTATGAATCAAAGGCTGTGTGTTTTGGGGGTATTGGCGGTTGTGGTTCGCAGTTTGCAATTCATTGATGCCTTGACTGTTATTGGTGGTGGTGCTTTCATCATGTTTGAACAATGAACCATGCCATGTTTGGGGAGTGACTTTGAGAAATTGGGTAGCTGGGTTTTATGGATATTGGCTTATTTAGTGTGTGTTTGTGTGTGTTACCATATGGTGGTTGTTTCTTTTGGGATTTGGAGGTGCACACTGTTGCTGTTTGTAGAGGGCATTCTGAAGCTTTATGGGCCATGCTTAAGTAATTAAGTACCACATTTAGGTATGGGGCAATCCATAGGTTGTTGTTTGGGGAGGTTATAGATTCGTGGACTGTGAAGATCACCTTGTTTTAGGGTCTTCTGGGATTTCTTGATGTGTCTGCATATGGGATGGTGTCTGTTGATTCAAGTTGATTGAACAAAAAAAAGGTAGAGGAAAACCTAAAATAATAATTAGTAGAAATAGTAAAAAATGACATGACAATTAAGGAAGTGACTGGAGTGTGAGTGTGGTTAGGATAGAATGACAAAAAAGAATACATGCGGTCAATCCTAATTGGTCTATTAAGGATCCATAGTCGACCAAAATGTTTTGAGACTTAGGCTTGGTGGCGGTGTTGGAAATTTCAAGATTGGATTTTGTTATGCACTTCTGGTGCTATTAATTTTTTTTTTAGAGGAATTGGATGATATTGATTGAAGTCCATGGATTTACTTACTGTTTACTGCTTTTTTGACCAAAAAGTAGTGTACCATTCGTTTCATTGGTTTGATTTTGTAGTAAGCTTTTCTTTAATCTCTTGGCACAACTCTACAAAAACAGTCTTTGGTGTGTTTTAATTCCTATTATGCATTGTGTATTTATTATCCGTTAACATGATTCCATTTATTAATAAAGGCAACAATTTCATCATGAGCCATGCATGTTTTGTTTCATCTAGATTTTCCTCCGAAGAAGTCTCTGCACAAAATCAAGTCAAGGCATCTGTGCAACGTAAAATTCGACAAAGTATTGCAGAGGAGGTGATGGTTACTTGTGATTTTTTTTCATTCCTTGTTCTTAACAAAAAGTTTCAAAAATTATTTATGTATGTGCATGACTCATTGTCACCTCCATTGCAGTACCCAGGACTTGAACCGGTGTTGGATGAGTTGCTTCCAAAGAAGTCCGCTCTCGTTGTTGCTAAATGGTTTGTAATCCTGTTGGTCCTGTTTCTGTAATTTATCTGCAGTTCTCATTCCAGATATGTTCCCCTCAAATTTTTTTAATGATAACCATGTTACCAAAGCCAAGAGTCTTGTAGCTAACTGGCACCTCTTGGTGTTTCCAATGGAAATGTCTAGGGTTCAAATTCCCCCTCCCTCAACTATTGAATTATTAAAAAAAAAAAAAAAAAACTGTGTAACCAAATATATTAAGTCATAAATCTGAATAACTGTTTTTTTTCCCCTTGCCTTATAGTCAAAACCATCTAAATCTGGTATTGGTGAATGATGTGCCGCTATTTTTTAACATTCGTGATGGACCATACATGCCTACCCTACGACTCCTTCATCAATGTAAGTATTTTCTTTTTTAATTGACAGTAGTATCTTATCTACATTATCACTTCTAATGCAACAGTTATAATTTTGTGACTTACAAATTACTTATTATGTTTTTTGTGATATTGTCTTAATCTGATATGAATGTCTTGGAATGAATTCAAAGTGAATTTTGGGTGTGGAAATTGTATTTGATTTATGAAACATTAAAAATTGTATCAAGGCTGCATGGTTCTTAAATAATAATAATAATAACAATCCATTGATTTCACCAATGAGCTCTTGCTCAAATAGCACCTTCGAGGGTGTAGTCATGGGTTCAAGACCCACTAAATGCATACGTGTCATACTAATCAAAAAGAAAAAAGGAATAAGAAAAAAGAATCAATAGATTTCTCAATTATATGCCTCAGAAGCAATGAAAAAGAACTGTGTGGTAAATAAAATGACAATGGGTCTTTGGTAATGAACAACTATTTAGATTTTACTTCCCTTGGTAGGCATGTTGTTTCCAAGTGACATACGAATGAGGATTTGAATGTGTGGGTGAGTCCTATTGTCAATCATACACCTCATTGTATATCATCAGATTACTTTCACTTTAACTTCTTTATTTAGTTATCTTCTGATTCAGAGTCTGATTTCTGGCAGATGAAAGGTTATATGTTTGGGGGATGTTGCAAACCTGTATACCACTGATTTGAATTTTTTTAGTAATTTTAGACTTTTTATTTAAAACTTTCTTCAATATTCTTGACTCGTCTAATCATCCAAGTAGCACCCACCACAGGCCTCACGGTCTATCAGCACTCGCTGGCTCCCTATATGATGTTAGTGTCCAAGTAGTAACCCCATAAAATGTTGGGTTGTTACTGTATCCTAAGGGCAAGGCTTACGCACAGCTCAGAAAGGGGGGAAAATTATAATAAAAGATGAGAAAAAGAAATGGTATTGACATTGCAAAACCATTAAGGTTCTGGTGATTACTAAAGTGCTCTGACTCACATGCAGGAGAGGGGATTAGTTCTATAAGTTGCACATTGTAGAGGAAAAGGACCACGTATTCTGTAATTTTCATCCTCGCTTTCTTCCTCTTTCTCTTCCATACACCTGTCTTCATACCCAAATTAGAGAGCTCTCTGACCAACCCTTTCTTTTCTACTCCCAGATAGAGAGGAAGTATCTATGAAACTTCAATTGAGGTGCTAGGTTCTCACTGAATTCTGTGAATTTTTTTATAGTTTTATGGATCATCTAATCATATGACTTGATGTTCTCATCTTGCAATTGAAGCTTATCCCCAAAGTCAAAGGCCGTAATGTGGTTTTGTATTATTGGTTTTACAGATCCAAATATAATGAAAAAATTTCAAGTTGACCGAGGTGCAATAAAATTTGTTCTTGCTGGTGCCAACATAATGTGTCCTGGTCTTACATCTCCTGGTGGTGCTTTGGATGAAGAGGTGGAGGCAGAAACTCCTGTGGTATGATTTCTACATTTTGTCTGTGGCTACTGTCGTATAATGTTGCACTTGGATTGTTATGATCCATTATAATTATATCATATGAAAGTGTTAAAGTTTAGTTTGTTATATATGTTTCTGATCTGTAGAACTGAATACTCTCAGGCCATTATGGCTGAAGGAAAGCAACATGCCCTTGCAATTGGATTTACAAAAATGTCAGCAAAAGACATGTAAGTTTCTGTTGTATTTTCAATTAATTAAGAGTTCAAAAGTGGAAATGGAAAGTAGATAACTATAGGTTCTCTTTCCCCCTCCTTTTCCTAGAAGGGTAGGGGAGCAATTTGTGACTATGACAATAGTGTGAAGCACATGCCTACAACATTTTGCTGTCAATCTTATTGAGCAAAAACAAGGGATACACTATTTACCTATTAGTAGCATACTTTATGTGCCCTATTTTTCTTATTATCATGCTAAACACACACCCATGCAGACATGCTTATTTATTTATTTATCAAATGTACACTGTTGCTGGGAAGTGTCAAAGTCTAGGGAGACAACTTTTAACAAATTTTTTCACCACTGTTGATGTGGCCTGTTGTGATTGGTGAATAATAAAATTGTTATCTGGGGAGGCCATGTGATAATGATGTTGCTCCAATCACAACTTACCACCTAAACAAGTTGTTAAAAAATTTGTGTACCTAGCATTGTTCAGGAAGTATAGAGGTAATTCCTTTGCTGATTGGCATATTTAATAAGTTGAACCATTTGCTTAATCTACAGAAAATCAATCAACAAGGGAATTGGAGTGGACAACATGCATTATCTTAATGATGGTCTTTGGAAGGTATGTAATGGTTAAATCCTTACCTCTCCTTTTTTCTACACTACTTGTGAGTGTTATCACATCAGTAATGATTCTCATCATAAACAATTTGATTGTTGCCTATTATGTCGCTTTGTATGGTATTTTGAGTTTCAATAACCTTGAGTTTTGTCTTTGCAGATGGAGCGACTTAATTGAGGATGTGTAAGAACCACTGCAGTACCCTCATTTCAGGATAAAGAAGTAACATATGTTATTTCTTCATCTATGCAACATGGTGTACTGTTTTCTTGACATTACGTGGATAGAGGGATTATATGTATACCATGCCCCTTGTTCCTTTTTTGGTTGCTGTATACAGTAAAGAAATCATTTCTTTCAGTATAGATTGATCCTTTGATCAGTTTATCATGCATATTTCATGTAACTTTGGTGAATTTTGTTTTGTTAGTCGGCAGAAATGTTAGAGCTGAATTCGTCAATGCTTGCCTAATTCAATCCTAAATTTTGTGCTTGAACGACATCAAGTTTGAATGATTCAATTTGAATTTTATATCACATGAATTACGTTAGTGTGAAGCACATGCCTACAACAAATTTATTAGTTATGGACTAACTTAACAAGATGATGGGATTTATTTGCCTTTTGGGAAACCAATTAGTGCTGGTTATCTTTACTTGCTGCCAGTATTGGTAGCGCTAACAAGAACATGTTCTGTATCATACTTCATACCTACTTTAGTTTATATCTAACCACAAAGTCAACTAGAGGGAACTTGTTAATTGTATATTCCTTTAAAATCCTTTTTCAATCCTTTCCATTCCATTTCTCTTCTCCTTTCCAAAAATGCTGCTAGTTTATCCTACTCTACTACTGGATGTGAAGTTAAGGAAGCCTAAGGGAGAAATAAGAGTGTGCCCTGCCTGATATGTAAGCAAATGCTTGACAAGCTCTACCTGGCCAAGTTAATATATGCAAAAAGCAGCTCCACCTTTTGTAAGTCTTTTTTGAGAGTCCAAAACTGGCCCTATGAGCTCAATGTACATATCTCATTCTTTTTAAAGTCCATGATTCAAGTTCATAACAAAACTATTTTATCAATGGAATTCAAATCTTATAATCAAAACCCATGGTTCAAATCTATGGCAAAACTATTTTATCAATGGAATTCAAATCTCATACTCAAAGCTCATGGCAAATTATTTATTAAAGCTCATTGCTACATGGTACCATTAAAACCCCATTCTTATTGGCAACATCAAAACCCATTGCTACATGGCACCATCAAAAACTCATTGCTACATGACACCATCAAAAGCTCAAACTAACTACCTAGCACTATCAAAGCTCCGTTGATGAACAATTCTTGACAAGTAAAGTTATTTTAAACCCATAGCTATAATTTATTCTACATCATATTACAAGCCCATCGAATCTATCTCAAAAACCCATGGCAATTATCTATTTTCAAAACTCATGGTAATCATTTTATAAAAGATAAAACTTAAGTGCAGTATATTAGGTGTTGTTCCTTAAGTTCTTCTCTTAAGATTCAGCTATATGACTACTTAACTAAAAAATACACTTCCTTAAGTTCCTTTTCATGAGAAAAAATTCACATGGCAGAATCTTAAAAAGGGAACCTAAGGAACAATACCTAAGTACTGCATCTAAGTCTTGCTCTTTTATAAAAGCTCATGGAAAGTTGTGATTATTTATCTTAAACCAATGACACTTATTTACTTCATACCTTGTTGAAAATCCATGGAATTTGTTATAAAAAACCTCATGGTTACTATTTATCTTATACCTCAATACTCATATTTCTAACAATTATATTTATTTTCAAAACCCATGGTGATTATTCATCCTACAAGCCCATTATGATTATTATATAAAAACCCATGGGAATATCACATTATTTCATCATAGTGGTTGTTTACCATTTCTTATTTGAAACCCATGGATATTGCCCCTATTAAAAGTTTAAACCCATGGTAAATATTATTCACAAAAAACCATGGAAGTCATTATTTAAAAGCCCTATAGAAAACATTAGTTACAAAATAATCTATAGCAAATGTTATTTAAGCTTATTAAATATTATGAGAAACTATACAAAATTATTTAAAGCCCATGGAAATTAATATCCAAAACCTATTTATTGAAGCCCAAAAACATATTCAATTTTTACTAACAACTAAAGCACATGTGGAATAAAAACTCATGGCAATATATAGTAAATTTGTCCATTTTGTAGGGCTCAAAAGGTGAAAGCAAAAGGGTAGGCCCAAGTGGAGAGAACCACCAAGTCAGAATCCCACCGAAATGCTCAGTCCTCATGGCCAAGCCCAACCCAAAATCTCAGCCAAAACAACCTAAAGTAAGCAACCAACCTAGCTAGACAACCCCTTCTTCAATTCAAACCTGACCAAGCTCCAGCAAAACAATCCCTCAAGAAGCAACCAAGCCCCAAGCTAAGTTGAGAAGCTGGCCACTTGTCCCATTAACCCATCAGCCACTGTCATTTTTATGTGAATAGTACCCAGTGGGCTGGCACCTAAAAGCTGATGGGCAGTAAATGTACATCTTCCTCCCCAAGTTTTGGTTACAGCTGAAGGAAGCCATAACAAAATCATCAAAGCTTCAATAAACTGGCTTGTAAAGTGCTAAAAATGCCTAAAAACTAATTCATGAACCAAGCCCTTAAATTCCAAAAGGGGAAATTTAAGGTTCATTTGGTTTGGTGGATTTTAGGGAAGATGGTAAAAAAAAAAAAAAAGAGAAAATGGGGAGGGAAAGAAATTTATTGGGGCGTTTGGTTAGGTGGGTTTGTAGAAAAAAAAACTGGTAGGGTCCAGATATTTTCTCCCAGGACCCACTAAAATGTTTTCTCTCCAAATTGGGGAGAAAACTAAAGACAAAACATGGATGATAGTCAAAGACCAAATTTGCCCCATCACTGTGCCAGTACGTTGAGTTAAGTTTTCCTTGATTTTTTTTTAAACATCTTTGAGTTATGTTTACGTTTCTTTTCTTTTCTTTTTTCCAATGTTTCAGCTGCTTTTGCTTTTTGTTTTTTTTTTTTTTTTTCTTTTTTAATCAACGATGTTCTTGGTATCTTTCACCTTTTTTTTTTAGAAGGCGCCTCTAATTGTTATATATATATATAAAGTAATATTATAATATTAATGATGTGTTAATTTTTATAAGATGTTATTCTTCTTATTTTAATTGATAATAAGTTTTTTTTTAATGATTGTACAAACTATACTTTCTTATATTATACAAACTACACTTTCTATCCCCTCACTTTTTTTCTCAACCAAGTAAATGAGTTTTCCACCCCTCCAACAAAACATAAATGAGGAAAACTAAAATCTTTTCTATCTTCTCCCAATTTTCTATCCTCCAATTTTTCCATCTCTCCAACCAAATGTACCTTTAGGGAAATGTGGTTTGGAGGGCATAAAGAGATTTTCAGTAGAGCTCCCTAAAGTAGGCTCAAAGCTTGACACCTAACTTGGGATGACAACCCCTACTCTTTGAAGCTCAAATCTTAGTTGCAGTAGCCAATGATCTAGGCCTAACACTTGCCTTAATCTCAGTGGTTGTAATCGAACCCCAAATCCCAGGATTTAATGCTAAGATTAGCCAAATCTCAGCTCCAGTTGACATTACCCAAAAGAGCAAAGCATCCCAAAAGGAATTCACACCATTTTGACCAAATCCTAGGTTGAATACTCTAACACTCTTCTTGCTGATCAGACCTAATGTTTTTGGCCTTTGCTAATTGCTCCCTAAGCTTCACTAGAAAAAGAAACCACCATCAACTCATCCAACACACACCACCTCCTCTTAAATTTTCAATCAATCTTGCTATTTTCAACCTTTAATTTAGAAAAAAGTTCATTTTTAGTTCATAGATCAACTCTCTTGGTCCATAAATAGCTTCTTTTAGTCCATAAATGCCCATATTCATTTACCCACAAACATTCATTATATTTTCTAACAAATCCCAGCACCATTAATGTTCCCTAGTTAGCCATAAGCAGCCTTCTCTCCACCATGGCCAAAAATAGCCAAGTTTTTGTACCATTTTCTTCCCATATCATTCCATATGTACTCACCTACTCACACAAAAGTAGTTTCCATCACTTATTGTGCATCTTTCCACATATTCCATCATGGGTATAAAAACCTTGATTAAATATTTGTTGCATTAAGCTGGTCTCTCTCTCTCTCCCCATTCCATACTAAAATTTCCCTTTCTTGGCAAGTATGCAACCTCTAATTGTTGTTTATTGTTTTACTATTGAAGGATATAATGTATTTCTCAATTTACTTAATAACTGACCACTAGAGATCTATCATATTTTATTTCACTGCTACAAGTCTTATTTTGTCTTATTTCACTGTTGGACCACTTTCCCTTTGTGTACTTATTAAAATGCACCCACTTTTATATTTTGGGTTTTGTTTTTGTTCTTACTCAAATGCAGCCTATATCTCAAGCTAAGGATGAACCCATGCCATCACATGATACCAAAAGCCTTTGGGCCATGTCTTAAAGCCCAAGTTGAGTCTCAGTTTTGGCCTCTCTAAATAGTTTATAAAGTGGATAATAATAATGGAGGAAATACATGATTTTTAAAATGCGAATTCATTTATTAATGGCGTAAATGCATTTTTAGTCCCTATATTTTGACTTTTTTCCATTTTGGTCCCTACATTTTAATTTTACCACTTTTAGTCCCTAAACCAATTGTGGGGGCCTTTTTTGTGTGTTGGGCTGGGCTGCCTGCTGCGGTAGTAGGCCCGAGTATTCTGAGTAAGGGAGTCGAGACCGGTCCAACTGGAACTCAACTTGGACCGGCTTGTGCGCAAACGTTGAGTTCAAGTCCAAGGGAAGACGCTGCGAAATGGGTTTATCCTTTGTTCCTGCCGCAGGAACTTTTCTCCAGTTTCTGCAGCAGGATTGACTTTTCTGCTATGCAACAAGTCTGTCCGCCGTGCTTTAAAGCTTCTGCTATGCAGTGAAGCTGCCTGCCGTGCTTTAAAACTTCCTGTCGTGCATTAAAGCTTCCTGCCTGCCGTGCTTTAAGGCTTCCTGCCGTAAAGCCTGGTGCAATAGAGTTGTCTGCCATGCTTTAAAGCTGTCTGCCGCGCTTTAAAGCTGTCTGCCGCGCTTTAAAGCTGTCTGCCGTAAAGCTTCCTACCGTAAAGCCTTTTGCTGTGCAACAAAACTTCCTGCCGTGCATTAAAGCTTCCTGCCTGCCGTGCTTTAAAGTTTCTGCTATGCAGTGAAGCTGCCTGCCGTGCTTTAAAACTGCCTGCCGTGCAGTAAAGCCTTCGGCAATGTGAATGACTACCATTTTTACTGCAGAAACACATTTCTACTTCCTGCGCATAAACAAATCTAAAAAACCCAAAGAAAATACACATCAAACAAGTGTTAGTTTAAATGGGTTAGCATATTCTCAAATATATACATACATATATAAGTATATATACTTATACGTATTCACATATACATATATAAAATATATATTTTTCCAGAACATGAGAAACAGGGTATATGTATATATATACTTACGACAGGATAATGGTTAGTTTGTGTCAAAAGCAAAATACGTAATAACAAATAGAGAAGAAAGCTTCGGCAGGAAATGAATAGCTTGTATAATAATTAACACGGTAAATATAATGAAAATGTGCTACGGCAGGATAACTAATACAGCAAGTAAAACACCACATCAGGACAACTGCTGCAGCAGACGTGAAAACGTGCTACGGCAGGATGACTAAATACAGCGAATATAAGTTGAAAATCAAATATATTTGTAATCAAAATTAAGTATTAAAGCTTCGCATAGAATAAGTAAACCAAAAAGGAACCCAAACTCCAACTTCAACAACCTTATCATGGGCTCTTGCCGTAAAAGTTGTTCATTTTGGAGAATAGGCCTAAATGGCTACTAGCTATTACTTTTGGAGATTTCAAAGAGTGAGTTTGCTAAGAGGGAGGGAAAAGATGGTCTTTTGATGCATGCCCCTATTCCTACCGCGTTTTCTCTCTTCTTTTTCTTTCTTTCTTTCTTTCCTCTAGGTGTTTTTCTTCTTCCCCTGTTTTTTACTATTTCCCCTGTTTTTTCCTCCACTTCGGTCCCTTCCTCAGTCCGTTCTTTTTCCCTTTTCTGCCGTGGTTACCTCCCTTTTATAGTGAGCTAATTTAATGGATTTCTCCCTTTTACCCCTAGGGCTTCACCAACTGTTTTTGGTTTGTTGTGGGCATCCTTTCAAGATTACCCACTCACCCATTGGTTGCCCCGACCACTGCCATCTGCTCAGAACATGTTTGTTGCACGACAAAATTCCATTTTGTTTGTTCCTCCCGTATACCTTTACCTCACTACCTAGCTCTATGGCATGCATCAGTGGTCCCAACCATTTATTACTTCTTTTGGGTAAGATATCATCCCAGCAGGATATGTTCCCAAAAGAGGTTATGGCAGGAAACCAAATATAGACCCCCTTTTCCCCCCACCACCAAACCACGCCCTCTGAATCTCTTTGACCGTGGGCCCACCTCCCTTGTATTGGCTGGGTACAGGTTGGTGGTGCCCCGGCCCTTCTGTGCTTGCTCCACTGTCTTCTGTGTTTGTCTCCCACGCCGTTCCTGCCGTAGCAGATCAACTCTGTTTTGTCCTGCTGCGTGTTTTTGTCTTGTTTCTTCATGCGTTTCCTGCTGCATTTGTCATTTAGTTTGACTCTTCCTTCACGCAATTCCTGCTGCTCCTTGTTTCCTTTCATCGTTCCTTTTCATATCAGTTCTCACGCCTACCTTTTTTATACAAAAGGATTTGGGCCTTTGTGGGCCAAATAATGTTAACTGGATCAAAAGGGCGTTGGACCCAATTTATCTTCATCTGCCGAAGCCATCCTACCAAAGAACTGTATTCTGCGGCAGGCAGACTGGTATTCTACGGTAGGCAGACTGGTATTCTGCGGCATACAGACTTGTATTTTGCTGCAGAATTGCGTTTTGCCGTAGATTGCTTTCACTTGCACTTCTTTCTTTGGACCCTTCTTGTTCTTTGGTCTTCTTGGTGGGCCTTTGGGCCTTGCTTTTTGTGGGGCTTTCTTCCTCATAAGCCTTTGGGTATAGATTTGCAAAAATGGGCATCAACACCAATTAACGTGTGTTATTTTCGTCATTTCGGTCAGTCAACCGACGAAAATAGCTGAGGTGGCAGCCGGAGCAATTAAAATATTATAAAAAATGCCACATCAGCATCTAATTTTTTTTTTATAAATAATTTGTCAATTTTAACTAAATAAAAAAAAATACAGAATTAAAAACAAATAAAATCAAATGCCTATGAACACAAGAACACAAACCCAGAAAATCAAATCCAAGAACATGAATTCAAAATTAAACCCATTGAATCAACCTCCTTTCCCACTTAAAATCAAATCAATAATGTAATAAAATTTGAGAAGAGAACAAAGACCAATGCTAAAAGACCCATGCTGAAAATCCATCAATTTTTCTTGTTCTTCCCCAAAGATTCATAGCCAAAATCATAAAATCAAAGAAAAGCTAGAAATCTCAAACACTCAAAAACCCAGAAACCCAAAAACTCAAATAAAACCCAGTTTATTTCAAACAATCAACAACAAAATCAACCAACCTGGCCAACTCGGCTCATTGAATCAAACAAACACACAAACCCAGAAAAACCCAGCCAAACTCAGCTTATTGAATCAAACTCGGCTCATTGATTTTTTTTGGTTTTTCTGGTTTCATTTTTTGGGTTTGGGTATTTGATTTTCAGGTTTGATTTTCTGGGTTTGGGTATTTTTTCTGGGTTTCTTATACTCGGCTTCAGATCTAGCCAGCGCTTCTTTCGACTGAGCTTGAAAATTGCCAGCGTCGGATTCTTCTTCGTTTTGGTGGGTTCAGAGCACGGTCTCTAAGGATGAGAGTTGAGCGCGCCGAGAGAGGAGAGCCCTGTTCAATGCAGTCTGGTTCCAAGGTTTCAAAAGCCCTATTCACCGATGCCACCATCGTTTCCACGTCCCCAGACCACGATGAAAGCTCTGAAACCAACAGCTTCTTCAACGACTCCGCCATCTTCGCGTAGAGTTCATGCGTCGCCGGAGCGAGTTGGTTGAGATTATTGCTGTTGTTGTTGTTGTTGGAGGACCCATTACTCCGCTGCCGAAGTTGCTTTTGACTTTGAGCAAATACCCAAACCCATAATAGTGTTCAGGTTTGGATCTTTTGTTAATTTTTTGGGTTTTAAAATTTTTGGGTTGGTGTTCTTGTTAAATGCACTTTTAGATCTTAATTCATGTGATTTTGGGTTTTTAATTATGTTTTTATTTTTTTTATTTAGTTAAAATTAATAAATTAATTTTTGAAATTTATATGTTGATGTGTCATGGGTGATGTGGCATTTTTTTATAATATTTTAATTGCCCCGTCTGCCATCTCAGCTATTTTCGTCGGTTGATTGATGGAAAGGACGAAAATAACACGCGTTAATTGGTTTAAAGACTAAAAGTGATAAAATTAAAATGTAGGGACCAAAATGGAAAAAAGACAAAATATAGAAACTAAAAGTGCATTTACGCCTTTATTAATTTGTCAATCATCTAACCACTAGACGTTTCTCTTATATACTATTGGAGTCTTGTACCATTATTTAAACATTTATTGTGGCGTGTCATCTGTTATGCTAACTTATCTTTGCAAAATATATTTTTGGGGCCTTATTATAATCTTTATTGGATGTAATCAAGACATTGAGCAAAAATGGGTTTTTCACATTTTATTGATGATAGCATTTGGGTCATATCATAAGCCCAAAATGGAGTCTCAATTTTAGCTTCCCAAATATTATGTTCACAATGAAAAAAATGCCACTCAATACCTTAATTGAACAAACTTGAAATTAAAAAAACTGAAATAAACAAAAACAAAGTTAGAGAACTAAAATGAACTTCAGAGAAACTTAGAGGGTGGGTTTTGCATTTTAGCCTAAAAATATATAATAATGTGTTATTACATTACATTGATTCTGACATCTTGGTAATGTTATCAAGGATATATTAATTATTTTACTAAAAAAAAAAGGATATATTAATTATTGAAGAATTACAATCTGTGGTATTTATAATTTGTTATAAGGACCAAGTTACCAATGTCAAGATTTGAGGAAGTTATGGATTTTGAGCATAACAAATATATATGAAGTAGTGGAAAACTCAACAACAAAAATATAATCCCGATTGACAAAGATTGAAAGATGGGTATTCAATTTAATCAAACAAAAGCGTTGGAGAAAACAAATTAATACTTTCATACTCCTTATAAAAAAAAAAAAATGACGACACTGGCCACAATTTTGTCCCTTGCTAATTTGAATATATTCATCTCTCTCTCTCTGTCTCTGTCTCTCTCTGTAGCCACATTTAAATCCTATATTCATTTCATCTAGTTGATAATTTTTTTTTTTGAGAAATAATTACAACATGCTGTTAATTGACACCATACTTCTTCAGTTTTTTTGGTTTGTCAAAGATTCGTAGTCCAAGTTCTTTTGAAAAAAAAAAAAAAACTATTATCTTGAAAGTATAAAAGATAATATAAAAAAAATGTCTGAAAATCCAACCTAATGTTTTACACCCATAAAAATTTAAAAAGTTGGGTAGAAAATCAGCACTCAATATTCTTCTTCAACAACATCAAATGGGCTCCTTCTCAAAAGAAATAAAAATAAAGAAAATAAGCTAGTGTACTATTTTAATCATAGTTGTTTTAGAATGCGGAGAAAGGAACTTTCCAGAGAGGGGTTTCTTGGATTTGATTAGCAAATTGAAGATATTAGCAAAACAATAGATATCTGAAACACTATCAGATTAAAATTCAACTACCTAAAATTTTAAGAAACTTAAAAACAATTTTATTATTCGATATTCATTATTTTAGTCATATATAGTGAATTTATAACATTGACAAATGATAGAGTATTTTATATTAAATATTTGATAGGAATACAATTGAGGAAGCTATTGTATAAAAGCTCTTTATACTTATTGAGTTTAAAAGTGTTTTGTATCTTTTTTCTTATTTTAGTCCTTATTTGTGGATAATATTTATTAAAAAAATGTTAGGTAAAAAACAAGGCACTAAATAATATGTCAAGTTTTAAAGAATATTTTTCACTTGAAAGTAAGAGATATGCAACACTTATTGTACAATTGCCTTGATAATATAATTTGAAACCATTTAAATTTATTATAACTCAATTTATTCAAAGGTTCCCTAAGGAGAAATAACTAAACATTCTCTTTTTAGGGCTGCTATGTAAGAAAGAAGAACAATAAAGGTAACTTGAATTACTAATTTTGTATTTTTAAGTGGTTCTGGAATGTAAATGGTAAAGACAACCTGCATAGGTAAAAAAGTATCACTTGACAAAAGTTAAATGTTATGATGTTATTAATACAAATAAATAAAAATGACGAATACATATGTAGTGAAAGTGTGAAACTTATTTTTTTATTTTTAAATAGAGGTCGCAGATATGCATCATTACTACAGTACAATGAATTTTTGTACTGTAGTCATGTTGGCATGCTTGTTGGATATTCTAGAATAAGGGTTTTTTTTTTTTTTTTTTTTTTTGTAAGAATAAGGAAATGGAAAGTGTTATTAGTTGGATAGAGTTCACCATAGTTAAGAAAAAACTAAATTTGAATAGAATTTTTCTTTAAAAATAATATTCCATTAAAGAAGCCACCTTGTGCTAATCTAAAACTTTTTTAGCAATATTTATTACACACTTGTTATTTACACAATTTTACACATGATTTCAAGTGTTTAACCTAAACCTTTTTTTTTTCACCTTTTATATGGTTCAATATGGTGAAAATGAAAGATATACATAGCATATTAAAAATAAATACACATGTGGAATTAATCTAAAAATTATTAATTTCTTTCACATGTTTAAAACCAATTTTATGTTTACGTATATGTGTATGTTTAAAAAGGCCTGTTATTGACAAATATCAAGTTCAAGTTAATAGTTTAATGATCTATGTTGCGCAAAAAAGTTTAAATGCTTTATATTATAAGGTTAAATTTAGAGGGGATATGTTGGTGATAGTTTGTGTGTGTTTTGTATGAGATGCATTAAAAGTATACACTTATTACTCTTTGAGTGTTCTCTTGTCAAAAGAATTGGGGATACTGTTATAGGACTATCTTGTGAGGTGTAAGAGTAACTAGCAAGATACTAATCTGAAAGGGAAATAACTAAGAACCTCCATTTGCAATAGCTTGCTTTGTGGGCTACTATAAACTATATTTAATTACAAGAAATGCTATAGTTCATGAATTAGTGTAGTCTGGTCAGATGAGCAAATCCTAAGAAATATCAAGAAGAATATTTGAGGCCGTTTAGGATTCAAAACCAAATTTCACAACTAAGTTTTTAATTAGTTTCTTTGTCATAATTAATTGGGGGATGAATTCTACAATCCTGACTCTCTTAAGAAAATATCTTTTTCTTGTTTCTTTAAAATGTTTTTGGTACATTTATTGTGTTTGATAAAAATGGGCGGGAGGAAACATCATTACATGGAAGGTCAATGGCTAATATTTGAAATATAGAATCCTTTCCCTTGCGTTAGAACATTGGGGAACTATACCACCGCACGCCCGTGATGCGATAGTCACTTCACAAGTATAAGTGTTTGTGGGATGTGGAGGGTAAGGGCCGGAGTTCAAGTCTCCAGGAGGGAGTTTCACACACATATACACTTATATTAAGTTAGAGTAGAATTTTTATCTTGTATTAAAAAAAAAAAAAAAAAAGAAAAAAGAGAACATTGGGGAACTATGGCTAAAAAAGTGATCATCAAATTGTTTATCATGGTCAGCCTAGCAAAGGTTTGCTCAAACTTCACATGGGTAGAGAGTAGACATATTGCTTATAGTCAACATAGCAGGACTTCTAGCATTAAAGTAAGAGATTGTACAAGTCTATGAGGCAGTTTTCCAATAAATTTAATTATTGTTATTGTGAACACACCCTTACTGGTTATTCACTACATCTTTTGGTTTATTTAGTTAAATTTATGAGATGTTACAGTTAATTTAGGGGGTTTAAGGCAAAAATTTTAAACTAGACTTTTTATTTTATTTTTATATTTAAATATTAAATAATATTTATTTAATTAAGACTATTTACATTATTATCAATGAGTTTCTTATTTTTTTGAAAGCAAATCGAATTATCATTTATAAAGGCAAATGAGCCAAATTAGAATACAGAACCTCCGTAGCAGGGGGAGGAGAGTCCTCTAACCAAAATACATTAGAAGGGATATGTCTAACATAACGGGCCAAAACATGAGTCACGAAATTAGCATCTCAGTGAACACTACAAACTAAGAAC
This sequence comes from Quercus aquifolioides, assembly GCA_019022515.1. Classification (NCBI taxonomy): domain Eukaryota; kingdom Viridiplantae; phylum Streptophyta; class Magnoliopsida; order Fagales; family Fagaceae; genus Quercus; species Quercus aquifolioides. The sequence continues at coordinate 11,986,312 of CM032330.1, read as the reverse complement.
TACCATAGACGAGTTAGGAGAGCTTGGATATCAGCCAACACATGACCAAGCCAAGACCACTGAAGTCCAGTAGACAAAATAGAACCCATAACATTTGTATTGTCACATTCGATTTCTTGTTCATTTGTTATATTTTCCCCTAAATTTTTTGTTTTGTTTTGTTTAATATTAATAACAAATTTATCTATAAATATATTTTGAGATTCAATTTATTTTTCTAGTTTTCTCTTCTTCTTCTTTTATTTTTTATTTCATGTCTAGATGGATATTTTTTAGTAGACATTTATAATTTTTTTAAAAATTTATAAATAAATGAAGCATGATTTATAATAGAAAATAATAATTTAACTAAAATCAAATTTAGAGTATAGAATACTAGACCTAATTTATCAAAATTAAGATTGCAACTTTACTAAATGATGTAGTCACTTTACACTCTAAACTTGTACAAATAAAAATTTATTCATCATATAATTGAATAAATTGGTACTAGTCCAAAAAGTAGATTATTCTTAAAAAATAACTAATGAAAATATACTTAAAAGATACAAATTAAATGAATTACTTCAATTTTTTTAAATAGGTACAATAGAAATGGGAAAAATCACGCTAATTAAAATATATAATTTTTTTAAAAATAAAGTAACAAATGAGTTGGTGTAGCAATTTTTAGCTGAATGTGGGTTGATGTGTAGTTGATGTGATACATCAATCCATGTGATAATGACTAGAATTTATAGACTCTTTTTTTATTGTTTAAAAAAAATTACAAACTAGTTGTCAATGACTTGAATTATTGTAGGTCATTTTTAATATACAATGCATTCTATTATCTAATAAAAGGACCTTAAATATTTTTTATTTAATATAGGTAAAAGGATAAATAAGTCTTAATTGAAATATAATATAAATATATTATATTATATGAATTAAAAGAGTGGCCTTTTTTTAGGGGGCCTTAGACAACAAAAGTCATGAATTGTGTATTATGTGTCAATGAATTGGATTCTTTAGTATATGGGATGTTAAAACATTTGATTCTTTTGTATGTGTCCACACTCATGTAATCAATTTGAGAGAGAGAGAGAGAGAGAGGATTGTGTCATATATATATTTTTTTCCCTTACAAAATTGTGAAGGGTATATGAACTCAAGTTTAAGTTTTTCTTGTGGAAGAGTTCAAGGTATCAAACAATATCGTCAAGCTACAACACCATTAGCAACTGTGTTACATGTATTTTGTGTACCATGTCATCTCATTAGCAATTGTGTTACATGTATTTTGTGTCCCATGTCATCTTTTAGGGACATGTGTATTGTCTTAAAAATATCAAAATAAATCAAATTAACCCAACCTAATGTCATGAGTATTGGGTTACATGAGTTGAAATTTAACCAACCTAACCCAATCCTAATGTCATGTTTCTTTTGTACATCATGTCATCTTTTAGAGACAAATGATTCTCTCTAAGTCATGTAGACAATGAACACAAGCCAAACCACACAAAATTGAGAAAACAATGCGAGTAGAAACAAAATAAATAATTGAAACATATCAATGAGTGGTGTCTTGTACTACATTCATATCTAAATTACTCTTAACAAATATATTTTAATTATAACGAATATTTGCATATCCGTTAAAGAAAAAGTTGATTTAAAACTAATAAAATTCTTAGTTAAGTGAGGTTCTAGTTGACAACTACTGAAGTGCACCCATTAAAGTGAAATAACAATGCAGTCGAGCCACTTTATAAAGGGATTTGAGTTACTTTTAGCCTAAAATCCTTTTTATTTTTTTATTTTTTATTAACTTTAGATGAGGTCGTTTCAAAAGCCTCCTTAATGAATGCACTTTGACACCTATTAACAAAAGTCACTAATTAAATTTTTTTTTTTTTTTTGAGTAACAACAAAAAGCCATTAATTAATATTACAAAGTAGTCCTATCAAAACATTATTGAGGTGACTAAGACAATCCCATTCCCATGTAGTATATTGGGCTAAGTGGCCCAACAGCCAACATGAACAGCCTTTTTTTTTTTTTTGGTTTACCCATAGACACCTAGAGCCCAAGAAACGAAGCCCATGAAAACCAGTACACCCTATTGCCACGCCACATAAAAAGGCAGAAACTCTCATAAAAGCAAAACCCTAGTTAGTTTGTTCCTCACAGCAGTCGGCGTATCCACCTCAACGACACAGAGAGAGCTCTTCTAGCAAACCCTTTAGCTCCAATGGTATCTCTCTCTCTCTTTCTCTCTATCTTTGTCTGTATGTCCGTTTATTATGTTTGTGATTGTAAATCTGAATCAGCGTTAATGTTTTGTGTGTTTCATTAGGGGATTGATTTAGTCGCAGGAGGCAAGGTCAAGAAGAGCAAGCGTACGGCCCCAAAGTCCAACGATATATACCTTAAACTCCTCGTCAAGGTTTCTCCCCAAAAACCCACTTTTTATTTTTGTATGTTTACGCATGTTTGTATCTATGTATGTGTGATTTTATATTTATGATTTGGTTTTTAATCTTTGGGTAACATTGGAAAAGACCCATTTTTTAGCTTCTTCTTTTGTCGGTGGGTAGGATTTGGACTTGACAATCTTTCTCTGTCGCTGTTGAAATGTAAAAAATTCGGAGGAAATGTTGTACTTTGAGTGCTTGTGTAATGTGTTTGTGATTTGGTTTTGGGGTCTTGGGGAAATATTGAAGATGACCCACTTTTGTTTATGGGCAGGATTTGGATTTAGACGTAGAAAATTTTGACACTTAGCCACTTTATAAGTTTGTGAACTCTAAAAAAAATGATAAAAAGAGTTAAAGATATTGATTGAGGAAATGTTGTTAATTTAGTGTTTATGTGTTTTTAATGTTTCTGACATATGCCTGATGTTCAAGATGTGGTTTTGGTGTCTTACAGTCTGAGGAAAACCTTGGAGACTCACTTTTGTTTTTGTGTTTACTATAAAAACCCAACCATCGTTTAATACCTAATGTTTTTTTAGTGTCCTTGAAAGGTAAGAAGTGAAATTAGAGACCAAAAAAAAAAAAAAAAGATTTGTGTATCCTAGTTTGAGCCCAGGACACACGCCACTGGTGTGGGGGTGTTCTTTGCTTAACATATTACTTACTCATAATGTAATTTTAAAAATATTATATAAACTTACATAATAAATAAAGTGAGTTATCACAGTTGTAGTGAATTTATAGATCTCTGCTAACCCTATAAGCCCTTTCACATTTTCAAAAAAAATGCTATTCTGCTCTTGCTCTGTATTTATATTTTTTCCTTAGTTTGTACCATGCTAAAGCTTATCCCTGTTTGTTTTTTCTTTCATATCAAGTAATTTGAGGTAAAAGCACTCTGTTATGTGATTATGTTTTCTTCTTATAATGGTTATTTATAAGTTTGGTTGTATTTCAATAATGTTCAGTGTGTTCTTTATCTTCAAAGCGAAAAAACATGTTTGTAGTTAATGGATTGATAATGGTTCTTGTTTCCATATGTTTGTGTACATGTGTATGTTTGTCAATTATATCTAACCTGACTTGATGCTACTTGATTAGCTTTACCGGTTCCTTGTTCGGAGAACTGGCAGCAATTTCAATGCAGTGATTCTCAAGCGCTTGTTCATGAGCAAAGTAAACAAGCCTCCACTTTCATTGTCTAAGTTGATCCGATATATGAAAGGAAAGGTTTGTATTTTTCTTTGTCTACTTAATTCCTGGAAACTAAACTGTAAATCTTATTGGTCTTTTTAATCTTATTGCATTTGTGGTTGGCCTCGTAGGATGGTAAGATTGCTGTGGTTGTGGGGACTGTGACTGATGATATTCGGGTTTATGAAGTTCCTGCTTTGAAGGTTACAGCACTTAGGTTTACTGAGACTGCAAGGGCCAGGATTGAGAAGGCAGGCGGTGAGTGCTTGACGTTTGATCAGCTGGCGCTAAGGGCTCCATTGGGACAGAACACGGTATTGACTTTGATGCCACTGTTAATGTTTCATGTTTTTGTATAGTTCTCTCTGTTAGTAATTGTTCTATATTGGTGATTGTCATAATTGTTGACTAATGAATCACTTGAGAGGTCCAAAATTTAAATTAGTAAACATTATCTTGGATGCAGATTCTTCTTAGAGGTCCAAAGAAGGGTCGTGAAGCAGTGAAACATTTTGGTCCCGCTCCTGGTGTGCCACACAGCCACACCAAGCCCTATGTGCGAGCAAAGGGAAGGAAGTTTGAGAGGGCTAGAGGAAAGAGGAACAGCAGGGGATTTAGAGTTTAAGTTGATTTTAGTAATTGTTGAGCAAGAAGTGTCATTTCTGACTTTGTCAATCCAAAGTTTTGCTAAACTATTAGGTACTTATGGAGGTTATTTGTCATTCTTATTTTGATATGCACTCTGGGCAATGATCATTTAATGTTTGTTACTTAAGAGACTTGTTTTTACTTTTGTTACAAACCGGTTTGTTTAAAAGTGTATCTGGGTTCATCTATGATATTCAAGTTTTGTTAAACGGATCTAGTGAATGATGATTGTTTATAGCTCCAGTCCTCAGGAGCAGAAGTCTCAGACTCTTGCACCGATGATATTCTAGATGCTGCTTATCATGCCCACTGCATATATAGGTGTAAATAGCAGGCCTCAAATTTGGTTTACAAACTTGTTGGATCAAATGGCTTTGAAATGTTGGCTAATGTTTCTTGCTAGGTTTACCAAAGGATAGAATGATCAGGAAGCTTTACAATCTAATGCCTCCGTAAATGGCTTACCCCTACATTCTAGTTCTCACTTCTCACAACCGTGGCATGCATTCCTTGTTGATCCCTAAGGGGCGTAAACAAATCAACTATTTTTTGGTAGAGGAACCCTAATTGAAGTGTGGAGTAGCTTGAGTTTGACCTTGACTAATTTTTTCTTCTTATGGGAAGGGATTAATGATAAATCTTAAAAATGGTGGGACGTAGCCAATTTAGGTGAAGGTGTCAAGCTGATGTCTGTGAAGTGTGTGCTAAACGACTAAACTTGTGTTTGTGAAGTGTGCTAAACGACCAGACCTGTTACCTGTGTTGCCCCATAAAGCATTCACATTAGAAAAAATTGTCAAATTTACACATTTTTCTTCAAAAAAACCCTACTACATATACAAAGTTACTGTAGCATTGTATTATAATATTTTCACCATCTCTCTCATATAAACCCCGCCATCACCACCACCACCACAAGTCACAAACTAGATCATTCTATCATACCTGATTGACCCACCAATTGGAATCCCAAACCAAATCCAATGGCTTAAACCCATCAACCCAAACCCAAAATAAAATCCATTACAGTACAAATGAAGAAGCAGCGGCAGCGGTAAAGAACCCAAATCAAACACAATGGAGATCCAAAATCAAAAACACTCACCACCATAATCCAGCACTACAAGTGGAGAGAGAGAGAGAGAGTTTTGATGAGGGTAGGAGAAGAAGATGTAGCGAAGAGAGGATACACTTTTTGTTTGAGAAAGAGAGAGAGAGTATTTTGATTAGGGTAGGACTTAGGAGATATAATTAAAAATAAAATAAAAAAGTATTTTACGAAAACAGAATGTATAATAGATAATCTGATGCGAGTATTTTTGTAAAGTAGTTGTGTAAAATAGAAAAAAAGAAAAGAAAAAAAAAGATTAAGTTCTTATACTAAAATAGACATAAAATTTTAGACAAATTAATGCGGATGCTCTTACGTTGGTAGATAGTTGAAAGTAGCTAAAGGTAAAAATAACATAATTGTGAGTTTGTATTCCATCTCAACTAAATATTACGCTCACATACTAACACTCAATAATGGTGGGTAATATTATGTCAAAAAAAAGAAAGAAAAAAAGAAAAACAATGGTGGGTAATAAATTATAAGGAAAGCTAACGAGTGGATAACTAAGGGCCTGTTTGGTGGAGCATCTTAAACACATGTTTTTAGTTTTTAAACATTACACGCATTTCTACACTTTTTCACTTATATGTATTTCAAAAAAATACAAACAACAACACTCAAACTACTTTACCAAACGAGCCTTAAAATTTTTAGAAATATTTTATTTATTTATTTATTTTTATAAAAAAGAAAAAGGTAACTAAATTTTTTTTATAACTTTTTATACTGTACATGAAAGTGGTATTAAAACCATAGTCAAAATGGATCAAATAGACCGAATTAGGACAAATGGACCAAAGTGATTCAAAATAGATCAAAATAAATTGATGCTAATATGACTTAATAAGAATAGAACAATAATAAATATTAATGTAATAATAAATGTTAAAATAATAATAGATGTTAATGTAAAAAAACACTGAAGCATCCCAAAGTACAACCTTAAAATACCATAATACTTGAATGAATCACATCCAACATTGACATCAACAGGTCAGACTTTACCACACACTCAGTAGAAATGACTCCTTTCACATCCATAACATCATGTTTATTAGGCATTGCAGCGTTGACAACTTCAGTGTTGGGAGTGACATTTGATTAAGTGAAATGGATCAGCATCAGGTGCAATACCTAGGGTATTGCACCTGGGAGTGACATTTGAAAGTTGAAAAAACAACTTTCAATCTCAGCCTTTGATAAGCTATTGCACCAGGTGAAATACCTTAGGTATTGCACCTGATGTGAATCCAAGTGGGATTAGTGGTATTGCACCTGGTGGAATACCATTGCACCGTATTCAAATGCTTGAAACACAAACAAGGAGTAATTAACGTACTGGAAGCGATATCGATTTGGCCAGAAGTATGATATATTTCGATATCGATTAATATCGATGTATTGTTTCGAGTTTATCGCTATTTTTTATATTTATAAATAAATATATATATGTATGTCTGTATGTTATAATAAATATAAAAATTTACCATAAAACATTTCCTCAATTCAGAACTAATTATTCATGATTTTAGACTTTAGTATTAATAAAAAGAAAAAAAAAAACACAATATAAAAAATAGAAATCTTAAAAGTTATCATTGCATATTAAGAAAACAAATAATACTAATAAGTTAATGCAGTTTTGGTGTTGGCGTGTGAGTGTATTCCTTATCTCATCCCTTTTCCCCTATATTTGTGTGTGTGTGTGTGTGTGTTTCTCAAAAAAAAAAAAAAAAACTCAGTGTTCTTGAGTTATCCCACATCAGTAAGGTGTGATATTGAGAAGGGGTTTATCACCTGCTCTGCGACACTAACTGTCGCATGCAATTTTGGTGTTGGCATGTGAGTGTATTCTTTATCTCATCCCCTTTCCCCTATATGTGTGTGTGTGTGTTTCTAAAAAAAAAAAAAAAAAAAAAAAAGTTAATGCAAATAAGTTACCATTCTGTCCTAACAAAAATTCAAAAATTACAAAACTTAAAATAAATTAAAAAAAAAAACTTTTTCTGTACTAGCCGGTACTGGCCAGTATTGCTCGAAATTGGCCAGTACGACAGATATTTAAACCGGTACGAAACGTTGATGTTTCGATACTGGTATACATACCGGTACAGTACATACTGGCTGGTATGGCCGGTACCGGTACGGTATTGACTACCTTGAACACAACTCCTTCCTGAGCTACTGATCTTTCTTTCCATTTTTGCCTCTTCTTAAATTCGTTCCAAGAAATATTGCAATGTGAGAATGGTGCAGTGTGGCATAAGATGAAGAACTTGAAGTATTTTAGAAGATTAATGAGGCTAATGGCATTCTAATTCATTTATGTTATATAATCTTGTCCTAAATAAGTGTCACATACAAAATGAGTGCAATGCACCTTGTGAGCGCAGAACCTAATGATAGCTCTTTATCATTAGACCAAAACACCAATCAATTTTTGGTGTAAACGGGGATTGAATCCCAGATCTCTTATACAATCATCAGAGACTTTACTAGTTGAGCTAACTAGAACTTACAAATTTCTGATTCTATGGGGGGTTTGGCTTACTTCTAATATTATTTTAACTGGATATGTCATTTTATTTTAAATATATAATAACAAGTGGTAGTGTGTTTTAATCTCTAATTTTTATTTAATTAGTGGGTGATGTGACAGTCTATCATCTATATTTATATATATCTAAAAGCTGAAGCGTAACAATTATTGTTGCTACGCTCTTGTTGAGCCACCTAATCCGCCAAATCATTAGTCTTTTTTATATTTATTTTTTAAATTTAATTTTTTTTGCAATATTAACTATATAAGTATATTGACTTTACAAATTCATTTTAGGCGGTTTTAACTTTAGATATTCATTTACTTTAATTTTGATGTTATAACTAAATAATAAATTAATGAAAAATCAAAACAAAAGTGTTGTCTACATATATTCCTCTTTAGGCAGTTTTAAATTTAAATATTATTTTACCCTTTTATCTTCCTTATTTTGGCTCTTCTTATTCTCATTTTCTTATTATAAATTTGTCACTTGATCTCTTCCATTCTATGCATATTTTTCCTATACAAAAAAGGCTCTCTCTCTCTCTCTCTCAATTTTTTTTTTCATTTTTTGTTGGATTATTATTATTATTTTTCTTGCATTTCTACCTTAGATTGATGAATTTTTGTTTTTTTTTTAGAATTCTACTTTTTATTGCTTATAACTGAAAAATAAAATCAATGAAGAATAAAAAATATTTTTAAAAAATTGTCTATAAAAAATGTATTCACAGGTCTTGCTTAATCATTGATGGTAGAAAAGATACAACTTGATAGCTGCCCATAGGAGGATCTCCAACTAGAGGTTTGTACCCTCATTGTCTTGTTTTGACTAATTCATATGTGTTTCTTAATGCAAATATTTTTTTATCATTTTATTTACAACACTAAATACTTTTAATGAATGGTGTTTGTTGTTGATCTAATTTGGAAAAAAATTCATATTATAATATGGTAAATTTATTGTTGTTGTCAGGTTTTAGCTTATTTGGAAAACTACAAGATAGTTTGAACAAGCTGATGAAGAACAGTTAGTTCAGTTGAAGACAATGGTCTTTGTGCAATTTCCTTTCACTATTTAAAAATATTTTGTTTAACAAATTAGTAGTAAATTGTTATGTATTTTTATATGATGTTCTTAGATGCTTGGGTAATTTTTTTAAGTGTTTACAAATATTTTATGTTATTCTTCATCTTCCCTATCTTATTAGTATATTCTTTGAGATTTTTAGGAAAACAAATTCAATTTTATGTTTAAAATTATTTATTTATCTATTTATTTTTCACATATTGGATTAGAAGTTAGATTAGATTATGACAACATTAATACTATAAGGACGCTTTTTGGATCCCAAGTCCAAATGATAAAAGGAGTTAGGCCCAAAGAGTCCAATACAATAAATTTGTAGAGAGTGAGTTGGAAAACTAGGTTCTAATGAGTTGTATAACAGTTAGAATGGATCTAGAAGACAACAAAGTAAAAGTAGACTGAATTTATCTAAAGAAATTCGTCCTTGGCATAGTCCAAGAAGATCAGTTCTTGTATATATTACTTGAAGTTGGTTACAGATACAATTTTGATTGCTATAGTATTTCTCTCTCAATTCTCCAATCCCTTTCTTCTAGGGTATCTCTCCTATTTTATACTATCTCCCCCTTCCATCTCTACCCTCCACATGCAGATCAGATTGTTGGTGTTGGTTTTTGTCCCATCAGCACCTTCCTAAAGTCTTTGGGTAGTAGCTGAAAAGTTGAAAAGCTGAAAACTACTATTTAGGTATCACTTCCTCATTAATGCGGCCAGAGAGTTAGCTGCAGAGCATTCAATGCGGTGGTAGTAACTTTTCCTTAGATATTTCATAGCTTTCTTCTGTCATGTTCCTTCCTGACTTATCCTTATCCATGGAACGGTCTGAAATGTTGCTCTTGATGGCAGACCACATCTTCCAACCTTGGCTTTGCTTAGCTGAGGTGACATTCCTCCTTGGACCCTTTCCTGGGTGATCATGACCAGACCTTACCCTTTTACCTAGTAACACGGATCCTTATGATAGTGCTTGTTCGTCCTCGGACAAATTAATGTCCTCGGATTAGGCCCCTGGCCCAATGCATGTGTAGATACGTACTCCTGGGCCTTTCACCCCTACAAATACAATACTTCTTCTTTTTTCAAAAAAAATTTCTCTACTTTTTTCCCCTTTGGAATTGTATTCTTTTTTTTTTTAAAGAAAAAATGGTTACAATATTTTATTTTTTCCCTTTATTTTTTATTTTAAATTGTAGTTTTAATGAGTTTAATTAATTTTTTTTTAGTTACATTTCTTGGCGTTTTTGATTGTATGGTAGAAAAATTGGGTTTGAGAAAGTTTATTTAAAACTAAAATAATAATTTCCAAATTTTATATACTTTTTGATGATACACAAAATAATATAAAGAAATTTTATTAAAAAATTAATATTTTCACTAACTTACCTTTTGAATTCTTGAGAAAAATTGTATTGTTTTGATTTTGGTACGACAGAAATTATATATATTACATTTGTGATTGTCGCTATAACAAATGAAATTATGATCATGAATTACATTATTATTTATTAAATTAGTTCAAATTGAAATATATATATATATATATATATATATATATTTATGAGACCACTCTAAAAATATTATCACGCGCAACGCCCCGCGACTAGTTAAAATAAAAGGAGATTTCTTTTAAAAAAGTATTGGAGATAAGTCAAACACATTCCATTGAGTCTAAAAAATTAATATGGCTTAATCTATACTACTATTTAAGAGGCTTCCCCTATTTGGATTTTTTTTAAAAAAAAAAAAAAAATTAAAAATGCATCTTCACCCCTATATTTAAGTAGAGACAAAACTAAAGGATAATTCAGTAAAAATACAACTCTAACTTCCACTAAAATAATACTTAAAAAATAGGGTCACTCTCCTATTGATTTTCAAATTGTTTTATTCACTTATAAATTAGATTTTGAAAATAAAAATTATATATATAAAAATAAAAACACTTTTTTTTTTGCTACAAAATAGGACCATTAAGACTCATGATATTTCTTGTTGTATTAGTAGTTCTAAATGCATAATATTAATGAGAAAATGTGTAAACCTCAAATTGGAATGAAAAAAAAATTATAACACAAAAAAAAAAAAAAAAAAAGTCTCATTGCACGCACGTGTGATGAGTCTAGTTGGTGTTTAATGCACTTAGACGCCCATCATATTTACTTAGGCTTTTGCACTTAAATCCAACAATAGGTGGGACATGACAAGCAAGAAATCTCTATTTTGCCATTCTTTGATTCTTGTATAGCCTTTTGGTTATGTTATTTTATTTTTGGCAAAAACTACATTTTCGTCCTTAAATTTTCACTAGATTCCACTTTGGTCCCTAATTTTTTTTCCACCGCTTTTAGTCCCTATCCTAGAAAACACGTCTCGTTTTTGTCCCTACCGTTACATCAGAGACAAAAAATGCACACGTGGCAAACGGAGTGCATTGTTGGCACACTAAAAGCTGACGTGGTCATTAAAATAATAATAAAAAATGTTATTTGGCATTTAAAAATGCCATGTCACTAAAAAAATTAATTTATTAATTTTAACTAAATAAAAAAATTAAAAACAAAAATAAAAACAAAATATTACATGAATTGAGATCTAAGTGTGTCTTGAACAAGAACAACAAGAACACAAACCCAAATATAAGAACACAAAATTAAAATCCAAAAATCACAAACCCAGAAAATAAGAACAGAAAATTAAACTATAGATCCACATCAAATAAAACATGAACAAGAAATTAAACATGAAAACAAAATTTAAAACCCAGAAAATTCGAACGTCAGAGCCGAAACCCAGAATTAGAATTCATGCCAACATTCTTGACAAACCCATATAAAATTGATAAATTAATCATGAACACTTTAAATATTTGAACAAGAACACAAACACAACAAATTTAAAACCTAAAAAATTAAATTCAAACCCAAATTCAAACCTAGATTCAAAAATTTAAATTCAAACCTAGATTCAAACCCATATTTCAAACCCCCACACCACCAAAACATCAAACACAAAAATCAAATCCAGATTTTCAACCCCCAAACACTAAATTCAAACCCAGATTTTCGGCCCCCAAACTCAAATCTCAAAACCCAAATTTTCTTATCCTTTTTGAGAAACCAAACACAAACCTCAGATCCAAGTGGTGCGTCGTATAACCTCAGGCAAATCTGGTCCTCTACTCCACTCTCCACCAATGGAATCGTACACCAACACAAGCCCTTCTCTCAAACGAGAAGAAGGCGAGGAAAGCACACAGAATAAGGAGAGGAAAGCACGGAAGAGAGCGTCGGAGACGAAGAAGACGACCGAACCCTAGCCAACTACAACATCCAGAAGGAGTCCACCCTCCACCTCGTGCTCTGCCTCCGCGGTGGCGCCAAGAAGCGCAAGAAGAAGACCTACACCAAGCCCAAGAAGATCAAGCACAAGCACAAGAAGGTGAAGCTCGCGATCCTTCAGTTTTACAAGGTGGACGATTCTGGAAAGGTCCAGAGGCTTCGTAAGGAGTGCCCTAACTTTGAGTGCAGCGCTGGAACTTTCATGGCGAACCACTTTGACCGTCACTACAGTGGCAAGTATGGCTTGACCTATGTGTACTAGAAGGCTGGTGGTGATTAGGTTTTATGTTTTGTTTTTTTAAATTTATTTATAATATGTTTTAATTTTGAAATAGCAGATGATATGGATCTGAACTACTAGGTTGTGTTGTTTTTTTTTTCTGAATTTTCTGGATGATTATTCTACTATTATTCGACTTAAAAGTCTTGTTGGGATTTTGCTTGATTATCTGTTTGGTTGTGTTTTTAATTTCTCTGTTATTTTAATTTCCTATTGATTTTGCTATCTTAAATTGAATTTATAGGATTGTGTTGTTGTAGTGTGATATTGCGCGCACACACACAAAAAAAAGTGAAAAATTTGATTTAATATGTGTCTTTAATCTAGGTTTGTGTTCTTGCTGTTCTTGTTCAAGACACATTTAGATCCCAATTCATGTATTTTTGGTTTTTATTTCTGTTTTTAATTTTTTTATTTAGTCAAAATTAATAAACTAATTTTTTTTAATTTAGATGTTGACATGGAGACTTGTGGATATTATTTTAATATTTTTAACTTATGCCGTTTGCAACATGTGCATTTTCAGTCTCTGATGTAACGGCAAGGACAAAAACGAGACGCGTTTTCCAGGATAGGGACTAAAAGCGGTGGAAAAAAAGTTAAGGACCAAAGTGGGAATCGCGTGAAAATGTAGGGACGAAAATGTGGTTTTCGCCTTTATTTTTTAATTTATGAAAGTCTTTTGGCTTCTTTCAAAAGCTCCTATCTACTTCCATTCAACTTCCACTTCTACAAAAATAAAAAATAACTATATAATTCTTTTTACTAGTAGTTTACACACACACACACACTCAGTGAGTCTTAAAACAACAATTTAAATTTAAATATTAAACATCCATGAATAACTGGGATTTGGGGAATCCATGTACCAATATGTGCTTCTCAATCATAATGAAATAACTGTAAAGAAATAGATATTCAAGTAGAAATTCATACTTAATAAAGCAGCCTTGTAGATCATATGACAAGGTCTATTCAACTACTAAGATTAGTGCCACTAGAGGTGATAGATTGAAATCCTAATGAACCCATAGAAACAGTGCACAAATTACTAACAGAATTTATTTGAACTTCTTAATGTAGTCGTAGATGTGAGAGCCGATTTCCTCAGCTTTTTCTTGGTTGATGAAGTGACCCACCCCTTCCATCACAACAGCTTCCTCCAAAAATGGCACATCTTTCTTGAAACCACCATTGTGTATGTATTCCTTTGTCCCCAGGGTGGTGTACACCATGTCCAAATCCCCCACTATGAACTTCACAGGCACCTTCACTTGCACTCCGGTCCATTTTTCTGTGACCTCCCAGTTTCTGCAATAATCAGAAACAATTTTCAAACATTTGTTTTATGAATATCAAATTATTGGGACATTTAATGTTAAGGAAGGCCAAGATTTAAGTTTTCATTCTTATATTTGATGTGAGCCCAAGATTTTGGTTCTTTTGTTGATTAAAAACGAGCTGGGTGAGCATCTTGGAAGAGGATCAACTCCATTTGAAATGAATCAATCCCATGTTTCATATTAAATATTACAAATCTAAGATATAGTTATTTTAAAAAACATCACTCTCTATACATAGTTGGATTTAAGAATTAAAACCTTAAACGTGAAATGGGCACCTAGAATTTGTTAAATATCAAGTCTTAAGCATAAGAAATGTTTTGATATTTAGATTTTGAAACATTTTCATTAAAGTTTGTAACATACTGGTCAATTGCTCGGTAGTAGTTCAATCCTCCAGTGAAGCCTTTCTGGTCAAATTTTGTGACATAATAAGTAAGCTCATCTTCTGAAAGCCAAGAGGGCAAGGAAATTGAAGCATTGGTACGGATTCCAAATGCATTTCCTTTAGGGAAGCAGGGTGGACCTGGTTTCGAATTGAGAAAATGGTCTTGAGTACATTTGCTGTACCTAATTCAGCAATCTCAGCTTCAATTTCTCCCGGTGCCTGCAACACATATGGAAATATCAAAGTAAAATTGGGTGGCAATATAAGATGTTAGTTACAAAGTTTTGGTTTTCAATATTCAGAGTCCAAGATAAGCCTCTTATAACTTGGAATGTAACGTGTACTAAAGTCTAAGCCTAAAAATCTTGGGCAAGAATCATAACAAAGCAAATAATGTGACTTAGAGAGCCTTTGCTCAAATCTAACAAGCATGCTTACCTAACTGTTTCAGCTGTTTCATAGAAACTAGGCACCAATGAGGTAAATGGGATTAAACAAATAAGATTTTATACTAAAACATGATCATTTAAGCATACAAGAAGCCAAATCTGGTTATGTTAACAAAACAAGAACCTGAAATCTGCATATATAGTAGTCATCTCCAAAGAAACCTCGCATTCTATCCATTGGCTTCATCTGTGGACTCCTTGGCGTGAATGGAACACTAAGGCACACAAATGCCTTCACTCTTTCAGGCTTAAACAAGCACAAGTACCAACCCATGATGGCTCCCCAATCATGTGCCACAAGAAACACTTGCTCCACACCCAGAGAGTCTATGAGAGCAACAAGGTCATTGACAATGTGATCGCAGGTGTAGCTGGTGATGGAAGTTGGTGCTTCAGTGTCACCGAAGCCCCGGAGATCTGGTGCTACAGCATGGTATCCAAGTGAGCTCAAAGCATGAATCTGGTGGCGCCAGGAGTACCAAAGCTCAGGGAAGCCATGGAGGAATAGTACTACTGGGCCTTGTCCTTTTTCTGCTATGTGCATTTTGGTGCCATTGACACTCACAATCCTATGATCTATCCCCTCCATGCCTGTCTCTCTTTGTCTAAGAAGTAAAAACTCTTTTTCTCTTTGCTCTTTCTCATGAGCTTAAGCTTCATGGGGTGGTGGAAGTAGCTAGCTAGTGGATTTAAAGAGAGGTGTTATGAACAGTACAGGAGTTAATGCAGAGCACAAAAAAGTTGAGTCTCTAATTAAATAACTTTGCTACTGCTTTTGGGAAGGGCTAGCGTAGCTTTTCAAGGCAGAGGACTGTCGGGGAAGAACACAGTAACATAACATTAATGCTGGAGCTCATGTGAGATTGGTTTAACAAGGAACTTCTCCAAGAAAGTATGTCCATGTCAGGATTACATGTAATCATACATGATAGCATTTTTTAAACTTTAAACTGGCGTACAATTATTCACCAAAAAATAAATAAAACTTCGAAAGCGTAAGTCTATGCCAATTTTGTGAAGATATTATTAAAACCATCTATAGCTTATAGCTAATGGGATGGCCAGAGTACAATGATGACTCAATGTGGGTCTTTTCCCGTTTCAGTTTTAAACTATGGTGCTATTCATAAAATTAGAAATTTCAACCATGGGATTTGTTCCTCTTAATAACTCTGCTACTGACACAAATTTCACACTCTTTAATTTTTATTTTTGCAATCTGTTGTTCCTCTTATCAACTCTGCTATTGACACAAAATTTCACTCTCTTTAATTTTTATTTTTGCAATTTGTTGTTGGCAAGTTGTAGTTGGTTGACAATTATTTTTACATAAGCCTACCATTAAAAGCATGTTTAGTATACTGAATGAAGATTACGACAAGAATTATAATATTTATTATTGAGAATAAAATATGTTGTAATAGAATAACTAAATCTGTTCATAAGTTTGGTTATGAGTTGTAACATTAGAATATAACTTAAGATTTATTTTATGAAATATCTTACTCAAACAATTATATTTCTTTAAAAATAATATATATTTTCTTAAATTGAGAGAGAAATGAGTTATTTTTTTTATGATTTTTTATTTCTGTAATTGTTACTTGTATACGAAAAGTTTGTTTATTTGAATATATATTAATTTTAGAAATTATTGCATTTGCTAAAGAATAGCTACTACAAATTAGTTAAAGAACAATAGTTATTCTTCATTTTGAAAAATAGCTATTTATAAGGAATGACTATTTTATGTAGTATAAAAATAACTAACTAAAGAATAGCTAAATTATATGAATAACTATTACATTACAATGTCTATTACAGTCTACTAAATATTTATCACCATTCACAATTTATCACTTTAGCAAATTATGGAAAAAAAAATTCTTATTAAACCTATTCTTAATTTATATGTGTAATTCTGGTTATCTTATTCCTATTTCTAAGGGGTAGAACCCATCAATTTTCCCCCCACCTATATTTCTATTTAGGAAGGAAAGTAAAATCAAGCCCCTTCATTCTTAATAATGGTCATGACTATGGAACCAATAATTTATAGATTAATATTGGATCCAAACAAGTACCGAATCTTCTATTAGATAATTAAATGAAATAGAGAAGAACATTCTTATACAACAAGACTTAATCCCGATCAAATAATAATTACTTATGTCAACTAAAAATAAAGGGAAGTTGGAAAAGTTTTGCTAGAAACTTGGGAGTGGATGGTTCTAAGTACAAACTCCTCGTAATAACCACTGTAAGGTCAAAAGGACCGGTTGAACAGCGTGATTGTGTGGTCATATGTAATTCAATCCGGCACTAAAATATTTCATTTACTTTTTATAGATCAACTTTCAAAATAGGTAGTTGAACTTAGTACCGATCACATCCCAACTCTTCTCTATATAACCATAGTCCAATAGCTACAAGTTTCTCAAAAACACAAAAAAGAAGAAGCCCAACAGCTAGATTGACCACACCTATTCAAAAACATAAAATTTATCTGAAAAGAAAACATTATAGTGAAAACATGAATCCCATTTCAAGACTCGTCTTTGTGCTTCTTTTGACTGTCTTTCCAACCCAAATTCTTTGCCAGACCGCCTTGATTGATCAGGCTTGTGGTTACACCATTTTCCCGATTCTGTGCCATCAGACTCTTTCCCCGGACGCTGAGGCCCGTGCAGCTACAGACCTCAACACTATAGCCAAAGTTGCATTAAAATATACAGAGACTGATGCTGAAGATTTAGATACCCAAATCATCAATCTGATACAGTCAGAATCGAACGCGGACGTGAAGAATGCCCTAAGCAGTTGCTCTGATTACTTTTTAACTATAGTTGAGAAATATCAGGCCGCGGAAGATTCCATGACATATAGCAACTATGACCAAGCTAAAGCCTGGCTGTCAGAGGCCTCGGTCAATAGACAGAGGTGTGACCAAGTTTTCCAGGGTAAACCCTTCAAGTCTCCAATATCTGAATCGACTACCAGACTTGGCCACATGGAAAGCAATGCGGTATCCATTATCAATCACCTCTAAGCCTTGATTCCACGTTGACATGAATAAAATTTCCAACAATCAAGTTGGTGCTCATCTATCTCCGTGTTGCCCAAGTTTTTAGTTACCAAAAATATATATTAAATGAAAGTCCCATATTCTATAAAGTATCAATAACAGCTACTAGTTTGTACCAGCCTCCCCTCTTTTTTTTTTTTTTTTGGTTGAATAGTTTGTACTAGCTAATAGTTGGTATAAGAGAAATGCTAACGAGTGCCCTTAATAATCATTTAAAGAAAATTTTTATGAGAATAAAAAGAAGTAATTAATATTTTGATAATTTTTTTTATTTTTCATAAAAATCGTATTTAAACTTTTCTAAAATATATTATTAATGAGTGTTCTAAAGGTCATACTCTTATGACCCTTGATATAATTCAATATATCTTATTATTATCTTATTTCAAAAATCTTTTTTTTTTTTACCACAAACACCCGGTAGAAATGATTCCTTTCATTTTTGAGAGTGACATTTGATTTGATTTGACTTTTTCTTTTTTTGTGCGCGTGGATGTGCATAGCGTTGAAACACAAATTGAGATTGAATGAATTAAAAAAAAGTGTTAAAGAGTTAAAAAGTTAAAGTTAAAAAATAAGATGGTAAAAATTAATGGAAGAAGAATTAGTGATATTACAGCCGGTGCAATATGGTTCCAAATCCTTGAAACACAACTCCTTCCCAAGCTATTGATCTTTCTCTCCATTTTTGCCTCTTCTTAAAATTCGTTCTGAAAAATATTGCAATGTGAGGACGATGTAGAGTGATATAAGATGAAGAATTTGAGTATTTTAGAAGATTAATGAGGTTGATGGCATTCTAATTCATTTAGGTTATATAATCTTGTCCCAAATATATAAGTGTCACATACAAAATGAGTGCAATGCAATTGTGAGCACAAAATTTCCACAAATTTCTAATTCCATGGGGGGTTTGGCTTACTTCCAGTATTTTTTTAACTTGACATATTCTTTTATTTTAAATATACAATAACAAGTGATAGTGGGTTTTAATTTCTACATTTTATTTAGTTAATAAATAATGTGACAATTTTTCATTAAAATAAAATAAGATTTAAAAAAAAAAAAGTACTAGAAATAAGTTAAACTCATTCTATAGAGTCTAAAATAATAATACAGCTTAATTGGTGTTCAATGCATTTAGACCCCATCATATTTACTTAGGCTTTTGCACTTAAATCCAACAATAATAGGGACATGACAAGCAGGAAATCCTTATTTTGCCATTCTTTGATTCTTGCATAGCCTTTTGGTTATGTTTTTTTTTTTTTTTAATTTATGAAAGCCATTTGGCTTCTTTCAAAAGCTCCTATCTACTTCTATTCAACTTCCACTACTACAAAAATAACTATATAATTCTTTGTACTAGTAATTTACACACATCCACACTCAGTGAGTCTTAAAACAACAATTTAAATTCAAATTTTAACCATCCATGAATAACTGGGATTTGGGGAATCCATGTACCAATATGTGCTTCTCAATAATAATGGAATAACTGTAAAGAAATAGATATTCAAGTTGAAATTCATAGTTAATAAAGCAGCCTTGTAGATAATATGACAAGGTCTATTCAACCACCAAGCTTAATTAGTGCCACAAGAGGTGACAGATTGAAATCCTAATGAACCCATAGTAACAGTGCACAAATTACTGACAGAATTTATTTGAACTTCTTAATGAAGTCATAGATGTGAGAACCGATTTCCTCTGCTCTTTCTTGGTTAATGACGTGACCCACCCCTTCCATCACAACAGCTTCCTCCAAAAATGGCACATCTTTCTTGAAACCACCATTGTGTATGTATTCCTTTGTCCCCAGGGTGGTGTACACCATGTCCAAATCCCCCACTATGAACTTCACAAGTACCTTCACTTGCACTCTGGTCCATTTTTCTGTGACCTCCCAGTTTCTACAATAATCAGAAACTAATTCTCAAACGTTTGTTTTATGAATACCAAAGTACTGGGACATTTAATGTTAAGGAAGGCCAAGATTTAAGTTTCATGCTCATATTTTATGTGAACCCAAGATTTTGGTTCTTTCGTTGATTAAAAACGTGCCGGGTGAGCGTCTTGGAAGAGGATCATCTCCATTTGAAATAAATCAATTTCTTGTTTCATATTAAATATTACAAATCTAAGATATAGTCATTTTAAAAAACATGACTCTATACTCAGTTAGATTTAAGAATTAAAACCTTAAACGTGAAATGGGCACCCAGAATTTGTTACATATCAAGTCTTAAGCATAAGAAATGTTTTGACATTTAGATTTTGAAATATTTTCATTGAAGTTTGTAACATACTGGTCAATTGCTCGGTAGTAGTTCAATCCTCCAGTGAAGCCTTTCTGGTCAAATTTTGTGACATAATAAGTAAGCTCTTCTTCCGAAAGCCAAGAGGGCAAGGAAATTGAAGCATTGGTACTGATTCCAAATGCATTTCCTTTAGGGAAGCAGGGTGGACCTGGTTTTCGAATTGAGAAAATGGTCTTGAGTACATTTGCTGTACCTATTTCAGCAATCTCAGCTTCAATTTCTCCTGGTGCCTGCAATACATATGGAAATATCAAAGTAAAATTGGGTGGCAATATAAGATATTAGTTACAAAGTTTTGGTTTTCAATTTTCAAAGTCCAAGATAAGCCTCTTATAACTTGGAATGTAACGTGTACTAAAGTCTAAGCCTAAAAATCTTGAGCAAGAATCATAACAAAGCAAATAATGTGACTTAGAGAGCCTTTGCTCAAATCAAACAAGCATGCTTACCTAACTGTTTCAGCTGTTTCATAGAAACTAGGCACCGATGAGGTAAATGGGATTAAACAAATAAGATTTTATACTAAAACATGATCATTTAATCATACAAGAAGCCAAATCTGGTTATGTTAGCAAAACAAGAACCTGAAATCTGCATATATAGTAGTCATCTCCAAAGAAACCTCGCATTCTATCCATTGGCTTCATCTGTGGACTCCTTGGCGTGAATGGAACACTAAGGCACACAAATGCCTTCACTCTTTCAGGCTTAAACAAGCACAAGTACCAACCCATGATGGCTCCCCAATCATGTGCCACAAGAAACACTTGCTCCACACCCAGAGAGTCAATGAGAGCAACAAGGTCATTGACAATGTGATCGCAGGTGTAGCTGGTGATGGAAGTTGGTGCTTCAGCGTCACCGAAGCCCCGGAG
Source organism: Quercus aquifolioides (assembly GCA_019022515.1). NCBI lineage: Eukaryota > Viridiplantae > Streptophyta > Magnoliopsida > Fagales > Fagaceae > Quercus > Quercus aquifolioides. The sequence goes on along the minus strand of CM032330.1, from coordinate 11,965,182 downwards.
ATCTGGTGCTACAGCATGGTATCCAAGTGAGCTCAAAGCATGAATCTGGTGGCGCCAGGAGTACCAAAGCTCAGGGAAGCCATGGAGGAATAGTACTACTGGGCCTTGTCCTTTTTCTGCTATGTGCATTTTGATGCCATTGACACTCACAATCCTATGATCTATCCCCTCCATGCCTCTCTCTGTCTAAGAAGTAAAAACTCTTTTTTTCTCTTGCTCTTTCTCATGAGCTTAAGCTTCATGGGGTGGTGGAAGTAGCTAGCTAGTGGATTTAAAGAGAGGTGTTATGAACAGTACAGGAGTTAATGCAGAGCACAGATAAGTTGAGTCTCTAATTAAATAACTTTGCTACTGCTTTTGGGAAGGGCTAGCGTGGCTTTTCAAGGCAAAGGACTGTCGGGGAAGAACACAGTAATATAACATTAATGCTGGAGCACATGTGAGATTGGTTTAGAGCATTCACAGCAAATGTTGCAAAAAAAAAGAATATTTTCTCACATCAAAAATCTAATTTATTATTTTACCACGGCATTTTACAATATCTTATTTATCATATATTTTATCATTCAATTCTATTCATTAAAATAATATTTACTGCACATTAAAATAATATAAACTTTTTGTTTATAAAAAAATAATATAAATAACACAATAAAATAATATATCTAACATAATAAATAACATCCACAACACTGCTGCCGTCGCCACCACCATCATCACCGTGGCAACCACAATCCATTGCAAAACAAAAAACTAAAAACAAAACCACCACCACAACCATTGTCATCAACAATCCACCACAAAACCCATTAAAAACAGAGCAACACCCACTAGCACAACAACTCAAATCCAGAAAACACAACCAAAATCCAAGCAATCCAAACTCACGAAACTACTAGCACCACCAACCCAAAGCCACGAATCCGCACCGGCAACCAAAACCCACAAGCACCGACAACCCACGATCAAGGTCTCACCTCACCTCAACGTCGATGCCCACGATCAAGATCTCACCTCAACATCGATTTCGATCTCACCTCAACGTTGATGCCCAAGTCGACTCTGATCGGCGATGACGATGATGATGCCTAGAGAGATCGGCGATAACGATGCAAAATGCAACCGGTAAGATATTGGTGATGACGGATCAAGATCTACAATTTATAAGAGAAAGGGAATCATTGAGAGGGAACCGGTGAGAGAGAACAAAGGTGAGAGAGAAGAGAAAAGAATAAATTGAAGCGAGAGGAGAGAGAAAATAGAATTTAAAAAAAAAACAATAAAAATTATACAATTGTTCGTCTGTACCGTTGCAAATTTGCAATGGTATTGTTCACATGTGGCAAATTTTTTGAAATTTAGCACATTTGATAGAATGAATTTTTGGTGTTTGGTGAGGGATATGTGCCAAATTTTTAGCATTTGGCACATATCCCACGTCTGCTATGGGTGCTCTTAACAAGGAACTTCAAGAAAGTATGCCCATGTCAGGATTACATGTAATCATTAATTCATGATAGCATTTTTTAAACTTTAAACTGGCATTCAATTATTCACCAAAAAATAAATAAAACTTCGAAAGTGTAAGTCTATGCCAATTTTGTGAAGATATTATTAAAACCATCTATAGCTTATAGCTAATGGGATGGGTTAGAATACAATGATGACTCAATGTGGGTCTTTTCCCATTTCAGTCTATGGTGCTATTCATAAAATTAGAAATTTCAACCATGGGATTTGTTCCGCTTAACAACTCTGCCACTGACACGAATTTCAGTCTCTTTAATTTTTATTTTTGCAATTTGTTGGTCCTCTTATCAACTCTGCTATTGACACAAAATTTCACTCTCTTTAATTTTTATTTTTGTAACTTGTTGGTGGCAAGTATTTGACAATTATTTTTACATGAGCCTACTATTAAAGGCATGTTTAGTACACTGAATGAGGATTACGACGCGAATCGTAATATTTATTATTGAAAATAAAATGTGTTGTAATAGAATAATTGAACATATTCATAAATTTGGTTGTGAGTTGTAATATTAGAATATAACTTAAGGTTTATTTTATGAAATATTTTACTCATACAATTATATTTATTTAAAAATAATAATTTTAAAAAAAATTGAGAGAGAAATGAGTTATTTTTTTATGAATTTTTTATTTTAATAATTGTTACTTGTATATGAAAAGTTTGTTTATTTGAATATATATTAATTTTAGAAACTATTGCATTTGCTAAAGAATATCTACTACAAATTAGTTAAAGAACAATAGTTATTCTTCATTTTGAAAAATAGTTATTTACAAGGAATTACTATTTTATGTAGTATAAAAATAGCTAATTAAAGAATAGCTAAATTATATGAATAACTATTACATTACAATGTCTATTACAGTCTACTAAATATTTATCACCATTCACAATTTATCACTTTAGCAAATTATGGAAAAAAAAATTCTTATTAAACCTATTCTTAATTTATATGTGTAATTCTGGTTATCTTATTCCTATTTCTAAGGGGTAGAACCCATCAATTTCTATATTTCTATTTAGGAAGGAAAGTAAAATCAAGCCCCTTCATTCTTAATAATGGTCATGACTATGGAACCAATAATTTATAGATTAATATTGGATCCAAACAAGTACCGAATCTTCTATTAGATAATTAAATGAAATAGAGAAGAACATTCTTATACAACAAGACTTAATCCCGATCAAATAATAATTACTTATGTCAACTAAAAATAAAGGGAAGTTGGAAAAGTTTTGCTAGAAACTTGGGAGTGGATGGTTCTAAGTACAAACTCCTCGTAATAACCACTGTAAGGTCAAAAGGACCGGTTGGACAGCGTGGTTGTGTCGTCATATGTAATTCAATCCTGCACTAAAATATTTCATTTACTTTTTATAGATCAACTTTCACTAGAGGTGACAGATTGAAATCCTAATGAACCCATAGAAACAGTGCACAAATTACTAACAGAATTTATTTGAACTTCTTAATGAAGTCATAGATGTGAGAGCCAATTTCCTCTGCTCTTTCATGGTTGATGAAATGACCCACCCCTTCCATCACAACAGCTTCCTCCAAAAATGGCACATCTTTCTTGAAACCACCATTGTGTATGTATTCCTTTGTCCCCAGGGTGGTGTACACCATGTCCAAATCCCCCACTATGAACTTCACAAGTACCTTCACTTGCACTCCGGTCCATTTTTCTGTGACCTCCCAGTTTCTACAATAATCAGAAACTAATTCTCAAACGTTTGTTTTATGAATACCAAAGTACTGGGACATTTAATGTTAAGGAAGGCCAAGATTTAAGTTTCATGCTCATATTTTATGTGAACCCAAGATTTTGGTTCTTTCGTTGATTAAAAACGTGCCGGGTGAGCGTCTTGGAAGAGGATCATCTCCATTTGAAATAAATCAATTTCTTGTTTCATATTAAATATTACAAATCTAAGATATAGTCATTTTAAAAAACATGACTCTATACTCAGTTAGATTTAAGAATTAAAACCTTAAACGTGAAATGGGCACCTAGAATTTGTTACATATCAAGTCTTAAGCATAAGAAATGTTTTGACATTTAGATTTTGAAATATTTTCATTGAAGTTTGTAACATACTGGTCAATTGCTCGGTAGTAGTTCAATCCTCCAGTGAAGCCTTTCTGGTCAAATTTTGTGACATAATAAGCTCTTCTTCTGAAAGCCAAGAGGGCAAGGAAATTGAAGCATTGGTACGTACTGATTCCAAATGCATTTCCTTTAGGGAAGCAGGGTGGACCTGGTTTTCGAATTGAGAAAATGGTCTTGAGTACATTTGCTGTACCTATTTCAGCAATCTCAGCTTCAATTTCTCCTGGTGCCTGCAATACATATGGAAATATCAAAGTAAAATTGGGTGGCAATATAAGATATTAGTTACAAAGTTTTGGTTTTCAATTTTCAAAGTCCAAGATAAGCCTCTTATAACTTGGAATGTAACGTGTACTATAAGTGTAAGCCTAAAAATCTTGGGCAAGAATCATAACAAAGCAAATAATGTGACTTAGAGAGCCTTTGCTCAAATCAAACAAGCATGCTTACCTAACTGTTTCAGCTGTTTCATAGAAACTAGGCACCGATGAGGTAAATGGGATTAAACAAATAAGATTTTATACTAAAACATGATCATTTAAGCATACAAGAAGCCAACTCTGGTTATGTTAACAAAACAGGAACCTGAAATCTGCATATATAGTAATCTCCAAAGAAACCTCGCATTCTATCCATTGGCTTCATCTGTGGACTCCTTGGCGTGAATGGAACACTAAGGCACACAAATGCCTTCACTCTTTCAGGCTTAAACAAGCACAAGTACCAACCCATGATGGCTCCCCAATCATGTGCCACAAGAAACACTTGCTCCACACCCAGAGAGTCAATGAGAGCAACAAGGTCATTGACAATGTGATCGCAGGTGTAGCTGGTGATGGAAGTTGGTGCTTCAGTGTCACCGAAGCCCTGGAGATCTGATGCTACAGCATGGTATCCAAGTGAGCTCAAAGCATGAATCTGGTGGCGCCAGGAGTACTAAAGCTCAGGGAAGCCATGGAGGAATAGTACTACCGGGCCTTGTCCTTTTTCTGCTATGTGCATTTTGATGCCATTGGCTCTCACAATACTACGATCTATCCCCTCCATTCCTGTCTCTCTATCTAAGAAGTAAAAACTCTTTTTTTCTCTTTGCTCTTTCTCATGAGCTTAAGCTTCATGGGGTGGTGGAAGTAGCTAGCTAGTGGATTTAAAGAGAGGTGTTATGAACAGTACAGGAGTTAATGCAGAGCACAAAAAAGTTGAGTCTCTAATTAAATAACTTTGCTACTGCTTTTGGGAAGGGCTAGCGTAGCTTTTCAAGGCAGAGGACTGTCGGGGAAGAACACAGTAACATAACATTAATGCTGGAGCTCATGTGAGATTGGTTTAGAGCATTCACAACAAATGTTGCAAAAATAATAGGATTTTATCACATCAAAGAATTATTTTATTATTTTACCACGGTATTTTATAACATCTTATTTATCATATGTTTTATCATTCAATTCTATTCATTAAAATAATATTTACTGCACATTAAAATAATATAAACTTTTTATTTATAAAAAAAAATAATATAAACAACACAATAAAATAATATATCTAACATAATAAATAACATCCACAACACTGCTGCCGTCGCCACCACCATCACCACCGTGGCAGCCACAATCCATTGCAAAACAAAAAACTGAAAACAAAACCACCACCACCATAACCATCGTCATCAACAATCCACCACAAAACCCATTAAAAACAGAGCAACACCCATTAGCACAGCAACTCAAATCCAAAAAACACAACCTAAAACCCAAGCAACCCAAACCCATGAAACTACTAGCACCGCCAACCCAAAGCCACGAATCCACTTGCACCGGCAACCAAAACCCACAAGCACTTACAACCCACGATCAAGATCTCACCTCACCTCAACGTCGATGCCCACGATCAAGATCTCACCTCAACGTCGATTTCGATCTCACCTTAACGTCGATGCCCAGGTTGACTCTGATCGGCGATGACGATGACGATGCCCAGAGAGATCGGCGATGACAATGCAACCGGTGAAAGATTGGTGATGACGGATCAAGATCAACAATTTATAAGAGAAAGGGAATCAGTGAGAGGAAACCAGTGAGAGAGAACAAAGGTGAGAGAGAAGAGAAAAGAATAAATTGAAGAGAGAGGAGAGAGAAAACAAAATTAAAAAAAAAAACAATAAAAATTATAACAATTCTTTGTCCGTACCGTTGCAAATTTGCAACGGTACCATTCACATGTGGCAAATTTTTTGAGATTTGACACATTTGATAAAATGAGTTTTTGGTGTTTGGTGTGGGATATATACCAAATATTTAGCATTTGGCACATATACCACATCTGCTGTGGCATTTGGCACATATCCCACATCTGTTGTGGGTGCTCTTAACAAGAAACTTCAAGAAAGTATGTCCATGTCAGGATTTCATGTAATCATACATGATAGCATTTTTTAAACTTTAAACTCGCGTACAATTATTCACCAAAAAATAAATAAAACTTTGAAAGCGTAAGTCTATGCCAATTTTGTGAAGATATTATTAAAACCATCTATAGCTTATAGCTAATGGGATGGGTTAGAATACAATGATGACTCAATGTGGGTCTTTTCCCATTTCAGTCTATGGTGCTATTCATAAAATTAGAAATTTCAACCATGGGATTTGTTCCGCTTAACAACTCTGCCACTGACACGAATTTCAGTCTCTTTAATTTTTATTTTTGCAATTTGTTGGTCCTCTTATCAACTCTGCTATTGACACAAAATTTCACTCTCTTTAATTTTTATTTTTGTAACTTGTTGGTGGCAAGTTGTAAGTAGTTGACAATTATTTTTACATGAGCCTACTATTAAAGGCATGTTTAGTACACTGAATGAAGATTACGACGCGAATCGTAATATTTATTATTGAAAATAAAATGTGTTGTAATAGAATAATTGAACATATTCATAAGTTTGGTTGTGAGTTGTAATATTAGAATATAACTTAAGGTTTATTTTATGAAATATTTTACTCATACAATTATATTTATTTAAAAATAATATTTTTTAAAAAATAGAGAGAGAAATGAGTTTTTTTTTATGATTTTTTTTTTTTAATAATTGTTACTTGTATATGGAAAGTTTGTTTATTTGAATCATATTATATATAATAAAAGTTGGACTTAGACGCCGTGGTTGCGTCACGTGACTTCATCAAATTGCAGAAATTTTATTAAATTTTTAGATTTTTAAAGAACTAAAAAGGAATAGTGTACTACCAGAACTCTAATTCATTCTTATCATTAAATAAAATTAGATTAACATTATTTTTTTATTTGTTAGGATATATTTCTTAAATTAGGGGATAATATTTAACATACAAAAATTTAATTTAGATAATATTTATCATCTAATTAACATTATTTTTTTATTTGTTAGGATATATTTCTTAAATTAGGGGATAATATTTAACATTCAAAAATTTAATTTAGATAATATTTATCATCTAAATTTTCAAAATTTTAATATTATTAAATTAATATTATTTTATCAGAATATCCAGCTACAAAACTTGATTATTAAGGGATAAACACAATCCAAAATCTTTAAGAGGTGATTAATATAAATCTATCCTAAGAAACAGTATATATCTCCAATAATTTGATAATCTCTATTTATTCTAAAAAATAGTATATATCTCCTTTAATTTGATAATTTCTATGTTGATGACTTTTAAAATATATATATATATATATATATATATATATCAAAATTCCTTAGAGCTATCAACCACACGTTATCTTTCTCTCTCTCTCTCTCTCTCTCTCTCTTTTTTTTTTTTAATTTTGTATTTTTTATATGTTATGTTATGTTGAATCAACTCTTTTTTTTTTTCTTTTTTTTTTTCTATTCATATGACTTTTTTTTAATTCCAATTTTTATGGGATAAAAACAAACACATTGATTAGATATCTTTAATTTCAATAAGATTTAAATGAATTATATTTCAAATGGAACTCCACCAATATATATAACCCTATATATCCTTTTTGGAGTGAAACTTATTTCAATATGTGAATGCATAAATCCTATGACAATGCAGATATGCATTCTTTCTTCTTTTATTATTATTATTTTCATTTTCTTTATTTTCTTTAGTGTTATTATTGGTTTTTTTGTCTTCATGTGATTTTAATTAATGAATTCAAAACATTCGAAAACATTTTCAAGTTTCTAAAGGCTATTTCTTCATTTTTGTTTTTTGTTTTTATTAAATTGATTAGATTTTGTGTATTGGTTGCCTTTTATTTAAACTAATTTTCTTAGCTTTGATCTAATTTATATGCTTAGGGTTAGGGTCTTCGAATTAATGAATAAATATGGTTAGAATTAACAGATTAATTTTAACAATTTTCTTATTTGATTTTTATGTTACATCAAATTATCAAGATGTTCTACACGTTTATTCTTGAATTATCAACTTTAATTTTAATTTATAATATTATCAAGATTATATTAATTTTAGATTTATCAATTGTTTAGTACTTTTTTTAAATAATTATCAATTTAAAATTCAATTTGGAATTATAAATTTAATTTAGTTTTAGGAAGAAATCTTACCCCTTATTTTAGTGAGATAATTATTTACACTTGATCATTTTTTATTTTTTCTTTATTAAATCTATTAAAATATATAATTATGTATACATTTATTTTATAAGCTTTTTCATAAAACCGTGCAACCTACGGGCCTATAACTAGTATATATTAATTTGAGAGATTATTGCACTTACTAAAGAATAGCTATTACAAATTTTTTAAAGGGGAATAGTTATTCCTCATTTTGAAAAATAACTATTAATAAGAAATGACTATTCTATGTAGTGTAAAAATAACTAACTAAAGAATAGCTAAACCATATGAATATCTATCACATTACAATGTCTATTACAGTCTACCAAATATGTACTAATACTACTTCAGCAAATTATGAAAAAAGTTGTCATTAAACCTATTCTTAATTTTTATGTGCAATTCTGGTTATCTTATCCCTATTTCTAAGGGGTAGAACCCATCAATTTTCCCCCCTCCTATATTTCTATTTGGGTAGGAAAGTAAAATCAAGCCCCTTCATTCTTAACAATGGTCATGACTATGGAACCAATACTTTATAGATTAATATCGGATCCAAACAAGTACCCAAGCTTCTATTAGGAAAATAGATAATTAAATGAAGTAGAGAAGAACCTTCTTATACAACGAGACTTAACCCCGAACAGATAATAATTACTTATGTCAACTAAAAATAAAGGGAAGATGGAAAAGTTTAGCTAGAAACTTGGAAGTGGATGGTTCTAACTTCTAAGTACAAACTCTATATTCAGCCAACTCATAATAACCACTGTAAGGTCAAAGGGACCGGTTAAACAGTGTGGTTGTATGGTCATATGTAATTCAATCCTGCACTAAAATAGTCCATTTACTTTTTATAGATCATCATTCAAAATAGGTAATTGAACTTAGAACCAATCACATCCCAACTCTTCTCCATATAGCCATAGTCCAATAGCTATAAGTTTCTCGAAAACACCCCAAAAAAAAAAAAAAAAGTCCAATAGCTGGATTGACCGCACCTATTTAAAAACAGAAAATTTATCTGAAAAGAAAACATTATAGTGAAAACATGAATCCCATTTCAAGCCTCGTCTTTGTGCTTCTTTTGGCTGTCTTTCCAACCCAAATTTTTTGCCAGAACTTGATTGATCAAGCTTGTGGTTACACTTTGTACAAGTCACTGTGCCTAAGCACTCTTCAATCGGACTCTGAGGCCAAATCAGCAAAAGATCTCCTGACTATAGCCAAAGTTGCACTAAAACATACAGGGACTAAAGCTCGCGAAATAAATGCGGAAGTCAAAAAACAGCGAGGTTCGGCAAAGGACGAGGGCTTGAAGCAAGCCCTAACCGATTGCGCTGAGAACTATGGAGATGCAATTGATCAAATTCAGGACTCGACCGTTGCCTTGGGAGATAAGAAATATAGTGATGTTAATACATGGGTTTCAGCTGCCATGAACGATGCAGACTCGTGTGAGCAAGGTTTCCAGGATCAATCCGTCAAGTCTCCAATATCTGCTTCGAGTACCACATTTACCCAGCTAAGCAGCAATGTGTTAGCCATTACCAATCACCTCTAAGCCTTGATTCCATGTTGACATGAATAAAATTTCCAACAATCAAGTTGGTGCTCATTTATCTCCGTGTTGCCCTAGTTTTTAGTCACCAAAAAAATTGAATAAATATTCCATATTCTTTAAAGTATCAATGACATCTACTATAGTTTGTACTAGCTAATGGTTTATAATTGATACAATTCAATACATCTTATTATTATCTTATTTCATGTTTTGTTTTTTTTCATAGGCTCATAGCACAAGCAATGCATGCTTCTTAAGGCCCTAACACAACCAATATTAGCTGCAATAGAATGCACGTTAATTCTTAGGTCTAATGCAACGTACCTCTGGCTAAGACATTATAGAATTGAAAGAAAAAAAAGAAAAGAAAAAAAGGAGAGAATTTAATTCAGGCTCTCAATAAAAGAAAGGAGCCCAAAAGATTGGTGCACTAGTGACTAGCCACCAGTAACAATTATATGAAGGAATTGATTCTTGTAGTTTTTTTTTTTTTTAGGTAAAGGACGATAGAAAGTGTATTATTATCATAAAAAAGTATACAACCCCATGTATCATACCATGGGTGAGGGGGGCACCAACTCCACTTTAATGCTGGGCCCATGAGCAAAAACAAAGAAATATTGAAAATATAGGACTGACACAGCCATGTGCATGGAAAAAAAAAAACAGGACGTTCATGCTACTCTTTGCGCTTCCATAAAACTTTGGTATTTCTCCAGTAAACTTCTTGCTCCTTTCCAAATTATCTGTGGCTGAGGTTAGAACTGTTCAAAGTACACTTTATTCCTTGCATTTCATATAGCCCATGCTGTAACTGCCCATGTCTCCAGTTCTTGTTTGCTCAGTTTAGTTTGCATTTGCTTGAAGAGAAGAAAAAAGTCACTGTCTCCATTACTGCATTTTTGGATTTTTCCCCTGATCAATGCCCAGACGTTTCTTGCAAATGGGCATGTCCACAATATGTGAGTGGTAGTCTCGGGTTCTTGTTTGCACAACTCACAAGTCGGCTCCACTCGCACTCGCCTGCGGTGTAGATTGTCTCGGGTAGGCAAGCAATTAGAGCACGCTCGCCATATAAACGTTCGTATCTTCGGTGGCACATTGAGGGACCAAATCTCTTTCCATGTCCACGCATGAAGCCGAGCTGCATAATGTTCAACCTTGGGCTGGTTTTTCAAGCGAATCGCTACCTTATAAGCTGACCGCACAGAGAATTTTTGTGCTCTGTTTTCCATCCAGCAAACAGAGTCATGAGAGTTAATGTTTTTTAGCGGCAGTGACATGATCTCATTTCGTGTTTGAGGGCTGAACATGGCATCTATTTTTCCTCGGTCCCATTGTCTTGAGTCTTGGTCGATTAGCTCACATACTTTCATGTCTGGTGGTGCATCATTTAGTGGTACAGGGGTGTGAGTCAACCAAGGATGCGTGAACACTCCAATACTTCGACCATCCCCCACCTGCCAACGTGAGCCCTCTCTGATGAGATTCCTGACTGCTAGGAGACTACGCCAAACAAAGGAAGGATTATTCCCCAACTCAGCAAACATGAAAGAGCAATTTGGGAAATAACGAGCTTTGTAAACTCGATAGAACAGAGAGTGGTTTTCATGTATTAATCTCCAGGCTTGCTTTGCCAGCATCGCTAAGTTGAAAGCATGGAGGTCACGAAACCCCAACCCTCCTTCCTTCTTTGCCATACACAGTTTCCTCCAATTTATCCAATGTAATTTCCTCTCTTGTAGTTGACATTATGATAGGCATACAGATTCGATTTTGGTTTTTAGTCAATACATTGAAATTAATGACTCTGCTCTCTTCTTTCTCCTTAATTGGTTATAGTTGTCATAGTAATTGTCTTCAACCACCTTGAATGAATGGTAGGAAAATAAGCTTAAGCCAGAATGATATGAATCTGATTTGCGGTCTAAAATCTTTACTTCTTCACTTTTTTTTCTTTTTTTTCATTTATACCAAAATATTTGAAATTGTATTATATGCTAATTAGGTAATTGCTCTGACAATTAAGTCAACATATTAATAGATTTCTTTATGGTTTTGACAAGATTCCATCTTTGATCTTTTATTCAATAAGAGGAATTTACCAATTGCACTAATTTAAACCCACACTATGCATGACCCACTTTAATTGTAAGGACAGTGGTACCAAGTATAAGCTACAAAATCATGTGAATCCTTTTTTTTTTTCGTTTCTCTTTCTTTGCTTTGGAAAGGACGGACTCAGAACATTGTTTCACATTGATGGGTAATGCTAACTAACTACCACCTCCCAGGTAATAAATTCATAGGACGGAAAAAATTAAAAAAAAAAAAGGTTTGAAATAAAAATCAGACATGAAACAGAGAATGCATAAGTGCTGCAATTAAATTTCACTGGGGAAATGGATTTGAGACTAGTGGCCAAAGAGCTGTTTAACAAGTCATCAAATTCTATTGAATTGTGAATTTTCTTGGTTTGATAGTTTTTCTTAATTTAAAGAATTTGTTCTATGTTTGATGCTTTTCATTCAAAAAAAGCATATAAAAAACAATATAAAAATTGATTTCAACCTAGCTATAGACAAACTACATAATAAACTAAATTTAGTCCAAATTAGATCAATTTCGCTTCAAGTTTAATTCATGACCATATATCTATATATATATCGTTTTTACTTTTTTATTGAGCCGCATTAGTAGCCCATTTACAACATTCTCTCTCTCGTTTTTAACTATTTTTCACCTTATTAAATTCTCACATTACAATTACACTTCCTTCAACATTCCCTCCACTTTTACATTTTTATCTTCCCATTATTCTATTTCTTAGAGCATTCTCATCAAAAGTTTTAAAAATTTTAGCATTTAACACCTTAAAAACCAACTTTATAGCATTTAACACATCACTTTACAATACACTTAACATCAAAAGCACTTCCTATCAAAAAAAAAAAAACATCAAAAGCACTTCATTAAAATATTATTTATTTATCATTTTTTATTCTTTTTGAGAGAAAGCAAAGAGTGAGATCTGAGGGGAGAGAGAGAGAGAGAAGGGGAATAAAATATATTAAAAAATGAGTAGCAACTAGTAGGGTGTTAGTAAAAACATCTTCATGTAGCAAGGTGCTAAAAAATTTAAAATTTAGCACCATTGATGTAGGGGTGTTTTTTTAGTGGTTTTGTTGCTAAAAATAGCTTTTAGCATTTATCCCACCTTTGATGAGAATGCTTTAACATTACAAATTTACAATTCTTTCATCCATTCATCTTTCTTTTATTTTGACTCTTCTTTCCCCATTTTATTTACTATAAATTTTTGTTATTCTCTCTTTCATTCAATCCATATTTTACCCACACAAAAAGGCGAATACTCTCTCTCTCTTTCTCTCTCTCTCTCTCTGGAATTTTTTTTAATTCTTTATTGTATCACTAATTTAGGTTAATGAATTTTTGTGTTGAACTTTACTTTGAATTATGATTTGGTTGTGTTTTAATTTGTAATATTTTTTCTTCTTATTTCTTTGATTGTTAGATGTTATCCTATGAAATTATATAATGTTATTCTATTACGTAGTATTACTTGGATAATTTGGTGCTTACAAATTACAACTATACCCTTTCTTTTATCTTCTTTTTTATAAATTTGCTATTTTTCTCACATTCTCTCCTTAAAAAGGTGACTACTCTCTCTCTCTCTCTCTCTCTCTCTCTCTCTCTCTCTCATTTATTCTTTCTTGCAACTCTACTTTAGATTGATGAATTTTTGTGTTTTTTGTATCTCTACACTAGGTCGATACATTTTGGTGGTGTGTTTTTGAGTTTTCCATCACATGTACTTTCTCTCCCTATTAATATTTTGGTTTGAGTTAATTCTTAGATATTTTGGAAGTAAGAATTTGAGTTCACATCAAAATACAATTTACATGTTTATGTATTTAAATGTGCCTATCAATTATTTCAGTAATAGCAATTATTATAAATTTGTGATAAGATTTGATTATCATAATAATAATATTCTTAAGAGAATGAGAAATTTGAATAATTAATTTGAAACTTTTAAAAGATTTTATTTTATTTATTTTTAGAACTGAAACTTTAAAAAGTCTAATTTTATAATAAAATATAAAGACAAATATAACAAATTATAACAAAAGTTTAAAGAATATAGATCATTTCAAAAAAGAATAATAACAGTCAAACACGCTCAAGTTTATAAAAAATAAAAAATAATATAATGAAAATGTTTGACTATTTGTAGAGATTAAGAGATGGAAAATACTTTTAGAAATAGTTTAATTCTTAAGGAAAACAAATTATCTTACATAAATTTTAGAGAATAAATTATATTTTATATCACATTACAAAATAAAATATATTCCCATACATTGCATAGGTTTGTGACTAGTTTAATTTAATTTGTCAAACATTTTCACAAGTTTTACAAATCAAACTTCATTATGCACAAAATTCATGTTCAATATCTAACGTTTGCTCCTATCATAAAATTTTTTTTTAAAAAAAAAATCTAACATTTGCATAACATTATAAATTGTGGAGTTAATCACTAACTTGAAAATGAATAATACAACATCCCTCAATTATTATTTATTTTCATTTTAAAATAATTCGATAATTGAAGATAAGAGATTACCTTTAATGTTGCAATTATCAAATTAGAAATATTCTAATTATTATTATTTTATTTTTTTTAACTTGCTAATTGGAGATAAGGGATTTCAACCATTGATAGATCCATTAGAAGAATTAAGAGATGCTGACCAGTAGTACAAGGCACTTGGCAGGGATTCTAAAGAACATATTGGCCAAAAACTAGTTCCCCAATATATTTCATGGTATCTTGTATATAAAATGTTTTATATGGGTTTTCAGATATATGTACATGTTAGAGAATCATAACTAACACTTCTATAAAATATAATTTCTTATAAATACATATCTATTCTAAATATCCTTATGATTTTCTAATTGGCAAGAATGTCTTATACCAAGAAACAAACACCCATTAAATGTTATACAACATAAAGCCAATTCCTAAATGGGTTTGAAAGAAAAATGTAATCCAATAACATTAATATCTCCATGGACATTGAGAAGGAGAAAGCTCAAGCAGAGAGGATTTCTTTAAATTCAATATACACACAAATAAAATACTCAAAACCATTTCCTTGGAAAAGGGGTTGCCAAGAAGAACTATGTGCGAGAAATTTAAACCCCAGAAAGAGAAAAAAACTCAAAATAAGGATACCCAAATGGAAATAAAGAACATAGAAGGTAAAAACCATGGAATATTGGCATGGTGGCTCATAGACAGCAGAGAGCAAAGAGGTAGAACAAAGTGCTAAAACCCTAATCTCGAAAAGTCCTATAAGAGGGGCTTATGTATCAAAATGTCAATTGTATCCTCGGAATTGTACTCTTAATTCCTTTTAAAACCAAAATTAACAATCCAAAAAACTATTTTATACTTACATTTTACAGAAGGATTCTAAAGAAAACATATATATAAAAGGTTGGGGTATTTTAGAAAGTTTAAGAATTTGTGTGACGATATTTTAGTACACAAAATGATGAAACCTAAACAGAGAATCTTGTTATTAGTATAATATATATGAAATAGGTTCAAGTCTTACCTTCTAAATCTATCTCTAAATTCAAAAAAAAAAATTGACTTCTAACACTCTCTCTCTCATTTACGTTTCTCTTTCTCTCTCTCTGTTTCTCTCTCTGCATTTCTCTCTCTCTTTCTCCTCCACCACCTCCACAGGTTGCCGGCAGAGCACAATATATGATTCTGGCCAATACAATCAAGAAATTATGAGATTTAGGAGGATGACACTTGGCAGTGACAGCTCAGATCTTGATGCGTATAGTGGACCATACAATTCTAGAGAAATGCCAAAGCTTAAGGATGAATATTCAAGTTCTGAATCAGAAACTCGAGCCTTTAATGCACGTGGTGGTGACTGGTGAGCAACGATATGGCAGCACAAGAGAAGGCAGTGCCCGCCGGTTTTAACTACATGTGATTCCAAATGGTTTTCTACTGCACATTATTTGACCCATATAGGGCACTAGAAAAGGCAATATCTGCAAGAGAGGCCTTTGTTTGATTTAATCTGACTTAACTCGTGTGTAAAGCTTTTTTTTCTTTTCTTTTCTTTTTTTCCCCCTTTTTCCTTTTCTGGTGAATCCTGGTATATCACTTAGTCCCTCGAAGTATTTGCAGAGTAGGGGAAGCTTAAACTGAGAGTAATACCCTAAAGAGTACTCACAACATTGGCCTAGAATACAAGCTCTTTCTCCGGTGACCCAGTCCAGCTCTTATCCTAGTGTTGAGGGATCATCTAGTGGATCCAATCGTTCCAGTGAATGTCCATTTGGTTATATAGCTCTACATGGTTCTATGAATTAGTCAATTGGAAAATCTTCTGGCTCTAAAAAGCCTGAGTATAATGTGAGTTCATTGAAGACAAAATTGGCTTTAAATTGTATATCAAAATGGTATAATTAAAGAGATAAATAGAGGCATGTCACAGACCACTGTGCTGTAAATCCATTGGCATAATGCCTGTAATCCAATATGATCATCAGAACAATGCAATCATAAGGCAATAAGGGGACTGTCAATTGGTCTTGCACTTTGCATATATAAAAAGAGTGGCAAGGTCACCTTTATTTCTGTTCATTGGAACTTCTGATTCATTGGGTCCCTTGGTTGAATTTTTGTACCAACGACCAACCTATTATGATGAGTACAGTATGATTATAATATCATTGCTCTCCAATCATCAACAAAAATGATAAACTCAAGCCGCTCATACCACTCTAGCAGAATCCTTTTTCTTTGAAAAAAGAGAAAGGAATAAAGACAACAATTAGACAAGAGAGGGAGAAACGGAGAGAAACGTAAATGAGAGAGACTCAGAAGTCAAAAAAATTTTTGGGTTTAGAGATAAGTTTAGAAGGTAATAAATGAGAGTAATTAATTAGATTTTAATCAGAATATTTGTAATAATTATAGTCTTTTTTTAACCATTGAATCTACTTAAATCCAATGGTTTAAAAAATGTGTAATTCTTTAGAGTTACACCAGGTGTAACTTAAACCCATCTCAATATATATATATATATATATATATGTATGTATGTATGTATGTATGTATGTATGTAGTGAGGGTAAAAAGAAAGGCCACCCCTAATTTGGGTCTTGCCCATCTGAATCCAACTGGTCGTATTGTCTTCCACTTTAGCACGTTTTGGTTTATCCAATTTGAAGGGTTATGACTTTTCAATAGACACTTTTTGGTATATATATTACAACTTATCTTGTATATACTTATACATATTACATACCTATACATACAACAAAAATTAAACTAGAGACGCAACATTTTGTCTCTTATTCTTCTCACAAAAAACTAATAAATAAAACAATATTGCTTTATTCTACCTAACTAATAAAATTTTGTACTATTTCTATCAAAATCACTTTTTTTTTAGGGTAAATTAAAACTTATCCACCTGTAGTTTTGCCAAAATTTAAGATGCCTACCTGTGATTTAAAAGTTGACACTTTGTCCACTTAAGGTTTATTCCATTAGACTTTCGTAACCCACCACCGTTAAAAATTGTTCTTTTGGGTTTCATTGGTGGTAGGCTTTGATTTTAGTGAGATGGTGGTGGCTAGTCCTTTTTTTGCTAATAGAAAGATGGCTTCAAATATTTCTTCTCATGGGTGGAATAATAATTTAGTGTTGGAGAAAAATGTCTCGTTTTAGTCTTTTGGCGTCATGATTTCAGTAGGAATACTCATAGTGTTAGGAGCATCTTAAGGAATTGATGCAACAGGAACAAGATTATGCTTTGTACAGCTTCAACTTTAAAAATGTTGTTAATAGACAAATGGAAAGTCATATATTTAATTAAATTGTGTTATCCATAAAGATTATCCAATTTATCTTACCTGGAGATGTAAATTTTGAAGTGTATTACAAGCAGGTTTACACAAAATTCTTAGCAAATGATTAATGACAAGAAAGAGCAATGTTCCCCATTGTATTCCTTACAATCTGGTGAAAAAATATCTTTGCATTGTAAGTACTTCTATGTTTTGCAGCGATTCTTTATGGTAAGTAGTGTGTTGACATTGGTTTCAAGAAAGTTATATTTGGTAAGAGTGTTCTTAAGCCAAAGTTTTACCATTTTTAGAAATATGTTTTTAGATATTGTTTTTTTTTAATGTTTTTATTATATTTTTTTTGTGTTTTTAATAGTGAAAGTACAAAGGTGGGTTATGAAAGCTTAAAGGAATGAACTTCGGGTGGACAAAGTACCAACTTTTAAACCACATGTAAGCAACTTAAATTTCAGCCAAACCATAGGTGGGTAAGTTGTAATTTGTCATTTTTTTTTAATATTATAATTTCATGCATTCTTGCTTACTACTCAAACTAAAAAATAATTGTTTTTTTTTTCCCTGAAACTCATCCAGTAGCTATTCTGAGTCTTTTGGCTAAATATTGCAAAATTTAAAACATATTTGCGTTATACGTACTGTTCCAAGTTATTTAGGGAAATGAGGAGAGAGATTGAATTTCGGCAACACTATTGCCGAAATTCAACAAAAAGTAGGAGAGAGAATGAGAAAAAGGAGGAAAGAGAAAATCTTAATTTCGGCAACAGTAAACCTTGAATTTCGGCAACAGTGTTGCCAAAATTCATCTGCCCAATTTTCCTATGCCTGCCCGAATGTGTGAGTGTGAGAAGTGCAATAATAAGTGAGTGCCAAAAAAAAAAAAGTAATTGTGGCAATGGTATTTCCCGAAAAAAAAAAAAAAAAAAAAGTGAATGCCAAAATCTGGGGAAGAATTAAAGAAAAATATAATGTGCTACGTACACAATATTTTTACAATATTTTCACAATAAATCACGTAACTAATTATTATTAGTTCAAATTTAAATTTGACATTGAGATTACTATTTTAATTTAACAATAAGTACAAGTAACAACCTGATACTTAGAATTTGTTGTAAAAATATTGTAAAAATTGTGTGTACTTATTATTTCTTTAAAAAAAAAAAAAAGTGTAATGGATTTGCTGAAAATTTTATGGCAATTGTGGCTTGCTAAAAATGGGAGGAAAAAAAAAAGTTTCAATGGGTTTGTGGCAATTTTTTTTTGGCAATTGTGGCAATGTCATTGCCGAAAATGGGAAAAATAAAATAAAAACTTTTTTTTCCTAATTGTGGCAATGGTATTGCCGAAATTGTGGGGGAAAAATTTTTCACACATTTCGGCAATGCCATTGCCACAATTGGGAAAAAATAAAAATAAAAACTTTTTTTTCCAAATGGTATTGCCGAAATTCGGCAATGCCATTGCCACAAATTGTGGGGAAAAATTTTTCCCCCAATTTCGGCAATGCCATTGCCACAGTTGGGAATTTTTTTTTTTTTTTTACTAATTGTGGTAATGGTATTGCCAAATTTCGGCAATTGTTTTCCCAATTGTGGCAATGGCATTGCCGAAATTGTGGGGGAAAAATTTCCCCCACTATTTTAGCAATACCATTGCCACAATTAGGAAAAAAAAGTTTTTTTTTTTTTTTTTTCCATTTTCGACAATGACATTGCCACAAAAAAAATTGCCACAAACCCATTGAAACTTTTTTTTTTCCCTCCCATTTTCAACAAGCCACAATTGCCACAAAATTTTCGGCAAATCCATTACACTTTTTTTTTTTTTTAAGAAATAATAAATGCATACAATTTTTACAATATTTTTACAACAAATTTTAAGTATCAGGTTGTTACTTGTTGTTATTATTAAATTAAAATAGTAATCTCAATGTCAAATCTAAATTTGAACTAATAATAACTAGTTACCTGTGATTTATTGTGAAAATATTGTGTACGTAGCACATTATATTTTTCTTTAATTCTTCCCAGATTTTGGCATTCACTTTTTTTTTTTCGGGCAAATACCATTGCCACAATTACTTTTTTTTTTTTTTGGCACTCACTCATTATTGCATTTCTCACACTCACACATTCGGGCAGGCACAGGAAAATTGGGTAGATGAATTTCGACAACACTGTTGCCGAAATTAAGATTTTCTCTTTCCTCCTTTTTCTCATTCTCTCTCCTACTTTTTGTTGAATTTCGGCAACAGTGTTGCCGAAATTCAATCTCTCTCCTCATTTTCCTAAATAACTTGGAACAGTACTTATAACGCAAATATGTTTTAAATTTAGCAATATTTAGCCAAAAAACTCAGCTATTCCCGTGCATCACACGGGTTAGTGACTAGTAATAATATAAAAGCAAAGCGTTTAACTTTTTGTTAATTACTTTTTATTGCGCCATGTGGCTATATATTTATGCCACGTATACATTTAAAAACACCGAAAAGTTATGTCTTTTCATTTTACTTGTTAAGTTTCAGTATCTACTCACTGTTTCACATAAGATGTATATATTAAAACAAAAAACTGTCATTGAGAAAAAGCATTAGTAAGGCATAGGGAAAGAGAATGAAAAATCTGAAAAGAAAAGCATTTGTAAAGTGTTTAAAGAAATTTGTAAGTATTATTGTTCCTGTCGTTGGTGTGGCTTGATTCCTGGACCTTTTCATTATTTAACCAAAAAACCGACTTACAAAAAAAATCATCAGCCCAAACGGTTGGGAATTTAAAGTAATATAATGAAATCACTACAAAACATAAGGGCTATAGTGGCATTTTACATAAGTCAAAAAAATGCTGCTATAGGTCCATTTGGGCTATAGTCGTGTTTTCTACTTTTCTATAGTGGCGCTACAAAACGTCACTATTGTACCAGGACTATAGATCTATAGCAGCATTTTACAAAAACACCACTATAAGTTCATACCCTGTAGTGGCATTTTTAAAACCCTGCTATAGGTGAATATATATATATATATATTTTTTTTAAATTGGCTATAGCAGCGTTTCAAAACGCCACTATAGCTAACAACCACCAACAAAAAAAAATGGTAAATTAAAAAAGTGTTATGTAATTTTCATAATTTCATATAAATTAAATAGATTTTAAAATTTATGAAACATAAAATTAAATGCTCTAAAATTTTAAAAATTCCATAAACAAAAAAGAATAAAAATAAAACAACAATAATAGATCTAAATAGACAAAAATTTGAAGAACCAAACAAATCAAACACAAACACAATGAAAAACCTAGAAAAATCAATCACGATGAGCAACCTAGAAAAATCAAACTTGGTTCTCAAATGAGCACAACTAACGTAGAAGCAAATTCAAACCCAAATAAATCAAACACATGAATTTTTGAACTAGGAAAGACAAACATATATAAAAACAAGCACAAACTTAGAAAATTCAACAGCACAAGCCCATTAGCATTAGAGTCTCAGCCACCATCGATCCGACCACCTGTTATCATTAAAAAAAAGTATATATATATATATATACTTTTTTATTTTTTGGGCTGGACCTATGTTGGCGCTTTCCAAATGCCAGTATAGGTGCTTATCCATTATTGGTACCTCAAAAAAAAATTTTTTTTTTTTGGCTGGACCTATGGTGGTACTTTCCAAATGCCGATACAGGTCTTTGTAAGACTTGGACCTATGGTCCCTCAAATTATTTTTTTTATTTTTATTTTTTGGTTGGACCTATGGTGGCGTTTGAAAAATGCTACTATAGGTCCTTCTATTTTTTTTTTTTTTTTTTTTTTGCCAGACCTATGGTGACGCTTTCCAAATACTTCTATAGGCCTTGTAAGACCTAAACCTAAGCCCCTCAATTTTTTTTTATTAACAAAAAGTTCTAGAGAGAGATAAGAGAATAAGAGTGTGGCGCTCTGAGAGAGAGAGAGAGAGAGAGAGAGATGAATAAAAAATGAAAGGAAGAGAGAGAGAAATGAATAGTTTATAGGTAATGTAAAAAATAAAAGTTTTGATGTTGGTTGTGTTGTAAAGTTTATTATTAAAATAGATAAAATAGTTTTTTAAGTTGTTAAATACTAAAAATTTTAATTTTTTTTTTTTTTTTTTTTTTGCCGTGAATGCTTTAAGATATGCCAACCAATCTTTTTGCTTAATAGGTTATCCCTTTATCTTTATCTTTTTTTTTTTTTAAATTTTTTTTTTCAATTTCCCTTTATCCTTTATTTATTTCTTTAATTTTAAGTTTTTGATTTGATAAATGGAGATTAGGGGTTTGAATAGAAAAATTATAATATTTTCATGGTGAACTATGTCATTTGTCTATCATTACACTAAAAATTTGTCTACCATTCCACTAAATACTCTCACCTATTTAAAATTAATCAGTTAGAAAAAAAAATTGGCTAAAATACAAAATTCACCATCTAAGTTTCATTACTTTTCATTTCAGTCCTCTAAGTAAGCATTTTATCATTTTATTCTTTTAAGTTTTAAATTTTCTTAGTTCAATCTTCTGTTAACTCATTTGGATAAACTGTATTAGCCATAATTTAATATTGATTTTTTTATTATTTATTTCTTAATTTAAAAAAGCGTTAATTAAAAAAAAAAAAACCTCAAAAATTAAAATAACCCATGTTAGACCCCACCCACCTCATCTGAAGAAGAACAAGTTTAATCCCTAGCCTAACCAGATAAGTGAGAGACTGAGAGGGAGAAAGAAAGACCCAGAGGGAGAAGAAGAGCGAGAGATTTCCTGGTACATCTTGAACAATGAATTCACAATCTGAAACGGCTAATTGGATGAAGCCAGTGTCGGCAGGTTGAGCCCCACCTTGTGGGTGAAAGATAGTAGACTCTAGTATCAAAGGGTGTCAACCATCTTCTTCGCCCTTCAAAAAAAAAAATTTCTTAAATTGTTTAAATTTTCTTTTAAGGCTGTGTTTGGGAAGCTAAGAAAGAAAAAAAGCGATGACTGACCATGATGTAGGAGAGGAGTGTAGCGTTAGAATGAAGTTTCAACTTGTCCTCATAGTAATCCAGCTTCGTAATATTCACATCCATGGCTGAGAGTTCAATACTGCCTTTTTGAACAAAACAAAACAGAGAAAGCAAGAGAGAGAACTAGGAAATTAATTTCTGGGTTTTTTCTTAATTAAGGTTTTTTTTTAAATTAAGAATTAAGAAATAAGTAAAAAATAAAAATTAAACATTAAATTATGGCCAATAGAAGATCGAATTAAGAAAGTTTAAAACTTTGGTTGTGTTTGAATTTCGCTTATTGCTGAAATATGAAAATATTGTAGTAAAATAATTTTTAAATATGTAAATAGTATCGTGAGACCCAATTTTGAAGTTGTTTTTGCTGAAAAAAGTGCTTGCGAGTCTCGTGAACAGTGCACAGGACTCACTGAAAAACATGAGATATAGATGAAAAATGTTTTTCAGCACTATCCAAACAATTATTTAGTATATATTTAAATACCGCTTATTTTACTGTAACTTATTGTTGTAAACACTGTAGCAAATATTTTTTATTACTACAAATTATTGTCCACCCACTTTTAGCACTTGCTGATCCATGAACAATGCCATGGACCAGCCAAAAAAGCCGCACCGAAAACAAATGCAAACACAGCCACTGGAAACAAACACACCAAGGACTAAAATAACAAAATGCAAACTTAGAAGAATAAAATAAAAAGATGTGAAACTTGGTAAGTTTTGTATTTTGGCTAAAAAATTTTAAATAAAAACTAACTACTCGCTTAGCAATTTTATGACTCTTTAATAAAAGAGAAAACATTGGGCCAAGAGCTGGCGTAAAAATTGTGTTTTACGCCAGCCAATCCTGACCCGCCACGTCACCATTTTTTTTTCCCAGCAAAAACATTAAGCCTTAAGCCTCTGTCCCTCTCTTTCTCTTCTCTCCTCACCTAATCTCTCCATCTTTGAATCAAACCCACAATTTCCATGGTCGGAGCTTCAAAGCTCAACACAAGCCACCATCACCACTGCCATGGCCAGAGCTTCAAAGCTCAACACTAACCACCAGTCTCGCGGCCTGAGTTTATTGCCCAACGACTCTTTCTTTTTCCCTCAACCTCTGCTCTCTTCTCTTTCCTTTCTCATTTCTCTTTTTTGTCTTTATTCACTCATGTGCTTTTGTTTGTCCTTGGTGGTTTAGTGATTATGGTCCCGCGATTGTGGTCAAGAGGCACAGTGATGGTTCGGCGATTGTAGTCGCGAGGCACGGTGGTGATGTGGGTCTAATTTGGTGGGTTTCGTGGGCTAATTTGGTGGGTCTCGGTGGTGATTGTGGTCTGGTGGTTCGTGGGTTTGATTTGGTAGGTGAGTAGGTCAGTGCTAGTGGGTCTTGGATGTTTGTATTGGAGGTGCCTTGGCAATGGTGATGATGAGTCTCGATGGTGTTATTGATGGGTTAGTGGCATGGTGGTTGTTGATGGGGTGCTGAGTAGTGAAAGAGGAAATGGGGCGACAATGGAGGTATTTTTGTTTTGTTTGTTTGTGTTTTTTTTTTTTTTTTTTTTGGGGGGGGGGGGGGGGGATGGATTGTTAGGTTGCTAGGTTTGATTGTTGGGGCAATGGTGTTATGGTTTTTTTTTTTTTTTTTTTTTTTTTTTTTTTTTGCTACTATGGTTTGTGGTTGTGGCCGATAGTGGTTCAAACTCAAGGCACAAGATTGGTGGCTTGTGTTGAGCTTTGAAGATCCGGCCATGACAGTGGTGATGATAGCTTGTGTTAAGCTTTGAAGCTCCGGCTATAGAGGTTGTGGGTTTGATTCAAAGATGGAGAGATCAGATGAGGAGAGAAGAGAGAGAGGGAGAGAGGCTTAAGGCTTAATGTTTTTGCTGAAAAAAAAAAAGAAAAAAAAAAGGGTGATGTGGCAGGTCAGGATTGGCTGGCGTAAAACCTCCTGACCCAATGTTTTCTCTTAATAAAATATAGGACTAGTCACAAGTTTTGATGTTATTTAATAGCCCATTTGAATAAAAGAGAGATGATTGAACAAGGCTCTATGCATTCCTCAATCATTCTGAAAAACAACTGGTATTGTTTTTTTTTTGGCAAGTAACTGGTATTATATTTCATGGTGTCTATCTTGTATACGCAATGTCCCTCTTTTATATGGGTTCTTAGATATATATACATGTTAGAGAATCATAACTTACTCTTCCATATAAGATAATTTCTTATAAATACATATCCAAATATACTAAAAATCCTTACGATTTTTTAATAGCCAAGAATGTCTTATACCAAGAAACAATCATTCCCATTAAATGTTATACAACATAAAGCCAATTCCTTTATGGGTTTGAAAGAAAAATGTAATCCAATAACATTGGAGCACATCTCCATGGACATTGAGAAGGAGAAAGCTCAAGCAGAGAGGATTTCTTTAAATTCAATATACGCACAGATAAAATCTTGGAAACCATTTCCTTAGAAAAGGGGTTGCCAAGAAGAACTATGTGCGAGAAATTTAAACCCAAGAAAGAGAAAAAGACTCAAAATAAGGAATACCCAAATGAAAATAAAGAATAGAGAAAGCAAAACCATGAGATAAAGAACAGAGAAGCAAAACCATGACATATTGGCGCGGTGGCTCATAGAAAGCAGAGAGCAAAGAGGCGCAGAGGCAGAACAAAGTGCTAAAACCCTAACCTTGAAAAGTCCTTTTATAGAAGAAGAGGGGCTTATTAGCGAAATGACAATTTTGTCCTCGGAACTGTACTTTTAATTCCTTTTAAAATCAAAATTAACAATCTAATTTATTTACATTTTATACTTTACCGCCTTAAACTATACATCATGTTACATTTTACACTCTAAACTTTTCGAATGTGCTTTTTGCACTCTAAACAATGACCCTTGTTACACTTAACGACAGAGTGCAAAATGTAACATGTGTAATAGTTTAGGGTACAAAACGTGCATTCAAAAAGTTGATGGTACAAAGTGTAACATGATGTATAATTTAAAATGGTAAAGTGTAATTTCAAAAAAAAAAACACACACATATGTATATATATATATATTCACCGAAGATTTATTCATAAAAAAATAATAAAATAATCATGTTTGGGTTGGCCTTTCTTTCTTTTTATGAAAAACAATTATTTTAAAATTTAAATTTTGAAAATACGATTTTTAGGGGGGAAAAAAAAAACACAATTAAGGCGCTTGGTAAATTTTGTAATAAATGTTTATTGTTGTGAAAATCTGTGATGCAAAAACACAACTTTGCCTTACAGACAATGTTTTTGAGCTCAAAAAAAAAAAACCTCTTTCTTTTTTAAATGCAAAATGTCAAATTTTCTACTATTTCTTTTAATGAGAATAAAATGGGTTTCACTTGCATTAGCAAAAATTGCATATTAAAAAGTTGAACTTTTTGAGTGAAAATAACTCGTTTGCCAAGAAAAGAAAAAAAGATAAAATGCATTGAAAAGCCTACCTTGACAATTACCCCTTAGGACACTAGGACCCTTCATTTAACATCATTGATTTCTTTTTTTGGGTCAAAACAGCATTGATTTCTCCTTCAAATTTATATAGCAAACAAATGAGCTTAACATCCTTTTTCAAGACTCGAACACTAGCCTGCTGTATGGTTAAGGCAAAAGGCGCTAGTCAAGCATAGACCATTGGCAATTCACTTTGGGTGTAGTTATCATAATGTGGAAAAAAAAATAATTCTATTATAGTCCATTTGGATTAAAAGGAAAAGGAATGGGAGTAGAGTAAAATTGACTCAAAATTAGTCTATTTGTGACCAACTCTACTTTACTCCCTTCCACTCTCCCTCCCTCCTCCCTCAATCCAAACAGTCCCTTAAGCATAACCCTATGCTTAAGAGCATAATACAGATACTCTTAACCTTAAAAGTAAATCTTTGGACTTGTATAATACGTGGTTTATACTTATTAAATCACCTCAACAAAATAAGTGATCCTAGAAATAGATATGTTCTTTCCCAAAAACTTGCACTTTTCTAAAATGAAAATTATGCTGTAATTAACAACCATCCATGCCAATGAAACAATCAAGAAAGTCTATTTCAGTGAACATCTCAAGTTCTGGTAGCTTGTAAGCTTTAATCAAAGTTTTCTAAACTAAACAACAAAACAAAAACAAATAAACAAACTTAAGTTGAAATGGGCGGCCATTAACCAAACTCAACCTTATGAAACGCCCTACTAGCTTTATATGGTCAAGCACCAACCAACAGAACATATTAAGGCAAGAAGAGTGATTGGATCAAGCTATTCTTAGAGACTACATAATGTGAGGTTTTCCATCATTTGTCTTCTGGCCTTTAACAGAAATCAAGAATGGTACAAAGGAATTTTGGATTCAAAGCCCAGCTAAACAGGTCCAGGTC
The DNA here is from genome assembly GCA_019022515.1 of Quercus aquifolioides. Lineage (NCBI taxonomy): Eukaryota > Viridiplantae > Streptophyta > Magnoliopsida > Fagales > Fagaceae > Quercus > Quercus aquifolioides. The sequence goes on along the minus strand of CM032330.1, from coordinate 11,937,995 downwards.
CAGCAGAATTCCATAAGAGAAAACACCATTAACAAAACGAAAACCCACACACTCACATTTCTAATATCTGTCTATCTAGACATATTTTTATAAAGCAGTCCATGCCATCATACATGTGTAAAAGACCGTTGCATCAAAATCAGTTCATCGTGATCTATAACCATTACGCCCATAAGGCTTTTTCTCCAGTTGAAAACTTTAAGGGGGAGAGGGAGGGGGATTGTTACAATTTCTTGAGCAAATAATAGTCAATAATATGAAGGAAACACCAATTTGATACAATACAACACCAAAGTCAAATATATACCCAGCTTCTCACCATAACTTGAATGAATAAAAGCTCAAACTCCAATTTACCAATGGTTTATGTATCTCATGAGTAACAAAAACATGACTTGTAAAATATGACCCAAAGCTAGGCACCTCCGTTTTCAAGAAAGATGTTTAAGCTTGCAAGAAGTTGCTAATTCAATTGCTTCACTCTGTCTAGATTCTATTCCATTGACTTTGACTCCAGGCTCCACAAGATCAATCAAAACTAGCATTTAGAAATTTCAACAATTCATTTCTTTTGTTCTCCGCCAACTTATCCTCCTTTGTTTTCTCAACTTTCAACCGAATCTACATAAGGGAAAAATAATTGATGATCACATTTCCTGTTTAAATAATCTCCTACACAGTTCATTGAGGCTACAGTACAAGGTAATAGATATCCTAACCTTTTTTCCAGATATAGCACTGAGGCGAGCACCATCATCCTTCTCACGCCCTAGAAACTGTACGAAGCATATAAAGTTGCAACAACAGCAAAACAATAAAAATTGAGACTGCAAATCTTATTAACTAGAGTTCAGTGAAAACCTTGGAAAGCTGTACAGGGCCACTGCTTCTCTCATCCTGCTGCTTCTATATATGGCTCCCATTGCCAGGACAAACCAGACCCATAAACAAACATCCAGGCAAACCAATCAAGCACCCAGTCATCATGTCAGACCCCAGCTCCAATTTCGAAGAGCCAATCAATAAAACAGGCAGAAAGTACCATAAGCACCTCAGATATTGATATGTATATCACATGAATTGAAGTCAAACATTGTGAATGCAGTGATAATTGCTAGACATGCATTATAACTTCCTGAACTTTCAGGTTATACATGGAAAATACAAATTGCATCAAGAAGTTCAGAGAGAGGATTGTTCTTTTCTTCTATTTTATCTTTATTTTTCTGGAAAAGAAAGGAAAGCTCTCTTATAAACCAATGCGAGTACAGCACTGACTGAAATTTAAATTCCAAATACAGTTTACAATTTCATTGTTATCTAATGTCCAGTTAACAACAATGTTATTTTATTTCTGCAGTTAAAGATGACAGTTCACTCACAATTTAGATACCAATAGCTTGATTAGGAATTACAAATAAACGCCATTCAAATGTCTCAGAGTTACTTAAAAATCGAATTCAAACATAATAGGAGGAAAAAAGTACTAGTTGACCACTACCATCAAAAACAATCATATGGAGGCAATTAACCTATAAATAGCTGTAACCGCCTACCTCTTTAAGTTTGTGACTATGCTGTTTATGACGATGATTCTTGCTTCGGTCCTTTTCCTTGTTCAAGAAAATGAAGGTAAATGAAGCAGGATAAGAAGACAAGCAGAGGATGTAACAAGAGAAGTAAAAAAAGGAGTTCAATAACCACCTTCTTTGGCTTGTCATTCTTCTTGTGCCTCTTTGAATGATTAGATGTTTCATGCTCACTGTCAGAAGAACTGTCGCTCCTACAACAACTCAACAATATACAAAGCATGTTAGAAAAACCATTCTTCTTACCATCCTCCATAGAAAAAAAAAAAAGGGACAATCCCTGAAAAATCTATATATAATTCCAGAAGCTATTGAAAATTTCAAATATGCATCATTGCATCTAGACCATGTTTCCTTGCTATCAACCCCTTCCAGATAGGTAAATAGGTTTAAAAAAAAACCCCACATAGAGACACATAAAAGAAGGCAACTTATCTAAACCAAGTTTCCCAGAAAATCCTAATCATGAGAAGTCCTCTCTTGGATTTGGAAGCACAACCACCTTCTCTCCCACAACTGAAGGTTGAGAAGATGGAATTTGAGGTCCCACTTGTTGCAAAAATGCAGATATACAGGAGTCATTAAATCTCATAATACTTGTTAGCTTCTCACTTTCTCACATCCTATCACTCCCTACAATTGTTCTGGTAGCTACATTTAATTTACACATCAAAATTGAATTCTAACACGTTCTCAAATAAAGACCCCACCTTACGATCTTCTTGTTAATTGTCTATCCTCATAATCATCAAAGAAGCACCAGTAAGAGTCCATTTCAATTAGCCTAAAATGCCAACTTGTTTTCACAGCTAGCTTATGTACATTTTTTAACAGCCTCACTTTTCCTAGATACAACTGCACTTTTTCACAACTTATTTGTAAGCATAATAAGTCAATTAAAAAAAAGCACATCTAAATACAATTGAAAGAGTAGCTTTCATAATCCGCAATTTAAAAAAAAAATTATAAATAACTATCTAATAGTCCCATAACAAAAACCTCAACTAATATACCTTTTTATTCTCCTAAAATTTCTCAGTAACTAAACTGACATATCATTAATCCAACAAACCAAACTAATCGCACAAATCACATAACCATAAACATCAAAACTCCAGAAAAAATAAAAATAAAAACAAAAACCTCAATTGGGTTTCTCAAAAACTAGAGGTCCTCAGAAAATTCACAATTTCAATCTTCTTCACCATCCCCAAGCTTCCCCAGCAATCAAACAAAGAAATAAACCAACAAGAACAATAATATAAAACCTACAAAATAAAACAGTTACAGTAGGAAGCACGGACATAGACACAGACACAAGTACGGGTATGACACAGCAACACGAGCAATTTTTGAAAAATTATAACATAAAACGGCCAGTACAACATAGGTATAACACAGATTCGACACAGGTATGACACTCTAAATGAAGTGTTCGTGCTTCCTACTAGTTACATACTTACATAGCCAAAGAATATAAACCCTAAACATAGTCCTGCCTTCCTTAGCTCTTATATTTCTAACTAAAAGACTATATTTTTCCATGAACTTTCTTTACAAACAAAAAGATCATTAATCAAAACAACCGGAGCTAATCAGACAAATCACATAACCATAACCACAACCACAAAATTTGAACAGAAGCTAAAAATTAGACTAGAAATCTCAATTGGATTTCTGAAAAGCTTATGATTTTCACCTCAAAGAACTCACAAATTCAATTTCTTTAAGCTCTCCCCCCAAGTTTTCCCAGCAACCAAACAGAGAATAAAACAAGCAACTACAACATAATACCCAAACATAGAATCATAGCAAAAACACACAAAGCTCAAATAATAAGAACCCAGAAATCCAAAACCAAAACCAATTCTGATTCTATCTTCCTTAACTCTCTTCATTCTAGAATTACATCTAACCAATAAAGAATTGGTTTTTTTAAAACTAATTCTAATCCTAGCTTTCCTTAGCTCTCTTCATTTTCTATAATTAATTTTATCTTAATCTATGTCCCCCCATAAAATAAAAATGAGTTCTTTTTTGTTTTTTTGGGGTTAATTAGTACTTAGATGAGCAACCAAAACACACAAAGCTCAAAAATAAGAAGAACCCAGAAAACCCAAAACAAATTCTACTCCTAGTTTCTATTCTAAACCATTTTGCACAACAAAAATGGCTTTAATTTTTTGGGTGAATTAGGAATTTACATAACAAACCAAAAACAAAAAAACAAAAATTTTAAAATATAAATACAAGAACAGAGAAAACCCAAAAGTAATTCTATATATATCATGTTCCTCAAAAAACCCAAAAAAAGAAAAAAAATGGTTTCCTTTTTCAAGACCTGGAGTAATGGGAGGCAGAGGAGGAAGAGTAAGAGTGTCTGCGACGACGTCGTTTGGTGTGGGAATGGCTTTTCTTTCGGATCTTCAGGGATTCTCTGTCTTTGCGACTTCGGTGACGACGGCGAAGGTGAGAGGAAGTTGATGTGGAATCGGGGTCGGAGGAGGATGAAGAGTATGAGGACGCGGAAGAAGACGAGGCCGCCATTGGTACCCGGAAAGAGAGAGAGATTAGTAAGAGAAAGAATAATAGAGAGGGGGGGGGGTGAATATATAATATAATAGTGTTATTACAACTTGCAAAGTTGACTAGAATAAGAAAAAAGCGAAAAAAAAAAATATATATATATAGGTTGATAAAAACAATTTGCGTGATTAGGTTTTCTTAGGTTTTCTCTTATTTAAATTAACATATTATCACATATTGATTTAGTAATGTAATTTTACCATTCACAAATTCGGCTAGGTTATTAAAATTCAGTCGGGTCACACGGTTTGCTTAAAACTCGCTAGATTCTACTGGATCTGATTGGATCTTGTGCACATCCAATTCAATTGATGACTTGGACTAGTCTATGTGCCGAGTCACTGGGTTACTAGTCCGACTGCCCTGGCCAAGTCGAGTTTAATATCACTGACTAAAAGTAAAAAGTGTCTTATTATTACTACTCATTTACAACAAGAATACTCTTTTTATGGTAGAATTGGTAATTACTAATTTTACTATAAAAAGATTATTGTATAAAAATTATTTAAGTAATTGCTTGATATTAATAATGTAAGGACATGATTTGACCCCTAAGCTCAAAGGATTAAAGGATTTAGCCCCCAAAGAGTTCAACACAATGAATTTGTAGAGAATGAGTTAAAAAACTAGGCTCTAATGAGTTAGAAAACAATTATAATGGGCCCAGATGACAAAAAAGTAAAGATAAACTAGTTTTATCCAAAGAAAATCGTCATCGGCACAATCCGAAGAGATCAATTCTTGTATATATATATATTTTAATTTGATTACAAGTCTAGTTCCTGTTGTTACAGCGTTTTTCCCTTAATTTCTCGTTTTCTCCTCCTCAAGGTATTCTTTCTCTTTTATATTGTCTTCCTTCTTTCATCTCCACCCTTCATGTGTAGACCAGGTTTTTGGCGTTGATTCCTATCCTATCAGTACATTCCTGAAGTATCTGAGAGTAGCTGTAAGGTTGAAAATTACTGTTCAGGTATTACTTCCTCATTAATGCAACTAGAGAGTTAGTTATAGAGTATTCAATGCGGTGGTAGCAGCTTTCTCTTAGATATTTCATAGCTTCCCTTTGTCCTGTGCTTTCATGATGTGTATCCTTATCAATAGAATCTCCCGGAACGTTGCTCTGGATGGCAGACCACACATTCTGACCTCTACTTTGCTCAGTCGAGGAGGCATTCCTCCTCGGACCACCTTCCTGGACCCTCATGACCAAACCCTATTTCTTCATTCACTAATGCGGACTTCCATGACAGCGTTTACCCATCCTCGGACTACTATATGTCCTTGGATTGGGCCCCCGGCCCAGTATATATATACCCTACTGGCCAATCAATTTTTTTTTTTAATATTGGGTCCAGGGCCTAATCCAAGGGCATCTAGTAGTCTGAGGACGGGTAAATGCTGTCATGGAAGTCCACATTAGTGAAGGAAGAAATGGGGTTTGGTCATGAGGGTCCAGGAAGGTGGTTCAAGGAGGAATGCCTCATCGACTGAGCAAAGCAAAGGTCAAAAGGTGTGGTCTGCCATCCAGAACAACGTTCCGGGAGATTCTATTGATAAGGATACACATCATGAAAGCACAGGACAAATGGGAGCTATGAAATATCTAAGAGAAAGCTGCTACTACCGCATTGAATGCTCTGTAGCTAACTCTCTGGCCGCATTAATGTAAAAGTGATATCTGAACATTAATTTTCAGCCTTACAGCTACTCCCAGAGACTTCAGGAAGGTGCTGGTGGGACATGGATCAACGCCAGAAACTTGGTCTACACGTGAAGGGTGGAGATGAAAGAAGGAAGACAGTATAAAAGAGAAAGAATACCCTGAGGAGGGGGATCAAGAAATTAAGGGAAAAACACTGTAACAACAGGAACTAGACTTGTAATCAAATTCAAAAGAGATATATATAAGAACACGTCTCTTCGGATTGTGTCGAGGACGATTTTCTTTGGATAAAACCTGTTTATCTTTGCTTTCAGATCATCTAGACCCATCATAATTGTTGTCCAATTCATTAGAGCCTAGTTTTCTGACCCATTCTTTACAAATTCATTGTTTTAAGCTCTTTGGGCGCTAAATCCTTTAATCCTTTGAGCTTAGGGGTCAAATCATGTCCTTACAAATAACGTTTTTTCTTTGAATTCGGATAGGTTTTCATTTCACCTGACTCGAAGGCTTTGGGTTTGAAAAGATCTAACTCATTGGCGATTGTAGACATTCAGGTGTTTAATTGGCCAATATCCTTGGACAAAGCAATTGGATCCAATTGGTTTTTAGGTGTGGTGCGACAACTACATAGAGACTGGAGTAGATTAGTAATGTCGTGGCAATTGGGGGAGAACAAAAATCTCTCTAGATTTCCATCTAGATTTGAGTGGTGATGTCTAGATCTTAGTTTCCTTTATAGAAAGGAAATGGGTGTCCCTTCTAGTTCTTTGTTGGGTGGGTTATGTGTGTTGAATTCCTTATGTGAGAAACTTGACACTCGACTTGTCAAAGTCACGTTTTGAAACTTTTAAACCCCCCCCCCCCCCCCCCCCCCTAATAGCCACAGGGGTTGAAATCAACCAATACTAAATGGGTGAAAAGGGTGGGTCTATTTTTAAGATGTATGGACAATCCTCTAGTTTATGGTAAATCTTGAAGGCAAAAATCCCTAATCATGCATCGATCGAATTGATTTCTGTTAGGAACACTTATAGGTATATAGATAATAATTGTTGTAATGTTGCATTTAGTTAGTTAGTTGGTTAGTTAGTTACAATTCCATGCATGTTAATCACATTTAACACATGTTGAAATTATTAATGCACAAAAGGAATAATAGGACCATTAGGATAAGGCCATTTGGACCAATAAAATAGTTTTATGGTGTTATAAATACTTACTTGTAATCACATTTCCATCATTGAAGAATAAATCAACTCATTGCTTAGTGCATTCCTCTCTCTCTCTCTCTCTCTCTCTCTCTCTCTAATATTTCTCTATGAAGGGTGACTACCTCAAATTAAGTCAATTTCCAACAATTCTCTTATAATTCCTATCCATCCCCATTAGGAACCACCGAGATCCTAACAATTTCCTATAATTCTCACACTTAGACCTTTGTTATCAATCGATGTGCCTTATCCACTATCACCTAGCCCTCATTGTTGCTCACCCACCCACCTTGCCCCTTATTGTGACCATTCTTATTCTTTGTCGTACTATATTTTTCTTGTCACTCTTAACATCCACAAGATCCTCATCTTGTCATCATTGTTGTGCCTTACTCAACTTTAGAATCCATTCAATTCAATTTCCAATTCAAAATGGATGATTGATTGAAAATCCAAATCCTATTTGGTTAGTGGTGGGTGCAAAATTCAAACTCAAAGGGATGATGTTAGACCCTCAATTTAATCAAACTCGACTCGTTAACACCTCTATGTGTTTTTGTTAGATACTATACTTGTATTTAATATCATTGCACATGTTTATACTTTATATCAATTTTTAGATAAATGATGATGAAATTTGTAAGACTTCAAAGTAACATTCTTTTTTTTTTTTAATGAAAAAAAAATTGATCATCAAACTCGGCCCATTAACAACCCTATATATTTTTGTTAGATACTATACTTAAATTTAATATCATTGCATATGTTTATATCAATTTTTAACTAAATGATGATGAAATTTGTAAGACTTCAAAGTAACACTTGGGAAAAAAAATTCATTGGGTTTAAAGTTATTGTTATAAATAGGGATGTTTCTTTTCTTTTATTTTTTAATTATTTTTCATTTTAATTTTAGAGAAAAATATTGTCTTCAAAGTGTTTAAAAATATTCCTCCCTAACAGGTCATAATGCTGATATTTTACTCGTTTTTTTTTTTTTTTTTTTTTTTAAAGTTCAATAGTTACAATGGAAAATGAGAGTTTTAAATCTTAAACATCTCTATTGAAAATACTAAAATGCGCTAATTGAAGTACAAATCTCTTGCTGATATTTATATTTTAATTTCAAAAAGTGAATGAGTTTATCTTGTGAAGAAAGATGTGATTGTTGTGGTTGCTAGAAATAATTATAAGGAAGATAACTATTAGGTTAATAATTTTTATATCATCTCAACTTTGGAAGGTCATAACATTAAGCTAGACACTTTTTTTTTTAATTATTAAAATTAGATAATGATAACAATTGAGGAGGAGGATTTGATGAACCAAGAATGTCTTTGTTAAAAACATTACTTGAGCTACAAAGCTCTTGACCTAGATGCTTGAATGTTGATTTAATCTATAAGGAAATACGAGGTTAAGAATATGGGAAAATGTCCACCTTTTTTTTTTTTTTTTTTTTTTTTTGAGAAACAAAAATGGGGGCCTTTATGATTATATTACACCTCTAGGCAGGGCGCCAGTGGCCTTGATCGGGGTTGCCCGATCTCGGGGGCGCTTCTGTACCACTGTGCGGGGAGTTACCCCACTAAGGATGTCCACCAACGGACTCTTGCAGGCAGCGGGATTTGAACCTAGGTGTGGTGCACAAAGCGAACAAACCTTACGCACTCAGCCAAGCCCCGTTGGCAAGGGAAAATGTCCACCTAATGGTTAAGACTTTATGGTTCCTACATAATACTATGCAAAGTGTTATTTCATTTATCATTTTATATGATATGACATTGGATATATATATATATATATATATATATTTGAATTTATAATATTAATCATAACCATGACAAGGATAGGATGACAATTTCATCCCATACCATCTCCGTAAGTTTTCTCCTCCGAGAATGGAGAAATTATAAGCCATAGTTGAAATTATAAGCCATGGTGGACCAAGTCATTTGTCCACCATTCCACTAAAAAAATCTCATATGTTTAAAATTGCTGAGTTAGGAAAAAAAATTTAAAACAAAAACTAACTATTGACTCAGCAATTTTAAATATGTGGAAGTCTTTTAGTGGAATAGTGTACAAGTGACGTGTCTACCATGAAAACTGTATAATTTCTCTCCAAAATGAGTGATAAGGTGGGGACGGTGAGGTGACAAATTCTTTTATCCAAATGTCAGGATAGGCCTTCGAGTATATTTCCTAAAATATCATTATTATTTTTATGACAACAAAATTGCCATTATAAACATTGAGAGCTTTATATGTTACCTTTATTTTAATGAAGTGTTGGATACATTAGGAATTTGTATTGTGAACTAGTAATTTGATATTAGACATGTAAAATATATATATATATATATATATAATAAAAAAAAGAAGAAGAAAAGAATTTAGTATCTTCTATAAAAACTATACTTGGTGATGATCTTTCATAGAATAAAATTCATTTTTCACCATTTTTATTGTGATGAATTAATTAGAATTTTCATTTTCTATATAACTTACAAAATTATCTACCAAAGTGAATAAAAAAAAATTTAATTCAACCAATGAAATCTTCAAAGACATGAATGATCCAAACTTTAATAAATACAAATTTTACAAAAAAAGAACAAATTTTTTTTTGAGAAAACAAAAACTACCTTGTCTCTCTATAATGACTAGACCAATTGGCCAATTTATTTTTGGCGAAAACACAATTTTAGTCCTTACATTTTTGGGTCACAGTCAATTTGGTCCCTACATTCTGGTAGTAATTAATTTGGTCAATGATATTTTCAACTTGCAATCAATTTGGTCCCTATTGTTAACTCATTAACGGAAAAAGTCTATGTGACAAACAGTATGCACTGTTGGCACACTTAAAGCCTACATGGCTACTAGAATAATAGTAAAAAAAATTTAATTCATAAAAAATTTAAAATAAAGAAAAGGAATTGAAAACCAAAAAAAATGAACCCAGACAAAGATTTCGAAAGTTTCTTACACTTTTTGAGAAACCAAACCGTGAATACCAACAATCAAATAAACGAAAAGAGAAAATCAACGTCCAACAATCAGATATAAAATATTCATACCTCTCTCTTTCTCTCTCTCTCTCTCCCTCTGTTTCTCACAATCAGATATAAAATATTTGAATCTCACACACATACACAGAAAAACACAAAACTAATAACTTAAAGAAGAAACCCAAAAAAAAAAAAAAAAAAAAAAGAATAATGAGAAGATCCAAATGTACAAGCACAACTATTTGCAACATCTTGTACCAAGCAGATAAAAACATTGATTTTAAACAAAGTTCTTCCCGTTTCCTTTACCTTCTCTTCCTTTATCTAACCCCACCTAAATCAAGTTCTTTGGTTTTAGAACTTACCCACATAATGAAACCCAAAAAACTAATTTGTAAACTCCAACATTTTTAATTTTATACCTAGTATTCTTGGGGTTTCGTTCTTTTTCCCTGAAAATTCTAGCATTTTGCCCTTATTTTTTAAAACATTTAGCAATATGTCTATGTTTTGAAACTTATTTAGGTTTATGCCTCTATTTTGAAACTCAATTTTAATAAAATTGAGTTTCGATTGGTTTAAAATCGAGTTATGCACGATCAAACTTAAAAAAAAAAAAAAAAAAAAAACCTTGCATGGAACTCGAGTTCTATACTTATAGCTGCATTCAGGGAGACTTGTAGTGACATTTTAAATGAAACTCGAGCTCCATGAACTCGAGTTCCATGCAATTTTTTTATTTTTTTTTTATCACCCCAAACCTATAGCTGCGTTTAGAGAGTGCTATAGTGGCTTTTTAAATGGAACTCGAGCTTCATGAACTCGAGTTCCATGCAAGTTTTTTTTATTTTTTATTTTTAAGTTTGATCGGGCATAACTCGATTTTAAACCAATCGAGTTTCAAAACAGGAGTATGGACCTAAATAGTTTCAAAACAAGGACATATTGCTAATTTTTTTTTAAAATAAGGGCAAAATGCTAGAATCCCCCATTTTCCCTTAATTTTGAGGTTTGTTTTCACTTTTGTTTATCTAATTGTTAGTATTCACTCCTTGGTTTCCCCAGAAGCGTGAGAAACTTTCGAAATCTTCTTCTGAGTACATGTCTCCTAGATCTGAGTTCGTGTCTTTTTTTTTTTTTGGAAATTGATAAATTAATTAATTTTAGATATTGACATATTATTTTTAAATGCCAATTCAATTTTTTATTATTATTCTAGTAGCTACATAGGCTTTAAATGTGACAACAGTGCACACCATTTGCCACATAGACTTTTTCCATTAATGATTTAACGGTGGGGATCAAATTGATTACAAGTTAAAAATATCAGGGACCAAATTGACTGACTACTACCAAAATGTATAGACAAAATTGACTGTAACTTTAAAATGTAGGGGACCAAAATGGTGTTTTCATATTTATTTTTGAAGGTTACACAATATTAAAATTATTGTGAAAACCAACAGTGAAGATGATTAACAATATTTTTTTAAAAATAATTTGATAGTTACAACGGAAGAATGGAGATTTAAACTTTAGATATTTCTATTAGAAATATTATGAGGTATGAACTAGTTAATTTATGAGATTTTTTGACATGATTAACAGTGCCATGAGTGGAAAATTTGGCTAGTTCAGCTTGTTGTATATATGAATACTTGAAGGCCTTGAAGCATCATATTAAAAAAAAAAAACAGCAATAAAAGTTTTTCATATATCTTGGAAGAATTCAATCAATGTACGTATCTTCTTATAGATTTCCACTCAATCAAAAATTGCACTTGTTCTAGACTTTTGCTGTTTCGTTAAGAAAAGCAGGGTGGTAAGGCACTCCGGTAGCCTTAATCCAAGTATCACCACCAAGGAACCTCCCTGGTGTAAAGTCTAATGCATGTTGACCGGTGATGGTCTTAATCCCACGCCATTTTACTCGTTGTGTTGTATTTGAACCAGGTCCTACGTTCTGAAACTCAGTGTAGAAGCAAGTGTTGATTCCGAAATTGCCTAACCAAGGTAACCATCCTTCAGGCTGGATCAGATCATCAAGGTGGGTTTTCATGATGATGGTCCTTGAGAACTCCTTCCATGGACGGCCTAGATATACTTTGCGTTGGAATCTAACGGGGTACAATGCAGGGTCTGCAACAATTTTGGAGTTTAGGAGGACTACTGCTGATGGCTGGCGCCTCTCCTTCCTGCCTTGTGCAGTCACGATGCATTGCTGGTTGTCCATTGGCTTGCGCACCACGAAAGTGCAGTTTTGGAAGACGGCAGCAGAATCACCGAAGACGAAGTCAATTGTACCGGAGATGGTGCAATCGCGGTAGAATTGGCGCTTGGTGTGCGCGTAAAGCGTGTCTTGGTAACCGGCAAATGAGCAGTTGTAGAAGACGGAGAAGTCGGATTGAACCTTCAATGCAACAGCCTGATGTTTCTCAGCACCAGCAGTGTTCTCGATTCCAATATTCTTAGCAATGAAGTAATCTCCGGAGACACCTGCATAAGTTGAATCCTTTAGTCTCAAGAAAAGATAGGAACATTCATAATACATTGATTTGCCACAACATGCTAGCAAATAAGTAGATAATGTTTCACATCATTTAAAATTTTAAATAAATGTTACACCAAATACATATCTATATTTTAAATATTGAATTTGAACCATGAAATGAATCTATTTTAAATGGAGAGAATCATTTTGGAATGGTAGAAGGGACAATTTGGGAAGTATTACGTACCAACTGTACAGGTTTTGAAGGTGGGTATGCCATCAACAAAGTTCCTGTTTCCTGTAATCCTGGTCTTATGAGGTCCATCACCAATCATCATGACATGGGTCATGGACTTGTTTAACTCTACATACTCTTGGTAAACTCCTTCCTTGATGTAGATCACAAAGGTCTTGTTGCTATTCTTAGGGATCAGAGGCAATGCCTCATTGATGGTCTTGAACTGTCCACTCCCATCCTTGGCTACAGTAACGTCAGGCTTAATCTGGGCTGGAGATGCAGCAAGGAGTCTCCGACTTCCAGGAATATCATTGAACCATTCAGGATATAGTTCACCATGGCCAAGAACAGGCACGTCATGTTCAAGAAGACGACGACCAATGCTAGGGAAATTAAAGTTAGAGAGCACTTTGGACAAGTCAGAGACAATGGCAAGACTATTGCTGCTCATTTGCATGGCAGACTTCAATGCCGCCCTCATTTTCTCTCCAGCATCACCGGTCGTGTTTTGAAATGCGTCTAAGCAAGTTTCTTGGTATGTGATGGCAGCACTGAGCCAAATCCTCAAATTATTAAGCAGATCATCTACCTTGGTGCCATCAATATCTCCCAATTGATCGAAAGAGTTCTTGAACTCATCAGTGGAAGAGTCCATAAGCTCGTTGCAAATATCAAGAGCCTTCTTGGCTCTCGGGTCCTTCTCGAGCTCTTGCAAGACATTGGATTTGTTGGCAGCCTCATTGGTGTGATCCATTGCCGCCTTAAATGCAGCTTTAATGAGTTCTTTTGAATCTGTGGTATTTCCAGCCTCAGAACTAAGGCTCTTGACACATTCTTCTTTGTAATCAGTGGGCTGGCAGATGAGTTTGATAGCTTTCATTGTAGCAGATAAATTATTATTACTTTTATCATCATCACTAGATGAGCTATGATGAAGGTTAACGCCAACAGTCACGGCTACAATCAAGGCCACCAAGAATATGGTTGACAAACTGATAACAGTAATTTTCTTCTTCCTACTTACATTATTCTCTTTAGACATTTTGAATTTAGCAGCTAGCTCCTTTATACCTTAAGGGAGAACCAAAAAGAAGTGGAAAAAAAAAAATTTTAAAACAAAATAGATACCACTTTAATTATTTTCCCCCCACCCTCTAATTGTACACAAAGTCCCCCTAGAAGGCAAGAAAGAGCAGCTACTAACGCACAAGGAAAAAAGGTCTGTAGAGCTGGTAGCCTTGTTCCCCTGAGTTTTGGTTTTGGGAACTTAGTTGAGGGAATGGTTTATAATGGAAAAGAAACGAACCCCAGATTAAAAGTTTGTTGAAACTGTCAGAGAAACATGAGGCTTGGATGGAAAAGGAAGAGTCAAAGGGCAATCCAGATATGTTTGCTACTGTGTTTTTACTAAAAAATGAAAGGTGAAAACTAGAGATTAGGAGGAGCCATGTTGGAATTAGTGCTATGCTAATCCTGACCCCTCTCAATTTAGGCCATTGAGCAAGGCTGGTTTTCTTCACACCCACAAGATCCTCGTGACAAAAATCAACTTGATGGTAAAAATAAAAAATTGTAAAAGATATATATGACAGCCAAGAAGGCTTCCAATTCCAAATAGCAGTTGTTCAATTTCCGGAATAATGTGATATAAATTGAAACCTCCTCCCTTTTTTCTCTCTTCAGGGAGTGAGAAATTTTATTTATTGCTAAAAGCAAACTAAACTAAATACATCAGTACCCAAAACTAGCCGTAAAGCTACAAAGGCACAACAGTTTCCAGTGTTTTCTTTAGTGAATTCCTGTTTCTATTTATATTCTTGATTCTTATTTAGGTTAGTTGCTGGTGTACTTGCGAAGCTTTAGGTGCTTGTTGGAGTATATTTTGTTTTTCTGCACGCTCAAGTTGCTATTTGTAGGCTCATAAATATCACATATTGGGTTCATTATATTGTTAAACACAATTCAATAGAGTGAAGATCTAGTCATCAAAAACTTCACTCCAAAAACATAAACCAATATTAGACTAAACCACGTAATCCCTACATTCTCTCTTTGCTTCAGCTTCTCTCATAATTTTAGATTTATAACACCTCAAATAACTAAAATATAGCTACATAAATCTACATTAGGAAAAGCTCATCAATAGCCTAAGAAGTATGGATACGAATACAGACATAACTCAACAACATGACAATTCTTTTATTAAAAAAAAAATTATATGGAAAACATTGTGTAAAAAAAGCTCCGTTTGTTTCGATGGAAAACATTGTGTGAAAATAGTTTTCCGTGTTTTTCAGTGTTTGGTCATATTAGAAAAAATGAGTAAAAAAAAAAAAAAAAAAATCTTTGATCAACATAAAAAGTATGACTTATTTTTCATGTTTTTTAGTGTTTGGTAATATTAGAAAAAATGAGTTAAAAAAAAAAAATCTTTGATCAACATAAAAAGTATGACTTATTTTTAGAAATTGTTTTTCACTATATTTTTTTTTTTGAAAAAAACTATACCTCACAGTAAGCTAAATAAGAGAAGTTAAAAGATTGTTTTTCAACTCATTTAAGGTTATTACTAAACATAAGAAAATGAGATAGTTTTATAAAAAACATTTTTTGAAAAATAACTCATTTTTTAGAAAACATTATTGTCAAAACAAACTGAGCCTCCTTTCAACTCATAAAGGACACATACAAATCCAGTGTGTCCATTTTCATCACGCACCTAACAAAGATACACTAATGGGGCCACTCCCAAATGATTACTCACTCCCTATAATTACTTGATATAGAGATGTTGCAAGGTAAGATCAATGACTAATTAAAGAGTATACAATATGGTATGAACCGGTTTATATGGAATTAATTAGATGATAGCAACTTAACATTTAAATAAGATGACGGTGGTTAATTGATAATTAAATTGCTTAATGAAATCAATGAGATCTGGGGTTCAATTCCCACCTACACCAAAAACCGACTAGTGTCTTGGTCTGATAATAAAGAGTTATCATCAAAAGTGGACACCATAGATTGAAACTCTCTCAAAATAATAATAATAATTGTAGAGATAAAGGCCCAAAATTGCATATTGAGTCTTGGGTCTTGTCCGAGGACGTGAGAATGTCCGAGAAGGGGTAAATAACCTTGAAAGGCTCTAAATTGAAAGTCTCGTAAAGAATGAACGGATGGAGAACAGTCCGAGGAGTAACTCCTCCTCAGACACAATGAATACAGTTCGAATCTATATTCCAGCAACCTAAGTGACCTACCAGGAGGCTTCTACGATAAGGATGAGTTCCATGTATGTATAGGAATGATAAGAACTCAGAAATATCTAAAGAAAAGCTGCTACCACCACATTAAATGCACTGCAGCTACTTTTTTGGCCATATTTATGTGGAGAAGACCCCTGAACAGTACAATTTCAGCTATCACAATTCGCAGAAAGCCAAAGAGAGCATTTGATGGGACTTGTACTCAAGTGAAAGTTTAGATGATCAACAAGTGTAAGATCAGGATGGCTTGAGAGGAACTATATAATGTGAGAGGCCTTCCACGAGATAGAGATCGAAGAAAAAGAGAAAAGAAATACTGTAGCAATCAAAGCTATACTTGTAAACTGTTATATCGATTTATACTTAGAATTATCTTCTTGGATAGTGAATTTATCCAGTCCTATGTGTCCTGTTCTTATTTGATCATCTTCTAAATCCATATTAGCCGTCATTAAATTCATTAGGGCCTAGCTCTTTAATCCACTCTCTACAAATTTATTGTATTGGGTTCACTGGGCCATCATCCCATTCATCTTTGGGCTTGGGCCGCAAATTGTGTCCTTACAATAATAATAATAATCATAAAGCACAAAGTTGAAAATTAAGAATATTTTTCTTAGTTATTTTAATTTTTCTATTTTTTTAGACTAAGATCTGAAATTTTCTAATTGACATTATGTATATGTATATATATATATACTAACAAAATTTTCAAAATTTTGTGGGGCCATGCCCCCCACCCATGCGTGTAGCTCGTCCCTGCTCATAGTAACCTTAAAAGAAAAAACCTTTATCAATTGGTAAATTATTAATTTCCCAAAAGTTTAAACTTAATCATTTCACCATAATGTTCAAACATTAATTATGAGAGAGGGAGAGATGTAATAAACATGGAGATGGATCACAATGTGAAGTTTATTGTAAACCACCCGTGTAAGGCACTCCTGTCGTAGACAACCATTCATCTCCTTGTATAAAATTTGGACGCAATAAAATCATTTGCACCATCTTCATTTATGATATGGTAACCAGGCCATGTAACTCTGTCAATCTTCACTAAGGGCATAGTCACTGTCATTCCATGGATGCCAACCCAAAGGGTGGATTAGGCTGTCCATAAAAGATTGCATGTAAGTACAGTTCTTGAATATTCCTTCCATGGTCTCCCTAGGTATGTTTCTGCTCCATCTAAGTCCTCAGCTGGCCTAATGTTACAATGACGTATGGAAGTCCCAGTAGTTTGTTGTGGGTCTGTTCTACCTTTCGTAGTGATAGCATTGTATTGGCCATGCAATGGAAGTTGTAGATAAATGTTGCAATCTTGGAAAACTACCTCTGCATTGCCAAAATATAAAAGTAATTGTACCATAAATATCACATTCTCTATAAAATTGACTTTGAGAATAGGCATATAATGTATCTTGGTAGCCTTCAAAACTACAGCTATAAAATGTGGACAAAATTGGCCCCATTTCAGACTGCCACAACTTGCTCCTTGATTGATCCGGTTATGTTACAAAATATTATGTCCATTGCAACAAATCCTTCACCATCTGCAATTGCAAAAGAAATTATAATACATAGAGTTATAGATCATCATATAAGCTGTACATTATTATTCAAAGATTATTTTACAAAATTGTTCAGAAGAAGAGAGATGGCTATATCACCACCAACAGTTTCCATGAAATCTTTAGTTGAAATTATGACAACTATGGCTTAATACTAAAATATGAGTTCTTTTAGAGGAAACATAGGGCAAACGTGGTTCATATAATAGAGTTGCTTCCTAATGTCACCTTACCTAAGATTGAAATTTTGAAATTTTGTTTTAGAGAGTTTCAACCAATGACGTCCACTCCTGACGATAGTTTTTTATCATCTGATTAAGATATTAATCAATTTTTGGTGTAGGAGAGAATTATTCCCTAAATCTCTTATTCAACCATAAAAGACTTTAAATTATGTTAAATAAAGTATTATTATTAAGGAGCATATGGTTTCCCAACTTAATGTAATTTATATTATACTAAATTAAGTTGTTTCCACATAAATAAATAAATAAATTTTGTTTCTTTGGGTTTCAACATGAAAAATGTTAAAAATATTGGGCAGAACCAAGCCCAAATAGAGTGTGCCCAATAGTGGGCTCAGTCTAGTCAATTACCAAAGAGTTGTGTCTATTGCTAAAAACGAGTGAAAGCTCATTTGTGTAAGTGACGAAAGTTTTTTTTTTTTTAACACGTGGTGTTTTAGAGAATAACACACAGATAAACATCTCTCCCTCTTTCTCATCAATTTCATCAAAAATTTAGGTTGTGAATGTTGTGAATTTTATTCTTGTAACAAATACTACTGTTCGAGTGTTAATTGATGATTTGTGAAAGACATTGATTTTCTTTGAAAATAATATCTATAAAAAAAAAAAAGAATATCACCCAAATTTCCAATGTATCTTACCAATTGTTGCAGAATCGAATCTACTCTACCCATCCTTGTATGTCCGTTTGAGAATTGTTTATTTTATTTTTGGTAACTTATTTGCATAATATATATCAAAAGATATAATTTTGGTAATTTTTATGTTAGATGTGAAACAAAATAAAATAAAAACTAGTTTATTTTAAAAAAGCTAAAAGCTAGTTTATTTGCAAAATAAAAAATAAAAAAATAGACTAAGTAAAAATTTAAAAAAATAATAATTCAATAATTCCTAAATTCTTAGTACTTCTTTGTGTTAGCAAGTTTTTACTTTTTAGCCATAGTTTATTGGCTTTTTACTAGGGCTTTAAGTGAGTTAAATTGGATATTAAAAATTCAGAATTGTTCATTTAATTTTATCTTAAACATAACTTAAGTTCGAATTTATCACTAAATTAAATTTTATGTTATTATTAAAAAAAATTTAAAAACTAGTTTATTTCAAAAAAAGTTAAAAGCTAGTTTATTTGCAAAAAAGAAAAAGAAAAAAAAAATCAATAATTCCTAAACGCATACTACTTCTTTGTGTTAAATAGTTTTTACTTTTTAGCCACGGTTTATTGGCTTTTTAATAGGGCTTTAAGTGAGTTGAGTTGGATATTAAACATAACTTAAGTTCGAATTCCATCACTAAATTAAATTTTATGTTATTATTAATTTATTTTCTTGCCTATTTAATTAACTTATTTTTATTTTTCTCTCATATATTGTACGCACTAAAAGAATACTATATTGCTTATTCTAATAACGTTTGAACGACAACAAAGACACAGTCCTAGGAAAAGAAGAGAAAATTTTTGTTAGAGCCAAAGCTCTAATACAATGTTGAAACTAAATGTTATGAATAATACACAATGTATAGGATGCCTATATATATAGGTGGAGTCTAGAATTTTATTTTTTGAAAGAGTAGGCTCAATTGGGTTTGGGCCCAAGGATAACATAATCTAACAAATGCGATATATAATTGATCAAACCCACAGTGATACTTGTTCACAGTACCTGTGGATAATTTGATAGCCCATCTGTGAATAAATCAGTTGTGGTAGCACCCTGGAAAATGTGATAACTGATAACTCGACCACTTGATCCACCTAAAAAGCAATGGCCCAGGCCCATAGTTCCTATACTATTACTGACCATACCATAATGTGCTCAAGGTAAAGTTCCCATATCACTTAAGCCACTTTCTGGGCTAGACTAGACCATTCATATCAGTGTTTTTTTTTTTTTTTTGAGAAGCCGAACATATCAGTGTTCATATTAAACAATCCTAGAATATTGTTTCATAATTGCCTCCCTAAATACACTTTCTTGGGTTAAAGTATGAAAGGAACCCTTTTTTTTTTTTTTAATTTTAATTTATGACGTCCATTCTTAATAATAACTCTTTATCATCAAACTAAGACACCAATTAATTTTTTATGTAAGTAGGAATTGAACCTCAGATCTCTTATTTAACCATTAGAGATTTTACCAGTTGAGTTAACTGGAACTTACATAAAATGACTTATTGATTTAAAACAGTCTCCACCAAAAATGAAGAAAATAATAAATAAATATTGAAAGACTATGGTGAAAGTTCAAACCCTTAACATTCAAAACAAGATTATGCTTGTTTGAAAAAATCACCATGCAAATTCAGGACAGAATGTTATATTATTGAGGTTCTTTCATACATTAACAAATCTCAATATGCAATTTATAGCAAACCACCAGTGTAAGGCACTCCAGTTGCTGGCAACCATGCATCTCCTAGTATAAATTTGGACACAGTGAAATTAATTGCATCTGTCACATTTATGACAAGGTAACCAGGCCATGTAACCCTGTTACTAGTGTTTGATCCTAGTCCTGTGTTATTATATTCTGCATAATATAATGTACTAAGGGCAAACCTGTCCACATTCTTGGAAAAAGATTGTATTTGGCGTTTTCCACATCGGAAAATATGAGCTTCCTTTCTGTTAGTAATCTTTCTCTCTGTCTCAGGAACCCAACCGTGCTTACAAAGTGCAAGAGATATGCTATATAAAGCATAGTCCCATTAGAGAGATGGTCTAATACACCACTTGAAGGCCATCAGAACATGTTTCTTAGTTTGTTAAAGCAGCACTAAGCAATGTCTGCAAATCCTCAACTTGCGAGCTGTTTAAACTGTCTGTAGAATTGATAGTTTGGGAAGAGTTTGAAAAAAAATCCACGTTCAAGTCAGCTAAAATCTGACAATCTTCGAGGGCTTGAATGGTGGCCTCAAAATATGAGGAATTGGGTTTGAGGAATGATTTGACTAGAGAAAGAATGTCTTTTGCTGATGATATGGACTGGCGAATAAAGTATCGGCCATAGTCTTTTATGGTGCTGGACTTATTAGATGGTAAGTTGGATTGGCAGAAACATTGGTAGGGTGTGGTGTTGCAAATGATATCTTGGGAAGAACAGTTTGAGGCAGAGGAGCTTGCAAGAGGTGGAGAGGAAAATAAGAGCATCAGAAAGAGAAGTATGGTGCAAAATGGGGATAGCTTGGAAGCCATTGTAATAGAAATACTTTTGGAAAACAGGTTTGGCTGGTTAATTAGACTTATATAGAGTATACACATGAAAAAAGACAATTAAGTTGACTTGTAAATTACTGCTCAAAAGAGTGTTGATCTCAGTGTGTCTGCTTTTTTTTTCCTTTGGCTGTTGATGAAACCCAAGTTGCTTATCTTGTTTGATAGAAATACTGAATGAATAATTTTATTGTATTTCTCAATGAAAGAATATACAGGAGTGCCTTTATATAGGAGACATATGAGTGCAGTACAAGTAAGAGTGTAGTATAAGAATGTGTGCTATACAAGTAATCTAGTTGGGCTTAAAGCCTACAACATTATATACGTTAACAGCCCCCCTCAAACTCAAGGTGGATATGAGACTAACTTGAGGTTGTCAACCAAAGTACGAAGGCGTCCCTTAGGATGTGACTTGATGAAGATATCTGCAAGTTGATCTTTAGAGGAGACTGAGATCAGCTTGAGAACACCATGGACAAGATGATAACGGATAAAATGACAATCGATCTCAATGTGTTTAATCCATTTATGGAAGACATCATTGTGAGCAATATGAATAGCACTCTGGTTGTCACAATAAAGAGGAGTAGCAGAGGATGTAGACACACCTAAGTCTTTAAGAAGTCATCGTAGCCAAATGAGCTCAGATGTGGTATCAGCAAGGGCACGATATTCTGCTTCAGTACTGGAGCGGGCCACATGAGTTTGTTTCTTACTTCGCCAAGAAATCAGAGAAGAACCAAGAAGAAAGCAATAACCAATGGTGGACCTGCGATCAGTGGGATCTCCTACCTAATCAGCATCAGAAAATGCATGGAGAATAAGAGGAGACTGAGCAGAGTAGAAAAGACCATGGAAGAGAGTGCCTTTTAGGTATCGAAGAATGCGCAGAACAGTAGTATAGCGAGTCGATCGTGGAGTAAACAAATACTGGCTCACCTGGTGAACAACATAGGAAATGTCTGGACGAGTGACAGTGAGATAAACTAAGTTGCCAACCAAGCAACTTTAAAGAGAGAGATTAGACAATGGTTTCCCCCCTGAGGGAGTCAGATGCGCATTAAGCTCAACTAGAGTGTCAACAGTCTTACTATCAGTGAGTCCAGCTCGAGACAAGAGTTTAGAGGCATACTTGGCTTGAGTAATATAAAGTCCATCTGTAGAATGAGTGATTTCAAGACCCAAGAAGTAGCTGAGATGTCCAAGATCTTTCATCTCAAACTGTTGACTAAGAAAAGCCTTGTGTTCTTGAATGTCACTGAGGTCATCACCAGTTATGATCATATCATCCACATATAGGAAAAGTAAAATAGTACATTTGTCAATGCGACGAAGAAATAAGGCAGAATCATAATGACTAGCCATGTAACCCAAGCGAGAGATGGTAGAACTAAATTTGGCAAACCAAGCTCGTGGAGCTTGTTTAAGGCCATAAAGTGCACGTCGAATGTGACAAACCTTGTTTAAGTCAACAGAGAGACCAGGAGGAGGTTGCATATACACTTCTTCATTTAAATCCCCATTAAGGAATGCATTTTTGACATCCATCTGAAAAAGGTCCCATTTACTGGCAGCAGCAACAGCTAAGAGGGCACGAACAGATGAGATACGAGCAATCGGAGCAAAGGTCTCTTCATAATCAATCTCATACTCTTGTGTAAAACCTTTTGCAACAAGACGAGCTTTGTAGCGCTCAATGGACCCATCAGAGCGAGTCTTAATCTTGTAGATCCACTTACAACCAACCACAGATTTTCCAGGAGGAAGTGTCACCAAATCCTAAGTATGGTTTTTAGATAATGCATCAAGTTTCTCTTTCATTGCAATCTACCATAAAGGGTCAGTGGAAGCCTCACAATAGGTGTGAGGCTCGTGTAGTGTAGCAAGGGCAGTGTAACAATGATAGTCAAGTAAATGTGCAGGAATAGATCTTACCCGAGTTGAGTGAAGAGGTGGAATGTCTTGTGCAAGATCTTCAGGCGGAGCAGGAGCAGGAGACCCAAGCTCAGGATTGGGGTTGGGTAGCTCGTCTTCAACTTGTTCATCTTCCACCTGTTCATTAAAGGGTGAACTAGGAAAGAGATCAGTGATATCTGGTGGTTGGACAGAGAAGTCAACAACAACAGAATCAGGAGCAACTATAGGAGGATCAAGAGCAGCTATAGAAGGAATATGTGCCTCATCTGGAAAAAGATCTAAGACAGAGGAGGAAGATAGGGAAGCACTGAAATGAGAGAGCTCAACAAAGAGGCGATGTTCCCAAAAGACAACATTGCGAGAGATACGAAGACGATGAGAGACAGGATCATAACACCTATACCCCTTTTGAGTTTCGCCATAGCCAAGAAAACAACAAAGCCTTGACTGAGGCTCAAGTTTGTTATGCTCATGTGGCTGAAAAAGAACGAAACAAGTAGAACCGAAGGAGCGAAGGTGGTGATAGTCTGGAGGTGACCCGAAAAAGCACTCATATGGAGTTTGATTTTGGATAACAAGACTCGGAATGCGATTAATAGTATGAACAGCATGAAGAGCAGCTTCACTCCAAAAAGGAGCAAGAACTTTGGCAAAGAGAATGAGAGCACGAACAGTGTTAAGAATATGACGAAGTTTTCATTTGGCTCTACCATTTTGCTGAGAGGTACCTGGACAAGTTAGTTGATGAACAGTGCCATAGGAATGCAAAATAGCTTAGAAAGCATATTGAGTGTATTCAAGAGCATTATCAGATCGAAAAATTTTGATGCGTCTGGAAAACTAAGTTTTAACCATTTTTGCAAAATTAGAATATACTTCCAATAATTTAGAATGATGTTTCATATTAAAAATCTAGCTATAGTGAGAGTAATCATCAACAAAGACAACAAAATATCTAGACCCACCAATACTAGAGATAGAGGAAGGCCCCCAAACATCAGAATGAATAAGGTTAAAGATATCAGTGGATATTGATTCACTAGTATTGAAAGGCAAAGCTGGTTTTTTTTCCTAACTGACATGAAACACAATCAAAATTTTCTGTAGACACTGAACCTAACAAACCTCTAGAAGCCAGTTGTTGTACCCGAGAGGAAGATGCGTGACCAAGTCAAGCATGCCAAAGTGCAAGGGAAGGTGTGGAAGAAACTGCAGCAGTTGCAGCAACAGAAACAGGAGCAACAAGTGGAAAACGAAGGTTGTCCACGGGAAACATACGCCCAACTCTGGGACCGGTCCCAAGCTCCTATCCCGTCATAGGATCTTGCACAATGCACCCAGAATAATCAAAGGTAATGCGATAACCCAACTCAGCTAATTGTCCCACAGAAAATAAATTATAAGAAAGGTCAGGAACATTAAAGACTCCAGGAACCGAGAGGTTGGAGGTTGAAATTGAACCTATATTATGATCAGACATTGTGGAACCATTTGCTGTGCGAATATTAAGAGGGTGCGGTGCAGGTTTAAGGTCAGAAAATAAGGACGAGTGAGGTGTCATGTGATTGCAACAAGCAGAATCCATAAGCCAAGAGGTAGGAGACATACCAGATAAAGCTGAGAGAGAAGAGGAATAAGATGCATTACCAACCAAACGAATGACATTGGCGATGATATTTATAAGGTCATCTCTGGAAATGGAGAAAGTGGATCCAGAAGACTTAGACTGTGCAGAGATAGGAGCTATTGGTTGGACACTCTCAGTGTTAGCAACAGTAGCAACAGAAATTGAAACAGCTGATTTGTTGCGATAATAGCAAGTCTTAATATTGTGGCAAAAACGTTTGCAAAATTTGCAAAAACGTTTGCTGGATTGGCAGCGATGATTGTTGCAATAAGAAGAAAACCTGTCCTTATTCTTCATTTAGAAGCAAAATATGCAAAAATGGACTGCAAAAATGAAATCTACGCAAAAAACTGGGTAGGGAGCACTTGGATTGCAAAAAGTCAACGGTCAAACCAACATAAGTCAAACGATGATGTCAGCGGCTGACGTAAGGAAGTGACGTCAGCGATGACGCAACCAGGGCTGACGTGGCAAAATGACGTCAGCAAGAGGGGTTGAGGCGCGTGACAGCGCGTGTAGGCGCGTGACGGCATGTGACTTGATGTCGCGGTGCGTGGGAGTGCGTGGAAAGGCAACCCAGCTGTGTAGTGGCGCATGAGCTGCGTAATAGAGCCTTTGATCTGTGCGTGGAGGCGCGTGCAGTCTTCGATGGCTTCGAGGCTTCCATGATTTTGTAGATCGGCGCAAGACGATCTTAGTGATACCTGAAGAAAATTATTCGGAGCAATATTCGCGACGGTGACTCAAAGGGCAGTGGTCTTTGCAATGTGAAACTCCTTAATGACGGCGGCTGCAGGTCCGGAACCCAAGGACGACGGCTGGAAGACGTCAGAGGTTCAACGGCGAAAGGCTTCGGCGGCTGCTGTGATGGCGGAAGCAATGTTGAGAATGGAGTAACACCAATAAAGACAAGACTACTAAGAAAATGTTAGAGCAGTGGCTTTGATACCATGTTAGAAATACTGAATGAATAATTGTATTGTATTTTTCAATGAAAGAATATACATGAGCGCCTTTATATAGGAGACATATGAATGCAGTACAAGTAAGAGTGTAGTACAAGAATGTGTGTTATATAAGTAATCTAGTTGGGCCTAAAGCCCACAACACTATATACGTTAACATTGTTAATCATACTCTTTCTTTGACACAGATAAAGTTCATTAGAAATGCATTATATCCTTGCATTTTTACTTAAGGTTGACATTTGAATAGTGCAACTTGAATTTTTTGAGAGGAATATTCTATTATTGACAGGTATCGCCATGTTCAGAGAATGCAATACAAATATATCATTCTAACTATTGTTATAGTATATTATATTTGCCTAATATACAATTAAACTTTACAAGTTTCAAATTTATTATTAAATTTTCTCATATCTTAAGGAATAAGAAAATTATCATTAATCAAAACTCACCATAAAACTACAATATTATTTTAACTAAAATTAAAATGAAAACAAAGGAATAGAAGATAGATTTTATAATAATTTATTTCTCAAACAATTGGTAGGCACAACACCAAAACACATATAAAAATAAATAAATAAAAACCTATCAACCTAAATTAGAGTTATAAAAAAGAACAAAAATCCACTATAAGAAAGTAAAAAAATAGGGAGAAAGTGAGAGAGAGTACTTACATTTTGTGGGAAAAATATGGATTGGATGGAAGAGATTTCAAATTTATACAAAATAAGATAGGGAAAAAAAGAGTCAAAATATAAGAAAGAGGAAATGATGGAGGAAATGTAATGGTAAAGTAGAAAATAGTGGGTAGATAAAGGCAAAGGATGAGGAAAAAAATTGGAAGAAGTGTAACAAACTAACAGAAGGTATGGACTAATAGGAAGAAGAAGATTTTTTTTTAATTAATTATTAAAATAGGGAGAAGAAAAGTTTAGAAACAGAAATAAGAAGTTGAAAATAAGTAGATGATGCAGCCCAATGATAGGGGAGCAAAATTTATTACTACGTCTCCATTTTTATATCTTACTTGTTGCTAACTTGTGCGATGCACTGGAAAACTATTAAAAATGAGATCTAAAGATATATATTTTGAACATCATATAATTTATTTTAATAGTAAAACTTGGTATAAATGCATAATATGCTTAGAAATATGAGGTGACCTTAACAATATTCTATTGAACAATCATAATAAATTAAAACATAAAATTGAATACTATTTGACAAATATTAGAATGTTTTTTTTTTTTTTTTTTTGAGAAACAAACACACACAAGAGAGAGGATATAGTTCTTTAGATTGAATACATTAGATTTCCCAATTAAATTCAATATTAATTAATTCAAAGACATATATTATTATAGTTTTTTTTTTTGAGAAGAAGTTGTATTGAATTTAATCCTCCTTAGAAAATATAATATTGTCTATATATTATTATCAATGCAACAATTTGTTTGAATTTAATTGAAAAATCTAATATACAGTACCTAAGTATTTATAACCCCCCTCAAAAAAGAAGAAGAAGAAGAAGAAGAAGAAGCAATTATACCTAAGTTTAGTCCTATTATATTTGTAAGGACATGATTTGCTCCATAGCCCAAGGGGATGGACAATGGCCCAATGAGCCCAAAACAATGAATTTGTTAGAGAGTGGGCTTGAAGTTAAACTTTCAATGAGTTAGGTAGATAATGATCACAATAGGTTAGTTATTATTAGAAAGAATGAAACAAACAGTTTTGAACAAAAAAAGTTCTCCTCGGTCAATTCCAAGGAGGGTCTATTCTTATATATCGCTCTTTGACTTATACAAAAATTACAGTTCTTGGGTACACAGTCCTTCTTCTCTAGTTTTTTTTATGATCCCTTTTTTGTAATGGGATTCTTCCCTTTTATATTTCCCCCCCTTCTTTCATCTCAGCCCTCCACGTGTAGATCAGATTGCTAATCTTCTTGATACTTGTCCCATCAGCACCTTCTTGAAATCTTTGGCGGTAGCTGTAAGGCTAAAAGTTACTATTCAGGTATCACTTCCACATTAATGTTGCCAAGGGGTTAGATGCAAAGCATTCAATGCAGTGGTAGCAGCTTTCTTCTCAAATATTTCCCAACTCTCTTTTGTTTCATCCCTTTCTGATGTTTATCCTCCCAAGCACGATTGTCTGCTATCTTGTTCTTGATGGATGGTCGGACTTTAGGCCTCCTCTCTGTTTAGCTGAGGAGGTATTTCTCCTCAGACAACGTCTCCTACTCATTGTGACCAGACATCTTCCATGGCCCATTAATCTATATGCCTTCATTAGTACTTATTTGTCCTCGGGTTATTTGACATTCTCGGGCGCGGCCCACGGCCCAATACCTATATTTGGGCCCTTCATCCCTACAATATTTATTTAGCCATGACTTTTCAATACAATCCATCTTAACCAATAAGTCATCCCTATAATTAAATTCCACACAATACATCCCATGCTTAAAAAAAAAAAAAACTTTTTTTCCACATCCCTATGATTATGCTTATGTTTTAATCTAATAAATGTATCTTATTTATTGCTCTTTGCTTTTGAATTTGCGTGCAGGATATTATGTTAGAGAAAGTTTACTATAAAGAAGCAAAAAAAAAATATATATATATATATATATATATTTAGATACCCATTTAAGTTCTATGTTCTCTTATGTAAGTTTTTAATTTTTTTTAATTCTCAATTTTCGAACTCATTTTTTATGTTTCGATTTTGGGTTTTGGTTATTATATTTAATTTGTGAGTGTTTTGATTTTTTTAATCATACTATCACTAGGAAAAAATCAGTATTGGGAACTCTTTTTTTTATTTATTTATTATTATTTGTGCTTGCTAGAGCGTAGATTAAAAACCCAAATAGGAATGAACAAACTCATACCAAATCTCATATTAAGAAATTAACACAAAGTACAAACATAATTTAAAAATATAAAAATAGATAAACGCTAATAAAGACTAAACTCTAAACAATTAGAACTTAAAGTAATTTTTTATTAAAATTATTTACTTATTTTATAATTTTATTATTATTATTTATTTAATATGTTATTTTTAATTATTTTTTAAAATAATTAGCTTACATATGAATTTTCATCAAACCGTGCATCGCAGGGGAATAATACTAATTTTTTTTAACAAATTCGGATTTAAAATAGGTACACTTAGTTTTAACCCAAACTTGTATTTTTCCATTTATTAAGTGCACCTAAAATGGACTAAATTGACAGAATGAGACCAATTGGACCGATGTGAACTGAAGTGGAGTGCATGGACTGAAAGGCCCAAGGTGGACCGAAATGGACTAAATTGGATCAAACTAGATGGATTGGACTGAAATGGACTGCATTAGGCTGAAGTGGACCGAAATGGATTGTATGGACCGAATAGGTCAATAAATCTATTTTTAATTATTGGACTATGAATTTTTTTTTTAAAAATAATTAAAAAACTTTAAAGAGAATGTAATATATATATATATATATATATATATATATATGAGAGAGAGAGAGAGAGTGAGAGATATTGGATTACATCACTCTTTTTTTAAATTATATACCTCTTTTTTCTTTTTGTTAAATATCATCTACCATTTGGATTTCAATGAAAGAGAAGTGTTACGACTAAAACATTTTCATACAAAAAATTTGGTGGTAAATTGTTATTGACTCTAATTTAAACCCATTACTGAAATACTTTTTTTAGCCCATCAATAATAGCTAGTAATAACTGGCCACTTAGGATATATTGTGAAAGTGTTGTGAATATAGCATTTAGTTCACCCTTTTTTTGCAATAGATAATTATTATAGAGCTAATTAAGAAGAAAAAAAAAATTCATCAATCAAGATTCAAGACTCTCTGATGTGTAGCCTCGGTCTGCCCTCTTTTGGGTTGGTTTGTTCAAGCCTTCAAGGCCCAAATAAGATCCTCTAGCAGATTCTGTTTGGCCATGTGTTCATTGTATGGGGTTGGCTTTCTAAACCTTATCCCAGTTTAGCATTCATAGAGTTATCACGGTGCTAATAATGTGTTGCGCTAGCTTTTTATATATTATCCAAAAATTAACATCAAAACTATTGAAAACAAAGCTACTTCATATTTCATATGTTAGTAATTTGATGAAATGGTAGAGATACTACATACATTAACTAAGGGTATTGTTTTTAATCACTAGAAAAACATGTAATAAGCACAATTGACAAAAATAAATAAATAAATAACAATATATACAAATGACTTAATTGCTCAATCCCGCCGTGAACCTGATACCAGTATGCGGCAACCATGATGACCCATCAATGAACCGCCCGACGGTGAAGTAATCAGCCGCGGCAGCATCTTGGATAATGTGATAACCGGGCCATTTGATCCGCCCGGAAAGTGATGCCCCAGGCCCATAGTTCCTATACTCACCATACCACAATGTGCTCAAGGCAAAGTCCCATACCACTCAAGCCACCCTCTGGGCTGGACTAGCCCACTCATGTAAGTGTTCATATAAACAGTCCTAGAAAATTGCTTCCATGGCCTCCCTAAATAGGTGGGTTGGGTTGCAAAAACATAGCTATCTTGGATTGCAAACCCAGTACTTTGATGTGGGCTTTTTCGACCTTGGGCCGTGATTGTAACCTTTTGTAATGGCAGTGGTACTCTAGTGAATATTTTGCAATTTTGGAGGACTGCTGCCCCATTGCCAAAAATGAAGTCTATGGTACCATAGATTTTGCATTCACGGTAAAATTGGCGGAGGGAATGGGCATAGAGGGTGTCTTGGTGGCCTTCCACGCTGCACCGGTAGAAGGCGGATTGGTCCGAATCGACACGGAGTGCCACGGCTTGATGATTTTCAGGCCCAGCCGTGTTGCGAAATGTCATGTCCCTCGCTATAAATCCCTTCCCGGAGACGGCTACAAGCACAATAACATGAACAAAAGAAAGTTATTTGTATGCTAGGAAAGAAAAGTGAACATGAATTGAGTAATGTTTATGCAATTATAAAACCGGCAATTAGTAAAAGAAAGACAATAGCAAGCAAAGAAAGAAAAGGTGAAACTTTTTGGGACACAAAATGAGTAATTTTAATGAAGGCATAAAACCAAAAGTCATACAGCTGCAAAGTTTGCATTAGGTTCTAATTTGTCTTGTTTTTTTTTTTTTTTTTAAATGGGTAATCTTCCCGGGCCCTGCTTTGTATCTAGTCTGTAAAGATGATTCCCCCTGTTTCTCTCCTTCTTTTCAATGAATTGCAAATTAAAAAAAAAAAAAAAAGTTATTTAAAAAATATATATTTTATTTACAAAAACAAATCTTTTATCTCACTTTTTGTGTTCTACTTTATACTTTATTAATCACAACTTGTCATATAATTTTTTTTATTATAAAATAGTCAAAATTTAAAATAGAAAAAAAAAAAATCAAACACATCAACCACAATTAAAGTATAAAGCGGAATATAAAAAGTGGAATAAAGAGATTTCTATTCATCAATTGCATGCTAAAAAAGAAAACGTTATAAACATTAACAAAGAACATAAATTGACCAAATCGCATGCATAAAACCATTAACAAAATTAAGAAAGTCATTAACTTGCATGCTAGGAAAGAAAATTGAAAAAAAAAAAATTGGAACATGAATTTAGCAATTTTAATGCAAGAATAAAACCATATAACCAAAATGAAAGTCATTTGTATGCTAGAAGTGAAAAGGTGAAAAAACTTTTGGGACATGAACTGAGTAATTTAATAGAATTAAAAAAAGAAGTAACATATGTGCCAATTGCTATAGGCCATTAAAAAAAGAAGTTAAATAAAAAGGCAAAATAGCTAGGTACTCACCAACAGTTGGGGTTCGAAAAGTAGTCCATCCTTGCATGAAATTCCGATTGCCTGTCACAATGGTCTGTCCCATCCCATCACCAACAAGCATAATATTGGTTTTCTTCTTCTTCATGTCTATGTTTTCCTTATAAACTCCCTTCTTCACATGTATGACATACCTCCTATTACTATAACTTGGAGCTGCGTAAATGGCTTCAGCAATTGTACGATAATGACCACTCCCATCCACTGCCACTATGGTATTTACATGCATACCATGTGGATTGGATTTAAGGAGATCTTGATCACCTTCACTCATCCATTTTGGAAAATCAGAACTTTTGTTTGTTGGTTTGGTATTATTTCGTGGTGGTTTAAATGGTAAGCTATGTAATTGAGTGTACAAAGCCAAAACATTGCCAATAAGTTGGGTAACTTGTACCAAGCTTCCCTTTATGAAGCTTTCAAGACGTCTATCAGTGCCCTCAAAGCCTTCAAGGCATGTGTCTTGGTTACTTAGTGCAGCACTTAACCAAGCTTTTAAATTTCCTTCATAGTGAACGTTCTTGACACCAGCTCGAATCTCCTTCATCTCATCTAAAGACCAAGCCAATTCAGAGACTGAGAAATCGAGAAGCTCTTTGCAATCCTCGATTGCTATTTGTTCGCGGTAACTGACAGACAAAGCATTGAACTTTGTAATGGTTTCAATGGCTTGTCTTGCTTCATTGATTGTAGTCCTAAGTGCAGCACTCAAGATTGAAGTGGGGTTTTGATCCGGGCCTATTTTTTGGAGCTCGGTTTGCAAATTCAAAAGGCATGAATTTTGATTGTCAGTGTTGGAACAAGCTTGTAACATCATGGTTTGCATGGTTTGGTTTGGTACATTTGAGGAGGATCCATGAGAAAGAGCTTCAAGGTGAGGTAAAAGGATGAGAAATATTAGAACAAAATTGATAAAGGCCATGTTTTGGCTATGATAATCAAAGAGTTGTCTAATGTCTATGGTCTTTATGAAAGAGAACATAATATATTTATAAGCAATGGAGGGTACGTGGGGATTGTTTGCTTTCAAAGTAATGGTTCAATCTTTTGAGTTTCAAAGTTACCTTCTTTATACTTTCACCCCACATGAAGTTCTTATACATATGCTTTCTTTTCAGAGCAATTTTTAATATTCCTGCCAACTTTCAGCATGTTGGACAAATAGCTAGGGAGCTTCTCTAATATGATTTCCCCTTTTTCCTGCTGCATGTTGCACAATCAAGGTATCCATGTCCTTGATTCTCAAAAAAAAAAAAAAAAAAAAAGGTATCCATGTCCTTGCTAGCTCACACCCTATTTTCTAGCCATGGTCGAGTACGAAGTTGATCCCTGACCTCAGTTCACACTGGTAGTATAAAGTATCATATATAGGAGGACTAATTGAAAGGCTTACAAATACTTTTGGTCATCAACTTTTACATACAATTTTATTTTGGTTTTAGGGGAAAAAATTACATCAATTTAGTTCTTACTCTTGTTATACACATTTTGGTGTGTTATCCTTGCCATCATCTGGCTCATAGAAATTGTAGATATGGTTAATAGATTATTTATGTGTCAATTAATCACAATTTATTTATTTAAAAAAAAAAAAAAAAAAACCTAACTAGAAAAAAAAAATTGTAATAGTTATAGTAACTTGGTTGGAAAAATAAAACCCCCCATTAGCTCAAAACATTCACCCATTAAATAATATAATAAAATCAAATTTTTTTTTCAAAACCACTCCCTTATCTTTTCCTGCTATTTTTCCTTACTTTCTAGGCAATCAAATATAGCACATACATAGGATAGGCCAATGTAAAAAAATCAACCCCCACAATACATAATACCTAGGGACAGAGCCACACTAGGGCCCAAAGAATCCCTAGCCCCCTTGAGTTGTAGGAAAAAAAATGTAAATATATAAGGGCCTAAATTGGGCTTAAGGAAAATAAAACTTGACTTCTCTCCACAAATCATCAACCCAAAAAATTTAACAAAAACTTATTACAAGAATAAAATTAAAAAATTTACAACTAATCATATGCTTTAAAGTTTTTTTGTTTATACTTCCGGCCTTCTAACTCAAACTTCTAGCTAAGTGCCTAATTATACCTCCAAGCATCCATTTTCTTATCCAACAAACACAGCACACATACACACTACAAATCAACCAAACCCCACAGCACAATACCTCCTAGTACCCACAATCGAGTTCAAGTTGTTCCCACCAATGGCCATGATCCCACAGCCACCAGCCACCGTTGTGAACCCACAACAAAACCGCTACAAACTGCTAGAGCACCATAAACCACTAAGCTCCACTACAAACCAAATGACATGAGCCCAACACTGAGATTGATCGTCAAAGCCTTCAACGGTTGTGACTCGCTACCCAAAAGCCCAATAGCCTCTCTCAATATTGACACCAAGACCCAACCACACAATAGCCCTGAGTGACCCCAAATCAAACTCATTACTTGAAACTCATTTGGTACTTTTCAAAATAGCCCAATCAAACTAGGTGAGTGACCCATTCGATGCAACCATGAATCCCATTTGGTCCTTTTCAAAACGACATATTGTGTCCAAGATTTTGAGATCAAATCACCACGGAAAAATTGTCACATACTTCTTAATAAAATTTAACGTGTATTCCCAAGAAAATTTTCTCAGTTTCAAGAAAATGTTGCACATAAATAGTCATAAATTGAGTAATTTCCATGTTTTTATTACATCCTACCGGATTGAATTCTGATTTTGATCTTAAACTATCAATTTTTCAATTAAAGTTCAGTCAAACCGATCAATATAAATATAGCA
This sequence comes from Quercus aquifolioides, assembly GCA_019022515.1. Lineage (NCBI taxonomy): Eukaryota > Viridiplantae > Streptophyta > Magnoliopsida > Fagales > Fagaceae > Quercus > Quercus aquifolioides. Next base: position 11,903,684 of record CM032330.1, on the reverse strand, counting down.
ATAGCCAATAGTGGTTGGAAAAAAAGAATGGGCATGAAATAAGCATGAATTTTGTATTACATCATGGCGTTGATACTTGATATAATACTTTAAAAAAACTCACATGCACTACTACGACTGTAATGTAATGGACTTTTTCTATTATTATTATTATTAAAATAATATAATGGACTTGATATATTAGACAATTTCAGCAAAAAGAAGATATATTAGACAATGAATCTTCTTGATTATCCTCATTGACTAATAAGTGTGCGGTGACGGTCGAATTGATGTTACATCAAAACAAAGCTTCTTAATCAAACTCACGTACTTTGTCTATGGTGACACCCAATACAAAAGGACACAAGTACTTTTTAATCACGGTAAATATTAATTTAATCTAATGCAAATTTTAGGTCAATTAATCCAACAAGTACAAGAGGACATGATTTTTTTTTTAAAATAACATTGTCGGCGCCTTAGTAGTCTCCCTGATCACATATACACATAGAAAGAGAATTATAAATTAAACATAGATAGCGTGGGAATCCGCTAACAGTAAAACTCCTGCAACCACACATTCATATTTATATTAAAAATTTAAAAATTGAAAAGTTGTATTTAATGTTGCATTCTTGTTAAGTCACGTCAAAATATTTGTTTTAATCAGTCCAATTTGATCCACTTTATTTAGTCCATTCAATCCATTTTGGTGATACTTTGAGAGAGAAGTTGTGTAGAAAGATGAGCAATTCATTAACAATTATGTCACATTCTCAGTGTAATGTTGGTAGTTCTTGATAAAATTATATATATTTGTTTATATTATTAAAGTTTTGTATTTTTTTTTCTTATAAAAGTTACAGATTTACTTATATCTACTTCATCTTTATGTCATTTCAGACATATAGAAGATGAATCGTTTGTAAAAAGTACTAGAAAATAGAAACAAATTCCAATCTCACATTATATTATTTACAAAATATCTCACCTTATATAATAATTGAATGTAAAATGCATTATGTTTCTTTAAAAAATAAATAAATAACTTACAAAATTTAAACACTTTCAAATAATTAATATTGATGGCTTAATTTAGAAAATCTATTATATTGTAACAACTATAATTTGTTATAAAATAATCATATCATTTTAAGAAGGGTTTTGACTAACACTTATAAGTTTTATCTATCATTTTCATTTTTACTTAATAAAAACAAATTATCAAAATTTTCCTCGCATTGCTTGGATCTGTGAATAGTTTCTCTATAAAAGGAATGAAGATCATTTGGTAGAAATCTCTCTCTCTCTCTCTCTCTCTCTCTGCCTACTATCACCCCAAGCGGTGCTATTTCCACCATGTAGGACTCAGCTAAGTTGAACTTCAATGAAGCTTCCTTTATAAATAAATCTGTTGTAGAAGTGTCAACCGAACCAGATAAAGTCCCCCTGCAACTAGCTTCTAAATAAATTCAACACTTCAACTAGTTCTCTACGATGAACATATTTAACACTAAACTGCACTTCAGCACTCTCCAAAACCCTAACTTTGTTGCTTTAGCTAAAGTTTCCCTTACTGCTTCTAATTGCACTTGCATTGAATTATTTAGTATTTTGCATTTCTACTTATACATCCAGTGATCCGGCAAAAATATTATTTCTCTCCTCCTCTTGACATACTGGACAAAAAGTTTCACTTTAAATTCCTTTTGATCCACTCTGATTTTAAAGGAAGATCTCTATGACAAAGTTTCCACACAAACACAAGTACACAACACGCTTATAAGGTAGGTTTAACTTTTAAGGACAAGTTATTGTCCCCATTGATCCTTGACATTCTAATATCCACTTGTTGTATAAGTAGATTAAGATTCATATTGTACAGGGCACTATAACCATTGCTGACCACATAATTTCCTCTACCTGATAATGGCCAAATAAATTTGTCACTTACTATCAACTAAAATTTTCAATGTCCAGCCTGAAAATGCATTCCAGCTTTCCACCCTTCTAATTAAGTTGAAATTAAATTTATCAATCAGCCCTTGGAAAGTCATTATCTAATGCTTCTGAAATGGAATTTGAAAATAAGATATCCCCCAGTCTTATCAACCAACTTCATCCCAATGAGCTATTCTTGGTGTCTTCTATTGCATTTGGACTAAATATAATTTATACAAAAACAACAAAGCCTTGGTTCCAAAATTTGGTTGGATATAAATCCTTAACAAATTAGTTAGGATTAGCTACATGTTACTTGCCCTGACATTTCACAATACCAGTCACATGTTTTCTTAATAAAGTATAAAATTTTATCCTAAACCTTGAAAACAGAAAAGAATCATCCACCAAAAAGATATATGTATATATATGATTAATAGCAGGGGCAGTCCTAGCCAGTTTAATGCCTTTGCATTCCTTGGATAACCCAACTTACATAAGGGTAGAAGACAAAACATTGGCACAAAGGAGAAATAAAGAGGGGTGGAAATGAGTTCACATTGCCTCAACCACTTCTTTGCACTAAAACTTTGGTTGGATTACCATTAACTAAGATTCTATATGACAAAGTGGAAACACATTCTAGAACAAGTCTAATCAAAAACTGGTTTCAAGAAATTCCAACTAACACAATCATGTGCTTTAGACATGTCAATCTTAGTGGCTCCAAAGCAAGACTTACCCTTTTTATGTTTACTAAAATGATTCAACAATTCTTAGGCCAAAATAATGTTATTAGGGATAGTATGCCCTTGACAAATGCATGCTGGAAAGGGGAAATCAAGTGATCCATGAAAGGGTTTAAGGCTTTAAGCCTATCACTAACAATTTGGAAATTACATTGCAAGCATTAGAAGATTGCAGGCGTTCCATCAGGTTTAAGAACCTTAACCTTCAAAGCCCCAAATTGAAAGACATCATTCTTGTCCTCAATTTAGATTGTTACATTCAAGATTTTTAGTAGATCATTTGTCAGGCTGGTATCTTAATCCTATCCAGCCTACTAAAGGTAATACAGATCATAGAAACCAAGACCATTATCGAAGTAAAAAGTTTAAGGAATCTGCATCGAAACCAATATGGTCTTACCTTAAAAAGTATATCTATTAGTGAATTTGAATAGTTTGTCTCAATTGCATATTACTTTCACATGAGAACAAACTATTAGATACAGGATGAGGTTGTCTCAATTACATATTACTTTCAAAATATAATTTAAAAACATATATAAGTTATATATTCTGCCTCACTTCTTAACCCAGTTGCTCTGCCAGTGAACTGCCTTAACCCCTTACAAAGAAAGAAAACAAGAGTGCAAGTGCCAAGAGGGGCGGAAGGAGAAAAGAGAAAAGAAAAGAGAACAAACATGGCAATTTTATGCCATTATGATACAATCTATTTTGGCAACTTGAAAACCCCTAGATTATTTGGTGAAGCCCTTCTCTCCAAGAAAGCAGAAAAACTTCATTGGCAAAACTCATCCCAACTTCTCAACAACCTTCATGAAAACCCATGACAAGAGAAGGTTTCTGACTGACTTATAAATAGGCTTTATGATATGAAGTTTATTCCCATCTAATCTTGCAGCCCCTTGCATGCAGGGTCTCGAGTATCTCTGTAGAAAGTAAGAATCTGAGAGAACCAATTAACTTGGCCTTCTTGATCCGCACACAGCAGGCCCTAAGTGCTAGTTCAAACCCTTTCACTGTGACATTCATGAGGTGCACCAGCTTGACATCCTGCAGCCGTGTTAGGTTCCCCAAAACCATACATAGCCCCACATCTGAGACAGCACAATAGCTCATGTTTATCTGCCACCAATAAAAGTAGTTTAGCTTAACCCATGTCCCAAAATCTGTAATCAATGATCATTTACCATTATATGTTGGCAGACATGTTCATAATCTAAATATGCAGCCTTGCTATTTTGACAAGAGTATGTTAATTAGAAAAAGGAAAACAGGTGGCTTAAAAGATTTGTAAAAATAACTGCTCATAACTTTTCGAACTATCACTTTTCATTTTTGTTTTCATCAAACATCCTGAAAAAGCATACCACCTCAAAAAACAATGCCATCATTAGTATTCTATTTAATGTGCAGCCAAACAAAAGAAAAGACAATTTATGATTTATAAATAGATGTATATAACAACCAGTTCCTGTATTTGATGAAAGTTCCAAATTTCGTTGCATTTACTTTTTATTTAGTTTCATTTATGCAACATTAATTTGCTTAATAAGAATTTCAGCATATTGAGCTAGAGATTTTATTCTGAAGAAGATAGAGCTTGTTAGTGAGCCTAATTTACATGTGAATTTGATTCATATTATCCTATTAAATTCTGACAATATGTAAGGGGAAAAATGCACTGGGAAACTGCGGTGTATGACCTTTGCTTACTTAAAAGGTGGACTTAACATAAAGGCAGAAGCAGAAGCAGAAGCGTTAGCAGTGAGTAGCAGGTGCTGTGAATTTATTGTGGGAGGTGACAATTATAATTGAATAGAATAAGGACCCCTAGGTGACTTTAAAGTGAGCAGTAGACTACTTGAGAGTGGTTGAAAGGTCCTTTGGGTGCCTAACCATTCAAATTACATTCCGATTTCTTTATTTATAATTCAATAGTAATAATGGGGGAGGGAGGATTTGAACCCTGGATATCTCCCTTGGAAATACTAGGAGATGCAAACCAGTTGTGCTACAAAGCTGTTGGTAGAGGGAGACACCACAGTGTGGTTGACTGCATTTGATAGGTTAGTTTCCTATTATGATATCTTTTTCTGTTACCCTTCATCCTTATTCTTCTGTTCTATATATAGATTTGTCTTCTCAGCATATACAAGAAAAAGAAAGGATGGAAGCAATTAAACAAAAAGAACAGGAAGTGATATTGTATTGAAACATCTTGGAAATACAAGAGGAAAATAAGTAAACACCCATGGTGTAAATCCAGTTAAGCTCTATATTCATTACCATACCATTTCAGTTTCCAATTCCAACCAAATCCCCCTTATTCTTTAATCATTGTCACATGCCATGCCCCACAATAGATTTCCTAGAGATACTTTGTTTCACATATGTTTCTTAAATTTTCCTTTGCGTATATTTATTTATTTATTTTTCTAAGCTTGACAGTTGTGTTAGCTAGGAAGTCAATTTTCCTTATTCTTTTAAAGTAAATGAACGCTCATTCCAATTCAAAATATTTAAACCATACCTGTCGCATGTTCCGTGAGTAGTAAGAAAGTGCCCAGAAGCCTGAGTCATCAATCTTTCCACAATGCTTCAAATCCAAATCTGAAAGTTTCTTACAACCAGCTGCAACTGCCGTCAAACCCTCGCTTGTGAGGTTGACAAGTCCACGCATTTCCAGATCAGAGAGTTCACCAAGATGGCCAATGTACTGCATCCCCCTGTCAGTAACTCCATTGCAATATGACAAGTTCAGCTTCATCAAATTCTTGCAACCACTTGATATTGCAGCTAATCCATCATCTCCTATACTCGTACAGCTGCAACACAAAACAGAGATAAATAAATGAATTCACCTTCCCATTTTGCAAACTCTCAATACATAATCAAATTGACTACTGGGATTAAATTACCGGTATAAATCAAGTTCACTAATTTTTGTACAGTTATGAGCAATATAAGCCAATCCTTTGTCTGATATGTTTGTGCACAGTCCTAATTTCAAGCTTAAGAGTTCAGAACATCTTGACAAAAATTTGAGTCCTGCAGATAAGAAGAGCATTACACTTTGAAAATGATTAAACTTTGGCAAATACAATGAAATAGGATCTGCATCAAATTGACTACATTTTGTAAAAGCAACAAAGGCAGATTAACCACAGTTAATTTCATAACACTGGCTGATATAACTTCCAAAGTTTACCTTTATCATTTACCCCACAACAATCAGTCAGATCAAGCTCCTTGAGTTGCAAGCAACATGATCCAAGCTGATCGAGACTCTTCTCAGTGACCTTATCACAAGCCTCTAACTTTAGGGAGACAAGGTTCCTGCAAGAGTTTGCTAAAGCAGAAATCGCTTCATCAGTGATGAAACGGCAACAGGTTAGATTCACGATCTTCAAACCCACACAGCCATATACTAGCTGCATGATGCCCATGTTGGTCACCCCAACACATTTGCTCAACCCAATTTCCACCAATGACTTGCAATTGGTACTGAAGGTTTGGAAGCTTGAGTCAGAAACTTGAGCCCCGTCAATTCTTATCGTGTTTAGATTCTTCAAGTCCTTCAAGCTGTAGAGAACCATTGCTGAAAGCTCCTATGGGAAACCCCGAGGTTTAAGAATTAGTTTAAAATTTCAGTGAAACCAAATACAAGCACCAAAATAGATATAATAATATCCACTCACTGAAAAACAGTATCCTGCATTGAGCATGGCAAGACCTCTATGTCCTCTAACTACAGATATCAAGCCAGAAGAACTAACACAACCACACCTCGATACGTCAATTGCCTGCAGTCCTTGGAAAATGCAAATTAAAATCAATAATTTCTAGTTAATAATATATTTTCTTGAATTGTTATGATGCATGTCAACCAAATTATAAACTAAAATACTGTTCTCAACCATAAAATATTTCACCTGTAGTGATGGGCATCCATGTTCAAGAAACTGCAATCCATAATCATCTAAAAAAGGGCACCCCACCATAGCCAAAAGCTCCAGTTTTGGCAGAGAAGCAATTGAACGAAGAGATTCACTTGTAACCTGAAACCCAGCTATGCATCATATTTCCAATCATAAATATTTAAAAAATAGCACTTAACTTGAAAATCTATGTTTGCTTGCTCAAAAAATTCAAGGGAATTAAACAATACAATAGAAATTTCCGTCCATATCTACATGTTGTTTGGTCTCCAAAATATGATATTCTCACCTCAACTCAGCCAAAATGGTCACATTGTACTCATTTGTGCAGAAAAACCATATAAATCTAGCAGTATATATACTTCAACTCGTTTATAACTCTTCATCTAGCACTTCCTCAGAATCCAAACAGAAAACCTTGAAAACTTAAAAAAAAATAAAAGAGAAAAAAGAAAAATATAAGAGGCATAACCCATAAGGATAAGGTGGCACTATTGTTGTTTTGATATGTACATATATACGAAAAGAGAAAGAGAGAGAAAAATTCACTTTCCCAATTTAGAAACGTCACTCTAAAAAAAATAGCAACATACTGGCAGTCTGGCACTAGCCACTAGCTTCACTAGAGTGGCCTCTCTCTCTCTCTCTCTCTCTCTCAAATACATAAAATTACAAACATGCAACTTTCTTTTTTCGTTTTCTCAGCAACCAAACAAGCATTCGCCAGCTTTTATATTAGAACAAAATATGAAATTGAAGTTCACTACCTTACTTCTCTTTCCCTCAATAATTACCTTCATTTATTCTATTCTCCTAGCACACCCATGTCCCACATAATGAAATACTACTTTCACACCAAAACCCAAAACTCCAATTCCATTTCCAACCCCATTACCTACCCACACACACACCCAGATTAGGAAATAGTTTTCACTGAAATAGTTGTCATTCCCAAACCCAAAACTCAAATTCCAATCCCATTACCTTTATTCCCCTACCACCCCAACACACACACACACACACAATGTCCAAATATTCAAACAAACAAACAAAGAGAGAGAGAGAGAGAGAGAGAGAAACCTTGAGATAAGAGACATCAAGAGACTTCAACTCCAAGCACTTCTTGCACAAAAGATCAACACCCAGATCAGAAATCTCCATGCACCACTTCAAGCTCAGCCTCTCCAGCTTTCCACACCCAACAGCTATCTTTGCCAACCCAACATCACTCACTCCCAAACACTTATCCATCCTCAACTCCCTCAACCCTCTCACACTCGATATAGCCCAAGCCTCTCTATCCCCGTATATCCAACAGTACGACACGTCCAGTACTTCCAGACACGGACACGCCCCTACCAACCTCTCCAATCCCCCGTACCTCAACCCGCTCGCCCGACTCAGCACCAACCGGGTCACCCACCGAGTCCAACTCACCGAGTTCACCGCCTGACTCAGCATCACCGACACCGTCGCGTCCTCGATTCTCGGGCACACAGTCAGGTCCAGCGTATCCAGGTTCTTGTACTTCGACAGCAGCCCATGTAAGAACTCGGACCGTAGGACTCGGAGGGACCGCCGAGTCACTGAGTCGACTCGGAGGAAGTCCTTGCAAACGAGTCGCCAAGTCTTCCTGTCCGATTCAGAGCCGAGTTTGCTGTAAACTCGGACCAGCAGGTCTTCGGTAAACACAGAGAGCAACATTTCTATAAAATGTTTCTAAAAATCAAATCTTTTAGATACAATTCGTGGAAATTAAGGTTTTTTTTTTTATATATATATTGTCTGTTCGTGGAAACTAACGTTTTTGGTTTGAGTTCGAGAAAACCCAAGTTTTTTTTTTGTGTTGAAATTAAGGATTTGGTTCAGGTGGGGACGAACAAGAAGAAGAGCAAAGGGAGGTGGGTGGGTTTTGAATTTGAGAGAGTCCGAAAGAGACTTAATCGGGTTTTATGGGTCGGGTTCATTGTATTGACGGTGAATCGGGTTTTTGTTTCGGGTTGGTGAAGTGAGAAAAATATCGGAGTTTGGTTTTAGCTGAAGAAGGAAGATATTGCAGAGAGAGAGGGGTTGGTTGCTGAGTTTTATAGCATTGAAAGAAGAAACGGAGAGAGAATTATTGGGTGCGGACTTGACTACGGTTGTACTCTTTGTGACTTGCAAAATTTGGTAGATAGTACTTTATTTTAAGTTGGGCAAAGTTATTCAGTTATGTTGGTTCTTAAAATTGTATGTTAATTTGATGTTGTATAACAACTTAGTACTCGTTTCTCAACAAAAAAAAAAAAAAAAATTAGAACTCAAATTTGCTAAATTTGATTTTGGATTAGAACTCAATTTTGTCACACTCAAATTTCCATAACTAAATAACTTCAATAATATGCTTTTCTTCCCTTTAAAAAAAAAAAAAAACAAAACCTTTGCCCCTTGTGACTAGATATTTGTTTGAGTTTGGTGAGGTGGCATATAATTATTGGTTTGGAGGTGTAAGAGCTGGACAAGGCCAAGGATTTGAAATGATTGGGCTGTCCCTAGATTTTATTATTATAATATATTCCCTTATTTCATGTTAATTATTTGTTCACCTCATTTTATGTTTTTTTTTTTTAATTGCTTATTTAAATCTTTAAAATTAAATTTTCAAATGAATTAACATAATTTTTGTTTGGAATCACTTGGTCCAGTATTCTTGCGCATAGGTACCCATTGGAAAGGGTAGATATGCAGCATATGCTAAACACCTATCATGTCCATATTTAACAGATCTAATTTACATGTGCATTTGATTCAAAATTCAAAACTTTGCCTTTTTTTGTTAATTTTTAAATTGAGAATGATTTTTTTTTTTAATGTATTTTTTTAATGAGTCCAAAGAAATCTAATTTTATTATAATGATAGTTGATTTTGAATGGTGTGATACTATGTAGTATACAACTATGCATAGCTTTGGATTTATGTAAAATGAAATGTTATTCAAATACATCATTTTCATATAAAAGCATAGAAATAGGATCTTATGTGTTATTTAAGTAATTTTAGAAATTGATAACCTTTTTTTATTATTAGTTTAAAGCATTGCATCAAATAACACTATTCAAAACTAATTTTGCTAGTAAGTACTGCAATCAATTTGAAACAATTACTATACGCACATGTTAAGAAAGTTTTTAAGCAATGAAGGGTCTGTTTTGAATCCGTTTATTTTACTGAAATTGAAATTTTTTTGGTAAAAGTACTGTAAATAAAGGTAAAAATTAGTTGAAATAGTATAGTGAGACCTATGAATAGTATCAAAAAGTGCAATAGAACTCATAAATAGTACTAAAAATAAATTAAATAATAAAATAAGCTAGCAAATTTCATCATATCAAACGCACACGAATTCTGAATGTATCTGGAAATAACTCTGCTTAACATGTAGTACAAGTTATTGACACTTGTCTGTAAACCGTCCGATCAATCATGGTTCAGTGACTTTTTAATCAAACGGTGAGAAGTGTGTGTGGAAAGACACGTGTCGAGTGGAGGAAGAAGATGGGTTGTGGTGGAAGAAGCAGAGGATAAAAAAATTTATTGAAGTGGGTTAGACTTAGATAAAGACATATAAAGTTGTACGCGCAACTTCCGCGAAATCCCCAAAGAAAAGCTAAATGATACTATTTCGTACGGTGCCGTTCTGTGGAGCCCATCATAAGGTAACAAAAACCGTACATATCTCCGTTTGATTCTAGAAAAGTGGGCTGCCTTGAGTTGAGAAAATAATAATTAACTAAAGAAAGAGAAAAAAATAAAAAAATAAAAGAACAAATACTATATGCTTGTTATCGTATATCAAGCCAAATTGACTGTGATAATAAATAGATGGTCCCCATTATAGCAAATCAAGCTGTGACACTTGGGCCTTTGTTTAATGTCTTAAGCGATGATTGATTATGGATTTTTATTCTAGAGGTAATAAATTTGTGGAAGACTTGCTGGGGATTTTTGAATTTTGACCTTTACTAATCTGAGGGGTCTATCTTGACTCTTGACTCTTGACTCTTGAACCCCCCTCCTCAAGCTTGCCAATGGCAAGAGAATTCATATTCTATTTTGATTTCACATGAGGATGGGCAGTCATAAATTCAAAAATGTATATTTTATAAACACTCTAATAATATTTAATTTCTTGATAGCTTATTTCATCTTGGAAAGGGAACAAGTGGTGTAGCGTTAGATATACAACATTGACTTTTAAATCGTTTATCAAAAAAAAACATTGACTTTTAAATCCACACAAACGTTTTTTTTTATTTCGATGTGAGATGCGTTTCTTCTTTTTGATAGTCTATTTTACAGGGGAAATAGAGTTTTGAAGACTTATAAGTGGTGTATAAATTCTGTAATATTATTACTAAACATTTTTAGGTATGATATCAACTATTTGTAGGTGTTTAAGTTTTTTTCTTTTAAAAAAAAAAAAAAAAACTAAAATGCTTAGATTAAAACATTTGAAATAAATGATTATGATCATAATGAGTACCATATGTAAGATGTACCATAGAGGAATACCATATAGATTCAACCTTTGATGTGTAAGTAAAAATATTAATAGTGAAATTAAATTTTGTTTAAAAGATTGTTAATGGCTAATTGGTGACAATATGCACATTCCATTTAATTGAGGTGTCTTGTTAAATCAATATATGACCAAGTTTAGACATTTATTTCATGCGCATTTCAAATCAGAATGGAGTGCAAGCTAAATTTTTAATCATATGCGCATTTTACATTAAGGTAAAATCAATAAGATCCATTTGTTAATGGACTTTGACATTTTGTAATTGGTGATCATGGATGAGTTGCTAATACTTTTCTTAATTGAATGCTTGTTTCGGTGTGCAAGTTAAATTATTACTAGAAATAGAGGTTAGATTTTAATTAAGAAGTGTCAAAAACCAGCTGGCGACAACATACAATTCGTATTTAATTGACTTGCATTTTGTTTCAAACAGTAATAAGACCAAGTTTAGTCCTTTTTTTTTCTTTCTTTTTTTGTATAGATTTCAAGTTTACGCAAGCTAAATAAGTCCTCCATTAACACAAGGATGCACAATTAATTAGATTCCTTGTGTTAATGGATTGATATCTACTTCATGAATAAAATAAATGGATTGATGTTTAGTGATTATTCTGTGGCTTAAGTTAAGCCCCTTTACTCCCTGGGGCTCAGCCTCACATCACTTGTACCAAAAAAAATAAAGACATCTAGTGATTAATGAATGAGGATGACTCGTGACTGTTGTTGGTAATTGTCTTTATTCAATGGTTGTTAGGATGCACTTCATATTATATGTTTTTTGTATTCAAAGGATTTGGTACTAATTTATACCCAACATGGCCACATTTCATAACTTATACATGAAAAAAGAAGCCAATGAATCTCCCATTAGTCAAATCTGGGTATTACAACAAATAACGTAGCTGAGTTGGAAGTAGTTAGATATGGTTTAATGTTAGCTTGGAATTTGGGCTTTAAATTTGTTATTTTGAATCTTAATTCTACTTTGGTTATGCAATGGCTAACAAAAAACAGTTAATATGCACCATATCTTGTTCCTTTAATTGATGATTGCAGGAATCTTATCGGGCAAGAGTAGATAGTCCATCTTCTTCACGCTTATCGTGAGGTCAACATGGTAACAAACAGACTAGCAAAGAAAAGAAGTTCATAAGAATGCAAATTTTTTATTTATGAAACCTGCCCTATTTTTATTTATGAGCAGTATATTAGGGACAATTTTCAAATAGGCACTCATAGAGAAGTGCCTCTAGCTGAACATGTTATCATGTAATCTGTTTTTTTTTTTTAAATAAAATTCCTTTTCGCACCCCAAAAAAAAAAAAAAAAAAAAAAATCCTTCTTAGTCAAGAGTATTGTGTTTCAGTAGTATTACCTTCAAAATTTTTATTAAATCAACCTCCTATACTGGTGGTAAGCAAAAAACCAGTCTTCTTAATGAACTTTTTAGGAGGTGATAGAAAAGGAGATAAAGCCCATTGCAAAACATATCTACAAAGCTGTTTTGACTCATGTGATGCCATCGTCAATAAACAATGTTGACATCTGAATCTTATGTTCTTGCTTGGCATCTTGCTAACCTATAAAAAGCCATCAACAAAGGGACCACTGAAAAGGAACTAAGCCCATATAGAAGGGCTCCTTTCTCTATGAATTTTCATGACTTCTTGTTTAATCTATATATATTATATTTATATATGTCATCGATCATGATGTACTTCTTAGTTATCCAAAAAAAAAAAAAAAAAGATCATGATGTACATGTACTTCTTCAAAACTAGATTTTCAATTGGCTCATGGTTTTTTTTTTTTTTTGGCTCACATGCCAATATGCCATGAAATATTTTTCATTTTATTTAATTAATTAAATTACAATACTTTTGCTGCAGCCGCCTGGAAAAGAAAAGAATAAGAAAATTCCAAGTCACGTTCTTTCTAGTCTAAATTTTACAAACAATTAGTTCAAAACAACCAAGTTCAACTTAAAATAAGAAAATTTTTATACGTTAACATTTTTTTCCCTTGTTTGTTCCTTTTAAATTCAACAACAATCTCACTTACCGAATCCTGATCCAACTCAGGTTCTCAGTATCTAACCTGTTTTAGACTGGAAAATGTTAACATTTCTGTTAGGTTCTAAGAGCATCCACAGCAGTGGAGCAATAATTATAGCTATTTGGCACCACAACAAACCACTTTATCTATTTTAACTACACACGTGCTGCAGCAGTGGATCTATTTTAGCTTTCAACACAATAAAATAATATAAACACCACAATAAAATAATATATATCCACAATCAGCTATTTATTATTTTTTTCACTATTCATCTTCTCTCTGTCTTCTCCCTCACTGCCCTCTCTTCAACCCACAGCCCCTCACGGCACCACCACCATCACCGCCACCACCACCACCACCACTAGCACTAACACCACCACCACCACCACTACCACCACAGCAGGAAAAAAAAAAAAAAAAACCCACAGCACCACAAAACATGGCACAACCACCGCCAACACAGCACCACAAAACAAACCACTCTACCATCAGCCACACCCACAACAACCACCACCACCACCACCAGTCCACAGTAGGAAAAAAAAAAAAACTCACAGCACCACAAAACAAACCCACTCTACCATCAGCCACAACCAACGCACACCGGAGCACAACCACGACCCAGTAGTGGAGTGGAGGTGAGGGAAGCCACTTCGATCCACGAGGCCGGAGGCGATCGGCGGCGTGGGTTTGAGGCGATCGGCGCTGGGTCGGCGCTTGGGTCTGAGGCGATCGCTGCTAGGCGGCGCTTGGGTCTAAGGCAATCGCCGCTGGGCAGGGGCTTGGGTCGGCGCTTGGGTTTGAGGCGATCGGCGCTGGGCAGGCGCTTGGGTCTGAGGTGATCGGCGCTGGGCAGGCGCTTGGGTCTGAGGCGGTCGGCGACAAGTGGAGGAAGGAGGAAAAAGAAAAAAAAAATGGCGAAGGAGGAGAGGAGCATCGGGTTGAAATGGGGAAGGAGAAGAAAGAAAAAATAAATAAAATATTCTAATCTCAGTGTGAACGCAAAATAAAATAACATTTTTTTTTAGATGTCAGCTACAATACACATCTATTTTTAGATGTGCACTGTAGCGAATCATCTATATTTTTTTGCTTTAGCTCCACTGCTGGAGCACCATTTTAATGAAAGTGGAGCTAAAATATAGCATTATTGTTTTATACCACCACTGCTGCAAATGCTCTAAAGAGTTAGGAACTTATGTATTTAGAACTCTAATTTGTATTGTTGGCAAACCATGATCAAAACAAGTTGTTTAGTCTTATTTAGACTTGCTCAAAGTATGTTTATTTGTAAAACTGGAATCGAGGGATTGCAGATTTATTGGACTAAATTTGTAAGGCTCGATCGATCGAAAATTAGACTCGATCGACCGAACCACGTACAGATTTATTTTTCTGCAGAGTTCCAGTTCAGCCCAAACTCTATTTAAACGTCTTGGGGATCAAGTAAAACACTCATATATATAAGGAAAACCCTAGAACGTTTTTGAGACTTTTGATGAGGGAGATTAGAGTGCCTCTTGTGCCTCCTTTTATTTTTAGGGTTTTCTACCCAAACCTCTCTAAGTCTTTGTTGCTCATATTTGCGATTTATGTGAATCTCTTGTGAGATCTTTGAGAAGCTTTCCTTCACATAAACTTAGGGTTGTCAACATCTTGATGATCAACTTAGTTGTTGCCATTGGAGCTTAAAGAAAAACAAGCGGGGGTGCTTGTATCTTGATTGAAGAGTCCAAGAAAGAAGAAGTCCGTGGATTCGGAGCTTGCACGTGGTCGTGTCAGTAAGTTCTACTGGTGGGTAGCATTAGGAAGTAGGAAGTCGAGCGGGGAGCTTGTAGTCCTTTTGTATGAACTTCGATTCTTTCATAGTGGATTAAGGTTTGCCTTGAGGATAGGTGGGTCAAATCCTCCCCAGGTTTTTACCGTGTGGTTTCCTGGGTGATCATATCATTTTGTTTTTTATTTTCCGCTGCTTTATATTATTGATATGATTGTTTGATTGTTTTAACCTAGAATTGCTTAATTTGACTAAGTAACAACTTGGCTAATTAACTAGGCTACTCAATCTGGTTGGTTTAAGGGGTCTAAATTTCAAACAATTTCCACATTATTCATAGAGCATCCTTGATTGGGTCAATTTTTTTAATACCAGAGATATATACAAAAGAATAAAAATTGGGACATTTTTGTTCTTTTATTTGGTTGATCATACATTTCTACATTCTCAGTCTTCCATATATGGTATATCATTTCTACTTTATATCCCTCAAAATTTTTACATAAAGCTTTTATAGTTTTATGGCTACCTTTTGGGGAAAAAAAAAATTAGGATGACAATTAAAATATTTCTTTTTTTGAAAAATATATATATAGAGGTAGGTTTTGTATTCTTTTTCTAACCTTGAAGAAGGGTCGAAAATAATAATTATAATTAGTAAAAGAGATGTTAATAAAATCTAAATACAAAAACTTAATTAGTAATTTTAGAAAGATTTAAAAAAAAAAAAAACTCTATAATATAAAATTTTAAATAACTATTATTTAATTGATTTTTAAATATTGAAAAGTCTCTCTTAAATTGAAATATAAAAATTTAAATAACTATTATTCCAAGTCGCTATATTGAGTGGACTAGGGCTGTCCAGACCCGACCGGAGCCCGACAACCCGGCAAAACCGCCCGCCGGAGACCCGATTCCGGCCCGAACCGAAGGTCCAGTCGGTCGGCGGCGGGTTTCCGTTCTCAAGAACCGACACCGGCGGGTCGAGTGGCGGGTTTGCTTCTCCAAAACCCGAGCAACCCGAACCCGATCGGAGTTATATAAAAAATTTGGCCAAACTTGCAAAATCAAGCCAAATCCGAGGAGATCTCGACCAAATCAGAGGAGATCTCGACCAAATCAGGCTAGATCTAGTGGGATTTATCCAGATCCGGCCTATTCCAACAATTTTTAGTGAAAAATTTCAGATTCCGGCGAAAAAAATGCAGATACCGGCGAGTTTTTCCAGATTCCGGCTAAATTTTCCAGATTCCGGCGACTTTTTCCAGATTCCGGCGACTTTTTTTTTCCAGATTTCGAAGATTTTTTTTACTCCGGCGCCCGACCGACCCGACCGACGCTCACCCTCACCCGAAACCGACTCGACCGATTTTTCCGGCGGTCGGTTCCGGGTTCCTCCACCCTCCCACCCGACGCCGGCGGGTCGAGTCCGGGTTGGGCCCAAAACCGACCCGGCCCGACCCGTGGACAGCCCTAGAGTGGACCAACATCTCTCGATCATGTAGCTAGTCAAGGCAAAATTTCTCTGCCAATTTGGTAAAAACTTTGCAGTCCTTTTTATTGTCAATTTTTTTCGTAATACTTGAGATATATGACTAATGTAAAAACTGAAGCTGACACATGCAGGACATTTCCCAAAGTCCAAGTGCATGGTCATGAATTTGAGTATCCAGCCTAGCGTGCTTCAGAGTCTAGGTAAATATTGCTAAAATCAAAACATATTTGCGTTATAGGTATTATTTGAAGTTAATTGTGAAAATGAGGAGAGAGATTGAATTTCGGCAACACCGTTGCCGAAATTCAACAAAAGTAGGAGAGAGAATGAGCAAAAGGAGGAAAGAGAAAAGCAATTGTCAGGAACAGTAAAATGTTGAATTTCGGCAACACCGTTGCCGAAATTCATCTGCCCAAATTTCCTGTGCTGCCCGGATGTGTGAGAAGTGCAATAATGCGTGAGCGCCCAAACTTTAAAAAAAAAAAAAGTAATTGTGGCAATGGTATTGCCGAAAATAGTAGGAAAAAAAAAAGTGAATGCGGAAGAATTAAAGAAAAATATAATGTGCTACGTACACAATATTTTCACAATAAATCACAAGTAACTAGTTATTATTAGTTCAAATTTAAATTTGACATTGACATTACTATTTTAATTTAACAATAACAACAAGTAACAACCTGATACTTAGCATTTGTTGTAAAAATATTGTAAAAGTTGTATGCACTTATTATTTCTTTAAAAAAAAAAAAAAATTCCCAATTGTGGCAATGCCATTGCCGAAATAGTGGGGAAATTTTTTCCCCCACTATTTTGGCAATGGCATTGCCACAATTGGGGAAAATTTTTTTTTTCCCTAATTGTGGCAATGCCATTGCCGAAATTGTGGGGAAAATTTTTTCCCCGCAATTTCGGCAATGCCATTTGGGAAAAAAATAAAAAAACTTTTTTCTCAATGTGGCAATGGGAAGTTGTGGGAAAAAATTTTTTCCCCAATTTCTGCCGCAATTAGAAAAAAAATAAAAGTCATTGCCGCAATTAGAAAAAAAAATAAAAATAAAATATTTTTTTCCCCACTATTTCGGCAATGGCATTGCCACAATTGGGAATTTTTTTTTTTTTTTAAAGAAATAATAAGTGCATACAATTTTTACAATATTTTTACAACAAATGCTAAGTATCAGGTTGTTACTTGTTGTTATTGTTAAATTAAAATAGTAATGTCAATGTCAAATTTAAATTTGAACTAATAATAACTAGTTACTTGTGATTTATTGTGAAAATATTGTAAAAATATTGTGTACGTAGCACATTATATTTTTCTTTAATTCTTCCGCATTCACTTTTTTTTTTCCTACTATTTTCGGCAATACCATTGCCACAATTACTTTTTTTTTTTTTTTTTAAGTTTGGGCGCTCACGCATTATTGCACTTCTCACACATCCGGGCAGCACAGAAAATTTGGGCAGATGAATTTCGGCAACGGTGTTGCCGAAATTCAACATTTTACTGTTACTGACATTTGCTTTTCTCTTTCCTCCTTTTGCTCATTCTCTCTCCTACTTTTTGTTGAATTTCGGCAACGGTGTTGCCGAAATTCAATCTCTCTCCTCATTTCCACAATTAACTTCAAACAGTACTTATAACGCAAATATGTTTTGATTTTAGCAATATTTACCTAAAAGACTCCGTGCTTCATGTGAATTACCAATAAGAACGCTGAAATGAGTGCTCCATTGACAAAGGTTTATTCCCATATGCAGGGATTGAGCGAGGACTTGGTATAAACATTTTTTTTTTTTTTTAACTCCAAATAAGTAATCATTTAGAAAGTTAATTTATTTTTAAAAATTTTAAATTTTTTTATTGGTTTCTTGCATGTTGTTAGATGTGTGTGAGTGTTCACTTAGACTAATTAGAATCAGCTTAGGAATTTTTTATTTTATTTTATTTTTTGTTTGTCTTGCGTGAGTTTGTTTTGGGGTGTTGTTTGAGTTTAAGTTTGTTATTGGTAAATTTTGTTGTTAAGCTTGTTAAATTTATTTCAGATTTTAGATTAATAAAATTTTTTTTATAGCTTTTAAAAATATCAATAATATTGTTGAGGGGAGCAAAGTGCAAATTTATTAAAACAAACTGCTAAAATTAATACATATATATACTAAAAAAAATGTTGAAAAAATTTGGGTGGACACTTTTACATAATAAAGAAGTAGCATTTAAAGGTTTTCTCTATGGAAGTAAGCTGACAAGGCTAACCACATAACTTTCGTGTTCTTGATGTTCTTATTTTATGCTTCCCCTTTCGCATTCACTCTTATATATATAACATAGTATAACATCTCGCGTTGCTAATATATTTAACAATTGGGATCAACGGGATGAGTACTCCATTGACAAAGGTTTATTATGTGAATTGAACTTTCACCCCTTACCCTTATTACCACGAGGTTAGATATGAATTGGAGTCACTTAAGCAGGGTCAAGACTATATGAACTTTTTCTTTGATGAATTTTAAGCAGATAAGACTTCAAAAGCAAAGCTCTACGCACTCATTCACTTGGTGTGGCCAAATGGCTTCCACCATGGATGCAAATCTGTAATCTTATCCTATTGCATCTTAATCTATTTAATTAAAGCCTAAAAATCAAATTGCTTGTGGGAATCCCGTGTCACAAAACAATATTATTGCTGATATATCCGTTATCCTAATAGCATATTTTCCCACTCAATTAAGCCAAAAACAACTTTTATGCTAGTCATATTTTCAAAAGGGTCTCTTTATCCATAGTGCACATGCAAGATCAAGTATCTCTTATTCAGATGGCAGGAGCACATGCTTTCTAAGCAAGTAATAAACACTATCAACGCAAAATTCTCTGTATCTTTCACCCATAATTTATAAATTATTGTAGCAAAAAAAAAAAAAAAAAAAATGCTCATCTTCTCATGTTTATTAACTTATAATCACTCGCTTGTACAACTTATCACCGCCTTCTACGGGTGAGTAATTTGAAGCTGGTTGCCTTGTTATGTGATCTGCTCTATCTGATGCCATCACTGCCTTGGCATTATTCCAATACCAAGGTTGAATATAAGGTGAAGTGATAGATGACGAACATGAATAAGGATGGAGTATTACAGAACCGCAATCTCTAGCTCCAAAGTTTGCTTCCTTTAATCTTCTCCTAATTAACAAGCATCCCAAATCTTCCTTCTTCATTTCTGATACACTTCTGAGTATCGACAAGCATAGAAGAAGGACCAATACTGCATCCTCTTCAGGCAACAATTCAACTACCAATAGCTTCCAATTTAAAAGAGCTGTTGCTCTTCCAGTTGGGTTCTCCTCTGTGAATCTAACCAGTGTTACAAACCCCTCCTCATCTTCATCCTCCTCTTTCTTTTCTTCTTCATCCTTGGGTTGGCTTTCTTCATCTTTGCTTTCTGACTTAATGTTCTTTACCTGGTACTGCATTTTTCGCCCTTTCAATAGCCTCACCTGTGACTAATGAATGGTTTCGAATCTAAATTATCAACCAATATATTTAAGATAACAAAGATTGTAAGAAAAACATAAACTTCCTCCCTACCGATGGTTCTGGAGACATTTGATTTTTCAGACAGAAACTCAAGCCAGATGTAGATGTACATGATTCCCACCCTATCATCAGTTCATCTCCTGTTGAAAATTTCCATGCAGCTTTCCATTGTTCTGGTGGTTCTTTTGGTGTTGCCGTTCCAACCACTTTCTCTGTACTAGATGGCAACAATGACAGGAAAAAAAAAATGTTTAAAATTTAGTCTTAAAGATGCAAAGAAGAGCCAGCATAAACATATATGATTTCTTAAGAAACCAATGTCAGATGGTTGTCACACACCTTTGGTAAAAGTAACTAGAAAATCTGTTTCTCATGTATTATGCCTAATAATATGAAGCATAAATTTTTATGGTGTCCTTGCACAAATTTTATGAATCATATGCAAGATGGTTTTTGTAACTCTTTCATTTGTAGTCCAGTTGGGTGCTGAGAAAGACAAGGCAAGAAAAGAAATAAAAGCTTTGAATCTTCTTTTATTAGGCTTTTATCTTTTCTTTTTCTTAGTGGCTATATAATCACATAAAGCTTATTTGCTGAAAGTTGATTAAAGTAGTATAGTTGCACCCAAAAAAAGTGAGGTAAAAGAAATAAAGCTGTTGCCAAAGAGAAGCATTTTCACTCTTCAATTTCAGATAATCAGATTCTGCTCTTGCATCAAATCTCAGCCAGGTACATGTGATGCACCTTGTTCAAAACTAGTTAACTGAAAATTTTTATACTACATACCAGGGGCTTTTCCAATGGAATCAGCAACATAAGACCATGAACCTTCTCGTATCTCTATTATCCTATCCTCCCATTTCACAGCTGAGGGAGCTTCACCTCCTCTTCTCCAAAGTCCTTCTCCCACTCTAAAAGTTGTGTTCAAATTGTGTCAATAAGTAACAGACACAATGCCATCATAAATTCATAATATTCTCTCAAAAGTACCAAAATTGTCTTCCAACAAACAAAGATAGAAGGTTTGAAAGTTTACCTTATTCTAATGACAAAACACTCTCTCCCTGCATGATCAAGAACAGTCCGAGACAACCAACGCCCTTCTTGAGGCCGATACCTATTCATTCTGAGAATAACGTCTGATATCATGGCCCCTGAATCATCAGTGACCCGGTCAGGCACACATTTCAACAAGTATGGCGCTTGAACTGGTGGAGTTATTGAAGCATGAATTCTCAATTCTTGAGCAATTCCTCTTTCCAGAGTTAGAGAAGATATTCTTAGTAAGTCATTCCAATGGAATGTAACAGTCTCTTGCAAGCTACATCCTTTGAAACAGTGGCCACTGCGGTGACGTAGCTCAAGTTTGATTCCCTTGGACCCAAACTCACAATAGAGATGCCAAGCTTTCCACCATGAATCATACTGAAAGTTGGAGATGGATTTTTCAAGCTTCAACTCCCTGTGACATCTTAACATACCAAGGCGGAGGAATTCACTTGTCTGTTGTGTTGCCTTCATCCTAGAGTTGAGCCTTACAAACACACAGACCTGTGTTTAAAATAGCAGTGATGGTTTAAGTTACACAAACATGAAGTGCTTCTATGTATCTTTTGGTGCCCAAAAAAAAGTTACTTGGATTGAAATATCTCTAATTTCATAACAAAAACTCAATTAATTGGAGCTGATTTTTGTTGAAAACATGAATCTCCCTAATAAATAACAAAAGCTCTCATATGAAGCTGACTTTCCCAAGTGAATTACCTCTAACTAGCTTGCTTATGAAAGTACTTCTAATTAGAAAAATCTTGTTAAATCTTACTGAATTTTACCGAACTTCATTCACCATCTAAAACCCATGGCAACATGTTGAAGTGGAGGTTTCAATCGCAAGAATGTATAGTAAGCCCCAACAAAGAACTCCCAAAATCAGCATACCAATATTAAATTAGTTACTATTCTCATAAATTCCCAAAGAAGATGAAAATATCTAGAAGATATGTATTTTACAACATTGTCAAATTATTAGTATGAAATATATTTCATTACTTACAGCACTCTTCCATTGAATCAATAAATATTGAAATGTTTGATCTTAAGATTAACTCACCTCATTTTTGTGAAACTCTCAAATCCTTTAATGTGGTTTTAGTTTGACCACAACTTATACTGAATGCACTTTCTCTATTGGTTTACTGAATAAAAAGTAGAATTCTTTAATTATTGCACAGTCAAAAAATTGACCATGATCCTTCTGTAATTCACAGAATGGTGAACTTCATGTAATGGCACCAGCCCAAGCTTACACAAAACTGATGCTGTTTTAGAACAAGTGGCCCATCTAGGAAACCTAAAGCACCTTTCTTTTCCTACCCTTGACATTGAAATGGGACTTTAAGGGTTGCCATTTATTAGCCCACTATTTGTGGCCATATCCACTGGATGGCAAAAAGCCCACAACCTTTCTTTTTTTTTTTTGAGAAGAAAAAAGCTCACAACCTGAACATCATAAGAAATGAAATTACCATTTAAATCCCCATGAATTTAAGTATGTTGTTTTTTTTTCTCTCTCCTAATTAGTTTATTAATATTATATGATGTTAAAAGACTTTTTTTTGTCCTAAAATATTTTAAATGAGGATAGCATTTTTATAGTGGAATGTCGATTTTGGTTTTATTTTTTTTTTTTTTTTTAAGTTGGGCCCATTGGTGGCATCAAGTCAACTTGGCTTTTCCTGTAGATGGGATTTATTTAATGAAATTAATTATCCCATGAATGATTACCAAATCTTGCTGAATCAACACCATCATGCTAACTCGAAATAAAATTATGAAAAATTTTGTTGCAATTAAGATAGTAATAATAAGTAATACAATAATTTCTAACTACATTTCTAATCCCAATATAGTGTTTCGTTTTTCATTTAAGTACTTTGTATGATATTGTTGAACTATTCATCAATTTCCATTTTAATGGAGTGCGCTGTAAAATTAACTCCGGGAAGGTAGAATAGAAATTAGTATAATAAATTATAATCAAATAATATGATAATGTCGTCAAAATCAACAAACAAGACGTTCAATAAAAAAAGACAAGATGAGCAATAAATAGGAATAGGAATAGTGGAATACCATGTGATGGTTAATAGATCAAGTGCATAAAATATTGGTACAATGCAAAGAATCTTAAGGTTGCCATGAGTCCTGCCAATCTTGGTCACAGACTGCATTATGAAGCAATAACTTTTGGTCTTTTGCCTCACTGTAGAAATTACTTGTAACTTCTAGTATCACATGGCTTGATTTATATATATAAAAGAGCTAGCATGTTGCATTGGTCAAAAAGAAAGTACTCACCCAAGAAAGAAATTATAATTGCGGTTAGTGGGTGCACAGAGAAAGTGGCAACAGTACTTAACCCAACTATAAAAATGCCAAATCATACCAGTATTTACCTTACATAATGGTTAATGCTTGGTAAACAATACAAAGTATGTAGTTATATGGTGGTAAAAATCTAAAGACATCCTTAAGCAAGAAGAGGATCTAAGTTCAGCTCACAGACTTGAAAAAATTCAAAATTAAAAACAAAGAATCACTACCCTCTAAATTTATTAATTCAACATGATCCTTTGGTGCTAAGGTTTAATGTAAATTTTGTTGAAAATCTATCTAAGAATAAACATTTGAAAAAAAAGAAAGTTATACTCAAGATCTGAATTGATGGAACTTAAAATAACATGAAAAAAGAAAAGAAAAAAAGAATTGAAGTAAGTCTAGGCAAACAGTTGTGGTCCTCAACATGAAAACAATCTTTTAAGAAATAGGAGAACCAAATAAAAGACCAAAAAATAGTGAGTGTTAAACTGACCTCTAGTAAGAACCTTGGTAGCATGGACTTGTATTTGGTGTTGACATCTGTATTTGATACCTCCCAGTAAACTGGTGGCTTGACTAAGTTAACCCTATCCAAATCCAATACAACCTCTCCACCAGCTTTCTCATAAGATTGATCAAATGCTCTCTCCCACAATATCTTTGTCTCTTTCATTTCCTTTTCCTTCACACTTTCCCACACAGTTACTACCTTCCCCATATCACCCTCCATCTCCTTCAAGTCCTCTGCATATACTGTTGGGTAGCTCTAATTTATTCCAACCCACAAAATCAAAATTGTACTCCTATTAGAGATACTTATTTTGACTTCGAAAAAAAAAAAGAGAATTAAGTAATAGAAAGCAATAACTCATGATTCATGAGAGTACAAAAAGAATCGATCAACACATAACAAAATGAATGGTCTAATAAATGCGAATAAAGTTAATCCAACAAAAATGAGATAGCATTTTTCTCAGTGTGTTTTCTTTTTCTTTATGGAGTAATACTATTACTAAAAATTTCTTTTACGCAATTTTAAAAAATAAAAATAATCTTTGCCTATAAGTTCAAGAACAAGTTTGGATGTGACATTGAATTTTGACAAAAGTCCAAGATAAATTCTATGACATGTTCTTACACGAGATTTATAGTATAGTTTTTTGGATTGAACAAATAATGAAGTATATAATAATCTTATAAAGCACTGTAAGTCCAAATTAAACCTCTTCTTTAGTTATATATCATTTCACCATAAAATTGATGAGAGATTTATGTGTTTAAAAAGAAAAAGAAAAATCACGAAAGCATCCTAAAGGAAAAGAACATTCATATAAACCATAAATGTGGAAAATAAGAAGAGAGACCTTAATCATGCAAAAGACACAACATAGGAAAAGGCATATATATGGACTAAAAAATTAAAGTGATTTACAAATTTTATTAATAGAATCTGTAAATTGATGTGTATTGACTTTTAGGCACAGAAAAAATAATTTAGAAATTTATTTATTATATTATTTTGGTACGACATCAACCACATTAATTAACACAATAGTTCGTGCTTTGTAATTTTTTTAAGTAAAATTGTTAATAACTTTAGCATTTCCTTTAAATATTTAAAAATAACATAGAGAAATCCAATGAATAGGAAAACCAACCTGATGTGTCAACCACATTAGTAGAATATCTGAGGCAGGCACCAAACGAGCACACTCATCACAAAAACTCTGCACCATGTACAAAAACCCCTTGTACCTTTGCCTTGCTGCAATTAAGTACACAATTTCAGACCTATATGCCTCTGAAATTTTGGAATACAAGAATCTATGTTTTGTGACTTCCACCAAAATTTCTTCATTTGTGACAACTGGGATTGGCATTTCTGAATCGGTTTCATTCTCAAATGGCTCAGATGGGTATTTATGAGTCCAAATATTCTGGCATCTAAGCAGTGCATACTCTTCGTTCTCTTCATCAAAAATTGCTGGCTTTCCAATGAGTTTTGAGAACCTTGATTCGCAATATTGCTGGTAACTCACCTGGAAATTAGAATACTTACAACTTATTAAAGCTTCTTAGAAAAGAGCAGTGTCACAAGGCAAAGGAAAAAACTAAATAAATCAAAACAAAAAAAGTGTCATATGTAACTTTTGAAATATATTCAATGATTTTTTCCCCGAGTAATACATTCTATTTGCAATTAGTACATGAATATGATTTGAGAGTCTTCTCAGAAAAAAAGAAAAGAAAAAAGATTTGATAAATAAATATATAAGATATAGACAAATGATGTCTTCCACAACATTAAAAAGTATTATCTCTCTATATTTAATATATCTGCTTCCATCCTTCAAATGTGTGCATTGTGCAAAAAATAATGCCCCCTAAAGCAAATAGCATTGTTCTTCCATATATTGTAATATGTGTGACGTTACCAAATTATCTACCTAATATAATAATATCTGAACAGGCCAACAAGATTCTCACATCTGTCTAAGGATAAAATTTAAAAATAAATAAATAAAATAAAATAAAATATCACAAGCTGGAAAAGAATAAGTGGAGCAATAGTGCAATACTTGATACACTATTTTTACTACACACTGATTATAACATGCACCCTCAATAGTTATTATGAAATAAATTCTGAAAATTTTCGTTAGGAATAATATTGTTGTTGCTCAAAAAATAATCTAACATTTTGTTTGGAGAATAAGAAAGAAAAGGAAAAAGCATAAGAAGATAAAACATTTATTAACCTACCTGGCGTACCTAGCTCACTTGAGTGAGATTTTATTTTTCATTTCAAGTATCCAAAATGTAGGCATTATCGAAACTTTTAACTTTTTCTCATTCCCCATATAAAACAAATAATAATAATTATTAAAGAATACCACTTTCATTTTCTTTCCCCATGCTTTACTAGCAACCAAACGAAGATATAATGACAAGTTACTTTCCAGCTATTTTTTTTCCATTACTCATTAAAAAAGAGAAATGACAACTTTCTTTTCTTTTCTTATGCTTTCTGAGCAACCAAACAGAGACACATGCAGGTGCAGTTTAATTACCGGGTTCAAAGTGTGACAAAACCAAACCCACTCAACATCAAGAGGTGGAAGAACCATAGGAGTGGTTGACCCCACCACCGTCAGATCAGAAATCAACGGCATCCACAGCTCATCATACCTGAAAAACAACAACAAACACCGTCCGATCAGATTACCTTAACAAAAAGAAAAAAAAAGCACGATGAGTGTAATAACACACAGTTGACCTTATTATTACCTTCTTACAGCTTCAACAACGGTTGCTTTCTCATGGAGCCACTGAGACTCGGCCACAGCTCTCAAGAACCCGATATTTCGCCTTGCAGCCGATACGAGATCAACCCCAAGTCGTATAGTCTCCGCTTCTGAAATTTCGGAGGCGTTTCGACTTTCCGACATGTCGTACAGATAGAGAGAGAGAGAGAGAGAGTTACATGGGACGGTTTGTTTGGTTTAAGAGAATATAAATACGAGGGCTTTTAAGTTGGGAATAGTTAGCCACGTGGCAGGCTCGTGTTTATTTTAGGAAGAAGAGCTTGGATGATACCATTGCTTTATCAATGGCTAATATGACTTTTAAGAATTGAGTAATATTGGGTAATGTTTTTATCTTTAAAAATTAATTGATGTTTTAATTTGATGATAAAAAATCATCTTCAAGAGCGAGAATAGTTGAAAGTCTTAAAAGGAAAAAAAAAAAAAAGAGTAACGAATTTAATAACAATGGATGTGCACTCTACGTATAATACTGTTGGTGAAATAAACATTAGTTACACACTTATTTAACAATTACTTGTGAGGTAATTTTATGCAAATCATTGAATTTATTTATTTATATTTGTTTTGGTTCAAGTGTCTTTGTGTATCGGTTAAGATAAAATTTTATAATATAATCGAATTATTTTAAGCTTAAAATCCATATTTTTATTAAAAATTTGTTTATTTTCCCATGCCGAAAGAACCCTTTCAAAACCTTTTTATAATGAATGTATGTGGACAACTGATAATAAGAATATTTATAATTGGTTGTTTTTTTAATAAGAGACCTAATGATTTTTTTCTTTGATTATAATTATTCAAGACGTGCTGTGCTTATCTTTACTTGTCATATGTAATTATTTTTGACACCATATGTTGGTGCCATTTATTTAAAATAAGTACATGCATGTGTGTATATATATAACATATTTTTTACACTAAAAAAAAAAAAAGAATAACTAGCTGTTTGAAGAATGTATGGTGATTTTGTGAAATGACCAACATGATGTAAAATTCAAATAATTCTTACCGAGAGAAAAATGAATTTGGATGAATTCAAATTCTAAAATGTACTACAAAAATTAATTATGCTGCAGAATATATAAATCTTAATTAATTAGTAGTATCATATATATATATATATATATATACTACAACTTGTGGAATCAAATATATATGGTGGTCTGCACAAAATTAAATAAATAAATTTATGTCAAAGGCAGTGTACTTTTTCTGGGTTTTACGAACACAAAAATAATTGAATCCACATGTCCACATGTGGCTGCAGAGATTGATGAGTGTCCATGACAAGCCAAACCAAACCAAAGTAGCAGCTATAACCATGAGTCGTGATGAAGTAAGGAAGCACTATACAAAAAGATGACCCATAGTTGATGTGGACGGCCATGTTTTCTTCTTCAACTTTTCATTCTATGATGAATCAAATTCTGGGGATTCACCATACAAGTTGGTGCCCACTCTACACGTAGCACTACCTGGTCCATGTTGATGAGGAGAATATTCTGTAATCTGTTTGCCAAAGAAATAAAAAGTTGAAGAAGTTAGATTTTATGAGAAACTTTTATAAGCTTAACTAAGAGGTAAAATTAGTCAGAAGACTCAAAGATCACACGTATGCCATAAGAACACTAGGTTAGCAAAAGTCTAAGAAATATATATATATAATTTTTGGGTAATTATAAATTTACATTGTATTAGCAATGTAAAATTTAGGCTAAAATACAAAACTCGCTCTCTAAGTTTCACTACTTTTCATTTCAGTCCTATAAGTTTCAATTCTATCATTTCAATCCTCTAAGTTTCAATTCTTCTCAATTTAGTTTTCTGTTAACAGCCATCCATGTCTGCCGTTAATCATATTTAATTTTTTATTATTATTTATTTTTTAAGTTAAAAAAATGTTAATTTAACATTAAAAAAAAAAAAACCCAGAAATTAACCCTCACCCTCGTTGTCCATCACTCCATCCCCACACTTGAAGAACACAAAATAGAACCCAACTTTTTTCAATTGTCAGAACATACTTTAACGACAAAGAGCAAGTAATGACCGTGGTTTTGTTGGGTTGGCTCAGTTCCAAGACCAAGCACCTCAAGAAATATGTGGAGTGGTACAATTCCACGGGCTTTCATGCCTTCACTTTTGTGGTTGATGTTGGCAAGCTGTTGTGGTTTGATTTAGGCCAAAGAATTGAGCAGTGAATTGCAGCGTCGGCGAACGAGCTTGTATCCTAGGTTTCAGATAAGGAAGAGAATGATAGAGAACGCTGCTTGGTTTTCCACACATTCAGCAATACCAGTTGGTTTGTGTAGGTTGATTGCTCTCTTAAAACTTAAAATTAAGCTTTCATTGGTTTTAAAGGATCTAGTGTCGGCATTTATTAATTGTTGTTTGCCTTGGTTTTTTTGCAGCTACGGTTCCATTCTTGAGATTTTGAAGGGTAGTGAAAGAACTGATGTTGATGTAAAAGGTTAAAGGATGCACTGTTGATTGGAGCAGCGGAGCCCTTTAATCCTACTAGTCTAATTTTTTTTTTTTTTTTTTTTGGTGAATTGGATAATATATTAAAACAAACTAAGTGGTATTCACCACAATATTACAAACACAGTTCTGGGTTAAGCCCAACTTGTCCGAATGCAAAAGATTAACAATAAAAGGAGGCGGAGACTCAAATATAGTAAAGTCATCCTCCATGTTTGTTCCAAACTTTGCGAGGGCGTCCGCACATCGATTCGCCTCTCTAAAGCAGTGAAGCAGCCGGACCTGAGGGATGTTCGTCATAAGGCTCTTGCAGTCATCAACAAGGGAAGAAAACTCCCCATTAGTATGGGTGGTTTGAGATAATAAGGATATCACAACTGAGGCGTCAACCTCTACTTGTACCGCCTCAAGTGATAGAGCACAGCACCGATATAACCCGTCACGTACAACCCACAGTTTCATAGCTAGGCTTGAAGTAAGGCCAATTGCCCTTGCAAAGCTCGAGATCCAGTTACCATGCCAGTCACGTAATATTCCACCACACCCAGCCAATCCCAAGTTCCCCTGTACCGAACCATCTGTGTTCAGTTTTACCCAACTCACAAGGGGTTTCACCCACCCAACAGCGATAGTGGACGTTGACTAGGGACTTCCATGATCCAGAACACAAAACCAAAACTCATAAACCTGTGCTTCCACGATTTTATACAAGTTCCGAGGGGTTTGAGTAGGTTGAAATAGCCTTTTATTCCTAGTGAGCCATAGGTGCCAAATGCCAAAAAGAAAGAAATGCGCCCATGAGTAATTTTTTCCCTTTGCAAGCACATTACATATCGGGCTTTCTCTTTAATCCAGTCCATAACTTCCATCCCTGCAGTGTGGAGCATTTCATCAGGCCAATTAGACTCAGCCCAGAACTCCTGAGCTGTTGTGCAGTCCCTTAGAACATGGCCAATGGTTTCAAGCTTGTCATGGCACATGTCACAATACGGTGGTATCTGAATGCCTTGCTGGGCTAACACATTCTTGACTGGTATGCTATTGTGATAGCATTTCCAAAGAAACATCTGGATTTTTGGCAAAGTTTGTAGTTTCCAAATCCAGGCACCCCGAAACCCACCATCACTGTTATTAACACCACAAGCAATGAGGTAGGCACTTTTGGAATCGAACTCCCCTCTCGGGCTAGCAATCCAGGATAGATGGTCCTGGCTGGATGAAGCTGTCCTAATAGGTGTAGCCTTGATGGATTGGCTAAGAGTGGGAGGAAAAACAAAGGACAACTTGTGCAGCTCCCACATGCCGTTTGTATGGATATTGCAAACCCGGAAATCAGCCTCACCCTTCTGAAGTGGGCCCTCAATGCATTCCCTGACTGTTCCCATGTCCAACCACTTATCCTCCCAAAAGGACAATTGGCTGTTATTGCCAATGGACCATTTTGAGCCCTGTTCACAAACAGATGCACCCTGAAGAATAGCCTTCCAGGATCGAGATTTAGGAGCCTTGCTCCCAATAGACCTCCTTTTATATTTGAATTTCAGCACTCTAAACCAGAGCTCATCACTTTCTTCCTTCATTCTCCAGCAAAGTTTGGCTGCCAAAGTGGTATTTCTCTCCTTTGCAGCGTGTAAACCTAGCCCCCCCTCTGGTTTTTGGCTTAGTAACTTTATTCCAACTTACCATATTGTGTTTTTTCTTCTCAACAGTAGACCCCCATAAGAAATTTCTGCAAACCTTGTCCAAGTTTGTATGAATTCTGTTGGGAAATTTAGACCCCGGTTGATAGAATTAACAATTTTTAAATCCAAACACACGCAGCGGAAGCAACAAATACACGGATCTACTTCAATCATGAAAGATAAACATGTAGCCATGAATTCTAGAATAAAGAATAGAAAGCGTACCTTGATGCAGTGAATTTCAAAACCAAATTTGAGAATACCTTTAATCTTCATCTCAATTCCACATGGTGCCCAAGATGTGTGGTCTCTCAATCAGTCTTTTGTACATAGACTCTCAAAGAAAAATCTGTCTTCTTCTCCTTGTGGAGAAAAACTGATTTCTATTTCTTTTTATCTTACGTACGTTAAAACCATTCTCATAGTTTCTTTATTTAATAACACTTATTAAATAATGACTGATTTCTAATTGGGTTAGCCTTTTGGGCCTACCCAATTGGGCTTTAGTTTGTGGCTTGAGATGGGACCAAAGGGACCAATAAAACACTAGCTCCAATGGGCCTTGGGCTTTTCTATCAACTCTTGACAAGTCCAAAGTTACCATTAACTATATTCAATACCACTATAAGAATATAATTGCACTCTAGGCCTTATCTATAAATTATATCCCAAGACTTTATTATACATTCAACCCCTTCATTAAAATATTCATAGTAATACAAAGTCATTAATATTGACTGCCACTTTGAAGATTACTACATCTTAATCCTTGAGTACCCGGTTTAATCCTTTATGTTATTCATAATATATTTATGAAATCCAATTCCATAAATATATACTTTAGTAACTCCTTACTAAAGTGGTTGGGCCCAACACTCTGAATAACCAAACCCATTAAACTTATCTCAAGGGAATATTTTATATCTCTGTTAAGAGATTATGAATTCCATCTTGAGAATATATGTTCCATCAACACTAAATGCGGTTGCCCAACATACTGAGGTTTTGACCATAACTTATAGATCTCACTCCTGATATATCAAAGCAACCTACATCTCATGATTAGGTCCATTATTCTCTCAGGGTTTAGAGTTGATGTAAATAGAAGTCGTGAGCTTTATTATTCATTTGACAGTCTTTAGGAGAATAATAAATCTCACAGCGGTCCAGTTCAATATGTCTTAACTCTTAAAACATATCAACATACCAACTAGAAGTCTCCACTTCCATGATCAAGACAAATCATCTTAGTTGATATGTTATAGTCTTCGCAGATGAAATGCCCAATTTCATCACCGATTACGAACTAAAATTCTGAGTTTACAAAGAACTTGTGATTTATATCTTTCTGTGACTTTTCACATAAATCACATACTATGCATCTCATGGACTAAGATAATGTCCTATTAGTTCATAAATAGTCTCATATAATTAAACAACTTAATTATTCATGACATGCCAATAAATTGAATTTCAGGGCACAAACCCTAACAGTTGTTAATTAGATTTATTAAGAATAAACCTTGTTAAAACAAACAAACATCAATATCATGTCAAAATCATGCAGTGGAAAAATAAATAAGACAAGATATGATGATCCAGGAAAACTAATGAAACAAACTAGTTTCACAATAAAAAACCTGGGGCGAAACCTTCCCGAAAAGCAATCCGCTATAATGAAAAGAAGTTTTAAATCTAGTACAAAACCTTTGTCCCTAGACTCCACAATCCCTTAGATGAACTTATAGTAGAAACCTTCTATTGCTTCAAAACCTCTAAACTCTTTAATATATGAACGCCACCATTTTTGCACGGATCCCAGTACGTGACTAACTCCTTTGCACGAATCCTAGTACGTGACTCACTCACCAACTTGAGGAAGAAGAATGTTGGTTGCAAAGTTCTTCACTTCATCAACAATAAAGATCAAGAAGCACTTGGTTACAAAACCCTAAGGCGCAAAGACGCAGTAGCTTCCTTCAAAGAGAATAAGGTCTCGGTCACCTTTTGCATGTGGTCTCCTTGTATTCTATTATATGACAGCCTCTAAAATAAGCCTTATATATGTCTAGGGTTGTGAGAAAAAAAACCCCACACAAATACAAAAACCTGGCCCAAAAACAGAAATCTGAAATTCCGTAACCTCGATAGATAGCAGCTATCGAAGAGGTGTCCAAAAGGTGTCGAGGTTTAATGAATCTCAACAGATAGCAGCTATCGAGAAGGTGTCGAGAAGGTGTCGAGGGGACAGAAACTTTCTCGATCGATCGACCAGCTATCGAGAAGCTATGAGATTGCGATAAGAATCAGCTGAAGAACTCGATAGATAGCCAGGTGTCGAGGAGGTGTCGAGAAGCTATCGAGCTATCTGTTCGCAAGCGTCGAGCTATCTGTCTAGCTTTATTGAACACATTTTCTTCACTTGTTTCTTGGTTAAATCTTCATTACTTTAATACTAGACTTGAACAACATGTTTCTTCAAGTATTAAACACAACTTAGATCTACCCAAATACAAGTAAAGTGCGTTTTGTCAAAGGATTAGCCAACTACATAAAATAGTGACATATGTTCCTAACAAGTGAAACACATATGTCCTAACAATCTCCCCCTTTGGCAATCCGTGACAAAACCACAACAAACAAATGAACATATGAGAGAAGTCATAAATCACTCAACTCATATTCACTTGTTGAATACAATAAAATCTATCCTAACACAAACCCTTGAAAAACTTTGCAAGAAAAGAGTTTATGGCAAGTAGACTTTGACAACCTGTATTTCTGAAACACTTAAACAAAACTCATCAAGGCATCTTAGTGTGAAACAGAAATAATAGATTGCATACAAGTAATAAGAAACATGTGTATAAAGATAGAAAAGAAACAACACATGTAGAGGTAGGTGAAGAAGACATACATCAGCATATAAATATCAAAGATAAGCACAATGTATGTAAACATGGTCACAAGACCGGTGTACAAGAAGAAGGAAGTAAGCACTCCCCCTAACAAGATGAAACACATCTCCCCCTTACAAAGGAATGTATTTCTCCCCCTAACATGTAGAATCTTATAAAAAGAAACCACATTCCACAATTTCTCCCCCTTTTTGTCATGATTGACAAAGGGTACAGAAAGCTAGAAAGCTTCACCCGAGAAACATAAAGATGATCAAGGGGGCACAAAGAAATCCATATAAATGCATGAATGTAATGAAACAAGATGCTATGGATGACAAGATAATAGAAGGATGCAAAACATGTGAAAAACAAGAAAAATGTTAAGCACATAGATCCCAAAACACACACACACTAAACAAGTCTAACCAATTTTATATTTCAAAAACAAGTCAAGACAGTTTTAGTGAGCATACATTAGCACATGTAAACACTTGTGATGGCCAAATCACATTGTACCTGCACATGTATCAAGAGTAGCAAAGAATATTGCGTGTTGTGTGTGAAAAACATCGCAAGATTGCATATGTGTATACATGTTATGACGATCTGAGATATGAGAAAATAACTTTAACTCACACACAATCATAACTGTTTGATGGGGACTATCACCTTCGAGGTACATCCTATAACTCCCACATCTCCTAGAAAACACGCTTGCAATCATATTTAAAGCATTTTAATCTTTTAGCTTTATATTTTCTTTGCATATTTTCTTTTAAGCATATCATGCATGGGCATAAAAAGAGAGAAAAGAAATACCCAACATGTTAAGTACAGACATTGCACTTTTGCTATGCCGAAGCATACGGATGTCTGTGACACTTCACTTTTGCTATGCCGAGGCATACAGGTGTCATATTATGATTGGCGGGCAATAGTGGTGAGATGGTCATTTATGCCTTTCTCTTAGGATTTGCTAGTCCTACCCGTCAAAAAGAGTGATATGAGTGTTAAGTTTTAAGAGATAACTTAATCTTACTCATCACAAACAAAAGCCACAAAGCTCACTTGCTTAGTTGTGCATAGAGATGCTCATCTAAGCTACAAAAGATACAAAGTTTAGAAAACTTTGTTTCAATGGCCATCCAATGTACACAAGTACCAATGTACACAAAACACACACTGTTTTTGTATTTTTCAATTTTTCAAATTTTTATTTTGAAAACAAAAACAAAATAAAAACTAAACAACCAAACAAAAACAGATAAACAACATGAATGCATGAAAGAAAGATGCATATGCATGAAAACATGATAGAAATATGCAGATGCATGAAAGCATGATTCTAAAAAAAGATAAGAAATCAAGCAAGAAAGTCCTACTTTAGATAGAAAGAAACAAAGCAGAGGACAAACAGAAAAGACAATTAAGTCTTAGGCTCCTTTCTCACCCACATAGCATGAGTCTTTGGCCGTGAAGATGAAAAGGCACGTGTCCTAGTATGTCTACTAAAGGACATAGAAGAATTAAAATTCTCCTGAAATTGAGTTAAAAAGCTCAAGGCTTTTAATAACTCTCCAAACAAAGGTGTAGGTCCTTGAGAGAAAACCTGTGACCGTTTGGACAATTGCTTATGAGGATACAACTTAAAGCAATTAGGACGAATGTGTCCAGCAACACCACAATGATGACAAACATGAGGTCTAACAAAGGATTTAGAATTAGCCAGATCAGTTTTGGATTTCATACCTTTATCACCTTTAGATTGTGGCACAAAGATAGTCCTTGATCCAAAAGCCGTGGACGAGGAGGGGCTGGAGGAAACAGCATATCCTAAGCCAGTCTTATCAGAACTAGGCTTTTAAGCACTCAAGACCTCATCAAGCTTTGCACTAGACATCCTCTCTATTTGAGTTCTAGCTTGACTAAGCTCAACTTCAAGATTTTTGACCTTCTTTTCAAATGAGGTGTTCTCCACAACAAGAGTCTCAACTAACCTTGTAGTCTCATCTAGTTTGACTAACATATCAGCTTTTTCAGTTTTTATCTCATTAAGCTCTTTTCTACAAAGATGAGAAGTCTTTTCAGATTTTATGAATTCAGTGCATAGCTTATCATAGGCTTCTTGAAGGGTCATCTTCTTAGGTACTTCATCATCAGAAGAATCCTCACTGTCACTAGCACTCTCCACAATCACCTTATCGGTTGAGGCAGCAAATGCCATAACGTGACGACATTCATCCACAAACTCATCAGAAGAGTCATCCTCAGTATCACTCCAAGTAGCAACCAACCCTTTATCTTTTGACTCATTGGTCTTTTCCTTCATGAGGTAGTTTGGACATTCTATCCTCATATGACCAAAACCTTTGCACTCATGGCATTGAATAAGGGGTTTTTCATTCTTGTCCTTCTTAGAGGATTTAGGTTTCCTAGGAGGTTTGCCTTTATCCTTTTTCGTAAACTGGAGAAGCTTGATAATCTCATCAGTTATGAAAGTCAGATCCTCATCCTCATCTTCATCTTCATCTTCACTTTCATCTTCATCTTCAGAGTCCTCAATCTCTTCCTCTATACCCTTAAGAGCCAAGTTTTTGCTCTTTCCACCTTTTCCCATTGAGCCTAATCCCATCTCATAGGTTTGAAGGTTCCCTACAAGCTCGGTCAAAGGAATTTGATCAATGTCCTTTGCTTCTTCAATGATAGTGATCTTGGCATGAAATCTTTCAGGTAAGGACCTAAGAATTTTTCTAACAATCTTGGATTCTGCAATACATTCTCCAAGGTTGAAGGCATAATTCACAATATCCTTGAATTTGGCATAGAACTCATCAAAGGTCTCGTCTTCCTCCATTCTTATTTCTTCAAAACTGCTTCTGAGTTGTTGAAACTTCATAGTCTTTACTGCCTTGGTGCCTTCATAGGTGGTCTCAAGAATAGTCCATGCTTCCTTGGCAACTTCCGTGGATGATATCTTCTTGAATTTCTCATTGGTCACCCCACAAAATAGAGCATTCAAAGCCCTACTGTTGAAATTTGCCGCTATGATTGTTGCATCATCCCAATCCACCGACGTTTCCTTTGGCTTAATCCAGCCAACTTCAACAGCTTGCCATACCTATTCACCTAGGGCCTGCAAGAAAACTTTCATACGAACTTTCCAGTACGCATAATTAGTTCCATTAAATAAAGGAGGTATAAATAAAGATTGTCCTCTATCCATGACAACAGGTGTCAATGGATCACACTCAGGAAATTAATCCAATCAGAGTGAACCCGCTCTGATACCACTTGTTGGGAAATTTAGACCCCGGTTGATAGAATTAACAAGTTTTAAACCCAAGTTGTTAATTAGATTTATTATGAATCAAACTTGTTAAAACAAACAAACATCAATATCATGTCAAAATCATGCAGCGGAAAAATAAATAAGACATGATATGATGACCCAGGAAAACCAATGAAACCAACCAGTTTCACAGTAAAAAACCTGGGGGGAAACCTTCCCGAAAAGCAATCCACTATAGTAAAGAGAAGTTTCAGATCTAGTACAAAACCTTTGTCCCTAGACTCTACAATCCCCGTAGATGAACTCACAGCAGAAACCTTCTACCGCTTCAGAACCTCTGAACTCTTCAATATATGAACGCCACCTTTTTTGTTGCACATATCCCAATACATGACTAACTCCTTTGCACGAATCCCAGTACGTGACTCACTCACCAACTTGAGGAAGAAGAATGTTAGCTGCAAAGTTCTTCACTTCATCAACAATGAAGATCAAGAAGCACTTGGTTACAAAACCCTAAGGCGCAAAGACGCAGTAGCTTCTTTCAGAGAGAATAAGGTATCGGTCACCTTTTGCATATGTTCTCCTTGTATTCTCTTATGTGACGGCCTCTAAAATAAGCCTTATATAGGTCTAGGGTTGTGAGAAAAGAAACCCTACACAAATACAAAAGCCTGGCCCAAAAACAGAAATCTGAATTTCCGTAACCTCGACAGATAGCAGGTGTCGAGCAGGTGTCGAGGTTTAATGAATCTCAACAGATACAGCTATCGAGGAGATGTCGAGAAGGTGTCGAGGGGACAGAAGCTTTCTCGATCGATCGACCAGCTATCGAGAAGCTATCGAGATTGCGATAAGAATCAGCTGAAGAGCTCGACAGATAGCCAGGTGTCGAGGAGGTGTCGAGAAGCTATCGAGATATCTGTCCGCAGGTGTCGAGCTATCTGTCCAGCTTTATTGAACACCTTTTCTTCACTTGTTTCTTGGTTCAATCTTCATGGCTTTAATACTAGACTTGAACAACATATTTCTTCAAGTATTAAACACAACTTAGATCTACCCAAATACAAGTAAAGTGTGTTTTGTCAAAGGATTAGCCAACTACATAAAATAGTGACATATGTTCCTAACAAGTGAAACACATATGTCCTAACAAATTCTACTTGGTAAAATGCACCCTTGCATGCTGTAGGAAGGAATGGCGGACAACATGGCTTTTGTAAGAGTTAATCTACCAGCCATGGAGAGTAGATTTGCTTTCCACCCCAGAAGTTTAATTTGAACTCTTTCTAGAACGAAGTCAAAATCCCGAGTGGAGGATCTCTTGTGTTGGATGGGGAATCCAAGATATTTTCCCAAGTTGGGAGTTGAACTGAATCAGAGGGTATTACAAAAAGAGTCACGGGTCTCCTATCCAACATTAGGCGAAAAGAAAACCTTCGACTTTGTCATATTGACTTTTTGACCCGATAACTCACAAAAAGTATCAAGAGTGTCACGAATGCTCTAACAGTTCTTCATATCTACTTTAGCAAATAATACCAGGTCATCCGTAAAGAAGAGGTGCGAGAAAGATGGCCAACTTTGGGAGGATTTGAGTGGGTCCCAAAGGTGGGAAGAGCACTGATCAGCAATCAAAAACCCCAACACTTCCATGCAAAAGATAAATAGATAAGGAGATAGCGGGTCACCCTATCTAATTCCTCTTAAAGAGAGGAAAGGATCAAGTTTCCCACCATTAAATAGGACTGATATAGAAGATCCTGAAATGTAGCTCATTATGAGCTTTACCGTGTCCTGAGGGAGGTTGTAGAGGTTGAGCACATCTCGGATAAAATGCCACTGGAGTCTATCTTAGGCTTTCTTAAGATCTATTTTTATTGCCATATACCCTTGGCTGCCCTTCTTTGTGCTCATAGTGTGAATGAGTTCTTGCACAATGATCATATGATTAAGCCCTTTCCTACCCGGTACAAAGGCTGCCTGTAAGGGAGAGACCAACTTATCCAGGAGAGGTCTAATTCTCTGGACTATAATTTTTGTCACAATCTTGTAAATAGTGTTACAAAGGCTGATTGGTCTGAAAAGGCTGAGGCAATCA
Organism: Quercus aquifolioides; assembly: GCA_019022515.1. NCBI lineage: Eukaryota > Viridiplantae > Streptophyta > Magnoliopsida > Fagales > Fagaceae > Quercus > Quercus aquifolioides. Next base: position 11,864,475 of record CM032330.1, on the reverse strand, counting down.
GCACCTGTACACTTAGGTATGAGAGTGATCAGGGTCTGGTTAAGATTGCTTGGCATGATCCCAGAGTTAAAGATTGAGCAAACTTCCCTCACCACCACCTCCTGCACAGTATCCCAATTCCTCTGATAGAAACCTGCATGCATACCGTCATGACCAGGAGCCTTGAAAGGCTTCATGCTCCAAAGCCCATCTTTGACCTCCTTTGCTATGACAGGGCAACTAAGCAACTCACCTTCCGCACTTGACAAACTAATAGACCAGCTTGTGACATTCCAAATAGAGATGGGAGCAAAATCCTTGCTAGTAGTGAACAAGGAGATGTAGCCCTCTCTAATAGTAGACGCAATGGCCTCCTCATTGTGAATCAAGTTCCCCGAGCTGTCCTTGAAGCAGAAGATCCTATTTCTTTTTCTTCTGATCAGAGCTGAGGTATGGAAGAAGTTAGTATTTCTATCTCCCTGAATCAGCCAGTTATACCTGGATTTAACCGACCAGAACTCTTCTTCTTGTTGACTTATAACCCAAAATTCCTCCCCCAACTCTCTCTTCAACGCTAAGAGGTGAGCATTAGGCCCATTGGCCAGTGCTATTTGTAAACCCGCAAGCCGAGCCTCCACCCTCCTCTTCCTATGGAAAATATTCCCAAAAATCTCCTTGTTCCACAGTTTGACTGCCTCAGTAAAATTTGAGAGGTTTGTGCTGAGACTGAGATTACTAGCCCAATTGTGGGTAAGCACATTTGCAAAGAGGGGGTGAGACATCCAGACTGGCTGGAACCTGAAAGGTCTGGTCAGCCTAAGTGAAGGAGGCTTGTCAAGGCTGAGGAGAATGGGGCAGTGATCAGAATGCACCCTTGTGAGATGCGTAACTGATGCTTCCGGATAAAGATCAGTCCACTCCTGGTTTGCAAAAGCTCTGTCCAGGCGTTCTTGGATGAAGTAACCAATTTCCTGTTTATTAACCCAAGTGTATTTCGGGCCCTGGAACCCCAAATCAATCAAGTTGCACACATCTAAACAATCCTTAAAAATCTGAGCTCTTCTCATGTTTATTGGGTTTCCACCACACTTATCAGCGCTAGATAACATCTCATTAAAATCACCTAGCATAGTCCAGGCTAAATTATGCATCCCAGCAACTTTTTCTAAATTCTCCCAAAGTAATCTCCGTTCAGCAAATCTAGGGCTAGCATATATACAGGAAAGAACCCAAGAAAAGTTAGAGGAAAGTACCTTAACAATGACGTGAATTTCCTGCTCTGTCTTCGCCAACTGCGTGACTTCCACAACTTCTGAGTTCCAGAGAAGCCAGAGTCCTCCAGCATACCCAATAGTATCCGTGTGAATGGCTCTGTCGAAAGGGAGTCTATCAGTGATGTCTTTTGCCCTCTGACCACCAATGCGGGTCTCCGTCACAATGACAATTGAAGGATTAAACTTACTCATCAGACTATCCAAGGATTTTCGAAAACGGGGGTTTAGAGCCCCTCTGCAATTCCAGCAAATAATATTCATGGTCATTGGGTGGATAATGGGTGGGTCCCTACTGACCTGAAATCAATTCCTATCTTAGTTCAGCAAATTCCAACCTAGCTCCCACAGCTTGGACTTTGATACCTCCTTATTCTCCAAAATCCCCAATAGCTGCTCTCTTGAGCTGATCAGTAGATTTATCTGTGGGTAGCTCCCACAAATTTGAATCAACTTGATTGCTTCCAAAGACCCCATTAAACTTGTTACTGATGGGCCGTCCACCGCGATTTTCCTTATTTGGACCTCCTCCAAGGGGTTTGATTCAGGCAAGAGACGATCTAGGAAAGTTGGCGATAGTGCTCTCCACCCCATTATCTTCCCTTCTGCTATTATTGGAAATCTCCACCAGGGGTTGTCCCATTCTAACCACGCCGGGCCTGTCAGCGGCAAAAAGCCTAGTATTTGATTCTTTGGAGTGCTCCATGCTTGCATTTGCTCCAAGTCGAACCACCCCCAGATCATGGTGGGGAAGCTCGGATTTGCTGGATCAACGATAGGGACAGGGGCATGATTTTTCCTTAGAGGCTTATTGCCCACTGCCTTTTCATTCTGTCTCCCATAGCTTACCTTATAAACACCAGGCTTAGACTTAGACTTGCTAAATGGTTTTTGGGTAGACGTGGGAGCTTCAGCCTTATGCAAATTTGAACTTGGCGAAGTGACGTTACCCATGGAGTCATTATTCCTCTGAGACGAAAGCCTGTGGTTTGCCTTGGGTAGTGCACTAAGGCCTGCCTTAGAGACCATTGGATCATGGCTGAGTGGATAGGTGGGGTCCATATGGTCAGTATTGTCAAATCTTCTGCTTTTGCATTTCCAATTTGGTGAAACACTAGGAGGACTAGATGGTGGATTGGCAACAGGGGTAAGCCTTCTTAGCCGACCCAAATCATTTGCATTTAATGCATGGATTTGCTTCGGGTTTGGCTTAAAAATGTGAGAACGTGCTGCCCGTGATTTTGCTGCGTGCTTCCTACTCCCCACTAGCATCCAAGGGCCATAATCTCCCCTCTTTTTTCCTGCTTCGGTCTCCTCGAGATTGGAGATAGTATCAGCCTCCACATCATTTCCACCTTAGTCACTCATGCTGGCGTTACCCACATTTGCCACCTTCTCCTTGACTGTATAAGGACAGTGGCTTTTCCGGTGTCCCATTCTACCGCAGGTAAAACAGAAGGCACCTATGCCCTCATAAAGAATATTTTGTTTAAATTCTCCAATGAGAACACTTCTCGGAAGTGGCGTATCCAAGTCGACCTGCACACACAGCCGAGCGTAGCGACCTCTCGTGCTCACTGCCGTGGTGGCATCGATCCGAAGCACCGGACCTATAGCCTGTCCGATATCCTTCAAAACCTCCATTTCATAGAGCTCGATTGGAAGTCCCGGAAGTCAAGCCCAAACGGCAACCTTGGAGCATGCCTCTACTGTAGGTTTAAAATATGGCTCCCATGCACGTATGGTGAGATAATGCTCCCCTATAAACCACGGTCCCCCCTTAAGGACTTTCTCAAAATCCTCCACCAACCCAAACTTGATTAAGTAGAAATCATTTTCCAAGTCGATACAGTCAAGCCTCCCCGCAGGTTTCTAGAGTTGCATGATCCTGGAGTGCAGGAAGTGGTAGCCTACTGTTCTCCCGAAGACTTTCACAATGAGGGAGTGATTCCATTTAGCTCGGATGTTCATCTTGGTCCTTTTGGATAGCTTAATGGCAACGGTGCCCTCAGGGGGGTCATCCATCTCTTCATCAAAGAAAGGCTCCTCTTCATCATCCCCATGGACCTTAAAAGCCTGGGCATAGGCACCAGGTATGTCTCCAACCAGCTTGGCCTTATAGGACGAGGTCCCACAAGCGTCGCCACTCCCCTGTGAGGAGCCAAGAGCCTGATCCTCCTTAACTTTTTTTGTACTACGCTGTAGTTCTGCATCCTCTTCATCAGACCGCTCACAAGACGCAAACTCACACTCCATTCACGTAGAAAACCTTATGTTGTGCTTTTTGCTAGTCTAATATTTTTGATTTCATAAAATAATTAAATAAAAATTAAATATAATTAACAACAGATGGATGAAATGTTGACAGAAGACTAAATTGAAGGGAATTAAAATTTAGAGGACTGAAATGACAAAATGTAAACTTACAGGACTGTAATGAAAAGTAGTTAAACTTAGAGGGTGAGTTTTGTATTTTGGCCTAAAATTTATATTATAAAGTAAAAAAATATGTATAGCACTGTACATGTTTATTTAGTATATAATGTATGAATCAATCTTACATTGTAAGAACAAAAATATACAATGTAAACTAAAATTTTCATATCTTTTTTCAAATTAATATGAAACAAATTGTAGGGCATAATGAAGGATTTGCTCCATTTTTTATCTGTATCTACTAACCATATAAAAAGTGTCAATGACACTTTCTACGGTGCTTAGGTTTAGTCAAGTGCCTTGTCTTTTTTTGTGTCCAAGCGTTACGTTTTGTTGCGAAAAAGCAAGACTCCTTTTCAGCGATAGACCGAAACAAAACTTGATGTACTACGGCATGCAGTGGCGACTCCATGAATTTTTTTCAGGGTGTTCCTCAATAAGCATAAATTATACAATCTAATAAAATTTGTATATTGACAACAACAACAATCAAAAAACACGCAAATACATAAAGTTTACAATTGTCTTCTACGAGTTTTCATATTTTGAAATCGTTGCATGATAATCTCATTATCAATGCTACAATAATAATAAAATTATTAATTATAGTTGTTCAGTTGTTTCATTAATTTGTTTTTTTTTATAAACTGCAATTTGTTATATTGTTGTTTCATTAATTATAAAATTATTAATTGTTGTTTAGCCTAACATAATTTAATTTGTTCGCCTTTTATAATGTATTGGTTAATTAAATTATTAATTATTGTTTATTAGTTGCTTCCCCCAATTAATTATTGGTTAATTAAATTATTGTTTATTAGTTGCACTAGCACACACCCCATGTGCATTTACTTCCCCCAATTTAAAACCTAGAAGTGTATTATTTTCTGAATTATTATATTTCTTTCTTTTGAAGAATGAATTAATGATTATTATCTTTGCCCATATTATCAATTAAATTATAACCCACTAAGTATAATGACTGAGATTCAACAAATACCAATAGTAGACAAATTGTTTTTCAAATTTCAATGTCTAAAATGCTCATAAAAAATTTAAATGTATAAAAAATCTTATTAAATACAACTAATTAAATTTTCTAGTATTATTTTAGATATGATATACTGTAGTATATTATATTCATTCATAATGTTATATAATATAAAATACTTTAACAACAAATAAGCATGAAAAGTAAAGGAAAAATCATATGGCCCATACCTAACCACTTGTGTGGGCATTATTAATTGCTTTTGAAGACTTTAAGTTCAACCATACACGTGGTAGAGGCAACAGGCAATTGATAAGTGTTTCTTCTTTCTTGGTTGGGCAAAATGTAACACTCTAGTACTCTACTTCGTAAACAACGGAAGAACCAAAGAAGTAATGAAAAGAAAAACAGAAGAAAAAACAAAGAGCAGATCAGATTAGGATGCCAGAGACTGAGAAAAGTGTGAAGACTCACTTGTTATGGTTGCCACCGTTGCATCATGGGTATGTTGCTCTATTGCTTTAGGTACATTGGAATGTGATTCTAGCAGACTTGCTGCGATGTATGAAAAGCTAGATGAATCTGTTGTCGTTGATGTGGCTCCCCCCTCGGCCCCAACGTGGCTCCACCACTAGCGCCGTCCATTGGTTGTTGTCGTTGATGTGCTCTGTTCTGGTTTTGCTTTACTTGATGAATCTGTTACTCTGGTTTCTTTAGGTTAGGTTGTAATCGCGTATATTGGGTTTTGGTTTTTTATTTTTTGAGAATCCGTGGGTTTGCTTTCTTTAGATTGGGTTTGTAATCTGTTGTTTATGATTGATGTTGAGCTTTATTTTTCCTTGGTGGGCTTGCTCTGATACAAATTTTTTTTTTTTTCAAATTTTAGTTCAATTTTTTTTTTCTTTTGCTTGAAAGTAGAACAAATAAATTTTTTTTTTTTTTAGGGAATTCCTAATTTTGGTTGAGGGTGTTCCTAATTTTTTTTTTAAGGATAAACAAATAAAAAAAATTTATTTATTATATATAAAAAAATTTTCTTTTTCAAGTCAGGGTCTTCCCAAGAACACCCTGGCTTGAACGTGGCGTCGCCACTGACGGCAGGTCTATATAGTGTTTTTAGCTGAGTCAATTTGGTGAGCAAAAAACTCACAGTTTCACAACATGTAGCCTCTTTTTTTTTCTTTTAAACACCTATATGTGTAGTGCTTCAAATCACCATTTATACCAATTTCTTTTGAGTTCGGTTCCATTTTTTTTTTTTTTGAATATTTATAGCAGTGATACAGAGTTTTGATTGAGGAGTATTATACGACATAATAAATTGTCACAATATTTTTAAAATTTTCAAAGTGTCATGTCTTTATATGTCAAAATAAAATATAATAAAATAATAAACCATCATACTAAGACCAACTGCAACTAAAAATAAAACTCTTGTGAAAAAATTATGATATTTTGGTATTGTCACACTATCATACTATAGGACGTGTCCAACTTAAAATAAAAGTATTGTGAAAATGTGACATTTTGTTGTTATAGTATTTTTACAATGAGGTGTAAGAAACTTGTGAACAACTTAAGTTTCTTAGAGCATTTGTATCAGCTCATGCAAAATGATATAAGAGCCAAGTTTGCCATTCAACCCAAAAAGTCACCCACATCAACTTATGCATTTATTGTGCAAAATGCATTTTAGCTATAGTACTTGTGCAAATATACATAGGCTTTGTTGTTGTGAATTTCAGTTTTTATAAAATGAAAAAATGTTATACAAGGACCTACCACAACTTAAAATAAAGGTATTATGAAAATGTGACATTTTGTTGTTGTAACAATATTTTCATAATTGTTGAGGTGTAAGTTCTTTAAGGTCAAAATAAAATAAAATAATAAAATATTATACCGGGACTAACCACAATTGAAAATAAAAATATTGTGAAAATATTGTGACATTTTGTTGTTGTCACAATATTTTTCACAACTACTGAGGTGTAAGTTTCTTATAGGTCACCATAAAATAATAAACTATCAGACTAAGACCCACCAGAACTAAAAATAAAGTTATTGTAAAAATATTATGATATTTTATTATGTCTCTAAACTTTTTTGGTTTAATCAATTTATGTGAGCCAAAAATCATTGTTACACTATTTCTATCTTAAATTTCTCACTCAAGGGACACCATGTGGCTTGCACATGCTACCCAAACTAGTTTATAAAAAGAGCCAATAGGTTATCCACAATAATTTTTGGTTTGTTCAATCACTAAGGCAAAACTCATCGTTTGACACTTTTATTCTGCCTTCTTTTTTTTTTTTTTTTTTTTTTGTCTTTTTAAATGCCCAAGTTTGCTGTATTCGTTTAATTTTTTGTCTTTATTAATGCCCAATTTGGTTTGAAACTATATATCTATATATATGAGCTACCATGGTAGTCTTTTAATTTTAAAATAGTAAAATATACACAACAAATTTTCACAATATTTTCTCAATTTTTGAGGTGTTAGTTCCTTATATGTTAAAATAAAATAATAAAAATATCATACTGGAATCTATTACAGAAAAAAAAAATAAAGGTCTTGTGAAAATGTTGTGGCATTTTTTTTGTATTTCTAGAATTTTTTTTTTTGTCAATTTTAATGAGCTAAAATTTACTATTTCACACATAATTTTCTTGGGTTAAATTTTTGTATTTTTGCTTCTTCTTTTTTTAACACGCAGTTTTAAGTAAAAAACATAGTTTTTTTACAAAAAAAAAAGAAAAAAAAAAAGCAAACAAACGGATTCCCAAAAATCAAACAAACAAACTTAGGGAAAAAACACTTTCCATCTTTTATGTTTTGGATAGTTCACAATCCTGCCGCCCCCCCACTACAAAAAAAATGGTCTTTAGCCGCGTTTAAAAAACGCAGCTATAGACCCCAAAAACGTAGCTATAGGATAGAGCCGCATTTCCTATAGCCGCGTTTACAAACACGGCCTAAACACCGCAGCAACAAGTCTATGGCCGCGTTTTTCAAAAACGCGGCTAAAGGTAATACCTATAGTTGCGTTTTTTTAAAACGTGGCTAAAGGTCAGACCTGAAGCCGCGTTTTTAACCCGGTAGGCCTATAGCTGCGTTTTTGAAAAACGCGGCTATAACCCACTTTAAGCTGTGTTTAAAACGCGGCTATAGGTAACGTCACTAAAGGCTGACTAAGCCGCGTTTGAAAAACGCAGCTTCAGGTTATACGGCTGGACCTATAGCCGCGTTTTTAAAAAACACGGCTATAGGTCACCTTTAGCTGCGTTTTAAACGCGGCTAAAAATTAGCTATAGCCGCGATTTTTAGAAAACGCAGCTATAAGTCCCCTTTAAAAAAATTATTCGGCCGGACCTATAGCCACGTTTAAAAAACGCAGCTATAGGTTGGCTTTAGCTGCGTTTCTTAGAAACGCAGAGCGTTTTTCGTAAACGCGGCTAAAAAAAACGCGGCTATAGCCCGCGTTTTTTGTAGTGCCCCCCCCCCCCCCCCCCCAACTTTAAAATTAAGCAATCTTCCCCTTAATATTTTGGAAACAAGCAAATACTCCATACTTTACTCTCTCAGTTAAACCCTATTGAAATCTTATGATTCATAAAATATTTCATTGTATAATGTCTAAAATACACCCAATAAATTTTAATATCCCAAAAATTTTCTTCATGTATTTTGAGTTTAAGGTGGTGGTAATGCTTGGAAAGTTGGAATTGTGATATAGGATGTTTTATATGTTACCTAAAGAATATTGGTTTGTTAGATTTAAATCTTCTAGACATATGATTTTCGCTAATGGAAAATTCGATGACACTGCCTTTGTTATTTATTTATTTTTAATTTCTTTTCTTGCTTAAAATGGGTGTTCGTTAAAAACTAAGTAAGCTAAACATCACACCTATGCTCATAAAATGTAAAGATAAATAAGGGAGTATGAATATCACAAAATTTTCATTGTGGATGATTGCAGGTATTGGACGAAGAGCTTCAATTGTAGCATATGACATTATTAATTCATTGCAAAAAATTAAATATTGTGACAATGTTTTAGCAAAACTCAGTTGATTATTATTGGAAGATAATGATATTCGTCATCATTTTTAGATGATTTTAGTAAGTGGATATTGCCTTCAGCAATTAGGTACGAAGAAACTTTTATAGTAAAATAGATATTCATATGTGAAATAGCTACCCTAACTTTATGTAATCAAAATTCTTATAAAAATGAGATTAACATTATATAACATGCATATTTTATTTACATGGTTTCATACTTTTTCAAATAGAATTTTATCTTAATTTTCTCGCTCAAGAGGCAGCACGTGCCTTGCATGTGTCTCCCAAGCTAGTACATGTAAATGAGCCAAGTTTAGAAGAAAAAAAAAAAACTTTATGTTTGTCTAGTTAGCAAAGGAGGCAAGTTCAAGCCCAACTTTAGGCTTAATAAGTCAAATTCAAACAAAATAATGTATTCGTGAACAAGATTGTGAGTATGAGAATTGATTTAAATATATATATATATATATATATATATATATTGATACAAACTTTATATTGGATTTTGTGTAAGCTTGCAAAAAACTTCATAAGATATCATATTATTATTTGTAATTTATTGATAATATAGACAGTTCATTTTTTAGAAAAAGTTATATATGAATTTCAACAATAAAAGGTTGGTGAATCTCATTTTTATAAATTTATAAAAGAAGTTATTTTATCTAAGTAGTCCAAATAATATAATTTCCACTATAATTTATTTATTAATTATTAATATAGATTTGTAAAGTTACAAAAAAATTAATCACATAGATTCTAGACAATCTTGTGTGAGTTGCCGATTAAAATCCCAATTTCTTTTGAGAAGTTAATCGCACATGAACATGTGGTTGTGGGATTCTATAACATCATCCTGTCATAACAGCACTCACTACATTTGGGATAATTATACCCAAGCACATTAATATAATTTTTTTTTTATTCAAAATTATGTGTGTGATTGTGTTTACTAGGGTTTAGTTATGGGGGTATTTTTGGGATTTTGGTATTAGCTAGGCTTTTTTAGACATTACACAAAGGAATATTCCAAGAATAAAAAAATTCTGATAAGTTTAATGGAGAGAGTAAGAAAATGGGAGTATTTGCTCACTTCCAAAATATAGAAGAAGACATTATTTGGTTTCAAAGATTATGCGGAAAATTGTGAATTACCCCAAACATAAAGGGGGACAAGTGCATTTTTTTTCCTTTAAAAAAATATGAGATGCATTATTGGATTAATATGGTAGAGTAGTTGGGACAATGTTGTTTTCAATACTCCCTAAAAAAAGAAGGCTAGTTGCTAATTTTATTGATCAAAATCTTATTTTTTGTGAGAATCAAGGAATGACCCTTTTTCTTAAGATTGTTTAAAAAAAAAAAAAAAAAACCATTTAGGCCGAACAAATCAACTAGATTGGACCAAAAATTAAGTTTGATTTGATTTTTTGATGGATTCGGTCTAATCGGTCCTCAGTTTTAAAATTCTTGGGTTTCTATCCCGATTCCAAATTTGCAAAAAAAAAAAAAGAAAAAAAGAAAAGAAAGATGGAGCAGACAAAACCTGTAAGTATATAATTATTTTTTTTGAATTTGATATATATTTTTAAAAACCATAATAACATAAGTACCTAAGTTTCTTAGGGTATGTTTGGTTCTCACATCACTCATATCTCTCTTCTCATATCTCAATTTTCATGACTCAGTACTCATTCTCATATCTCATATTTTATTCTCTCTTTTTCTCTTAACTTGTTCCCCAACGTGTTTGGCTTTAGTTTTCCATCTAAAAATACTCATCTTTAACTCAACATAGTGGTCCCACAAATCTGACTAGTCAAAACGGTAACAATACTCACAAGTCACAATTCTCCTCCTCCTTTCCTCAGCCACCACTGCTCCTCGTCCTCCTTCCCTCACAAACACACCAAGTTGTGTCACACTGCCAAGATCCTCTTCCACTTTGCCTCCTACCACCACCGACAACCATTACAACCCACAAAAACTCATCGATCCCAACCCCTAAAAACCCAACACAAAGCACCCAACCACTGCACAAAACACAACCCTTGTCCCACCGATCTCACCATCAGAACCCACAACCCACTCCATCTCTGACTTGCTTCTTCATTGATCGGTCTCGTGGTGGAGGATCTGTTGAGTTGGAGCGGTGGAGGTGAATTGGAGGAGATGCAAGAGAGAGGGAGAGACGAGAGATGAGAGTGTTCTAGACTAAGAGATAAGAGAGAGAAAACTTAGTAAATATAAATCATTTATTTTTGATAGAGACAACTCAACCATGTGAGTCCCACTCATTGGTTATATTTACAAAATTGCCATTGTAACTCAATTCTCATAATTCGAAAGACAAAAAAGTTGTTTCAGTTTCCATAACTCTTTTGCAAGACTCTCTCACTCACAGACAACTCTTTAGGTTACGTAATTAAAATTGAACTTAAGCCTTTTGAATCAATTTTTATATTTCTTTAAAAAATCACCCAAAATTATTTGCCAAAGGCCCAAAAATTGGAAGGGCAACTGTGCAGGCCCAAGACTGAAATCTGGATAAAACTGACTTGGACCTATTGGACTAGGACCAATTGAAATTGGTGGCCTATCCCGTCAAGTTTAGTTCAGGGTTTTAAGAAACTGAACAGACTGATCCAATCTGTTAGGACATATATGTTTTAACTTGTTTAAGAACATATGTCACTTAGTTATGTAAATTGGCAAATCCTTTGACAAAACGCACTCTGCTTGTAAATGGGTAGATCTAGGTGTTTTTAATACTTCAAGGAACAATGTTTCAAGGTCAAGTGTTGAAGTCATCAAGTCTGTCCAAGAAAAAGCAAGCTGAAGTGCAAAGTTTTTAAAGCTCGACACCTCTCGATAGCTACCTCGACACCTGCTATCTGTCGAGATTTAAAAAGTCAGAATTCCAAATCTGATTTTCTTGGGATCCGTGAATATGTTTTTGGGACTTCTTTTCTTCTAACCCTAAACATATAAAAGGATTATTTTAAGAGCCGTTTTGGGTGACACAAGTTGTATTATCATTGAGCAATCTCTGTTTATGCAAATTGTGATCAACAGACGAAGTTCTTGACCTAGTTCATCCTTCATCAAGAAGTTGCTGTGTCTTTGCACCATAGGGTTTTGTAACCAAGCATCTTCCTGCTATTCATCACGTGGATGAACTGAAGAACTTTGCAGCCAACCATTCTTCCTCAAGTTGGTGTTCTGAAGTCGCGTACTGGGATCCGCGCATTGGTTAGTCACGTACTTGGTAGCCGTGCATCAAAGGTGGAAATTGTCACTACAGATCAAGTCCAATTGGGTATTGGGGTAAGGGTTCAACTGTAGGTTGGTAAGGTACTTGGGATTCCTTTCTTGTAACCGCTTGATTTGATAATAGTGGAGTTTCGGGAGTGGTGACCTGAAAATCACCCGGTGGGGTTTTTGCCGTTAGGGTTTTCCCCATTCGTAAACAAATCACCGTATTATTTATTTTCCGCTGCATATTTAGTATTTGGTGATTTGTTTGTGCTTCCACGCAATTGCATGCTTAATTGATTAATTAACAACTTGGCTAATTAATTAATTAATTAGGGTTTATCACAAGGGGTCATTCGAATTGTGACCTAACAAGTGGTATCAGAGCAGGCACACTCTGATTAGGATTTAATCTTTGCTGTGTTGATCCGTTGACCCCTGTTTGTCATGGATAGAGGACAATCCTTAATTATACCTCCTTTATTTGATGGCACTAACTATGCATACTGGAAAGTACGCATGAGAGCTTTCTTGCAGTCTTTAGATGAAAAAGTGTGGCAAGCTGTAGAGATTGGCTGGACTAAGCCAACAGAACAACCGGCCGAGTGGGATGATGCTAAGATCAAGGCGGCCAACTTCAACAGTAGAGCGCTGAATGCTCTTTTTAGCGCAGTCACCAATGAGGAGTTCAAGAAGATATCCTCAACTGAAACTGCTAAGGAGGCTTGGACCATTCTCCAGACAACCTATGAAGGCACAAAGGCTGTCAAAGACTCAAAGCTTCAAAGGCTGACAACAAGCTTTGAAGAAATAAAGATGAAGGAGGATGAGTCGTTTGATGAGTTCTATGCTAAGCTCAAGGACATAGTGAACTCAGCCTTCAATCTTGGGGAAACCATCCCTAAACCCAAGATTGTAAGGAAGGTGCTCAGATCTCTACCTGAGAGATTTCATGCCAAGATTACGGCAATTGAGGAATCAAAGGATATAGACAAGATTCCTTTGACTGAGCTGGTTGGAAACTTGCAGACCTATGAGATAGGTTTATCTAGGATTGGCAAGACCAATAAAGGCAAAAGCATGGCCTTGAAGGCAAAGAGCAGTGATACAGATGAATCTTCCGATGATGAAGATTCTAATATGAAGTCCTACATTACTCGGCAGTTCAAAAAGTTCATGAAGAATGCCAATGGAAGGAGCTTCGACAAAGACCGCAGGCAGTTCGGTTCTTCTCAATTTAAAAGCCTAGACAAAGGGAAGAAGGATGCTAAGGAGGGCGGTCAGTATCTGTTCCCGCAGGACCAAAGTGCTTTAGGTGTCATGGGTTCGGACACATGAAACATGAGTGTCCTACATATCTGAAGAGCATTGGGAAAAGCAAGGCCCTTACTGTAACCCTAAGTGACACTGAGCCTGAAGATGATTCCGAAAATGAGGATGACGGAATCCTAAATGCCTTTACTGCCACAGTCAATCCTACTGAAGGGATTGTTGAAGAAGTGGATGAAGAAGAATTGGTGGAGTCAAAATTTGAGAAGATGGATGATCAAGATGACATCCATTCAGCCTATGAGAAGCTTTACAAGCTATCTGAAAAGCATGAGAAATTATATAGGCTGGCCACCAAGAAGCTCAGTGAAGTGGAACTCGATCGTGAAGAGCTGTCCACAAAGTTTGATGAGGTGAATCAAACTATTGGAGCACTGAGATTTGAGAACAATTTTTTGGCTGAGAAGACCAAGAAGCTTGAAGCGGAGCTGTTTCAAGTCAAAGCTCAACTGGAGAGGACTTCAAGTGCAAAGCTTGATGAGATGCTTAGCAATCAAAAACCTGCTTCGGATCAAACTGGTTTGGGGTATGGTATTTCTTTCTCTAATACTGCTTCTACTAGCAATACTGTTTTTGTTCCTACTGCTAATAACATTGAAATTGAGAACACTAATGTCAAAACTGAATTAGCTAGTGAGAACTTAGACAAGAATAAATCTATCTTAGGAGCACCCCCTAAGCAAAATAAGAAAGATGCTAAGAACCCTAGGGCTAAGAAGGCTAACTCTCAAAAGCCCAAACAAAAGAAGCAGCATCTCTGTCATTATTGTGGAGCTGCCGGTCACACTCGACCAAATTGCTATAAGTGGCTAGCCACTCAACAGAGCAATGGCATGATAGCATCTGGAAGCCAATCTCAGCTTCAATCCTCTCTTGCTCCTCTTGGAGATCTTCTGAAAGCCCTCATGTTACTTTCAAACTTGAACGGTTTAAATTCTTCCCCCTCACCACCTGTTCAAGGATTCAATCAAAGGAAAGGTTCTTCCAAGGCGTGGAAGAAAAAGGACTCTAAGTGATTTCATCACTTTCTTTTCCCTTCTTGTTTTTCTGTTTGTTGCATTGCTTGTGTGTTTTAATTTTCTGCTGAGTCAGTCTAGTTTTTGCTTTGCTTTGATTAACATGTTTTTGTTTGTTTATTTTCATTTTTTTTGTTCATTTTGTTTTTAATATAAAAAAAAAAAAAAAAAATTGAAAAATCAGAAAAATACAAAAACAGTGTGTGTTTTGTGTACTTTGGTATTTGTGTACCTTGGATGGCCATTGAAACAAAGTTTCTAAACTTTGTATCTCTTGTAGCTTAGATGAGCATCTCTATGCACAACTAAGCAAGTGAGCTTTGTGGCTCTTGTTTGTGATGAGTAAGATTAAGTTATCTCTTAAACTTAACACTCATATCACTCTTTTTGACGGGTAGGACTAGAAAATCCTAAGAGAAAGGCATAAATAACCATCTCACCACTGTTACCCGTCAATCATAGTATGACACCTGTATGCTTCGGCATAGCAAAAGTGCAGTGTCAAAGACATTCGTATGCTTCGGCATAGCAAAATTGCGATGTCAAATGCTTAACATCTTGGGTATTTCTTTTCTCTCTTTTTATGCCCATGCATGATATGCTTAAAAGAAAAAAATATGCAAAGAAAATATAAAGCAAAAAGATTAAAGATGCTTTAAATATGATTGCAAGCGTGTTTTCTAGGAGATGTGGGAGTTATAGGATGTACCTTGAAGGTGATAGTCCCCATCAAACAGTTATGATTGTGTGTGAGTTAAAAGTTATTTACTCATATCTCAGATCGTCATAACATCGATACACATATGCAATCTTGCGATGTTTTTCACACACAACACGCAACATTCTTTGCTACTTTTGATACATGTGCAGGTACAATGTGATTTGGCCATCACAAGTGTTTACATATGCTAATGTATGCTCACTAAACTGTCATAACTTGTTTTTGAAATATAAAATTGGTTAGACTTGTTTAGTGTGTGTGTGTGTTTTGCATGATCCTTGTGCTTAATTTCTTGTTGAGAGATGTTTTGAGAGGTTTATATGTTGAGTGGATCTTTGATAGAGATGTGTGTTGGATTGCATTCATGTCTGTGTTTTTCCCTTCTCGAAAAACTGCCTTTTTCTGTGTCTCGACACCTTCCTCGACACCTCCTCGATACCTGGTCATCTGTCGAGATTCTCAAGCTTTTCTTATCGCAATCTCGACACTTCCCTCGACACTTGGTGGAGCGATCGAGAAAGTCTCTGTCCGCTCGATAGATTCTCGACACCTGTTGGATCGATCGAGCTTCGCGTATCTGAAATTCTCCTTGCATCTCGATACCTCTCGATACCTGCATCTGTCGAAGGCTTTTTCCTCGATACCTTCCTCGACAGCATCCTCGATACCTCTCGACACCTCAGCTGTCGAGAATTACTGAGGTGCCTATTTAAGTGCAGATCGCGATTCTGAACTCATTTCACTCGATCTCTCTCGATCTCTCCGTGTCTGTTCATCTCCCTTTCACTCTCCTTTCACTCAAATCCTCCAACCCTCTTGGATCTTGCTCATTTCTTGCTCAAATCACTTGGTAAGATCTCTTTTCTCTTCCATTTTCATGCATTTCATGTTTTGAAAACCTAGTTTTTGGGATTTTTCATAAAAATTTGGGGTTTTTCAAAATTGTTGAGTTTTTATTGAAATTTTGGGTTGGGTTTGGTCTTAAATGATTTCAAAATGTCATACATTGCATTTCATGTGCATTATAATGATATTTTCATGCATTTAGATGTGAGTACTTTGTGTATATGCTGATTCGGATTGGATTGGGCTGAGCCCATGATGATATTTCTGTTTTGCACGTCACATGTTCATGCATTCCCATGCATACGTACTCTTTGTTCTTATATCTGTCATATTTGAACTGATTTGGGACTTTTCTGTTTGTCTCCCTCTCTATCTCTTCCTCATTTGTTTACGTTAGTAGTGTCTATGGCACCCAAACGTAAATCTACTCCTGCTCGGAACCCTCTGCGTTCTAGAGCATCTTCATCTTCTGATTCTGCTCCTTTTAACATTCGGTTCCGTGATGGAGATGCCTCAAAGGCATTTACTGAGAACTTTTCTAGACGAGGTGTTCATTCGGAACGCCAAGTCATTCTGGCGGACTTCGCCAATACTGACCTTCCTTCTGTCATTCACAGTAGGGGATGGGGGTCACTGTGTGACATCCCGGTCACTTGCCCTCTCGTGCTGATACAGGAGTTCTACTCCAATATCCACGGGATTGATCTTTCAGTACCTCATTTTTCCACTCGCGTTCGAGGTATGCGCATTCCTGTCACATCGCAACTTGTTGCGGATGTGCTTAAGGTACCAAGGATAGAGTTTCCTGATTACCCCTCTTGTGAGCGTCTGCGGACTGTGTCCAAAGAAGAGCTCATCTCTGCCTTCTGTCAGCGTCCTGCTGATTGGGGTGAGCATCAGTTCACATCATGTAGGCCTTTTGCTAAAGGTCCTAGATTCATGAACATGGTGATGACTTTTGTTCTCCATCCTCTGTCTCACTATAACTCTATCACAGAGCCTCGTGCTCGATTTTTGCTCTCTCTACTTGAGCATTTGACCATAGACTTCCCTTCTCACTTCATCTGGTCTATCATAGATGTTTATCTTGATTCGGCGTCCCGTGATAAGCTCATCTTTCCTTCTGCTATCACGCGGATTCTACGCCATTTTTCCGTTCCCTTTCCTGTGTCCGACCACTTCACACACATATCTGCCATAGATGCCGCTACCGTAAAACGTAGTGAGGCGCAGTTCAGGTCGAGACAGCCTGGTGCCACTCCTCCCTCCCGTTCAGCACCATCCAGATCAGCTCCATCTACATCTGCTCCTTCTTCCTCTTCGAGCGATGTATCCCTTGGTGATATCATGGCGCAGCTGCAGCGCATGGACACTCGTCTTGATACACTCTCTGCTGAGTTGTATCAAGTGAATGTTCGTGTGGGTCGTATTGCACGACGGCAGGCGACCATGGGTGGTTTTGCTCCAGAGGCTACTCCTTCACCACCTACTCCAGTAGCTTCAGATTCTGAGGATGAGGATGATGATGATGTTGATGATGATGATGATGGAGATGCTAGCTCTGCCGATGAGATGTCTACATGACACTCTACCCTTTGTCACTCGTGACAAAAAGGGGGAGTAGTTTTGGGTTATGAGAGTAGTCATCTTAGGGGGAGAGTTAGTATAGGACATTTTTGATAGGGGGAGTGTTGATACTTTTGAGGGATGTAGTGAGGTTTGATGTATCTTTTCTTTTCTATTCTTTATAGATGCATTGTTCTTGTATATGAGGTCCTTTGACCATTCTTACATACATTGTACTTATCTTCTCTCTTATATATGTTGATGTATGTTTCTTTCACCTCTCTCTTCATGTGTTGTTTCTTTTCTATCTTTATACACATGTTCTTTACTTGTATGCAATCTATTTATTTCTGTTTCACACAAGATGCCTTGATGAGTTTTGTTTAAAGTGTTTCAGAAATACAGGTTGTCAAAGTCTACTTATCATAAGCTCTCTTCTTGCAAAGTTTTTCAAGAGTTTGTGTTAGGATAGATTTTATTGTATTCAACAAGTGAATATGAGTTGAGTGATTTATGACTTCTCTCATATGCTCATTTGATTGTTGTGGTTTTGTCACGGATTGTTAGGACATATATGTTTTAACTTGTTTAAGAACATATGTCACTTAGTTATGTAAATTGGCAAATCCTTTGACAAAACGCACTCTGCTTGTAAATGGGTAGATCTAGGTGTTTTTGATACTTCAAGGAACAATGTTTCAAGGTCAAGTGTTGAAGTCATCAAGTCTGTCCAAGAAAAAGCAAGCTGAAGTGCAAAGTTTTTAAAGCTCGACACCTCTCGATAGCTACCTCGACACCTGCTATCTGTCGAGATTTAAAAAGTCAGAATTCCAAATCTGATTTTCTTGGGATCCGTGAATATGTTTTTGGGACTCTTTTCTTCTAACCCTAAACATATAAAAGGATTATTTTAAGAGCCGTTTTGGGTGACACAAGTTGTATTATCATTGAGCAATCTCTGTTTATGCAAATTGTGATCAAAAGACGAAGTTCTTGACCTAGTTCATCCTTCATCAAGAAGTTGCTGTGTCTTTGCACCATAGGGTTTTGTAACCAAGCATCTTCCTGCTATTCATCACGTGGATGAACTGAAGAACTTTGCAGCCAACCATTCTTCCTCAAGTTGGTGTTCTGAAGTCGCGTACTGGGATCCGCGCATTGGTTAGTCACGTACTTGGGAGCCGTGCATCAAAGGTGGAAATTGTCACTACAGATCAAGTCCAATTGGGTATTGGGGTAAGGGTTCAACTGTAGGTTGGTAAGGTACTTGGGATTCCTTTCTTGTAACCGCTTGATTTGATAATAGTGGAGTTTCGGGAGTGGTGACCTGAAAATCACCCGGTGGGGTTTTTGCCGTTAGGGTTTTCCCCATTCGTAAACAAATCACCGTGTTATTTATTTTCCGCTGCATATTTAGTATTTGGTGATTTGTTTGTGCTTCCACGCAATTGCATGCTTAATTGATTAATTAACAACTTGGCTAATTAATTAATTAATTAGGGTTTATCACAAGGGGTCATTCGAATTGTGACCTAACACAATCCTAAAAAATGCAAAAGACCGATCAGACCGAACCATTTTCACCCTACTTTTTCCTTAGCCAAAAAGTTAAAAATGTAACTTTGCTTGTTCTATTTTTTCTAAGAAAACTACTCGTTTGTCACTCATAATTATTAGTGGGGAATTCTCATATGATCAAAAGGCTTTTTAACCTGGGACAAATTTTAGGTACAACTATATTGTTGTATTGACCAATAAAATAAAAGGCATTTTATTTTTTCAAGGACAATTAAAACTAAAACCATGTGATTACATTAGCCAATATAAACATGTTATTAGATTTAAAAATATATGGTACTCTGCACACCATATTTAGTAATTACAACGATTGATATTTTTTTACCACTTCACAAATTTATGCTATATATTAATCAAATGAACATATTTACTAAATAACTTGACATAGGCAAACTTTTTCTTGGACTTAACCCGAGCAATTTAGATTTTTTGAATACCATAACTATGAGTGGGCCAAACTTTGTTTTGAATAAAGTTTGACATTACAAGAAAGCTTGACATGGTCCGAGATAAATGTTAAATAAGTAATTTTAGCCCAAAATAAAATGGCAAAGCGCTGAAGGAATTCTAGGAATCAAAGGAAAGGATTATGTTTAACCAAATAGCGCATGATGGTATTAATTGAAAAGCAAAGCAATGCAAGGAAGGAAGAAGAAAAGAAACAGAGAAAAAACTGGAGAGAAGGAATTGATGAAAATGAAATTCTATTACTCTTCATTACTGTAATTCTGGTACAAGCCCCAATATATATAAACCATAACCACCTTCGCAGAATGTGGAACAAACATAACCAACCCTAATTCAACCATACCAGACCCTGACACGTGTACACAGACTTATTAACTAACTCCACCCTTCTCACCTAATTTAAGCTACCTGTAGTTTTACCTGTTGTATCTCTACTACAGGTCGTTTACAAGCAGCTTTGTCATCATATGCCTTTACACGCCCCCTCAAACTGAGGGGAGGAACTCCTATCAGTTTGTGAGCAAGATCAAGAAATCGTGGAGAAGAGAGAACTTTGGTAAAAATATCAGCTAGCGGATCAAGAGTGGAGATGAAATTAACCTTCAATTCCTTACCAAGAACTTTCTCCCTAATATAATGATAATCAACCTTAATATGCTTGGTCCTAGCATGAAAAATGGGATTGGAAGTCAAAGCCAATGCAGAGACATTATCACACCAAAGCATAGGAGGCAAAGTCAAGAAAACGCCCAAGTCTTTAAGAATTATCCTAAGCCAACTCTACCCTGCAACAGTGGTAGCTAAGGCTCTATATTCGGCTTCAGTTGAAGATCTAGCCACAATAAGCTGCTACTTAGCAAACCAAGTAATAGGAGAGTTACCCAAGAACACCACCATACCAGTAATAGACTTTCTAACAAGAAGATCACCAGCCCAGTCGGCATCACAATAAGCTGAAGGACCAAAGGACCAGCGTGAAAATGAATTCCATGATGCAATGTACCCTTGAGATATCTAAGAATTCTCTTGGTTGCCACTAAGTGATGTTGAGTAGGATAACTCATAAATTGACAAACCTGCTGGACAGAGTAAGCCAAATCAGGCCTGGTAAAAGTCAGATATTGCAAAGCCCCAACCATGCTCCTAAAGAAAGTAGGATCAGGAAGCAAAGAGCGATTCTGAGAGTTGACATGAACTGTAGGAGAGCATGGAGTAAGGCAAAGCTTGCAGTCCAACATATTGAATTTGGTAAGCAAATCCAAGGCATACTTGGACTGATGTACAAACAAGCCTTGAGAAGTATACTCAATTTGAAGTCCAAGAAAGTAAGCAAGGGGGCCAAGATCTTTCAAATCAAAGACAATAGCAAGTCTTGAAACAAGATGATCAACAAATGGAAGACTATTACCAGTAATAATGATGTCATCCACATAAAGGAGAAGATAAATCACAGAGGAACCATGACGTAGAACAAACAAGGTACAATCTGCAGAAGAAGCTTGGAAGCCAATATGAAAGAGCTGAGAAGTAAATTTATCAAACCAGGCCCTAGGTGCCTGTTTAAGACCATAAATGGCTTTATGCAATTTACAAACATGATCAGGATGAGCAGGATCCACATAACTTGGAGGTTGAGACATAAAAACCTCCTCTTGAAGCACCCCATGAAGGTAAGCATTGGACACATCTAGCTGCTTCAAAGACCAATGATTCTATATAGCCAATACCAAAATGATCCTAACAGTGGCAAGCTTAACAACAGGAAAAAAGGTCTCCTTATAGTCCAAGCCATATTGCTGCAAAAAAACTCTTAGCAACCAACCTTGCTTTATACCTAGCAATGGACCCATCACTGCCCCGTTTAATTTTGTACACCCATTTACAATGAACCACATTCTTACTGGATGGAAGGGGGACTAAAGACCAAGTATTTTGTTTTAAGAGAAAATTATACTCAGAATCCTTAGCTTCAACCCAGTGTGGAAACCTTGAAGCAACATGAAATGTAGGAGGCTCTTCTTGAACATAATTTCTCACAACTACATATGCTTTGGGCTTGAAGATACCATGTTTGGATCTAGTAAGCATGGGATGAGTATTTGGAAGGGAAGAAGAAGTAGATGGAACAAATGGAGTAGTTTACTTAACTATGGACTCAGTAGCAGCAAGAGGTGGGGACTCAACTTGACCTGAGGAGGAAACAATACTAGAGGAAGGTAAAGTAACATCAGTTGAAGTGGCAAGGACACTAGAAGACTCACTAGACACAAAAAGGTGAAATGACAGAAGGAAAAGCATCAGAGACAGCAGATAAAGAAGGAGAGGAAGAACTGGGTAAAAGGGTATAGATCCAAAGGTCCAAAGGAGGACTGTCAGATGAAGAGATGCCGGAAGAATTAGATAAGACTGTAGGAAGATTAGCGAATTTAGATTCATGGAAAATAACATGGGAAGTGATGTAAATCTTTTGAGTATGAGGATCAAAACAGATATACCCTTTAGATAAAGGAGGATACCCTAAGAAAATGCATTGAGTATACTTAGGCTGAAGCTTGTGATCAATATAGGGCTTAATAAGAGGAAAGCAAACACAACCAAAAGTATTCAAAGTATGCAAAGAAGGAATAGAGTGAAATAACAATTCCCAAGGAGACTTAAAAGCTAAAACTGAAGAGGGAAGCCTATTGATCAAATAAATGGCAGTGATAAAAGCATAACACTAGTAAGAAGAGGGAAGATTAGACTGATGAAGCATGGAAAGACCACTCTCAACTATGTGCTTATGTTTTCTTTCAGCAACACCATTTTGCTAAGGTGTGTCAGGACATGACAACTGATGTTGAATGCCATGATCCAAATAAAAAGACTTAAAATGATTACTAGTATACTCACCCCCACCATTAGTTCTAAATGTTTTGATTTTAGACCCAAATTGATTCTCAACAATAGCTTTAAAATGCAAGAAAACAGTAAACACTTCAGATTTATGTTTAAGAAGAAATAACCAGGTGAATCTAGTGAAGTCATCAACAAAAATGACATAGAATTTATAGCCAATAATAGAAGTAACAGGAACAGGGCCTCAAATATCACTGTGAACAAGTTGTAAAGGAGAAGTATTGGATATAATATGCTTTGGAAATGGAAGTTTGTGCATCTTAGCACTTATACAAGATTTACATTGAGAACAAATGTCATCATGTACAAAAATTTTAACATTGTTATTGAAAGAAGATAAGGCAGAGTGAAGAAGCTTGAAACAAGGATGACCAAGTCTTTGATGCCACAACATTGCTTCATTGGAAATAGGAGTATTAACAAAAGACTTGAAAGCAAGAGATGTAGAAATAGCAGAATTAGCAGAGAGTTGTGAAGAAAATGGAATGGGATACACACCATCCTTACTCAGGCCTTGATAAAGAACCTTCCCCGTAGGCAAATCCACAATTAAGAACTGAATGGCATCAAAATAGCAAAAGGCATTATTTTGTAAATAGAGTTTATGGACATATAATAGATTTGAAGCTAAATCTGGAACCCTAAGGATATTATCTAAACGAAAACAATGAGAAGGTGTATGAAGCTTACCATTACCAACATGAGTCACAAGCAACTCTTGTCCATTGCCAATAGTAACAGTTTCATGACTAGTAGTAACTTGAGATGTCAGTTAAAGCTAAGAGAGATTAGGTGTAACATGGTCAGAACAACCTGTATCAGTAAGCCACTTTGATGTATTTGCTAAAGCAGAATTAGTAGTTGCAGTTGCTGCCATAGAACTAGCTGCCATAGATGCTAGCTTGGTTGGTGCATGTCTGCCTTGATAGGCAAAATTCATGTGATGATAGCAGTCTAAGGCAATGTGACCATTCTTGCCACAAATTTGACAAGTAGGTCTTGAAGTCTGAGATTGACCTTGAGACTAAAATGAAGGAAAACTAGAACCACTCTTGAGCTGAAACTGTGTTTTGAAAACCAGGAAATTGAGAGGTAATAGTTGCATTTCCAGAGGACTGACCATTATTAAATCCAAAATTAGGGCCAAAATTATTGAATCCTTTGCCACGACCCCTTTGATTGCCATTTCTGCCTCTACCTCTATTATTATTCTGATTAAATCCACTCTGAAGGATCATAGCCATAGTTGTATCCCTAGTTTCAGATTTCTTCTTAATAGCTCTCTTCAGCATTCAACTTTTCTATAGTAACCACATCATTATGAGTCCTTATTGCAGAACAGAATGCACTAGATTCATTGGATAAAGCTTCTAAAACTAAATGTATAAACTCTTCTTCATCAATGAAAATAGCAACAGAACTCAATCTATCCCTAGCTTCTTTAATTCTTTGAAAGAAATTATCCATGCTTTTAGAACCTTTCTTAAAACTCAGCAATTCATTTCTCATACTCAAAACATGAGAGCGAGATATAGAAGCAAACCTTTTTTCAAGCACCTTCTAGACTCCTTTCGCAGATTTCTGACCCACAGTGATGGCTAGAATTGACGGATATAGAGTGGAATTGTTGAAGGTGAAAAGAGCTTGCTCTCTGTTTTTCCAATTGAGATACTCTGGGTTTGGCTCTCTAATGAAATTTCCAGAACTATCTTTCAAGAAAGGATCAGGAGCTACACACGAATCTTCAAGAAAACCAATCATGGCATAAGCTTCAAGAATCACAATGGTTTGATGTTTCCACACAATATAATTGGTGAAGTCTAGCTTCACCGTCATCATACTCGACATATTTGACAAGAGTAGTAACGATGGATTCACCAAAGGACTTGTGGTAGTAGTGATGGAAGGAGTTGTTGAAGAACTAGAGCTCGGAGCAGAAGCCATTAATGGTGGCTCTGATACCAAGAAAAGCAAAGCAATGCAAGGAAGGAAGAAAAAAAGAAACAGAGAAAAAAAATTGGAGAGAAGGATTTGACGAAAATAAAATTCTATTACTCTTCATTACTATAATTCTGGTACAAGCCCCAACATATATATAAACCATAACCACCTTCGCAGAGTGTGGAACAAAAATAACCAACCCTGATTCAATCATACCAGACCCTGACACGTGTACACAGACTTATAAACTAACTCCACCCTTCTCACCTAATTTAAGCTACCTGCAGTTTTACCTATTGTATCTCTACTACAGGTCGTTTACCAGCAGCTTTGTCATCATATGCCTTTACATTAATCAATGTGGTAAAAATAAATTTTTTATTTTATTTTATAGATAGAGTTATTTAATTTAAGAACAATTGACTTCAACTATGTAATTCATTCATTAGCCAATACAACTATACTCAAATACCTCTACCAAACAGGCCCACAGTCAGAGAGTAGTCAAATCCGGTCTGGTCTCTTTTTTTCCTTTCACACTGGGTTTGGTCTTCTTCTTCTTCTTCTTTCTTTTTTTTTTTTTTCTTTTTTTTTTTCCCTTTCACGCTGGGTCTGGTCTTCTTCTTCTTCTTCTTCTTTTCTTTCATTTTCACATTGGGTTTCTGGGTTTGGTTTTTTTTTTTCTTTATTTTTTTCTTTCACGTTGGGTCTGGGTTTGGTTTCTCTATTCTTCTCTTCTTCTTTTCTTTCCTTTTCACATTGGGTTTTTGGGTTAGATTTTTTTTCCCCATTCCTTTTCACTAGGTTCGGTGAGTTTGGGTATTGGGGGTTGAAGGGAAAAAAAAAAAAAAAAACAAGTAAAAGCTGCACCAAGTCAATCCGTGGGTCCCACAAAAAGTAAAATTTTTTGAGTTATCAAAATTCGAAACAAGTGCCAAACATGTCACCTTAGGAAGTTGTGGTATTTTCAGTGATAAGTGATGAGTTATGAAAATTAAGTGAAGAGTGATGAGTGATGAGTGATGGTCTTTTAAAAACCAAACAACCCCTAATTAGTGTCTAGATAAACTCACAAAGAATAGGGTCACTCGACAACAAGATTTTACGACCTTTGACTGTCTGCCTTCAAACATTATTATGCTTTTGTATTTTGATGCTATTAGCAGAGAGGATAGCAAGTGAAGCTTTTTGAACCCCTTGAGCTGGCCCCCAAAAAAAAAAAAAAGGAATTATTTATAATAATTTTAAAATAATTTTGTTTTGATCCTTTAAAATAAAATTTTGAACTCCTAACCCAATTTTTTTAAAAGTCCAATTGAAATAAGTTTGAATATGATCCTCTTGATAATATCTTAGCTTTTTTAAACAGGAAATGTTACACTAAAAAAAATTAAACAATTAGACAAGAGTGATTCTAAAAAATAAAAAAAGAAAATAGACAAGGGGCATGGGGCATGGGACAGGAGAGTGATTGAGTGAAGATAAATGCAAATGTTGACACAACAAATTTTTTTTTTTAATACAATTTAAAGGCCACTAATTGTCAAAGTTGAGTTGAATTGGTAAATAAAATAATCGTAACGAGTAAAGACATAAAATAATAGAAAAAAGCATTCCAAGCAATAATAATTAAAGTTCACTTATAACAACAATGATTAATATATTAACAGTATTTAGAAACAATTGATAATTTCTAAAATTTTATCTTAGCAATAATAATTAATATGTTTATTGTATTAAGAAACAATAAGTCAGTTCGTTTAGACCCCTGTAAACCAGATTATTTAATCAAATTAATTAATGAAGTTGTTACTTAAGTTTATTATTCAGATCTAGGTTAAACACAAACAATCATATCACTAACTGCGGAAAAGTAAAGAAGACAACGATATGATAACCCAGGAAAATGAATGAAACCAACAATTTCAAGGTAAAAAACCTAGGGAGAATTCAACCTAAACTAACCTCAAGGCAACAAATTCACTATGATATAATGGAAGTTTTACAATAGATTTTTTCCTATATCTAAAGCTACCTCTTGTAGTACTTACTCACATAATCACCTGCAGCTCCGAATTCATGAACTCTTCTATCTGAATTTTTCGCACACAAACACCCTTGAGAGAAGGTATTTCATGAAAAAGCACACAAGTTTTAAGCAAGTAGCCTAAAGGTAACAATTGATAGGAAAACACACAGGGACCACAAAGTAAAATATCAATCAAGAAAAGTTTAGTACGAAATTTGTCATTATCGTTCAATGATTAATGCGAGATGCATCTAATCGATATATGTAGTTTGTTTATAGTTTATAGTTTATATAGTTCATTTTCAGCCTTTCACAATTGTCACGTCATTAGAGTAATAATTTGCTGCCACATTGAAAGCCTTGAAAACCACAGTTTCAACACAAACATTCCTATATATTGCCTAATTAATTTATATAATTTATCAAAAAATTTATTTGTAGAGATATATAGCTTTCATAGGGGATTATATTACGTTTTATTCTTAAAATAAATTTTTTGGCCAAAATGCAAAAATTAACTTTTTAAGTTTCATAACTTTTCATTCTAGTCCTCTAAGTTTGAGTTTTGTCATTTCAGTCCTCTAAATTTCATTTATTCTCAATTAAGTCCTCCTTTAGTAATCTGTTTGTTGCTGCTGTTATCTATAGCAAAACTACGCTGTTTTTGTCCTTTATTTAATTTTCAATTTATTATTTATTTATTAACTTTAAGAAAATGTTAATTAAAAAAAACCATAAATTAGATTAAGAAACTACATCCTCTTCGGAGAACAACATTGAAGAACTAAATTGAATCCCCACCCACCCAATATTGTGAGATACTGAGTGGGAGAAAAAGGGGGAAAGAGAGACGAGTCCAAACTTCTGTCCCACTTTTCCTACTCCACTTTATACTTCACCAATAAAAACTTGTCACGTGTTTACCTAATTAATTAAATACTATTATTATTGACTTATTAATACTACAGTTATTAATTAATAGTAGTATTTAATTAATTAGGTGAACACGTAGCAAGTTTTTATTGGTGGAGTATAAAATGGAGCAGGAAAAGTGAGACAGAAGATTTAGACTCAAGAGAGACCGAGAGGGGAAAGAGGGAGAAGAGAGACTGAGAGAATTTGAGTTCGTCCTCTAGATTATCGAAATTCGAATTTGGGAGATCTAAGTAGTTAGGGTTCAAAGTAAGGGACATGGAATTCGGCAACAATGTCGGGTATTGAGGATGAGAATTGAGGCCATGAAGGAGCTTGTGCTTCTTTTGTTTGTGCTCACTGTCATCGTCATGGTCACGACTAGAGGAGCATTTTCTACCTTCACAAACTCATCACCACTCTTGCATATAGATGCTTGTCCACGCTTTCTTACACACCTACCAGATGCATTTCTCAAAGACCATTCACTTGGTGACTTGTGTTGGAACTTAGGTAGGACAAGTGTATTCAAATTTAGTATCATTTTGATGTTGACATCCACCAAAGCACCACAGTTGCCGTAATACACAAGTCCCTTGGCACTTTGCCCAGAGAAAGCCATCTTGGATCTCCCTCCCTAGTCACAAAGCATTGAATAGACCTCGATTCGTTTACCACTAATCTTGCGAATGTTCTTGGTAGAAGTCCCAATTTGGATGTTCACCATACCAAAACTGAAGAGAATATTAGCTTGTGTAAATTTGGGTACCCCACTCCATCCAAATCCATTCCAATGACCAAAAAGCCACCACAAAATGTTACTTCAATGTTGTTCTCCAAATAGGATGTACTTTCTTAATCTAATTTCTAGGTTTTTTATTTTTTATTTTTTAAAATTAATAAATAAATAATAAATTAAAAATTAATTAAAAGACAAAAATGGCATAGTTTTGCTATAGATAATAGTAGCAACTAACAGATGACTTAATTGAGAATAAATGAAACTTAAAGGACTGAAATGACAAAATCCAAATTTAGTTGATTGAAATAAAAAGTTGTGAAACTTAGAGAGTATATTTTACATTTTAGCATAAATTTTTTTCCAATGTGCTACGACGAATATTCTTCTAATAATGAAACAAGAGAGAATTCACTGATGCTACTAAGATTCTTGTAGCTCAAATAAAATCTCGTGATGTTTCAAAGATGTTTAGGGACCAAATTACCCTTCCCTTGTTATAACTAACAATTTATTAAAACAGAAAACCACTTATGCTGAAACTTGGAGATGCAATGTTGTTTGCTCCAATGTATCTGCTGATGACACCTCAAACCTCTGACTCTGAGCCAAGGAGGAACTTGTAATATTAGGGTGACTGATTTTCAGTTCGTAATCTCCATGAGATAATAAAGCCTCAAAGAATCCTTCACCATCTGCTTTGCCTTTCAAGCTAGAACCCCACTCTCGCAACAACTTGTCTACGACGTTCCCAGTTGGCAAATTATTGAAGCTATTATCGGTCAAGCACATTTGGTAACATCCCCCAGGTTTCCATGCAGACCACATTATGATTCCATTGATCTTAGGGTGGGCATGTAATTCCCTTAGAACTTGCTCTAAGTATTGTGCCTGTGCCTGCATTCATAGTCCAAGAAAATTGAAGAATAATTCATGCAAACCTTGGATGAAGGCATCTATAAAGGAAGAATTACCACCAAAAAAAAAAAGCCTGGAAAATGACATGGGCTTCTGTACCTATAGCAACTAGTCAATATATAACCCAAACAATATTGCACCATAAAGTTCAACAAAATATGATATATATTGTTTCCTATCACAATAAATATATATATATATATATATGACATTTTATCAATGTTTTTTTTTCCCCCTTCTAAAGATACAATTTGATAATTATGCTAGTAAATAATAAATATTTATTATGATTATATTTGTATGAAATTATCTTTTCATATATGATATGGTAAAATTCAATATAAATGAAATTTTTGTAGGAAATCTTAACTAGAATTTAAACTCAATTAAAATGTATGTATTTAAATAATAACTTGAAAAACTGTAAAGCTTAAAAAATTTGTGGTGAAGTTTTAAAGATTTAATAAAAAGTAAATGGATTTGGTTTTAATTATACCATAAATGATATTTTGAAAAAAAAAAAGTTCCATACTTTTGCCTCTTGAGCATCTTAATTACCTGTTGACCAAGGGCACTTGCAATATCAAGTTCTGTAATCCATATGGGCAATCCTGTGGAAGCAAGAGTATCAATAGAAGATCTCACATAAGCAAGGTCTGGAGCAATGCTGAAATGAGACTCAAGCCCAATTCCTTGTTTCAGATTGTTGTTTCCGGGAAAGCTTTGAATCTGTTTCAGCTTCTGTATGTACTTATCCGGCGTTGATAACCCGTCACGGCTGTCCTCTATGGTATTATAGTCATTCATAAACAAGGTAGTTGTTCCATCAATCCCTTGAGCACCATTGTAAAAGGTTGCTGAGGCAGTAGATCCAAGCCTATCTTCGAAGAAAGAGAAGTGCAAATTTTCATTCACAACATCCCATGCAATAACCTGGCCTTTGTACCTTGACATAACGGAATTGATCCTTTTTTTCACAGCCACAGCAAGATCAGTTGGTGAAAGTGAAGAAACCCAACCCTGTACCTTCGAGGGATCATCCCACAAGACATTGTGGCCTCGGACCGGAATAGAGTGTTTTTTTGCAAACTGAAGCAACGCATCAGCGGCTGTGTAGTCCTCTTGGCCAGGGGAGGGTTCAGTGGTATACCATTTCATTTCATCCTCAAATACTGTGACTGTGAACCTTGAGCTGAACCAATTTTGGTATGCTGTATTGGTGAGGATGTTTTTATTTATGGCAGTGCCAAATGGGAAACTTACTTTCTTCTGTATAATTGAGATTGATGCGTTGGGTAAAGGGTTGCCTTGTTCATCAACTACATGGATCCTCACCTTTCTTTTACGTGCCTGCAAAAATTGAAGTGTTTTTACTGATACAAAATTAGCCATTCATATTTTTGTTACATTTTTCTAAGTTTTTATATTAGTGACTTCAGAAAGTGGAACCTTTTGATACTGTCATTATTATACATTTACCTTCTCAATGCTTTGATCTTGATGGGACTTCCACTGCTCTTGGGTGAAAGGTTGCAATGAAATGCTATCTACCCATATCTCCACCGATGCATTCTTGCTCTGAAGAGATTAGCAAATGTTTGATGGTTGGAGAAACCAATAAAAAATAAACACGGGACTTTAGAATTAAATTGAAAAGTTAGGATTAAATGGACAGCCTTAGCCTACGTTTGGATCATGTCCACGTTTTGCGAAGGCGTTTTTTTTTTTTTTTTTTTTTAAACCAGCATTTAATGCACTATTCAAAGAACATAAACAGTATATTGAGGCCAATGAATAGTGCTGAGTAGTAGTAAACAGTAACAAGAAATTATTTTTTTATTATTTTCAGTTTTCAATTTCCAGTTTTTAACAAAATAAGCAGTATTCAAATACACACTTAACCTCTGTTTCATTTCCCCCCCCCCATTTTTAATTTTTTTCTTGGCATATTTTTATTCCTAAAATTTCTGAAAAATTTTGTATTCCTAATATTACTTTTTTATAATAATCCTAGTTTTATTATGATAACAAGACCGCATATATATTATCATAAACTAATAATGATTAGATAAAGTTTTGCTCTTAGCAAACTAGTTTAATTAGGCATGGCCTGAAAAGGGAACCTATATATAGGGAAGGAGGGAGTAAATTTTAAATTCTTATCAAAGTTGGGTCATCATCATTGTTATTTATAGTAGGAAACACACATAATAGGCCAAAAAAAAAAAAAAAAAAATGAAAGAAAGAAAAAGAGAGTGAAAAGCACCTCAAAATAGAGCTCAGCTGGACCTGATGCATTTACAGTGAGTCCACCCTTGAGCATGGACCAGCACTTTGATTTCGCAAAAACAGTACCAACATGTTTGAACCCGGTAGTTGTTTTTAAAATAGCTCTAACTGGAAAATCTCCATCACTGACTTGTATCCAAGCTGTAGTACACTAAGCAGATTAGTGAAATTGCAAAAAGATTATGTCCCAATTTTAGGACAGTGCTGTCAAGGTGAGAAGCAATGTTACTAGAGAAGCCTTAAACCAATGTTTAAGCAAGAAAATGTTGGTAAAGATAATTGATGCAAATTTGTACTGATGGTAACAAGTGTTTGGGGAATTTCAAAATCGATGTGAAAAGATAATTTACCAGAGAATGTGTAGAGCTTGTCCTTCTGCAAATAAAGCTTCTGAGATATGCTATCTTCTGGCTGATTTCTGCTATGAGCGACGATGTATTTGTTGTCTTCTAATACTCTTTGTTCAATTTTTGCATTCCCAAATGTAGACCATCCTCTCAAACCATGATTCAACTCAGGGTTTATGATAATTCCTCCACCATATTGAGGTTTATGAGGATTTGCCAAACACTGAGGTTGTGAATAAAGAATTTTTTTTTTTTATAGATTTCATATAATACATATATCCTAGTGTCCTATATTCATTAATCAATTTACAATATAGAATATTAATTAATTGCAAGAAGCTTACCTCAATGTTGGCAGTGTAATCATATGTTAAAGCATTAGCTCCAAACCCTACAAAACATCAACAAAAAAAAAAAAAATCCCATCTTTTTTGGTTAACAATGTGGAGGAAAAAAAAGGCTAAACAATTTAACAATTAAAATGTAAAGGGAATATTATTATGCTTTGATTTGCCAAGAGGTAGTTGCAATCGATTTTTGAAAATTAACCTAGCACTTGGCATTGTTTTGTTCTTATCTTTTAAGTAGGAGTGTGCACAAAACTGAGAAATCGAAAAAACCGGCCGAATCATGTCCAAAATTTTGGTTTGGTTTCGGTGCGGTTCGATTTTGTATTTCATTTTTTGCAAACTGAAAATTTCGGTTTTGGTTTCGGGTTCAGAAAATAAAAGTCCGAACCAAACCAAAACCGACCGATATGTCTTAAATATTACTATGTACAAAATATTTCAAGATTAGTACCACTAGTTTAGTGGTAAGACACGTGTGTGACAATACTTGGCCCTGGTTCAAACCTTACTGAAAAAATTTTAATTTTTTCTCTCCTTTTAACACAAAACTAAGCCGTTTTATACATTAACTAAAAAAAAAAAAAAACCCTACTCTCTCCATTTCTCACTTCAATCGCCTCACCCTCATTCTTTTCTTTTCTTCTCTTTGAGTTCCATGCCTCTCTTTTCCCTCTTCATCACCTCTATTGTCCCTAGCTTCGTTTCTTCCAGCATTGATGCTATCACCGACGCTCTCTCTCTCCTTCAAGTGCTGCTATTATGGTTTGTCTTCTTGCTAAGATTTTGTCTTCTATTTTTCTTCTTGATCTTGTTTCTCCCATCCCAAACCACCCATCTTCTTCTTCTTCTTTTCTTGCTTTTGTTTCTCACATCCCAAACATTGAAACCCGACCGAACTAAACCGAAATTGAATGCAATCGGTCGATTCGGTGTTCTTTCCTTACAAGTTGGTTTCGGTGTTCATTATATTAAAACCGAAATTCTTGGTTCGGTGCAAAAACTATCTTCAACACTAATCGACCTAAACCGATTACACCCCTACTTTTAAGTATATATATTTTTTTGAAAATTCCCTTTTACGCACTAATTCCCCTTTTATTTATATTATCATTCGTAGTTAAAGGGCATAGAGAGAAGATGCTGTTATTATGCCAACTAAAATCCTATTTATAGGAATTTCTACAAAATGAGTTGCAAATAGTTTGACAAAAAATTATGTTAATGGGGAAAATCCTTACCTTACCTTATAAGAGAAATCATTAAAGAAAAAATCCTAATTCTTGTTAAGCAAGAAGTTATGCTAAAATGGGAAAAATCCCACAAAATTTGTAAAATTGATAAACTTACGTAAACTAATACTAAGGGTAAATAATGGGATTTTATTTTGACTTTTTATTCTAAAGTTAATAAAAAAATTATCCCAAAAATAAAATATCGTAGAATATTGTAGATTACGGCTATAAGGCTTATGACGATTTCTATTAAATTTTTTTCACCTTTCGAGCTTCTTGGATGCCTTGCAATTTAAGAGCTTCTTGGGTTGCCCATTCTACAAGATATTTCTATGCTATTGTAATATATTTTGACCTAACTAGATGGGTTTCCAACCAATTGATGCCTTTATTAATTTTTGTAGTAGAACTACTACGAATGCAACATAATTGCGGCTATAGTTTAAGGTTTGAGAAAATAAAACTAATATGTTGTATCTGATTAAGGTTTAAGAGAATTAAATTAGACATGTCATAATGAAAAAACACAAAGAAAAGAAACCTTTTGCCCAAAAAAAAAAAAAGTATAATAATCCAACAACAGATTGGCGATCGCTAACAAGGTTTTTGGCAAACAAGAAAACAACAACAAAGAACAAAAATTACCAATGAAAAACTTATAAATTAACCAAGCCCTCACGATATAATATTCATATGTATATGCACAAACAAAACACTTGAAGAAAAAGGTCTTGAGTTTTGGTTTTATATTTATATTAGTATTATTATTATTACTTTAATTTAACTAATAAAGTCTTTTATCGTCAAAACTCTCTCTAAAGAAGCAAATTATTATTTTAATTCAAAAATTGAGCCTGGGTACAGTATCAAATGTCTTTCACAAAAAACAACAGATAATTGCAGGTTTAAGTTTAGAATTTAAACTCTTCATACTACATAAATATAGTAGAAGAAACTCATGTTATTTGCAAGAAAGAATCTCATATAAAAACACACATAGAGAGAGCATACCTGCAAAGGGGAGAGTAAAAAAGAACAGCAGCAGAAGCATATTATTGCAAACCCTGAATTTAATATAGGAACCAGAGAATGAAAACCATGTAATAATAAAATGCATGAGAGAGAGAGAGAGAGAGAGAGAGAGAGAGAGCTGATACCAAGGGTTTTGAAACACTGGAAGAAAAAAATAATGAAGAGAGAGAGAGATGATACAAGGGGTTTTGAAGTACTGGAAGGAAAAAATAATGAAAAGAGATTGAAAAGTAGTATAATGAGTAAAGACAAAACTTTACTAATATAGAATGAGAGCATGAGTTGTTTCCAAGTGGCGCTTTTGTATATTACTCTTTCATTTAGTCTTCTACCTCATAATCTTCTAATTACTACAATTTATTATTCTTAATCTTTTCACCTAAGTAAATCTTTAAATGAATGTATAGACATTTAACCTTATGCCATGTATTACTCTTTCATTTAATGATTCATTTAAATTTGATTATTTATTTCTATTTCACAATAAATAAGAGAACTCTTTCCTTTAGCCTTCCAGCTCATCATTTTCTAATTACCACCATGTGTCACTCTTTAGCCTTCCACCTAAGCAAATCTTTAAATGAATGTATATCCATTTAACCTTCTACTTAAGTAAAGATTTTAATGATTTATTTTAATTCTATTATTTTTTTCTATTCCACAATAAATCATTTTATTTCCTTACAATTTAAATTTTAATAAAATTTATTGGAACCACTTAGCAATATATATATATATATATATATATCTCTCTCTCTCTCTTAAAAGATGATGAGGTAGAAAGATATAAATGAAATACTTTTTTTATGAAGGTGTCACACGGCAGCCCTTCATACTCTCACACGAGATTTTTTTATTTTATATATAATCCATTGAGCCTTTTGCCTAAGCTAAGATTTTTATGCTTTATTTAGTATTATTATTTATTCCTATTTTACAATAAATAATTTTATTTCCTTAAAATTAAATTTTAAAAACATTATTTGAACCAAAATTGGATTCTCACAATTGGATGATGGATGTAATGATACCACATGTGTTTTTCACAAAACATATTACACACGTGCCAAAACTAGGGGTGACAATTTTTGACCCAACCTGCGAACATGACACAAGTTTTTGCAAGTTAGGATTGGGTCTTAGCGGGTTTGAGTCATAAACAAGTCGACTTGAAAGTGACACAATAAGAAACGTGTCATAAGCGGGTGTGGGCACAAGCGCTCGTGACGTGTGTAGTATCATACCTCTCAGTTATGGGGGAGTACGCCTTAGCCTAGGGTGGACCATAGTGAAGAAATGGAGTTGCCACGTAGATTAAGTCTAAAAACCATAAATATAACGCCCTTCATGGAAGGACTGATCTTTTACTAGAGCACGTGTCTGGAGTTTAGGTATGGGGATGGGAAGGTATTAGGAACCCAACCCCACCCGACTCGTGGGTCAGCTTCAACTTATTGTGTTCCAAGTCTTAATCTCATTAAATGCAGGTTTAATACGTTATTCTAACACACACACACACACACACACACACACACACTCACTCACTCACTCACTCACTCACTCTCTCTCTCTCTCTCTCTCTCTCTCTCTCTCTCTCTCTCTCTCTCTCTCTCATGCATCTAAAACACGCAACATGGCATAAATCAACCCCAACCTAAACATTCATCTATCATAACATTTAAACAAACATCTCTAGGGGCAAAAACATCACATGGCAGAATCAACAAAACATGTTAAAGCATCTAAACATCATAGACATCGCATTCAACCAAAATGTTCATGTTTAGATTAGACATATCAAGCTCATACTCCAACAAATGCATGTTCATATGAGTGCATGACTTACCTCATTGCATCACAGCATCTATATATTAATGCATGTTCATGTTCATATGCATGTTCATAGTATCCATGAATATCAAAACCTTAATAAACATAAAAGAGATAAAACAAACAAAACCAAACAAAACAGAGAAATAGATATTCAAGGGTAGATAAAACAGGTTGAACAGAGGCTAACATGTGGATAAAACAAAGGAAAAAACAAACAGAAAACGAATTAGGGTTTCTGGGTAAGAGTATGCGTGCGCATTCATAGGGCATGCGTACGCAACCCATTTGTATGCATACGCATACTACGAACTTGCGCACGCATACATGCCTTAAGAACACTAACCCATAAACTAAAGAACAAAAACACTAAAACAAAGAAACTAACAGCCCAACATGCTCAGAGATAAACACAAAGAAAACAAAAACTTAGAAAAACATATTAGAACACATAAACTCAAATAAAAACATATATGAATAAAGAAAATTAAAGGAAAGCGAAGAGCCAAAGTTAGAAACTTTACCTTAACACTAGAACTCTCTAGAGCTTGATTTTGACCGTTCTCCTCAGTCAATCTATTTACAACCAAATCAAAGATGAGTTAGTAAACTTAGAACTCAATGATCAAGAGCAGAAAAGGTCTCAATCAAACAAAATTTGACTTGAGGGTGTTTTGTGAAAAACTCCCTCTTTGATTCAAAATTTTCTAGTGAGTCTTATGTGTTTTACCATCAAAATTCCCCCTCCTTGAAATTCTACCTTTTATGGCTTTATATAGTCGAAAAATAGGGGTTTGAGATGGCTCCCAGACGATTTGAGATTTGTTCTAAATTAAGTTTTAATGCAGAAAACCTTTCCTTTCATAGTTTTTGGAACCCTAGCATGCACGCGTATGCACATGTATGCGTACGCATGCATAAAGTATGCACACGCATAGCTTGAGCATGCGTGCGCATACGCGTATATGCGTACATATGCCCTAGGGTCTCCGTGGTCTTTATTTTCCAAAAATAGTTTTATTATTCCAAAAAATAAGTTATATTTTCCACAAATACTTTTCTTAGGTCAATTTTCATCTGATCGGACCCTAAACCAACCTTAGGCTTTAGAATTAATATCATTGGGGAACGGGAGCCTGAGTCGTAAGGGGTACAAAATGCAATATTTACAGATGCCCCTTTTTTGATTTGTGAGCCCTGCTAATAAAATCAAAAGAATAAGAGACAAAATATTTTGTTTCGAAATATGGCTCGAGCCCAACCCATGCACACGATAAACAACACACATACATGGGGCAAGGTGCAACTCCGCAGAGTTGCGTGGGATTCGTATGTCCAAATTCCCACCTTTGTTACTCAGGAAACGAGCAACGATAGGTTCACTATCCAAGAACCTGTTTTGCCAATTGTAAGCAAAAGGCGAGTGACTCACTATCTTAGAGTCACTAAAAAGAGAAAAAAAACACGGCCAACAGCCTCAACCATCAACCAAGCAAACAAAGTGCTTTTACGAGCTAAAAGGATACGTCTTTGTAGTGTCCATTTGAGGCTCTTACCTCAAACTTCTCTGGGTAGATTTCACCTTAAGGTAGTATTTGTCTCTATCTCAATATCTTCTAATCTGGAGAGGCTCTTGCCTCTATGTGACTTTTATCTCAATCTCAATATCTTCTATTTTTGGTGACTCTTACCTTAATTATGATGTACATGTTTGATTCCAAAAGGTACTCGAGTTCTGTATTCTTCTTTTCTTGACTTCTCTAGGGTTTATGCTTGCATACTCAATTCCCACGGGATATGTGCACAAGTATGGTAGTGATCTTGGTGGTTCTGACTTACAAGGAAGTCTTTGGTAATGTATGATCCATCGGAGAAAATGACTCGCTGAGGAGTATGTGTTGGTGACTTAAGAGGGAGCTTTCTTGGTGATTTTCAACCTATGAGGAAGTCTCTTGATGGTGTGAAGCCCACTGGGGGAAAACTTCTTCCCTTTATGATTCTTAGGGAGCTTGTGTTAGTTCTACTCATAGGGGACTTTCTTTGGTAATTCCCGGCTCCTTGGGGAAAACTCTTTTTCTTACAAGCCTCGAGGGAGTTGTCTTGGTGTTTTGGACCCATGAGGGAGCCCTTGATGATTTTATTTTGGGGAAGACTTGTCTATTTATGACTCTTTAGGGAGTTGATTGATGATCTTTACTCATGGGGGAGTTTCCTTAACGATTTCCAATCCGCTAGGGCATGCTTTTGATCTTTTTGATCCATTGGGGATGCTTTGAGAATCCTTATGTTTTTCAACCTATTAAGGGTAATTCTGTCATTTAGGTGTATTTTTGAATTTTCCTTTGCATTTCCACCTTCTAGGGTCCACTAGGGAGGAATTTCTATTTTATTTTATTTTATTTTTTTGCTAAACTACACATAGTTTAATGGGAGGCCTAAACTACATGTAGTGTAGTTATCAGATGCCTTCCCACCTTTTCATTTTTTTCCAACGATTACCAACCATTTTTTTACCTTCTTATTTCTCTTCATCTTCCTCATCTCTTCACTTTCTCTCTAACTCCTCAACTCCCTCTTTCTCTCTACAAAAAAACTCTGCCCTCTCTCACTTCTTCACCTCTCACTATCTGACCCTCTCTTTCTCTTCTAAACTCTCTCATCTTCTCCCAAACTCTTTTATCCTTTCCAATCCAATTCCAAAACCAAGAAAACCTCCTACATGATTTCCGACGAAGTCTTCAACATCATGCTTTGGAATGGAGCCACCAGGCTAACGAAGTCTCCTTCGCTGATCTACAGGCCACAAAACCATCTTTCAGATAATGCACGGGCCGGATTGGTAAGTTTTCCAAATTTTTCTCATTTTCAAGTTTTGCTCTGATCTTCCATTTTATTTTGTTTTTGGACTTGTAAATGCTTGGGTTTTGTTGTGAGATGGGTCTAGATGAAAACCTGGGGTCCTAGGAGGGGTAGGAACATGCTTAGGATGAGTTTTGATCAATGGTAGACCGAAACTATCGAAGAACACTCTTTGTCTGTGTTCATGTATGCGCATGTGTCGTGAATGCGTGCACAACCAATGTTCATGCATGCGCATACTCTCTTCATGCATACATGTCCGTGTTCATCAGTTCATACAGATGCATGCCCCAACATGCGCACACATGTAGGGACCCTGCATACGTATACATGGGACTTGCGTGCACATGTTGGGTACTCAGAAACTCATTTTTTGATTATCTTGACTCATTTTTCACCCATTTTCTTATCCAACTGTGATTCTCATGCTCTCTTTTCATCTTTTTGCATGTCTTGCCCCCTTTCATAGGTAGAGGTAGCACTAGTCGCATCTCTTCATGGTACAGGGCCTTGATGAAAGACATGAAGACCTTGGTGTGTGACGTTGATTTTAAGCCTATCATTTGCTTGATTCCTGAGAGTTCGGCCAATGGCATCCTGGTGTAGACATTGGTCGAGAGGTGGTGGGACACTACCCACACCTTTCACATCACCAATCGGGAGATGGTAGTGACTTCCCACGACTTCCATCGGTGTAATGGGCCCATCATTGATCTAAAGGGCGAGTCAGGTGCTCAGCAAAGCATAGACCTACTAGGGTGTGGGTATTCAAGCGAAAGCATCTGCTAATTCGATAAGGAGGTGGACTACCGACCTTATTCTTAGGCGACACTCGCTGATTGTGCCCAGTTGGCTAGGGCATTCTTGCTGAACATACTGGGGGTGTATCTCTTCGCCAATGAAAGGCAAAAGGTATCATTGAGGTGGTTGTCTCTCTTTTGTGACTTTGGGCAAGCTCGAGAGGTGAAAATGGGCTAGGCTTGTCTTGCCTACCTGTACTCATCTTTGGACATACTCAGTCGGGGGACTTTGCATCAGCTAGTGGGGCCTTGGAAGCTCCTTGAGGTTAGACCCTCTTCCTTTTCTTATGTATTTTTACAAGTATGTACTTTCTACTCTTGCAAACTGTATTCATCCTCATGTCATTTAGATCTATAAACCGCATTCCATGTTCTTGCAAACTACATCTATCTTTTACCTTGCAAACTATCATCTTATAAACTGTCATTATCTTACAAGCTATCATCTTGCAAATTGTCTCTATCTTGCAATTTGTCATGTTCTTTACTTGCAGCGATGGGCCATGAACTATAATCTCATTACCCGTGGAGCGGCGGTGGGTTTAAGGAAATTGCATTTCTTGCAGTGCTATACCAATTTCATTAGATGTCTCACGTGGTAGTCATGAGGAAATTGCTCAAATTGTCAAAGTTAAGGAAGCACCAAAGTGGACATGGGTAGCAAGACAGGAAAATTTTGGGATTGAACATATCACTATCAATCCAGTTGAGGGTGGCAAACAACAACTCCAACAGACTGAAATTCACTCTGAATTACCAAGCAAAAGACAGAGGGTTTTGAAGAGTGATTTGGCTCGACTTGAATTGGTGGAGGCTGGTTCCCAACCCCGCTAGACATAATGAGTTGCTTAGTGTGGAACTGTCATGGATTGGGGAACCCACGTATAGGGAGGGAGCTTGGAGAGATTATCCAGGCAAAAAATCCTTCTGTAGTGTTTATAGCTTAAACACTTATAGATGAAGCAAGGTTAGATCGAGTAATGCATGATATTGATTTTGATAAAAAAAAAATGGATAGTTCCTAAGGAAAGTCATTGGGGTGGTCTAGCTCTTTTCTGG
Organism: Quercus aquifolioides; assembly: GCA_019022515.1. NCBI lineage: Eukaryota > Viridiplantae > Streptophyta > Magnoliopsida > Fagales > Fagaceae > Quercus > Quercus aquifolioides. Next base: position 11,823,712 of record CM032330.1, on the reverse strand, counting down.
AAATCCTCGATCAATTTAATAGTTAAAGATTCTTCCAAGTATTTTATTGATACATGTATTGATAAGAATACAGAGAATGAATGGCGATTTACTAGGTTTTATGGAGAACTAGAAACAGAAAGGAGGAATGAAGCTTGGGACAGTTTACCATCCGAATGCACCATAGCTTTGTGCAGGGGACTTCAATAACATTGGTAAGATAGGAAGAAAAACTTGGAGGTGCAACTTGTAACCATCATCAAATGCAGCTTTTCAGGGATGTCTTAGATGAATATGACTTTATGCATCTTGGTTTTGCTGGTAACCAATGCTTGGTTCCAAAAATTTCTAGGATCATGTGTTCACCATCTACACTATGATTCCTCGGATCATTCTCCTCTATTCATCATCCTTTCGGGTTTGGAACCTCCCCCAAAGAAAAAGAATTTCAGATTTGAAGAGATGTGGCTGTCAGATGGAAGATGTGGTGAAATAGTGGAAACTTCATGGTGTAGTTCTAATTTTGCAGAGGAGGATGATATGATTTTGAAGAAAGTTGAGAGATGTGGAAAAGACTTAATATGGTGGAAATCAAGATATCTTTGGGAACGTCAGATTGGAATTAGGAAGGAAGAAGAAATTATTGATTCAAGCCAAGTTGAAAGCAATGTACAGTGGAAACAACTCATGGGTAAGGGAGCTTAAGTCTGAAATTAATATTCTTCTTGATTGAGAAGCACGGATTTGGAGTCGGTGCTCCCGTGCACTATGGTTGGCTCACAATGACAACAACACCAAATTGTTTCATACAAAAGCAACTCAACGGTGCAAATTTTTTTTCATTGAAAGAATAAGGAACTCAACCGAATCTTGGCAGACCCAATAAGAGGATATAGCAGCAATCTTTCTTCATTATTACCAAGATTTGTTTGCTACCTCTAATCCAACAGATCAAAGTTTAACTTTGGACCATATCCCACGGGTCATAACAAAAGAGATGGAGCAAATGCTAAAGGGAGAATTCCTAGAACATGAGGTAACAACAGCTAAAAAACAGATGGCTCCACTTAAAGCACCTGGTCCAAATGGGATGCCTCCGCAATTTTATCAACATTTTTGCCAAATGGTGGATCATCATGTGATTAAATCTATCTTATTTTGGCTAAATTCAGGTACACTTCCATATCCTGTTAATCATACCTTTGTTGCTCTTATCCCAAAAATCAAAAATCCTGAGCATGTTACTGAGTATCGCCCTATTAGTTTGTGCAATGTACTCTACAAGATCTTCTCTAAAGTCCAGCTAACAAATTAAAAAAAATGTTTCCAAAAATTATTATTGAACATCAATCTGCAAAAGATTGCCTTATCTCCGATAATATTTTGATAGTTTTTGAAACCTTGTATTGCCTAAAGAATTATGATTCTAGCAACTATGGGTTTATGGCCCTCAAACTCAATATGAGCAAAGCTTATGATTGGGTGGAATGGTATTTTCTAGAGAACCTTATGAGGAAGATGGGTTTTAGTGAAAGGTGGATTGGCCTGATAATGATTTGTGTGAAGGTAGTTCCTATTCTATTCTGATTATTGGTGAGCTTAAGGGACTAATTAATCCTACAAGGGGGATCAGGCAAGGAGACCCATTATCTCATTTTCTTTTTTTACTTTGTACTAAAGGCTTGCATTAATGCAAAAAGTAGGGGCGATATCGAAGACTTCTCTCTTTGCAAACGAGGTCTTGCACTAACCCATCTGTTATTTGTAGATGATAGTCTTTTGTTTTGCATGGCTACTTCTGAAGAATGTGCAAAGGTGCTTAATATTTTGGAAGTTTATAAGCAAGCCTCAGGTCAAAAGGTGAATAAAAATAAGACGACCATGTTTTTCAGTAAATCTACATCAGAGGCCACTAAACAAGCCATTAAAATTGCTATGGGAATTAAGGAAATTACAGAATATAAGTAGTATCTTGTGCTCCATCCTTGATTAGAAGGGGAAAAAAGGAGAGTTTCAACTACATAAAATAAAAATTTTGGCGAAGGTTACAGTGTTGGGAAGGGAAGGTTTTGTCTCAGGCAGGCCATGAAGTTCTTTTAAAAGCTGTCATTCAGGCAATACCAACTTTTACTATGCGATGTTTTAAGCTACCGCTTGGATTGTGCAATGATATTGATTCCATGATTAAAAATAATAATTTGGGTCCAATGTGGAGATCGGAGGAAAATTCATTCGCTTAAATGAGATGAGATGACTAAATCCAAAATAGTAGGAGGAATGGGGTTTCGAGATCTAGCACTTTTCAATGACTCTTTGCTGGCCAAGTATGCTTGGCGACTGCTCAAAAATACAAATTCCCTCTTTTACAAGGTGTTCAAAGCATGTTTTTTTCCAAATTGCTCAATTTTGGAAGCAAAGGACTCAAGGTGGGGCTCCTATGCCTGGAAAATCATTCTTAAGGGTCGGGATGTGATATTGAGAGGTTCTAGGTTGCAGACTGGGAATGGGAAGTCTGTGAAAACCTGGCAGAACCACTGCCTAACAAGGAAGCACCCACCCCTAGTGTCATCACCTATAATTCCTTCTATGGAGGAAGCCATAGTCGATACCTTGATAGAGACAAAGACATAGCAATGGAATTATGCGATGATTGATGGTATTTTTGCACCACAAGAGGCTAAAATAATTAAGACAATCCCTCTTGCACTATTTAAGTCTGATGATATTTTATTTTGGCCTTTCTCAAAGGATGGGAAATATACCTGCAAGTCTGGTTATCATTTTCAGAAGGAAGAGGTAGATTTGGAGCAAGGTGATGATTTTAAGATTCAAGTCAAAAAACTATGAAAGGGGATTTGGTCATTACATGTACCCAACAAGGTGAAGAATTTTATTTGGAGAGCATGCCAAAACCCATTACTTACAAAAGCAAATTTGGTTCGTTGAACAGTTATCTCTGACCCTACCTGTGAAAGATGTCGCGACACATAGGAATAAACTCTCCACGCTCTTTGGCTATGTCCAGAGCTTGATATTGTTTGGTCTGATATGCAGTTATTGGCTTTTCGTAGGACAAATCAATTTATGGACTTCAAAGACTTGCTGTCATGGATTCTGAAGGAGCATCAATACCCGGATCTCTTTGTATTTATTGTTTGGTCCATCTAGAACCAAAGGAACCACGTCTACGTTTCTCAGCCAAGTTGCAATCTACATCAGCTAGCACAAACAAGTCAAGCACGCCTGGATGATGTCTACCCACCCTCAACCACCACCTCGTCCTCCTCAGCCTCGTGCTTATTGGAAGCCTTCCCCAAATGATTTTGCCAAGATTGTTTTTTTATGGAGCTACCTTCTTAGAGTTGAATAGCTCTATTATAGTTGTGTTTGTTCGTGACAGGAACGGTTTGGTGCTCACTTCTCTATCGTAGCAACTTCCCCAGGTTCATTCTCTAGAAGATATAGAAGCCTTAGCCGCTTCCAAAGCTCTCCAGTTTGCAGCAGAAATTGGGATTGAATGAGCTGTTCTTGAAGGGGACTCGTAGGTATTAATATTCAGGTTGGTGAATGATTTTGAGGTGCTGTCGTGTAATGGTTTGCTTATTGAAGATATTAGGCGTTGCTCTACTTTGTTTAATCAATTACTTTACTCTTATGTAAAGAGAGAATGTAATAAAGTTGCTCATAATCTTGTCAGGTATGCTGCGCATATCTCGGACTTTCTTTTGGAATGAAGTATGTTCCACCACAATTTTTTTCTATAATTCAAGCTGACTTAGCTGGTTTTTCTTAATAAATTTTCATTGTCTTCTTCCTCAAAAAAAAAAAAAAAAAAAAAAAAGACGTGGCATGTTGGTCAACATGAAGGAGAGAGAGGAGTTATGATAAGTCTTATCATGTGGGCCCTGCAAATTTCTAAATATTTACAAAATTGTCATTGAACAATGTTACTTAAAAACTGAAAACTAGTCAAATGAGTTTTCTAAATTCAGTGTTTAAACAGCCTAAAATAAGAAATATAACTTAAACACTCCTAAAAAAACACTTCTACCAAATATATTACTTTTTTTGGGGCCTGCAGTTTTTAGTGTTTAAACATTAAAAACTATTATTTGAAATCACTGGCCAAACAGGCCCTGATTAATTTTACTAGACCCACAATTGAGGCATTTAAATACTCCACAGATGAGTTGAGTTAAAGTAGGGCTGGGATGGTTAGGCTGCTTTTTTAATAAGGATAGTCCCATTTCTATCTCTTCTCTTCCTCGGATTTTCCACCAGAAGATTGAGATGGGTTGAGTCATTTTTTGCTCTTTTTTCTTTATGTTTATTCTTATTTATCAATAAATAAATAAATAAGAGTTAAAGTAGGGCAAACTGGGGCTTTTCATTCTTGCTTCCTTAGTGGAAACCTCGTGAGAGATGGCTGAAATGTGACAGTGGAAACCTCTTAGCGCTAATTAAAGTCTTCTATCTTTTACAGGTCAGAATCAAACTTGTCAATTAAACTTCACTGAAATGTGACATCTCTTACATCGGGCTTAACATAGAGCTTTGCCGCCAGACTTTGTATTCTGCTGTATGGAGGGTCCCCTTTGTCCATGGGATAATAACATTGGTTCTTGAAGGGTGTCACATGTTTTGATTAGATTTTTCAAAGTGTTTCTTAAGTACTCTTGAAGCATAGAGAATGATGTTCTCTCATTTCACATTCATGGTAGGGTCCATCATGAATGTGAGAGAATGAAGTACCATCCATGCTCCAGAAGTACCTAAGAATTTTTCGATTTTTCAGAGTTGACACATGGCAATGTCCCCTACTAGTTGTTAGGCTGGTGGTCTAGTGGTTCTTAGGCTGCATATATAATTTGGGAATCACGAACACGGCAAAATTGTCAACATACTGGTGTCAGATACGTATCCGAAACGACATGTATCCAGACACAAACGTGTCAAGTATGCACTAAGGAAGAAAAAAATCATTTTTTAATTCAGTTGTTTTATTTTGATATTGAATATTGTTTATTTGAACTCTTTTTATAGGTATCTAGTTTATTTTAACTCTTCGTTCATACTTCAAACAATATTTTATTGTCTTTAAATTAATTTTAAATATATTTCCAAATATTTCATTATTGTTATATACTTTTTAAATTCAAAATAAACAACTTATTCCATATATATATATATATATATATATTTATTTATTAATTGTAGTATCCTCAATGTATTGTTTCCTAGTTTTTCAAGAAATGACATGTCACTGTACTATATATTATGTCTTATTGTATATTGTATCCGTATCCGTGCTGCATAGTATATAGTCCGCTGTAATATTCTTTAATTATTTATAAAGAAAATGATTTTTTTTTTAATTCTTAATTTCTTATTCTTTAACTTTCATAGCTCCCAAACACAATACCCAGTAACACAACAATCTAAAACTGAATCCTAATACCCATCACTTTCTTAGCTTCCCTTGTCTCTCTCTCTCTCTCCAATTCATTCACAGACTCACACACACAAGTCCCAATCTCTCTCTCTCTCACACACACACAAATCCCAATCTCTAATTTCCAATAACCATGGTTGAACGCAGTAGCTTCGAGCAAGACTTCGCTGGCGAACGCCCAACGATAGACCACAAACATGAAGCGAAGGACACTGCCATGGACAGATGTGTAAGATACACATATTTACTAACTAGGCTTGTGGAATCATAGTGTTCTACAGTGGTGAAGCTACGTTGGGGCCACGGGGGCCATGGCCCCTTAGCTTTTCAAAATCTCCATTAATGGTAGTAACAAAATAATATTTGAAATTTAAAATTACTTTCTGTTTCTCTTAAGATTTTGAGAAAAAATTCTATACAGATTAAGCCCTCTCAAATTTTTAAAATTGTTCAGAAATATCTAAAAAAAGTAAAACACCAGCTCATTTCTTTGTACTAACCTTTATTTTTCCCTGAGAGTGGGATTGGCTTGTTTATTGGGTAGGTTAATACATATTGAATTGTTCTCTTAGAAGCACTTAACTAACTTCATTTTCTTGTTTCTCAACCAAAAAAAAAAAAAGCAAGTTCATTTACTTCACAAAAAATAGTTGTTATATTTTATTTATATTCCAAATTTGATCTTATTGATTGGCTTATATTATTAGAGTACTGTTGCAAATTCTTATTATTTGTTCTTTTTTGGGTCCATCACTAGTAAAAAATATTATAATGAATAATATTTTTTTTTTTCAGTCAAAGCTGAATTAGCCTCCTCTACACATTATTGTGTTGGTACACGTGGTAACTAAACCATACAATTTATAAAAAATGTAAGGGCAAACGGCACCAAAAGTTTTTGACTGGTATATATAGGGGCTGTACATGTGTGGTCTGGTGTAGAGCGACAAAAATGAAAGTATTCTATGTTTTCTTGTTGGTTTTGGTGTTTGGGGTTGTCCACAGCCATGGGAGGGCTCGTGAGCACCATGCTCCACCCATCAAGACATTCAGGACGAAGCCTTAGGATGAATTTTTCTTAGTCCAACAGTGGCCAGCGTCATTCTGCAGTGTGACCACAACTCCGTGTCCTTCTATCTAGTGGCGACTCCAGAAATATTTTTCAAAGTGTTTCTCAACAAGCATAAATTACACAATCTAATAAAAAGAAAATTTTATATAAGTTCATTTAAAATATTAATAAAATTATTAATTATTGTTGTTTAGTTGTTTCATTAATTTATTTGTCTTTTATAAACTATAATTTGTTATATTATTGTTTCATTAATTATAAAATTATTAATTGTTGTTTAGTCTAACATAATTTAATTTGTTTATCTTTTATAATGCATTGGTTAATTAAATTATTAATTATTGTTTATTAGTTGCTTCATTATTTTTCTTTACTAACTATTAGCACACACCCCACTTTGCACTAGCACACACCCTATGTGCATTATCCACTGTCATTACACACAAGATTAACAAAAATTTAAGCACAAGCATAACAAAAATTTAAGCACAACCATAACACAAGGCTTATTAATAAGACCCACCCACAAAAAAATACAAAACAAATCCTATCTATAACAAGGGAATCAATTTCGTATCAAAAGCCATTTCGGTTTAGTTAGGCGAACGATATATTTCAGTACCGGTAAATACCGGTGTACCATTTCGAGATCACCGCTATATATAAAATCATATATATATATATATATATATTGCTGAATTTAAATCCTATGTCTTTAAGTATATTTAGGCCCAATTCATCTTTATCTTTATCCTTTTAAAATGGCCCAATCCATTACAAATAAATCTAAATTATCTAACCATTATATTAAAATTAAAAAAAAAAAAACTTGAAACAAGTATAAAAGGTCAAACATCCCACCCAACTCTCACGTGAATTCTGAATAGAATTCAATGCCTCTCAATTTTACCACAACCACACGTTACTTTCAAAAAGAATAAACACATCCCACACGTTTTGAAAATGCACTGAGAAGCCAAATGCTCAGAAATGACTAATGAGAAGTCTGGTCTCTAATGTTCATGAGCAGAGAAGAGGAGAAGACAAAAAAAAGAGCGAGAGATGCAAACTAACAAAACGAGGCCATGATCCAGGCAGCCACATAACTCAACTCAATATAAACAAAACAGGCCCAATAGAAAGCCAAGCGCCCAAATAAATTATACCTGATACCGTGATACCTCAGTCCTCAAAACTCAAAACCTTGAGCAGTTGAGAGAGGCGGAGCCGCAGAGGAAGCTTGCTTCAGCAGTTGAGCCAGCCAGGCAGCCAGCAACAGTGGAGAGAATCAGAGAACGAATGAGAGAGGCGGAGAGCGAAGAGGAAGAAGTAGAGGGAACTGTAAAAATTTTAAGGATTTGAGTTGTTTTATTTGTTTTTGATTTGTGATTGTTTTGTGGTTAGTCTCTTAGACCGGATTTGTAGTTTATCTTATTGATTTTTGATTTGTGTAGAGGATAATAATATTATTTTTGGACAATGATTTTGTTTAGAACCAATGTGTAATCGGATTTACCAAAATTTTTATTTTTTTGGTTAAAATGATGTGCCGGATATTTTTAATTCATCTGAAACTAAATTTTTTTTTTTCCTTACTACCCATTCTTTTCAGATTTTAGTTCAAAAATTTTTTTTGGGCTTTTTTTTTATTTATTGAAAGTAGGATAGATAATTTTTATTTTTTATTTTTATTTATTTGAGGGTGTTCTTATTTTGCTTGCCTGAGGGTGTTCCTATTTTTTTTTTTCAAGGGTAAACAAATAAAAAAAAATATAAGAACACCCGACTTTAACGTGACGTCGCCACTGCTTCTATCCCCCCATATTTCACTGTGCGCAGCCTACGGGCTCAGCTGAAGAATGGTCGATCTGTTAACTGCGTTGGAAAGACCTTTAATATTTCAAAATTATTATACGTTTCTCAGATTCAAAAATATTCATGCATGTTGCTTTCAAAAAAAAAAAAAAAAAAAAAATTCATGCATGTTATTGTCATCATCATTCTTTATTTATATATATAGTTTGGCGTTTATATATATATATTTGCAGATAAATCCTAATACAAACCCAGTGGGGTTGGCCAAGTGGTTGGGCACTTGGCCTCAAAGTGGAGGGCAACAGCACTTTGAAAAAATTCCCTGGGCCAGCGATTTACCCCGCTATGGGCCCACCCGTCGTGAACAGTGATTAGTCTCTGGTTGAAAGTTTTGAGGAAACACTGTGGGAAACAAAAAAAAAAAAAAAAAATCCTAATACAAAGCTCGATATGACAAAATTCTGGCCGAACCTGTTCGGACAAAATCAAAACAAAATTTTTTGGAGACATGAATATGATAAGCATGCCTCTTGCATCTCGCCATTCCAAAATGATCAGGACAAATACTTCTCATCAACTCTTAAGTTGGCCATGGATTCTAAAATTGGGCATTTGACTACTATGCTTTTAAAAGCAGGTTCTATATATTTATATAGACAGAGACTTCATTCCTAAGTTTTTACTATTATTTATGATTGAAGAAAACTAACTTCTCTAACTTTTTTTGCAACAGGCATTCTCCTTGGTATGTCATACTCGATTTCAGATATCAAAAACGCTATTCTTGGTGCCATTAAAGTAAAGCCGACGTTGCAATGCAATAAGGCCAAGGATGGAACCGTCCAATTGTTCCAGATATACCTCTGCGTTGACAAAACTGCATCCAAACTGAAGAATTGTCGAAAACTTTATGAGGACTGTCCAAAACAGAATGGGAATAGTCTGATCTCATTTCATTTGCCATATTGTCCTAGCCAGTCTCTGCCGGTCCTCCTCTCAAGTACAGGAAAATGGACCATGAACTAAAATAAATCCCGTTTTAACTGGGGGTTTCCTCTATCTGTGTTTCCATGTAATTCTACCTCAAAATTGGTGGTTCCAGTTGGTGCAGGTTTCTGTTAGTTTCAGTCTTGTGGTTGCTGTAGTTTGATAGTTTGGGATTGTTTGTATTAGAGCATCATCCCTCTTGCTCCTTTGTTTGATGGTGTCTTGTTTCACTCGATCAAAAATATTTGCTCATTAAAGGGGGAAAAAAAAAAAACTTTTTCCATTCACATTTCAGCAAAAGAAAAATGCAATACTTTTTATTTCTAACATGCTATGGGATTAACCAATGGTCCATTACTTACATGTACTATGAAAGGAAAACCCACATTTTCATACGCTCATGTTTGACTTCATATATTCAACGAAACACAGCTATCATCCTAGGCATGTTATTGTAGGGTTATCTACAGAAAACCAATAATTAATATATAACACATGATATTCTAGTTCTCACGTATGACATATCATATCGAATTACCGATACTTGTCTAGATATATAAAAGCGTTTTTAATTTCACAGAAGTTCAGTTTTTGTTTGGTTTTGTTAACAAAAGCCCTAAGGTCATTTATTTAGGGCATATTTTACTTTCCTTAAATGATTTATTTATTAAACACGCTCAATATCCGGATCCAAAATATAAACGTACAATCTATAATAATAATAATAATAAATATTTTAGGGCAAAAACATCACCAAACGTTTTTATGGTCTCTATATAAACCCACCCCACAAATGCATGCATTGTGGAACTCGTAGGGTTTTTGAGGTCTGGCGTAGGGTGACAAAAAAAATGGAAGTGTTTTATGTTTTCATGTTGGTTTTGGCGGTCATGGTTGTCTCGGCCATGGGAGGACTGAAAGTGAGAGTACCATATACAAGTCAGATTAGTGGCGGTTCTAGGAATTTTCTTGAGCAGAATCGTTAAGATACTTAAATTAAAAAAAATTTAATGAGAAGATAACTTGAATATATTGTGTTATTGACTAAAAAAAAAACACAAGTACATGAAATTTTATAATTTCTTTCTACAAGTTTTCAAATTTTGAAATCGTCATATGATAGTTTATTACCAATTGTCATTATCTATTGTCAATGTAGGAATATTTTTTAAAGTGGTCATTATTGACCAAAATTTAATGAAAAGATAACTTTATATATTGACCAAAACACACACACACACACACACACACAAATAAATTAAAGTCTTACAATTTTCTTCTGCAAATTTTTTTATTTTGACATATTTACATAATAGTCTCATTATCAATATTATAAGTTACATCTCTTTCAAAATTTTAGTTAGATAAAAAATTTATTGGGATTTTTGTTTTTGTTTGTAGTGACTTAATATATTGTTAAGGGGGCAAAATTTAAAGACAAAATTTGGCTACAAACTTAGTTGTAACCTAAGACTGCAACTTTCACTAAACAAATTAACATAGCTACATATTTTGAAAATATAACTGTTGAATTGTATGTCCTTTATGTTCTTAAAACACATGTCAAATTTCATGTTAATCAGATATTATTTACTATTTGATTCATAAACTTAAATTTTTATGTAATTTTAGACTACAAAAACTCAAAATTTAAAGATTTGATTGATGACATAGCTATTGATCTTTGATCTTTTTGAAATTTTGCAAATATGGAAGATATAAGAAGAAAATGTAATCCAATAGTGAATTTGTCACAATTCACATCCAATAAAAAAAATATTGAGAGGAGTTGTAGTCTTAGTCTACAATCAAGTTTGTTGCCAAATTTTGTCCAAAAATTAATTAAGTCTAAAAAATTTAAGGGTGGTCACAAATATTTTTTAAGGATAGTAAAATCATAAATTTTTAAAATTTATATATAATAATTAAAATTTTTTGCCAGGTTAGGGTGGTTTTGTGACCACCCTGAACTCCATGTGGAGCAGCCAATATTAGGGCATACATTATTTAACTATTTTTGGAAACTCTTTATGGAAACATGAAAAAGTTTTTAACTTTTTTTGACAAATTATTTAATTTTTCATAAATATTTCTTTAAATTGATGATTAATATATGCCCAAATGACATACATTAACAGATCCTATATATTATGCTACTGTTACTCTTTAAGATGTGCGTGGATCTTTCTCAAAAAAAAAAAAAAGTGTGTAGGTGTTTGGTGGCCAAAATGGCCCATTACCATCAATTTTGGAAATATTTGGCCCAAAAACACTGTTTCGGAAATAATTGGGGATGTACCACCTTTTTAAGTACTCGAGTTTGGTGAACTCGAGTACTATGTTTTTTACTTTCACCGTGGCACGCTGACATGGCAGCTGATTCAAAAATTCCAAACAGTACTCGAGCTTGCTGAGCTCGAGTACTGTTTAGACAGTACTCGAGCTTCCTGAGCTCGAGTACTGTTTAAAAATATTTCCCGGGTCCGCTTAAACTCATTTCTAATACCTAAGCCCATTTCCATTTCTCACTCACTTCTCACTCTCAGACCAGAACACCAGAACGCCCAAACCCTCTCCCTCTCCTTCACACATTCACACAAAGCCCAAACCCTCACACCGGCGGCGGCAGAAAACCCGTTGCAGCAGAAGACTCTCGTCGGCGGCAGAAGACTCTACGGCGACCGAACTCTACGGCAGAAGACTCTCACTCTCCGTCACACCCAAACTTAAAAACCCCAAACCCTCACTCCATCGGCGGCGGAAGACGCTCGTCGGCGACCTCTCACTCAGCTCTCTCACTGTCTCGCACTAAGGTAAGTTTTTTAGTTTTAGGGTTACGTATTTCATTTGAAATTTTAATGGATTGAAAATTAGAAATATTGAGGAAAAAAAACACAGATTAGGACCCCAATAAATTTGTGCTAATGCATAGAATAGAATGAGCTAATGGTGAAGAAATGCTATTTAGTCTAAATTTGAGTACTTTGGTGAAGAATGAGCTAATGGTGAAGAAATGCTAATGGTGAGCTAATGAGCTAATGAGCTATTTACTCTCAAATTTATTGGGGTCTCAACAAAGTACATAGAATAGAATGAGCTAATGAGCTAATGGTGAAGAAATGCTATTTACTCTGAGACCCCAAAAAATTTGAGACTAGGACTTAGTTATTGGTATTGTAGTATTTCACCCTCCATTTTGTGCTTATGGTGAAGAAATGCTATTTAGTCTAAATTTTGCTTAATGATGAATTATTATTACTCATGTAAAAAAAATCCATGATTTTCGAAATGGGGTCTCATATGTAGGGTTTGAGAGAAGTTTAAAAAAGAAAAAGAAAAAAAAAAGTGGTACATACCTCATAGTTATGATTGTTATAGCTAGTTATTTTCAAATGAGTCTTCACTAGATAAGTGTTTCTATGGGTATTTATATTTATTTGCCAACAACTATAATATTAAATAAATAAAATAATAATTATGATAATAAAAACCTTAAGTGGACCACATTAAACATATCTCTCTAGTCCTACTTAGAACCATTAAAAAAACAAATATTGAAGATTATAAATTGTAATGGATATGACTCAAAATTGTGGTTGTCATGTTTATATTATACCTCAAGGTTGGTGACAATGACTAGGTTGAAACAACAGAGTCTTCCTTTTTGAAGCTAGATACATAACAACCGCTAGTGAGTATTGACACATAAAAAGGTACTAGAAATCTTGAAATTGTGGTGGATGTGGACCTTTTTGAAAGATATCATGAGCATAAGGTTCTTTGGTACACATTAATACTTGAAATGATAAAGAAGATAATTTGAGTTCAGTGGATGTGTATTTAGCTTGTATCCTAAGAATAAGCAGTTGTTGACAAAGCCAATTTCTTTCTTAGCCTTTAAAAAAGAATTGAGAGTAATTTTGTTGGGCAACCCATGTGGTTGGTAATTGCTACTTTATATAGATCCTTATAAGTTTTATAGTAGAGGACCATAAAAAAATGGTAATAGAAAAAGTTTTCATACCTAGATTTGGGGTTAATAGATAGGTCAGTGAGGGAAAAAAGAAAAGGAGAATAAAGAATAAAGGATAAAGGTAACCTATTTATGCTATAATTTTTTTATATGGCTCATTTTAAAACTTGTCAATCATTTAATAACAGCACTGATTTTTGTGTTACTTTGTGTTCCTCTATGGTTTTGGCCAAATTTAATATGCAAGCTTGATTTGAAGCTGTACACTTTGCACACACCTACCAAATTCAATTTAATTAACTTTTGTGGGCCACTTAAGAGTTTAAATGCATGCCTGAGGCACACATGTAAAGTTTTGTCCCACTGCCATAGTACATTTGCTAGCAATTTAAATAATGATCAATCTTGGGACATGATACTCAATGAACAAGGTTTTCTTTCTTTCTTTCTTTGTTTTGATTGAATTATTGTATAGACAAAGTTGAATGAAAATTTCCATTATCTAGGTCATAACTAAGGATGATACTGAATTGATAAATGTGAGAGCTGTGGTAAGTATTGGCGGGTGAGGGAAGATAGGTAGTTGTAATTGCAGTTTAGAGATTTTAGGTGTGAGGGCTCAATCCACATTCTTAACCATAAGTTTTTGAAGTATTTATATTTAATCAATAATCATGATTGATTGATTGTAGTCATATTTTTAATATCACCTAATGACTATTCTATAATTGTACTCTTTAAGATAAGTGGTTCATAGGGCTGTTAAGTTGCAAAAGAATCTGAGAGACTGATTTTATAATATTGATCCTCAGTCACAACTTTGGTCAGTTAGAATATTATTTTCAAACAAAGACTAGAAAGTTTTGCTTACTACCGACGACGTAAAATATGCAACTTCAAAATTAGTAGAGCTAGTCTTTGTATTTTCAAACAAAATATGCTTTGTATTTGACCTAATGGGCCATTAATCACCTTTAATTTATGCCAGATATGGACCCACCTAGAGCGGGACCCTCTATACGGGATGTCTTGACGAGGCAGGATGCGCATCGTTCAAGTTTGCTTTGGGATGCTCCTTTGGCAGGCGAGGTATGCACTTGTCCAAAATCGTTGTCAATATATGTAGTAGAAAGATTTTTGGCATTTAAGTTTGAAGCGTAATTATTTTGTGCTTAGTGAATGCTATTATTAATACTAAGTTGCTCTGTTTGCAGGAAGTGCCAGATGTACTGACTTGCCGTCACCGAGACAAAGGTTTGCTTGAAGGTCTGTTTGAAGGTGGGTTAGACCCACGTATCGCCGCTCATATCACGGATGCAGGATTAGATGGACTACTTCGGGTTCCAAATATAGACATTGACCATAGCTTGATCACGGCTTTGGTGGAGAGATGGCGGCCGGAGACCCACTCATTCCACTTGCCCCTCGGTGAGATGACCATCACGCTGCAAGACATAGAGGTTATAATGGGGGTTCCTGTAGATGGGTTGCCGGTGGTGGGATATACCCATATGGATGATTGGGGTGACCTATGTGCCAACATGCTAGGGCATAGGCCGCCGAGAGGTCTTCTTGGAGTTACAGCCACTAAGAACACTGGAGTGATGGAAGGGGCAAGGATAAAAGCCAAATGGCTTGAGGATCGGTTTAGGGACCCTCTCCCGACTGATGCCAGTGAGGAGCTTGTGCAGCAGTATGCTCGGTTTTACATACTGGAGATGCTGGCTGGTATATTGTTTATGGACAAGTCTGGCGAACGGCACTCAATTATGTATTTGCAATTTTTCAATCCAATTAGCAATGGAAAGAGATATAGTTGGGGTAGTGCAGCATTAAGTTGGTTATATAGACACCTCTGTAAGGCATCAGAGAAGGAAGCCAAGCAGATTGGCGGTGTCGTGCTATTGGTGCAGTTGTGGGCATGGGAGAGGTTTCCACACATATGTCCTGTGATGAGGCATCCACACCAGGCACTGCCCCTAGGTCCACTTGCTATCAGGTATGTAGGATCTTAGATAGTTACCGTTTTACATTTTTGTATTATCTTTTTCGCATGGGAATTATGTAAGTAACTAATATGAAGGTTATGTCTGTGTTGTTTGGTAGATGGAAAGGGGCTAAGATAACAACTGAACATCCAATACACGTCCTACGTGCCTATCGTTTGTCGCTCACTTCGCTACGGCCAAATCAGGTATCGTGCCTTACAAGTAGGAATCGCTTTGGCATGTAGTTGTCGTACTTACAAGTGGGAATGAATAAATATTTTTTATTTCAGAGTTAAACATTGTTGCCATGTATTGTTCACATCCGTTACACATTTTTTCTAATTATATTGTTAATATGGTTGTTTGCATATGTTGGATCATTGCAGATTGTCTGGGAGCCATACAGAAATTATTTGGGTTCCCTGCCCGCATATTGTACGGCAGGCCAACACATATAGAGGTCTATTGTGCCGTTCATACATTTTTGGGTGGTTGAAGGCCATCACCCAGAACGTGTTCTCCGACAGTTTGGGATGAAGCAAGACATACCGATCAATGTCGATACTTCAACTAAACTTCACAAGATAACACTTCAGGGCAAGCACGAAAAAAACTGGGCTGTTGAACATAGAACACATATTGCTAAATGGGCGGCGCATGCCACAATTGCCGATGCATCGCCCTTTCATGGGGAGATGAGCTACAATGACGATTATATGGTGTGGTTTCGTCCTCACACTGTTCGCCATATTACGAGAGAGACCTCGTATCGGGACACTTTGGTAAGTTTACAAACACTGTTCTGTTATAAATGTACCTCGCTTCGCATAGTTTAGTTCAACCTACTATCACTATTCTTGTATACTTGTGACAGGTTGAATCACAGTTGAGGATTATGGAGAAGTGCGAACCAGGTTCTGAGATCTACAACGACTGTATTAATGCCTTGGGAGCTGTTGAAGAGCTCGGTCGGTTGACATTGGACGATGCACGCACTGCGGGCAACACAAGTGAACCGGCTGTAGGGCGTGGTCGGCAAGCAGGTAGACGTCAACGGCAAGGAGGCCGTCAATCTAGTCAGACACCCGTACCTGGTCGACGTCAGACACCCGTACCCACATCTGGTCGGCGTCAGACACCTGCTCGGCGTCAGACACCCGTGCCCACATCTGGTCGGCGTCACACACCTGTGCCCACATCTACTCGGCGTCACACACCCGTGCATGACCACACCATGGAGGAAGCAAGTGAGACAGCAGATGAGATGTGTTTGGACATTGGTTATGACATGGGCTCCATGGCGCATGATGATGCGGGTCCATCCCATACGTTTGCCCATAGGGACACATCTCGGTCCCCATCCATGAGGGGCGATGATACCTGCCCACCCACATCCCCTACTACATCTCCATTGCCCACCGGCACTGCCCCCGCAGATGTACATGGTAGAGATGAGATGCGATTCATGCCCACCCCTGGGCACCCACCCCTGGTGCTGTCCCCCCTGAGTTTGTGCATACCGAGTTCATCTAGACACAGATACCTGCCCCCCACCAGAGGCTTCACACATTCAGGATCGGCCGCGAAGGCCGCAACGGACACGGACACATCCTCCTGATTGTGGGACTGGACATGGTACGATACTTCGATTCAATACTGATTACATATACATCTCTTTATAGTTAAATGATTTGCATATTAGTATTTGCTTGTGTTCTTTTCAGGCAAGGTGAGACCAGTCAAGGAACCAGTGAGGAGAAGAAAACGGGGATGATTTCCGATGGGCAAGAATAAGAAATAGTTCCTTGTCAGAAAAGGCTGATGTGAATGGATTGAAACTGGCTGAAGATTCAGGTTTGTGAGTTGTTTCTAAGTGCTTAAAGGATAACCTAAACATTTCCTTGTCATTTTGGATAAAGATAGATTAGTTATACTTTACAATTGGTTTCTTACACAGAGGAGATGTGGGAGACGATGGAGATGTGGAAATTCTGGAAAAAGTGGATACAATACCCAAACAGTTGCGAGATAAAGGAGAACTTGAAGATTTAGAAGCTTTGAACCAAACATTAATAGTGAAGGAGCACAAGAGCAATGATGAGCTGCAAGAAGCTCGAAAAGAATTAGTTAATGTAAGTGTTTTGCCTCTTCAATGATGAGTAGCAAGAAGCTCAAAAATTGCATATGTTTTTATCATAAGTTAATACAAAGATGCTGTAATCATATACAGCATCTTTGTCCTTTCCTATATGATTTTTCATCCCCAAAGTTTTGAACAAATCATCAGATAATTTGGGATTTAGAATAACATGTCCTCCGGTGTATAGTAGTGTTCTTTTGTAGTCTTTGCACTCTAAATGGATGTTGTAATTATGTAAGATTGTAGCAGTAATTTTTCTTTTTTGTTGCTGTTTTTTTATAAGAAACCTAAGAAATTTTATTAGAAAGACCAACCAAGTACACTGGACTTTTTTGTTGCTGTTAACAGTCTTGGGAATAAAAATGCAAATATATATGAGATCATGCGCCATGAGATCATGCACAATTTTTACATTAAAAGTTATACATAGATCTATAAATATTGGGTCTTGCTTCTGTTCATGACCTTACTATTTTGAGAGCTGATCTTTTTGAATATGTTGTAAGAAAACATGGAACACTGGTTTACAAAATTAATAATATAGAGATTCTTTTGCAATTAAGTGTGAAAATATTTATTTTTCTAAAACATGCATGAGCTCACTCTCTAGAATTAATCTGAAACTTAGGATATGCTCTATTGCTCCTGCTCCCACATAATTACTTGGGTAATTTGGCCCATTCAATGTTTTATTGCAATATCAGACTTAAGATTTCCTTGTCCATCCAAGTGATTTTGACCAGCGCCATGTAATTTAAGTGATCCTGCATCCATCATTGTTATGCGGATTTAGCTCATCAAACATGTGGTTAATTTGTTCTCTTAATCAGAGATTTATGATAACTTATAAGTCTGGGAACCATACTACTAATGGCTATTAATGTTTTTGGGTATCCTGTTGAATGGTTTTCCAGCAATGGTATATGCTTTCAAAGACGTTGGCTGAAGAAAATGCCTGGAAGTTTGCAAAAGAGAAGGGTATTGACATAGTTACAATTAACCCTGCAATGGTGATTGGTCCTCTCTTACAGCCAACGCTTAACACAAGTGCTGCTGCGATTTCGAACTTAATAAATGGTATTGTGTGTTTTTTTTCCCCTCTAAGTTTTGTACTGATCCTGGTTTCTGATTTATCTCATTAAGTATTTTGACCAACAACTTTTTGGGAAGATGGTTTAAAATGTTAATCCAAATATTTGATAACTCATTTAAGATTGTGAACAGATCTCTCTTCTACTGAAAAAGCATGTTAAGTAAGCAGTTGATGCTAGCCATTTTTGTCCCGTTCATCTTTTGTACAAAAGCCATTCCTACTCTACTTTGTTGGATTTCAATGATAATTATTCATTTTCCTTACGTTGTTGCTATCTTAGTACACACCTAGGACACCTAGTGTATTGAGAAGCTCCTTTTTTTTTTTCTTTTTTCTTCCCCCTAATAAAACTTTATTATTCATCAGAAAAAGATTTCTTTATTTGATGCAGGAGCTCAGACATTTCCCAATGTATCATTTGGATGGGTTAATGTCAAAGAGAACTGAAGGCTGAATTGTTTCCACATTGGAGAGGGATAATTCTTTCAATTCAACATCAATTTTGGGTTTAATTTATGATACGGTTAATAAATATCAAACAGAAGATCAGTCCATGAAAGGTGAAGATTCTTTTTTACAATTACAGTCTTTTTTCCAATTAATTTTCCCCCATGGCAGCCCCTAGACTGTTTAATGAATAAGAAAAGATATGGTAAATCTAATGTTTTAAAGGATAGAAGATGGACTTCAGTGGCAAATTTTCTTCTTTAAATTATGTTCTGCAGTATTCTAATATTCTAATTAAAATGATAAAATTGTATAGGTTGAAATGTGGACTTTTTATTATAAACTTACTCTGAACTTGAGGATTACTTCTTTTTATTAACATTTTTGCCTTTTTATTTAATTTTCTTTTGGGTACAGGTTGGAGACCTAGGTTAGCGTTGTTGGCAAAAAAGATGATGACGAAAAATGCAAAGGAACTCTAGTGATTACATTTCACTGTAGTTATTGTACAGATTGAGCACCATTGAAGACGTCAATTCTATTACTAATATGCTTGCAGTGTGGGGAAGTCAACACTTTTAACAATGTTGACGGGCACGCATTCAGAGGCTGCTTCTTATGAGTTTACAACACTTACCTGTATTCCTGGAATTATACACTACAATGATACTAAAATTCAACTGCTCGATCTCCCTGGAATTATTGAAGGTGCTTCTGAAGGAAAGGGACGTGGGAGGCAGGTAAAATAACCCTAAGTTTTTCTTATGTTGTGATGATTGTGCATCTTACTTATAAAAAAAAAAAAAAAGATTGTGCATCATTTGTATATATATATATATATATATATATATAAATTAATCTCATGAGGTAGTTAAGAAAGGGATTATTTTTTATGATTATTGCGTCTTAAATTGAATGTAAAAAACCTTTTGAGTTGGCACTTGATTCTTTTATAAATACTTTTCTACTCAATATGGCATGGTATCTTGGAGATTAGAAGAATTTGACAAGACTATTTTCTCTTAGGTTATTGCTGTTGCCAAGTCTTCAGACATTGTATTGATGGTTCTTGATGCCTCAAAGGTATGTATCTTTCTAGCTATAGTTTTGTTGCTAATATAACAAGTTGATGAGTCAAGTTTGTGATTATTGTGGTGAGTTCTTGACTCGTTCAACTGGGGGACTTATATGCATTACTCATGAAAATTTCCCCCAAGTTGGAAAATTAATAACCAGAAGAAATTATCTTTGGTTTTACTGCAAGAAATTGGGGGCCGACTGGTTACCCATGGGAATTGCAAGAGTTTACTAAATTATTTAGTGAGATGCAAAATACCTTTTTCAGCTTACAAGATTTGGCTGCACTTCTTGTTGCCTGTTCCTAGAATGTCACACTTTGCCAAGCTGTTAAATACAAGAAGTTTGTGTTGCTTATAGGTAAAAATGATAAAATTGTATAGGTTGAAATGTCAACTTTTTAAAAAACACCGAGCCACAGTACCCGAGCTCAGTTCACTCAAGTACTTCAAACAGTACTCGAGTTCAATGGGCTCGGGTACTAATTTTAAAGAATGTCAACTTTTTAAAAAACACCGAGCCACAGTACCCGAGCTCAGTGGGCTCGGGTACCACAAACAGTACTCGAGCTCACTGGGCTCGGGTACTATTTTTAAAAAATGTCACTTTTTTAGAAACACCGAGCCACAGTACCCGAGTTCAGTGGACTCGGGTACAGATGCGTTAGCCTTTTTTTTAAAAAAATGTGGACTTTTTTGCCAAATGTGTGTAGCTCAACGGTACTCGAGCTCAACGAGTTCGAGTACTATATCATTAGTACCCGAGATTCACAGACTCGGGTACTTATTTAAAAAATCAGCGAAAAATTTTTTTAAAGGCAGATTGGTACCCGAGTTACAGAAGCTCGGGTACCTTTAAAACAGTACTCGAGTCCTGTAAGCTCGAGTACCTA
Source organism: Quercus aquifolioides (assembly GCA_019022515.1). NCBI lineage: Eukaryota > Viridiplantae > Streptophyta > Magnoliopsida > Fagales > Fagaceae > Quercus > Quercus aquifolioides. Next base: position 11,802,797 of record CM032330.1, on the reverse strand, counting down.
CCACACTTATTCCCACCTACTCACCAACGCTCCAACCGTTGGAGTAAATGCATAGTTAATGGTACTCGAGCTCTTTGAGCTCGAGTACCTTTTAACTAAATGTCACCCCATCAGTTAAAAGCTATTTTCAGTACAGAGCTCTCCAACTCCATGTGCGAGTCAGATCTTTTCAGCATAAACTGTTTGGTCACCTTCTGGTCTTTGAGCTGTGTCAGTGTGATCAACCAACGTGCTATATCCATTTCACCGTTGGGTCAACTCTCTTGTGACCAGTAGATAGAGGTAACTATTAAATGCTTTTTTAGATTTTTATGCATGGGTTAAATGACAATGCTTAGTTTTTTAGATTGTGTTCGTTTGAGATTTTTATGCATGAGTTTCATCTAATGAGTTTTGCAATTACAACTGCTGATACATACATGGTTCTATATATAGTGGAAATTTAACTGTGTCAGTTTGGCCATTTTCATCTCAAAACGAGTATTAAATTTAATTACAATATAATAGTAGAAATGTCAACTGAAACATCTTTTTATTATTACCACCTAGTCACACATCCAGATGGTTTTGAATCTTGACCTTGTAAATCTATATACGGTAAGAGGCAAGTATAATGTAAGCTATATAACTCATTGGCATTAATAACCATCAATATAAAATTAATATGAAAATTGACAAGAAATATTTTCTAGCTATGCTAACATAAAGAAAGAAATGAAAACATAAATCATATCAGCATTTACTCGTTCAAGGTTAGAAATTTGAGGATTGTACTTCACTAATGTGAACTTATATATGTTTAAGGTAAACAAAAAAAAAAATCGAATAAAATTCTAATAACATTAACTATTTTTGTAGATAAAGTAAAAAACAAAATAATAATATGCAATTAATATAAACTTATAAATTACGTAAATTCCTTTTTTCTTTCTATCAAGTGGGGCATATACGGTTTGGTATATTTTTCCCTTTTCCTACCGTACAATTTCGTAATATAATCTTTCCTTCTCATACTTACCTTACCTATGAAACTTGCATATAATATGAATTCATTTCTCAACAAAGAAATTGGCTTAATAAAATTAAAGTCGAAATGGTTGACATTTTATTATTTTATGTGTATAAATATATATATGGTTAAGTGCACATTATGATCGAGATTCAATTATTTATATGTCTATACACATAGTCAAGGAGGTTGAGTTTGAATAGAAATTTTTTTTATCATACGCCAAATTTATGTAACTATTATAGAAAATTTTTAATATTGTTAATAACAGGTCGGTGATGGATTTTCACTTTTTCTATGTGTACTACGATGGAGAGACGTATTATCATGAGTTAAATGGGTTGTCATACCAAGGCTCAAACCAAAAGCAAAAATGTGTTAAGGTAAAGCGTGGGATAGGCCTTATGAATTTGAAACGAAGAATATTGAAGGCGATGGGGTTAGACCAGTCTAGGCATAACATTTCCATCGTGTATCGAGCACCTCAACTGGTTGTAGGCACCCAGGTTGTCTACAAGTCACTACAGTTATCGGGTGGCACCGAAGTGAAGATGATGTGGGAAGTTGTTGAACAAATGGTGGTGAAAGGATTTGTTGCTTCGGAGCTCTATGTCACTGTTGAGCCCACCATAGTAGAGGCTGGAGAGGGTTCACAACATATTGTTTTCGATGGAACTATAGATGAGCACATCGAGTCAATACCATTACAGTCTTATCAAGGGTGTGCAGAGAACACAGGAGATGGGTATGGCAATGAACCATGGCAGCCATTTCCTGGTGTGAACTCAACTGAAGGAGAGCATTTATCTCATGATGAGCTGCATGGGGGCACATTCGAAAATGAAGATGATTACAAAGTTGCTGATGATGCAACCCATATTGATGTTACTAGGGATGAGTTCGAGGAGTTCCTAGATACCATGGGTGAACATGAGGATGTTGATCATATCGAAGATGTGGTTGTAGAAGAGAATAGAGACACATGCCGATGTCCTAATCCTACACCGGAATGGTTCACTAAAAACACTTGGGATAATATGTTTGATCCATCACCGGTTATGCAAGCGGAAGTATCAAGTTGGATGCCAGGGGAGCAACCACTGAAAGGGATGGTATTCGCCACTAAATTGGCAGTAAAATTTGCGTTGACTTGGTACGCATTGCGAGAGAATTTAAGCTTCAAGACTGAGCATTCAGACTTAGAGAGGCTTATAGTGAGTTGTGAGGATGATTCTTGTCCATGGTCAGTCCGTGCGACTTGTTGCAAGGGAGACAATGTCTGGAAGATCGCAAAATGCAAGGGCCCCCACACGTGCGACAAAATTCAGAATGCTCACGATGGTCGGATGATTGATTCGGTGTTCCTAGCATACGTACTTGAGCGCTATATACGAGAAGACCCTGCGTATAAGATAAAGAACTTACGCCACGTTGTTTTGGCAGACTTAAAACACGAAGTATCTCACTACAAGGTATTATTTAATTTGCATTCTTTTTTCAATACAATGTAGAGACATAAGACCAGTCTAGTATAACCAAGATATTTTTTCCCAAAACCCATGAATACTTTATATTATGAAAATTGAAATTGAAAAAGAAAAAGAAAAAAAAGGAATAAAGAGGAAGAAATATTATATTCATCTTATAGCCTTACAAGTCTTCATTTGTTTTCTTCAACTATAATGATTTAACTTGTATTCATTTCTAACGTAATCATTATGGTTCACATACAAGGTATGGGATGCCAAACAAAAGGCCGTTGCAGCTATATACGGAGATTTTAAGGAGTCTTATGCAGAGTTGCCGCGTTTTTTGGCAGGACTTACGGATGCAAGTCTGGGTACACAGTATAACTTACTACTGGACGATAATTATGAACGGGGAACCTGTACATTCAAGTCTGTATTTTGGGCGTTTCATCCATGTATTATTGGGTTCAAGAAGTGTAGGCCTGTGATTAGCATTGATGCAACCCACCTCTATGGAAAGTATAAAGGGAAATTGATGATTGCAATGGCGACAGATGCTAATAATAAGATTTATCCACTAGCCTTCGCCGTTGTCGAGAGCGAGAGCACAGAGACTTGGGGTTGGTTCTTGGCTTGTATAAGAACGTATGTTACCGACCGGAGAGACTTGTGTGTCATATCTGACAGACACCCTGGGATACAAGCTATCTTCAGAGACACTAATCGAGACGTCTCCCTGCGACCTCCCATGACAGAACATCGTTACTGCCTTCGTCATCTATGCAGTAATGTTAACACTAGATGGAAAAATGAAACTTTAAAGAATCTAGTGTGGAGGGCAGCAAGTGCTACCCAGGAGCGAAAGTTCAATGCCACTTTCGATTCAATTGAGAATGTCAACCGGGATGCGCACCGATATCTGAAGGATGTGCCCAAAGAGAAATGGGCTCTAACTTTTGACAACGGTTACCGTTATGGGGCGATGACTACAAACGTGTCCGAGTGCTTCAATGGTGTTCTAAAGGGTGCTCGTAGCCTGCCTATTATGGCAATGGTGAAATACACATGGTTCAAATTAAATGCCTACTTTGATGATCGTCGCAATAAGAGCATAGCGCAGTTGAAATCGAGTCAAAGATGGACTAAATATGCCTTGGATATCTTCATGAGAAATAAGGCGAAGGCGGAGAATCACAGGGTGACAAGATTGAGCGCGCAACAACAATCATATCAAGTAGATACACCGCATAATGCAGGGACTGCTGGACGTGGGGATCACACACATGGAGTTAATCTATTGCAAAGAACTTGCACATGTCAGAAATGGAAACTGTACAAGATACCATGTTCACATGTCATTGCAGTTTGTATTAGGTATCGACATGATGCAGAGCAGTATATTGACCCCTGCTATAGCGTGGATGCATTGTTCCGGAGCTATGCTTCCGTTTTCCCTGTGTTGAAAGATAGATTATCATGGCCGAATCCTGAAGAAACTCGAAAAGTCCTCCCTAACCCTCAATTGATTCGAGAAAAAGGTCGCCTTGTCTCAACACGAATCAGGAATGAGATGGACGAGGGTGGGAGACGGCCAAGAACCACACCATGGAAGGAGGGGGGGAGGAAGGTGCAATGCAGGTTGTGTGACCAAGAGGGGCATAACCGAAGAACATGCCCTAAGCGGAACGAGGTACGGACGAGTGGTGGTCTCGCGGACTAGGTACACTAAGTTTGAACCGTGGCATCCTTTTAAATGTAAATTTTTTCCATTTTTTTAATGCTGATCGTAGAAGTTCTAACTTCTGACTTGTTCTTAAACATTGCTACCAATCAAAGGAATTGCCTACACTCTCACAATTGAACACTTTAGTTCCTCCTAAATGTCTTTGATTGCACTAGTTCAAAACTTCAAATTATTATGCTTATGATGATGATGACTTTCTCTTTATATTTAAAGTATTGAACTTGTGTATTGTTTCTATTTAAATTATAATGTGCTGTCCTCAAGCTTGGCATTTTGAGCCATCCCACTATGCCCTGAAGAAACTAGGCATAATGACACCAAGTGAAAAGAAAACCCAAAAAGTTGAGTGACAAAGTTAATGAAGAAGTTCATGACTGACTTCTACAATGCATGTGCATAAGTTCATGGCTGACTTCTACAATGCATGTGCATATGTGTTATATATATAGGAGTTATAATAAGTCAGACTATTGACTTAACTATAATCCAAAAACTTTTCGTAGTTAGCTGGATTTGGTATTGAAATCTTATTCACCAATGACTCTATCTACGATCATATCTCTTGTTAAATCAATGACTGTAATGAAAACTTAGGTTAGTCAGTGTTGTTACTATACACTTCCTCTGTTGCTTTGATTTCCTTTGATAAGTAATCACCTTCGCTAATTTTGTGTTCCGGAAATTTGAATTTCCTTCAAGCAAAAAGTACAAATATAACTCTGCCCTTCTACTTTATTACATGTGAAAGGCCTGTGTAAGTAAATTAAATGGAATTTGAAGCATACCATATCGCCAATTTCCAGTCGACTGGCATTCCAAAAACACTTTATACTTTCAAAATTTCGTAGTCCTTATGCAAATTGTTTCAGTCTGCAGCTCATGTTATTACATATCATAGTTGTTTTATTAACTAATGCATTTGGCAATACTATTAGGTTGATCCAACCACTGGTGAGACAGAGGATGATGGTGTTGAAGATGAATACCAGCTAGAGGACCTGGAGGTTGTAGCAGCTGATTACATGTTGAAAGTGGGGGTCTCCAATTTCAGAAATGCATGGGAAAGCATGGGTGATGACTGCCATGCATTATACTATTACTGGCAGGGGAGATTTTCTCTGATTTTTTGGGGGGGGGGGGGGGGGGGGGAGGATATACTCTACCAAACAACACCTACTTATTTTGGGTTTGCCTTAACATCTCAGTGATCTTAATTTTTGGTCTTTTTTTTGGGGTCCTGAGTCTTCCTCTTAATATTTTTCATGTGTATGTGCCATGTGCGTCTTGTACATAAACACAATATAAAATGCAATGTAATGTATTTTTTGCAACTGTGGAAATTGTAAAAACAAGGCTTTTGAAGTATTTAAATAAGGAATTACATGAAGTTTCCTACGCCTGAGCAAAAAAGAGAGTTCCTATGTGACATGTTCTGTCGTATGATTCTGTTTTAAGCAAATGTGAGATCTTGTGCATTATCCACAAATTGGCATACAGGGAATTTTTTGGCTCAGGGTTTTTTCGCCCAGGAAAATTTTCAAGGCAGCTTCGTACTCGAGCTCAGGAAGCTCGAGTACTGTCTAAATTGTGATTTAAATAGTACTCGAGTTCACGAAGCTCGAGTACTGTCTAAATTTTTTTTTTTAAACAGTACTCGAGCTCTAAATTATTTTTTAAACAGTACTCGAGCTCAGCAAGCTCGAGTACTGTTTGGAATTTTTGAATCAGCTGCCATGTCAGCGTGCCACGGTGGAAGTAAAAAACATAGTACTCGAGTTCACCAAACTCGAGTACTTAAAAAGGTGGTACATCCCCAATTATTTCCGAAACAGTGTTTTTGGGCCAAATATTTCCAAAATTGATGGTAATGGGCCATTTTGGCCCTCTTAAGATGTTTGTGGATGTTTGGTATTTTATTTTATTTGGTCCAAGCCCATATAAAATTAATGGGAGTTTTGAAAGAGTATAGTCGGGAGGCAAATGAGGACCTTTTTAGAGCTGACACATGGGCCCGAGAGGAGGAATTTGTAAAAGTGGGCTTGAAGCACTTTCGAAATCCACATGCCCATGAGCAGGTCATGTCCGAGCCACAAGCCCAAGTAAGAACACCTAAATAATCTACAATATTTACCTTAATTCTCGGTCTAATTACTTAACATCTATCATCATTTAAAATTCCAAATGGATCATTTCTTCTAGAAAAGAAAAATGAAGCTGGCTGAGCAAACTAGATTACCCCCAATTGGTATCCTTTTAACTACTTTAATCTTTTACTTATAAAGTTCAGTCTTTTCATATTATAAAACAATCGGTGGAGAAAACTTTCGAACTCTGACTCTTCTCAAAAATAAAAGTAAGCGATGCACTAAGCCATAAGGCTTTTGGTGAGTCCTATAGTTATCAAAACTGAACCTTTAAGGAAGTGGTATGATATATGGTTCATCTGTTCAATTGTTGGATTAATACTTAATTTATTTTAAATAAATAAAAATGAATTAAATATACAAACCTAGTCTGGGATTAAGAATCGGAATAATCCTATATTTTATAAACAAGCTGGCTCTTTTCATGCATGGTCCTACGGTTCTACTTGAAATTTCGGTTTGCACTAAGTGTTCCGATTAGTGGTAGTAGTATAGTTAAAACTATAGTTGCTTTAACAATTACGATTACTCCTGGTCAAGATAAATGTTAATAAAAATAATTAGAGTACTAACATCTGTTGTATTATGCCAAATGCTAGTATAACATACAAAAACCTACTTTTACTACTTTAATATAGCATTTGACAATACACCTCACACCAATGTTGTATTTTAACATTACAACACATTAAAATAATATAAATAACTAATAAAAAGTCATTTAATTTCTCTAAACCTGAAACCTCTCTCTCTTCTTTATCTTGTATTATAAAAAATAAAAAATAAAAAAGAATAAATTTTGTTTACAACATGCTACAATACCCTTTTAAAAATTGGGATTTGACACATCTCGTGAAATTTGGTTTTTGGTATTTTGTGTGCTAAATGCTAAAAATTAGCATTTGGCACACTTGATGCTAATGCAAGTGCTAATTGCTTGTTATATACATTAAACAAATTTTAAGCTAAGTAGCATTATTTAACAATTTAAGGGAGACTGGAAGAGTATAGTCTTCTGAAATCATGGTTAGTGTAATTAGTTTGATAATGGGGTTAAAGTTGCTTAAAGATAGCTAAAGTTTTTAGAGCAAAGCAACATCATTCTAGGGTTTTACAACTCTGGGCGAAAAGGAGTTAAAAAAAAAAAAAAGGGGTACGTCTGGTTCCTAACCTAGCACTTAGAGAGCTCCTATTACTAGAAATTACAGTGGGACGCACTAGCTGCTCTCTCGTTTCCACGATAATTTCGAGCATGATTTGGATCCCACTATAGTTTTTGGTAGACGTGGCAAGCGGGCAAATCGGGTCAGGTCAATCGGGTTGCAGGTCAAAACGGGTAATTTTAAGCGAGCTAAAAGCAAGTTGAGTCAAATTAACTCGTATTTTCACATGAAATTCTTTTATTAAAAGAACATGTATTTGTCATTTGAAAAGTCACGAAACAAATTACTTAATGTAAAATGCATTACTTTGAATTCGCCACTCATATCAAGAATGAGCTCAGCTAAACAAATTAATACTTGTTCAATAATTTTAAAATTATACAAATCCTAACATTACTAACCAAACAAAATAGCACAAACATAAGTAAAACAAATACACAAATTTTATTTCTACACAATATCAACGCCTCAAAACATTTAAAAAAATTACAAATAATTTATTGGATAACTCATTTGACAAAAATAAAAACATATAAGAAATTTACAATCTTGAAAATTAATTTTATAATCTATTATCATTTATCAATTTGGTTGGAAGTTTATTTTAATTTGAGAAGATACATTAGATTTTGATTGTTTTCTCTTGGAAATATCACAGTTTATTATGAAAAAACTGTTTATTTTAGATATGAATTATTAAAAAAATAGGCATAAGCATTCATAATTTATGCTAATTTCATTGATACCTTGGCTTCACATTTTTCATATTTATGAATATTTTTCACACGTGTCAACAAATTTAAATATATGCTTTTAACTCTACTATAATCCGATTATTTTGGCATATACTTTGCTATGGATATCTAAAAATATTTACTCATTACAAAATACCTTAATCATCCATCTTTCAATTCATTTACACGTAGTTATGTAAATGTCTTAATTGTTTCCTTAAAGATCACAACAAACAATTAATTAAATCAATATTGTCTTTATTTTTTACACAAAAAAAAGGTATTAAAAATTTTTTTGGGTCATGGGTCAAGTCACGGGTTGACCAACAAAAAATGGGTCAAGACACAAGTCAATCCATTTTTGTTTAAGGTTAAAAAATTCAAGTTAGGTTGGGTCAGCAAATTCCAACCTGTTCAGACATGTCTAATTTTTGGGCATTAGTATTTATGTACTTAGAACAGGTGCATTACTCATATCTTTAATTGATAACACCAACAAAAAAAAAAAAAAACCCTTCAATCTCAACATTGAATTAAAAAAAAAAAGTTGATGTGGTTAAATCTTTTTCCTGAGAGGAAAATAGAGTAAATGGAATCAATGGATACAGTGTAATACCTTGCGTTTGTCGGATCCAAATAAATTAAATTAAAATCATACGTACATCATTATTTTCTTCATGTCTGTTTTGAGGAGGCGGAAGGCTATTGATCGATTGCACGGCATTTTGGAGAAAAGACACAGCATCGATCTTTGATTCTTTATGGAACTATGATGAAGACTGGAGAGGAGGAAGATCTTATATGTTAAGCGATATATCTGTTCTGATGCACTCAAGTACGTCCGGGCTGTCAGCAATCTATTCAAAGTCCCCCACCAAGGGCACCAACTCCACCATTCCCAGTTTTATCACAACCATCACTACAAAACACGTGATCTATAGCTGTGTTTTTTTTTAGTGGCATTTACCAAAACACGGCTATAGGTAGGCTATTGCCGCATTTTAAGAAAACATGGCTTAAACTATTAACCTATTATTATGATGAGCCTCTAGGTAAAATCTTCAGGCAGAATCTCAATAGTAGCAAGTAGAATATATATATATAATTGTTGCTAGGAAGCTTTATAATCTTAATCACAGAGTACGTGTACAAGTTAGAAGACTGTTTGGAGGCTGGTTATCCAATAAAAGATGAATGTAATTAGATAGTAACCAAAATTCTTTTTGGGATATTCCCTTTGTAACTACAAACCTTTGGTTTATGTTGGATGGTTGAATTAGAAGTCAGAACTAGCACTTTCAACTTTCCAAATCGCAACCCAACCCAAACCAGAGACTTAGACCACCTTAGCAAACGGACATCAATTTGGTTAGGTTTGGTTTGCTTCTGCATGCTTGTGAGTTGTGATTCAACTCTATGTTACAAACAATGTCATACTATCATGGTGTTTTGGTGTTCAGTATATAACCTAGCCGCCGCCGCCACCTGATAATGACAACTCAATGTTAGATGCATGTCTGTGAGATTGTAGGCAGAAGACTATGCTTTTTTTTTTCTTTTTTCTTTTTTATAGCCCCTGCTGAAGAAGGCTGTGCTATTTGTCTACACTCACATGACACTCCCAAGTCCAAGTGAAAGTGTGAAACTCGTGAGAACCGAAAATTGAAAAGTTGCATGGCCTTTCGCTAAAAGACTGGTGTGGGTTTCTGGCGGCTTCCCGGCTCTGCTGTTCTTTAGTAGAACGACGTGGGTTTGGGTTTTACTGATTTTTTTTGGATTCACGCGATTTAATTGTGTGTGTGGTAACCTCTATTCAACACTTCGTAATATTATGATTTGGCAAGTTTTTTTTTTTTTTTTTTTTTTGGCACCAGGACTTTGTCGCATAGGCCCTCGGCAAGGAGTTTCCTGCAAGTGCATGTCGGATAATTCAATAGATTATTAAACTCTCTCAATTCAATAGCCCCAAGGAAGTAAATGCATGTATGACTGCTCAAACCTAAGACGTCATAGTGCCCGTTTGTTTGCACTTTTCTCAGGCAAAAAGCACTTTTTGAAACCAAATAAATAAAATATGTGTTTGGTAAGATTTTAAAAGCTGTTTTTAAGCAAAAGCTACGTTTTTGAATTGTGAAAGAACTCCACTTTTACGCAAAGCAGCTCTGAGCTGCTTTTGCAAAAGCCAAAGGGCTTTTAAACATTACTGTTGGAAAGCCACCGACTATTTCCAAATTGCCCAGTGTTTTCTTAAAAACTCAATTTTACCCTTTGATAAATCAAGGCAAATCATCATTTGCAGCCCCAGAACCCTTTGATAAATTATTTGCTACAAAGACCACAAAAAAAATAGCCTCTAGCCCAGGTTCAATTCAATAACAAATTTCCAAATCCAAACACAAAAAATCTATAACAAATTCCCAAATCAGTTAAGGAAAAAAAAAAAAATCAATCCCTTGCAAATTAGGATTCCTCAATCCCATTACTTCATTTTGTTAAAAAAAACCGATCTCACCCATTTCTACCGCATGTCGTTGGCAATGGGGAAGAGATCAAGCAATGGTGGGGAGGAAGACGGGCAGCGGTGAAGGCAGAGCAGATCAGCAGACGACAGAGGCGTGTTGAGGAAGACAGGCGGCGGTGAAGGCAGAGATCAAGCACCGATCTAACCCATTCCTCCCTTGGCGATTTCCCCCTCTCTCTATCTTCATTTGATGAGAATTAATGATGTGGTTGTGTGTGACCTTTAAGTTTGTGTGTTTTGATGGGATAGAGGGAAAGAAACTTGCAGACGTAGTGCTAAGAGAAAAGGGAGAAATGAAGAAAAAATAAAAAAAAAGAAAGAGGAAGAAAGAGAGCTCTCAAGAACGTTCTGGAGTTTGGAGGAAGTGGTAGGGAAAAAAAGGAAAGAATGAGAAAAAGAAAAGAGCAAGGGTACGTGTATGGAGGAGAAAAAAAGAGGGAAAAAAGAAGAAGGAAATGCTATCACAATAAATCTTAAGTAGTAAGTTATTATTAGCTAATATTGGTGAGAAAAAAATAAATTTTTTAGAAAGAGAAAAAAATAATTGTAATAGTACATTCAAATTAAAATCAGTATCAATTATCACAATATTTTCATAATACTTTCACAATAAATCTTAAGTAGTAGGTTATTATTAGCTAATATTAGTGAGAAAAAAATAATTTTTTTAGAAAGAGAAAAAAATCATTGTAATAGTACGTTCAAATTAAAATCAGTATCAATTATCACAATATTTTCACAATACTTTCACAATAAATCTTAAGTGGTAGGTTATTATTAGCTAATATTTGTGAGAAAAAAATAAATTTTTTTAGAAAGAGAAAAATTGATTTAAGTATTATGAAGTAGTTGATTTAAGTATATATGAAATAAACTCATTTATATATACATTGTCATTTTTGGTAATTTACCACTCAAATCACCACTTTTATAAATGCTAGCCAAACACTCAGCTTTTTCAAAAAACACTTTTTAACAGCTTTTACCAAACACTCAGCTTTTACAAAAAACCTAGTTTTATATCGCACTTTTTGAAAATCCCACTTTTTCAAAAATTCCAGTTTCAAAAAGTTGAACCAAACTCACCCATAGTTTTATTGCTCGTCCTAGAGTTTGCCTGAGCAAGTTGGTATTAGTGAGCGGTGGGGTTTTACATTAGGTTAGGATTTAAACTTTTATTAATATCTTTTTAATATTGCGCATTTTTTTTTCCAACTACTACAAGACCCATGGCTCGTGCGTCGTGCGAGCTTTGAATTTGTACTGGCTCAACCTAACAACAAGCGTAAATAATAATCAAGGGTTTTGGGAAACTGGCCCGTTTGGTAGAGAAGTTTGAGTAGTGTTGTTTGTAATTTTTTAAAATACGTGTAAATGAAAAAATGTGTAAAAAAGTGTGTAATATTATTTAAAAATTGAAAATGGATATTTGAAATACTCTATTAAACGGGCCTTTCAATATAACAAGCATGGCTCTTGCTTCTTCCGAAGTCAAAATGACTACTTGGCACTCACTGTTGGTATGGTGCAGCAACTTGACCCGTTTCCAATGCTTGCACAAAAAAGTAAAAGTCGTATACATCTTTTTTTTTTTTTTTTTAATTTATGGAGAGACTTTGTTCCTAACTTCTTGTAATTTCTATTTATGATTGAAGATAGCTAACTTGTTCGAGATACGTTTCTGATGATTGGAATCTAGAATGGGTCCTGCTTAATTGTTCTCTTGGTCGTCCTACTTTGCCAAAGAATTGTAAGAACAGTTGGGGGATCTATCTTCCTTCCTCGACAATTGATCCCATAAACTAATATATGGTCAACAATGGGAGTGGAAGTTTAGTAAGCGTCGTCAAATCTTTTGGACCGTATATTTGTACGGCCTCCCTAAGAAATATTACATAATAAGCCTACTACGTAAATGTAACTCTTAAGATTATGTGCTGGTTTAGTATTTGATGTGTGTGGATCGATGTTTGGTATTTATTATCCTTCGGTGTTAGTTGGTGCTGGTTTATATATGTTAATTTCAGTCTTCTAGTAGGATCAACCCTCTTGGTGGCTTGTTGTACGTTGTTCCTCATCAATAATATTTGCACACTTATCACACTTATTTAAAATAGAGTGCTTGCTTGAAATACAAATCCTCTATATCATTTTTTATGTTTTACTTTATGTTCCGTCAATCATAACTTATCATGTATTTGTATAACTTTCCTTATAAAACAGCTAAAGTTTAAAATTGAAAATAAAATAAAATAAACACATGACAAGTTGTTGTTGGTTCCTTTCACTAAATTTACACATGCTTAATTCAAGTTTGAAAAAATAGACACTTTTGAAGTAACCAATTAAATCAAATAAATCTATAACATTTAAATAAGGAAGAAATTCTATGAGATACCATATACCTTTTAAGGGAAATGGACCAGAAGCTAATACAACGTCAACAAGGGGGATTGGAAAATTAATTAGTAAGAGACCTTATACAATGTGGCTTGTGCTATGTAATTTCTACAATTAAATCCTTTATTTCCTACTATATCTTCCTTCACCTTATATAAATTTTCACTTTAAAATATAAAACAAACGAAAGAATCAATCAAATCCAGTATACACACATAAATTGGGAAAAGCAAAAACCGTTATTTTTTTTTCTTTTGTTTCGTATCATCTTTCTTGTACTCTTTTTGTCTCTCAGTTTAACGCATACATTCCTTCGTTAATGTTTAGGCCTTACTTCGATTCCTTCAATGACAAGTCCTCCTTTTAATTGATAACCCTTAACCTCCATCAAACTCATCTTCACCTCTTCGTTAGCTTCACCGCTAAAAAATTCTCCCAGCTCAATTTCCATCCACCCATTCTCTCTTTCATTTGAGGTTCGTTGAGTGCCCTCTATCACTCTCTTTCTCAACACTTCAATGCGGTTCCTATAAAACATGCACTCCATTTGTTGCTGCATTCCATCTTCACGACGTAGATAAGCCATGCCATTACATACTTTGTTGCCCACCTCAATTGACACTTCAGACGGTATTGAATTAAGCCCATATGCACGATTAGAAATTTTCATTATAAGATAAGCACCATATCTTGTGTTTGGTGATAAAATTTGAGTATTGATTTTGCCACGAATTTCTAACCAACATGTTGTTCTAAGCTCAGCAACTTCTGAGAACCTATGGAAGAAAATTTGGAAAAGTTAAAAGCTTTGGTTAGTTCATTTTCCTCTCTCTTTCTTTGTCTGACTATATAAAACAATTAATAAGTCTAATGACACAAAAAAATTCATACCATCAATGTACTCTATTATATATAAATCGGGCATAATATAAGTAGTGTTAGTCATGGGCACATGTAAACTACAAGATGTTTCAATTGAAATTTGTCACTTTAATAAGTAGTGAAAAAAAATTGTTACCATAGCTATAGAACAATATATATCATACTCTTATACTATCAAATGGTAGGCAATTTTAAAGAACATGGGAAAAGTAACCTTGATTGAGGTATTGATTTCCAGCTCCATTGCATTGGATCATTGCCCCATGTAATGGAAAGTTCTCTTGCTGACAGCATATATGATATTTTGCCAGATGATTTCTCTAACTTTAAGCTCTGCGTTATTGGGAATATAAAACAAAAAATAAAAATTAATTAAGTATGTCATGTGATGTTGAATCTATTTTTCTTTACCAAAAAAAAAAGAATCTATTTTTATGTCAACCTCTATATATATATATATAAAGGTTGACTTAAAATTAGATTCAACAAATAAGCTAATTAACCAATAAGCTATTTCAAACATATTTTTGGAATAATTCGATTATAAAATAGATTATAAGTTTGCTATATATATATATATATATATATCTTAATCTTTTTTTAAATCAAATAATTCGTAATAATTATGACTTTTTTACCATAAGAGCAAGATATCATTTTTTATCGATAGAGTTTAATAATAGAATATATTCATGAGAACTAATTCTATCAAGTAACTTATTTACCTCATTCTCAAAAAAAAAAAAAAAACAAAACAAAACAAAACAAAAAACAAAAAACAACAACAACAACAACAACAACAACAAAAAAAAAACCTAACGTGTCAATATTTAATGCATGAGAAATGTTTAAGGGTGAGTTTGGATATCATTTTAAACCTACCTTTCTACCATCATCTATGAGAACAGGATTGCAAAGACAAACAAAAAGCTCCTTCTTCGTAGTAAATGTCAAAGGAGTGATCAATCTTGACAGAACATCCTTATAATCAGTTGGCAAGAACATCTCCCAAACAACATCGGACTCCGCCGCAGAATGAAACATGGATGACACCATTGAAGATTCGTATGCATCTGTTGGAGAGGTGAAAGATAGAATTTTGGATACACAATCTCCTGGCAACATGTCAATTAATCCTCCCATTGAGTTTGAGATAACAATCTTAAAAACTACTTGCAAAGATGTATATATGCAAAACCAGCCAAAGTTGAGAATCAAAAGCAATGTCCTTGTCTCAGGTTTCTTGCTCTTAAATTTGTTAGCTTATTTGTGCTTTTGGATGATGTATTTATTATTTATATTTTCACAAAAGCTTCAAGTTGATATTCTTTTTGGTCCAAGTTTCAAACGTGTTGTACACATTCATTGAAAAAAAAAAAAAAAAAAGTTTCAGACGTGTCTTCTAGAATTATAATTTTCACATTCTAAATGTCAAACATAACTTAGTTGTGTTTAACCAAAAGAAAAAAAAAAACACAACTTAGTGGTGGTAATTAATCACTAATTAGCCACTTTTAGACCAAATATTTAACATGAACCTAATTGGTTGCCGCGGTAGTCACTAATCACTAATCAGCAATATTAGATTTTTTTTTCTCAAAAAAAAAAAAAAAATGAAATATTAGATTAGCCGTTGAGGTTTTCTTTTTTTTTTTTATTTAGGGAAAGATTAACTGTTGAGTTGATTAAAATAAATGAGGTCAAAAGTTGAAAAAAAAAAAAATATTTGTCGTAGACCACATTGCAATATTCGTTATTGGACTATGTTACTTTTTCTTTCCACATGAAGCCAATGTCTTAACGTATATCCATTATTATAATTAATAATAGTGAAATCAATTAAGCATGTGGAATGGCTTAGACTTTGACCAAGCAAAGTCTGGCGTGTTTAATACGTATGGTCAACTACGAAATAAACAAGTACAACTTTTACTTTTTGATGGAATATGGTTCAGATTACAAACTAATGGTAAGAGCATCACTTTTGCCACAATTTTGTCACAATTTTTATCTACATAATAAATTATAAGTGGTAGAGTTGTGAACTTATATAGACTCATCATTTTTATTTTACTACTCACAACTTATCACATAAACAAATTGTAATCAAAATTGTGAAAAAAAAATTGTGATCGCGTCTCCTTGTTACATCATCCAAACTTCTTTTCTGCCCTAAGAAATATCGGTAGAAAGAGCCTCAAGCCTCAAGACAATTATAAAAGTGAGTCCAAACAATTAACGTGTGGGCTAAACTATACATAAATTCTAAGTATTAGATGTGAAAAGGAAGAACAAAAGAGAATGGATTTAGAAGCAATATTGATGTCACCTATATTGGAGGATATAGACTAGTCACTAGTGTGAAGCAAGTGCAAAGTTCGAGGTGGGTCGATGACAATTGAAGGAATCACTTCCAAAGATGCTAATAATAGTCAACACAATCTAAGCATGTGTCATCTCTTCCAAATTATTTTAACATGGCAGCAAAGTAAACCTTATTGGGCCTCACAATGGTATTAAAATTAATTTTGAACCAACCAGGTGGACAGGGACCATTGTTGGGCCTAAATTGATAAGAAGATAGCCCATATATCGAATCCATTATGCTCCATGGACTACGGGTTTGGATTTGATAGGTTTAGATACCATTTCCATCATTTCAATCCTAATTTGTTAATAATTGTGTCAAACTCCTTTAATTTTACCATGACATGTTTGTTAAACAAGTCAACATGTCTTATCCAAAAAAAGAAAAAAAAAAAGTTAACATGACATGAATTCATGTAATATGCTTAACATTATTCATGTTTGGTGGATATATAAATAACTCATTTCAATCTTTTTAATAAATGAGTTATATTGGATTAATACTTAACATAGATACTACACATTTTAATATATTTAAAGAATATAACTCAAAATGATTAGCATATTTTAAAATTTTGTAAGCACTTAAATTATAATAATTATAAAGAAATAAATTTTATACAAACAATAGTTCATAATAACATCAATTAAAATACTAATATTTTCTAAAAAAATTAAAATACTAATAGCATGCAACTTAAAATTATTTTTCTAACGCAATGAAATTCCATCCAAATTTAAAAATACACACTCTAGAAAAGATACTAAAATCCAAAGAGTTCCTTCCCCCCCCCCCTGTTTTAGATAAAAGGATTATGGACTTTAGAGTTAGAATTTATCAATATAATCATCAAAATTGTTTTAATTACTAAATTTTATGTTTAAAATTCAAATTTATATATGACGAAAATGATATTTAAATTTTTGGAGAGGAAAGTTTAGGAAAAGAAAATTAATAGTTATTAATATGGGTTAAACAGGCTCATATAAACATCAACCTGTCTTAAAGATAACTAATGAACTGAATCATTTCGGGTTAATTACAAGTGAATTAAGTTAACACAAAATTAATCTCGGATCATATTAAATTCTCCTACTTTTAACTAAAGGAAAATTATCTTATGAAATAGTTTTATAAAACATCTCTCTCCCACAAGCGGGTTGCCAGTAGGGACGAAGCCATTGTTGGACCAGGGGGGGAGATTTAAAAAAAAAATTTAGTATATAAATAATATATTATTTTTAGCGATTTGTTTCAATAAAATTGCACTTTTCCCCTTCAACAATATTATTGATATTTTTAAAAGCTATAAAAAAAAATATATTAGACAAAAATTATGCCCAAACTACACCCCAAAACAAACACAAGCAAAAAACCAAAAAAAATCAAAGTCGATTCTATCTAGAGATCTAACTAGCCTAGGAGTAAGAGAACACCCAACTTACGGCAAGACACACATATAATAAAAAGGAAAAAGAAGGGGATTTCTATGCCACTAAAAAAAAAAAAAACCTTATTTATGGCAGAAGACCTTAGACCTAAGGAGTTGGGCAGTGGCACTGCAGCAGAACAGCAGTGTAGCAGAAGCAAAGGTAGACCAGTCACCAATGCACCACCAGTCCACCGCAGTAGTCAACACCACCCAAACTTGGTAATATTTTATCCCTCTCTCATATCTGAATCTCTAATGCTTGGTTGGTTAACTTAGATTTAATCATATGTGTTGACAGCGTTGTGAAGAAAATTGAAAGAGAGGCAGAGATGAGAGACTCCACCACATCCGAAAATAGAAGAAGAGACTAAAGAGAAAGACTCAAAGATAGAGGTACACTCTGACTCCATCTCTCTCTTTCAATCTTTAATAGGGCCTAAAAGTTATATTTTTTTAATAAATAATGGTGGTCAAGTGGTGTCTTGTCATCTCTAGTGACTAACAAATGTGAACTGTATAACAAGGATTTGGATCCGGTTATTGCACTGGGTGCAATTACACTACACCCACTCACATTAATTTTTATCACTTTCATTTTTTTTACATTAACTTTTTCAATTTTTTTTTAACTTTTTTTTATTCAATGGTTGAGATTGAAAGTTTCTTTTTTAAACTTTTAATCTCAATCATGTATTACTATTGCATAAGGTGCAATACCCATGCCATGTGATGTTCTAACAGTTCTGTGCATTTTATCATAGATTTGTAGTTTTGTATGTTAGTGTTTTTGTCTACTAGTGTCTTTTAAAAAATTAAAAAGATATTTTCTTTTGGATAAATAATTAAAGAGATTACTTGCAACTTTAAAATTTATTGGTTAGTTGTTGATTGCTTGTGTGCATAATGCTTGTCTATTGTGTGTAATGATTGTAGATTATTAACCATATAATGACATGATAATTTCAAATTATATTTTATTTGTAGATTATGAAAAAGTCAACTACCATAATTGATTTTTTTTCAAAAGAAAAGTTTCAAATGATTTAGAAGCTAATAGTAGTGGTGCAAAATTGCCAACGACTAATATTGAGCAAAATCCTAATGTCCCAATTAAGGAAAATCTCGATGTCATAATTGAGGAAAATCCTGATGAACCAATTGAGGAAAATCTCGACGTTCCAATTAAGGAAAATCTTGACGTCCCTATTGAGGAAAATTCTCAAACAAAATTTTAAAAGGTTGATATGAGTTCGCTGCAATTACAACGTGATCGATCCCGGATCGCATAGGCAAATATATACTTATCATGTCGATCAACGAGATGAGTTTCGATGACATCACATTAAGTTGGGTCCATACCAACCTCTTTTTAAAAAAATTAAAAAAATCTGAAAATGGTCGAATCTTTCAAGGTTCTTGGTATGAAGATGATCGCTTTAAGTTATGGCTTGAATATTCTCCTAAATACAATGCTGCTTTTTGTCTACCATGCTTTCTCTTTCATAAGCCAACTGGGCATGATGGACAAAATGCATTCACAATTAACGGATTTAAGAGTTGGAAGAAAGTTAGAAATGACGAAAGTCGTTCTTTTAGTCTTCATATGGGGAAAGATCTTAACTCCACTCATAGATTTGCCCATAAAGCATGTTAAGATTTAATGAACCAGTCTCAACATATAGACAAGGTAGTGGGCAATTTCACTTCAAAACAAATTGCAAATAATTAATTGATGTCGTTCGACATCTTGCCTTGCAAGCTATTTCTTTTGTCGTTCAACCAATCGGGGAAACTTTCTTGCGACATTGGATTTGATGGTGGGCTATAATAATAATGTTGTTGAAATAATCACAAAAGCTTCAAAAAAGGCCACCTACACATCACCTCGGATTCAAAAGAAATAAAACATGTTATTTCAACCAAAGTGAAGAAGGCAATTAGAAAAGAAATTGGTGATGCAAAGTTTTGCATATTGGTTGATGAAGCTTGTGATGAGTCCATGAAAGAGCAAATAGCTGTGGTTTTAAGATATGTTGATAAATATGGCTTTGTGCGAGAATGATTTTATGGGATTGTTCATGTTATTGACACTGCGGCATTGACCCTTAAAAAGGAGATATATTATTTGTTCTCCAATCATTGCTTAGATATTCAAAACATTTGAGGGCAAGGATATGATGGTGCAAGCAACATGCGGAGTGAGTAGAATGAATTACAAGCTTTGATTTTGAATGATTGTTCATATGCTTACTACATTCATTGTTTTGCACATCGCTTACAATTGGCATTAGTAGGAGCATCAAAAGCAATTGTCCGTCTTAATAGATTTTTCAGTAAATTGATTTTGGTTATCAATAATATTTGTGCTTTATGCAAACGTATTGAGCAATTAAAAATTTCTAGAGCTTCTAACATTGCATATTTGATTGATATTGAAGAGCTTGAGATTGGGAAAGGATTTAATCAGATGGTCACTTTGCAGCGACCTAGAGATACTTGTTGAGGTTTGCATTAAATTAGTTTCTAACTTGATAAAGCTATTTAGTCCAACATGTGAAGTTCTACTGAAAATCATGGATGAAGGAAATTCTTCACAAAAAGTAGAAGTAGAGTCCACTAATAAGGTATTAATTTCATTTGAATTTGTCTTCATCTTGCATTCTGTTAATGAAACTATAGGGATCATTGATAAACTTTGTCAAGCTTTGCAAAACCAATCGCAAGACATTTTAAATTCTACTTATTTATGTTCATCGACTAAAAAACTTATCCAACAATTTAGAGATGAGAAATGGGATAACTTACTTGCTACTGGGATATCATTTCGTATGGAACGTGGTATAGATGTCCCTGATATGAATGCTCGTTATGTTGCAAAATTTGGTCGAGCTCATCATCAACAAGAGGACTTTAGAAATGAGCATTATTATAAAAGTGGATATTTTTAATGCAGGAATAGATTCTCAATTTCAGGAACTAAACCATCAGTTTACTGAGCATGCCATGGAGTTACTTACGCTTAGCTCATATCTAAACTCTCGAGAGGCATATGAATCTTTTCAAGTCAATAATATTTTATATAAATATAGAGAAACACTAATTTGTTCCTAACTTTTTGTAATTTTCGATTTAAAATTGAAGATAACTAACTTGGACTTCCCTTTTTAATTAGAAATTAACCTTGGCAATTCTTACAAGTATGGACGTATCATGTATGCTATTTATAATGATACTGGTGTGCCTATATATGAGGTTGATCTTATTTACTATTGACAAAAGGAGAAAACCTTAATTTCACCCTAGAAATAGAACACGTGTCAAGAATAAATCCTCAAATCCATGAGGGGATTAAATAGAATTTTTGAATCCATAAGAAAAATAAAAAGGAAAACCTCTATAATATTTTCTTTTTTAATTAAAAGTCTTCTGTGGGGCCAGAGAATTTGGTATCCCCGGCCTATTTCATATCAGGCCCAAGACCCATGCCGAGGAGGAGGAAACGCCCGAGGACGAAGTGCGAAAGTCCAAATTGCCCAGGAACCTTGCCGAGGACGACCCTGTCTTCGGCAAACTGAGACCATAGGAAGAGGAAGTAGTGGACCAGTAAAGGAAGTCTTTCAGGGCACCCAAGGAGAAAGAACAAGTACAACACGTCAGCCGTGGAAGCATGGTGGAGGAGCCAGTCCAGGACGAACTGTCACCTCCACATTAAATGCGCACAACCAATGTTCTGGCCGTATTAATGAGGAAATAACCCCTGGGCAGCGCCTCCTCGATTACTGCGACTCACAGGAGGTCTGGTAAAGTGGCTGATGGGATGGGTTGTCAGAGGGAGGCATGGATGATCAACAAGTGGAAGAAAGGGATCGTTGGGGGAAGACTATATAAAGGGGGAGAAACAGATTAAGAGGGGGGAGGGATCCCCATGGAAGAAGGACGACTACCAAGCTCCTCGGACCGGGCCGAGGACAAACTTTTGAGGATGATTTCGATTCGTCTATGTTGAATGGTGGCGAACGTTGTATTGGGCGTAGTCCGCTTGCTAGGGCCTAGTTCTTGAACCCATTTTCTACAAATTCATTATAATGGGCTAGCTGGGCTTGAGTCCATTCACTTAATAGTAGAAGTGCTCAAATCCAGTCCCTACAATTGGCGCCGTCTGTGGGAAGAACTTGTGTGCTAGCAAGCGCAGAGGACGATTGTTCCTACGATGCTAACTTACACAAAGCTAGGCAGTTTTTCTTCTCAGCCAACGGCACTGCTTCCGGATCCCATCAAAAGAAAAAAAAAAAGAAAAAACAACAAACAACGACGCATTTGCTCAAGAAATGATTATTGCAGAAAAATAAAAGATTCAGAGGAAAAAAGCAAATAAATATTGTAGCCTTTTTATTAAACAAAAAGAAAGGTACATTATACAAACAGAGGCTCAGACGGGCTTGTTCTAAAGCCAACTCTACAAACAGAGGCCCAGACGGGCCTGTTCGAAAGCTAACCCTAGAAAGAAGGGCTAAGGCAGGCTTGTTTTAAGGCTACCAACAACCCCCGAGCCGGTGTGGGTGGTGCCGGCGAGAAGAAAGGAGCACATGCAAAAGCGCCTGACGGCCCCACCCCATAATGTTCCCTTGATGCTCCCCCAGCCTCATGATAATTAAACATTGGAGGCGGCAACACCCGGGCACCGAACGTGACGTAATCTTGCAAACCTCCATCGGCGGGTAAGCTGGGCGCGAGTCACTACCAGCTTGAAGGGCAGGCACGGACGCGTACCAGAGAAAAGCATTATGTTCTTCATGGACCTCCCTCCTAACTGCCAGACACGCTACCATCAGGATGACGCCCAAGCCTTGCCGTGCTGGAAGTCCGACGCGAACCACAACCGCTGCAGCTCTCGATCGAGGGAGGAGGACCTTTGGCTTGCTTGCCCTCGCCCTTATCCAGAGCCGTCCCATTCCTCCAAGCCCTGGTCACAATCCTGGCAAAGTTACCGAAGGTGCTTAGAGGGTTGGAGGCTCATATTTCCTGTTTAACTAAAGGATTTGTGAAATGTGGAAGGACGATTCCCCCAGAAAGCCTTATATAGAGGGCGAAGGCTAGTGAGAATTGGTCCACACAGAATTCGAAGGAAGAATTATCAGCAACATTAATCCTGACCGAATTCCAAAGAAGCCACCAACCGCTGGATCTGTATTAATCCATGAGGATATTAATGAGGGCGTGCCTCGCACATCGAAGCGTCAGGCGCATAACTCGAACAGTCAAAAGACGCCTCGTAATCAAAGATGGTGGAAAATTGGAGCAAAGGAGGGGCTACTGCCACACATGAGGATAGAAATCCGAGCCGCCCCTGTCCAGGGCAGCGAGGGGCCAAGGGCCTAGTATGAGGAATAACCCATTTCTAGCGAGGCAAGGCCGAGACCGTTATCACTCTAGAAACGAACGTTTCAGAGTTGAGGACGAATTCCTTCACCCCGGACAGAAGAATATAAACGTTAGACTGAACCAAGGTCTTGCATGGTCCTCGGACTCAAACCTATGGGGAAACTAACCACTTCAAGGAAAACCTGGGTACTAGACTAAACCAAGGTCTTGCATGGTCCTCGGACTCAAACCTATGGGGAAACTAACTACTTCAAGGAAAACCTGGGTACTAAACTGAACAAAGGTCTTGCATGGTCCTCGGACTCAAACTTATGGGAAAACTAGTTACTTACAGAAGAATATAAGCGTTAGACTGAACCAAGGTCTTGCATGGTCCTCGGACTCAAGCCTATGGGGAAACTAACCACTTCAAAAATTACTTGGGTACTAGACTGAACCAAGGTCTTACATGGTCCTCAGACTCAAACCTATGGGAAAACTAGTTACTTACAGAAGAGCATAAGTGTTAGACTGAACCAAGGTCTTGCATGGTCCTCGGACTCAAACCTATGGGAAAACTAGTTACTTACAAAAGAGCATAAGTGTTAGACTGAACCAAGGTCTTGCATGGTCCTCGGACTCAAGCCTATGGGGAAACTAACCACTCCAAAAAATACTTGGGTACTAGACTGAACCAAGGTATTGCATGGTCCTCGGACTCAAACCTATGGGAAAACTAGTTACTTACAGAAGAGCATAAGTGTTAGACTGAACCAAGGTCTTGCATGGTCCTCGGATTCAAACCTATAGGGAAACTAACCACTTCAAGGAAAACCTGGGTACTAGATTGAACCAAGGTCTTACATGGTCCTCGGACTCAAACCTATGGGGAAACTAACCACTTCGAGGAAAACCTGGGTACTAGGCTGAACCAAGATCTTGCATGGTCTTCGGACTCAAACCTATGGGAAAACTAGTTACTTACAGAAGAACATAAGAGTTCGATAGAACCAAGGTCTTGTATGGTCCTCGGACTCAAACCTATGGGGAAACTAGCTACTCAGAAAAGAACCTAAGGGTTCGGCAGCACCAGGGTCTCGCATGGCTTTTGGACTCAGGTCCCTGGAGAGACTGGCTATGTTCAGCAAAGGAGCAAACAAACACAAGCCCATGAGCATCACTTAAAGCATTCTGAGGCGCATTGAACCTAACCCCTTAGCACAGTCAGCAACTAATGGCTTTCCTAAGCATTTTTTACTATTTACAGTAACTAATTCATGTGATATAGAACCAATATTGTGGAGTTGTTCCCTCAGCATTCAATCCGGCGAAAATAGGTCATGGTGTTAAGGTGGTTCAATTATCGATCAAGGTCCAAGTGGGAACTATTGCTAGGGGCTTTACGTTCTTCGGTTGCCAGTTTAGAATGAAAAACATGCTGAGTTTCTGAGATTGTAAAGCTTATAATTGAAGCACAGGTTATATAAGTAGCCAAACTCATCACGATGACAATAAACACCAAGTAAAAAAAAAAAAAGATTCATGCATTCAACTTGAAAATAGCGTTACAGTGCTTTAAACCAAAGCAAAATATACAGTGATAAATCAAGACGAAGAGGAAGGAAGACAAGGGCAGCGCAAGTCAACAAAGCAAGGTGGCCCGACGAGATTGCCCATCTCTTTAAACTCGATAGAAAGCTTGTCCTTGGGGGTCAGCCGAAAAGCTTCATCTGGCGCCACGAGATCCTAGCTCGGAGGTGCAACTTCGGAGGACTCCTTGTCGGCAGGGGTGGCCTGGGAGTCAGCGGGAGGCTTCACCACGTCTTGGGGCGCTGCTGGGTTACCAGTTTCCTCGTTCCCTAACTCAGCGGGCTTATCAATTGACATTGGATCATCGGCAGAACTGACTGGGCCTTCGTCCGTCGCTTTAGAGGCCGTGCCAACTTCAGGGTCAGTGGAGGCAGCCTCGCGAATGGCAGGGGGATAATACACCCTCTCGACCCTCCTAAGCTCAGACGAGGCCTCAACCCCAGCTTGGTTGAAGGCCTCATTCCAAGGCTCGAAACAGTAGCGTCTGCACACCTCGGGCACTTGAGCCTTGAGACTCGCCTCGGTCTTAGCCACTCCTTCAGCAAAGGCCTCTTCCTCCACTTGCTCTTTGGAGCTCTCGGCATCTATCCTCGCAAACTCGGCCAGTTCTTTAGCCCTCAAGGCCTCGTCCCTAGCGTACTCGGCAATACCTCTGGCCCACTCGGCCTCAGCCAGTTTCTTCTTCAAGTCGGCGATATGCTCTGCGGTGACCTGCAGCTGACCCTCGACCTCCCGTAAGCGCCCGGTCTGGTCCTCAGCCTGTTTTTTAGAGTCGGCTAGGTCAGATGTCGCGCTGTCTCTGGCCCTCGTCATCTCCGCCAGGTCCTCCCTCGCCTTCTTAAGATCAGCCTCAGATTTCTTAAGAGTATTCGCGGCCTCCAGGTACTTGTCACGCTCCTGATCCAAGGCTCTACTCTGGTTATTGGCTTCCTCTTCCAGCTTGAAAGTAGTCTGGACAGCCTGCCAATCAAAACAAGTAAACCATAAGCTGGGAGCTAAGGAATAAAATCCAACAAAGGCACAAGTATCAAAAGTCTTACCATACCCAGATACCTCTTGAGGTTGAGGGCAACTTCCTGCCTCTTCAAGCCCCCCAGCTCGGCCATGTCAACGGGGAGAAGTAGGGACCTCTCCAGGGCGTTGGCCACGCGAGCGCCCTTGCCCCCTCGAAAGTCCCTGAGGGTGGCGTCATCCATCAAGGGCTTCCCATGAAGCATGGCAGCAGGTAGCCATGCTTGGGGCTCGGGCTGTCGAGCGACCTCCTTTCCCTTGCCCTGACCACCGATCCTCAGCTGCTTGGAAGGTCGGCGAGCTTCATCTGCCTCTTGGGAGGAACAAGATCTCTACCCCTCCACCGGGTCTTTGCCCTTGGAAGATCTTTTCCTCTTCAGATTGACGGACTCATGCCGAGGGTCCGAGGTCGGTAGAATAGAAGACGACTTGGTCTGCGTGGGCAATGACTTAGGTGGGGAAGGAGGAAGCTTGGGAGGAGGAGGAGGAGGCTTGGGTTGTGACTTCTCCGGCGTGTCCTTCCCCAGTTGGCCCTTAAACAGGTCAAAAAAGCCGATTTGAGGTTGTCTCTTGAAGCCCATCTCGGCTTGGGTACCAGTCCTCAATGACAGAAGGTCTGCTTCAGATAAATGGGGGTCACCCAAGTCACTAGGGGGATCCTCAAGCAGATGGACTTGGTCGAATGCACCAAACTCGTCCTCGGACATACTCAGATCAACTACTTTTTCCTCTCTCTCTAAACTCCTTCATTCGGCCTCCGCAGCTTGGTAGGATGAGGAAGAGGCTGCCGACGAGACACCCTCTGTGACGGAAGATCCTTCAGAAAACGAGAACCCGCGCTCCACCACAGTGATTTGGCGAAGCCTCGGGTCCTTGGCTCTGATCACGTGCCTGGGAGCCGAGAAAGACTTCTGGATCGGCTTGTATCCGAGAATCTTGTAAGCAGCTCTAACCTGGTTGTCAGCCTCATTCACAAAGACCTCTGCCCTGAGTACAGCTTCTAAGTCCTCTTTGTTGACCAAATTGAAGTGTCGTTCAAAGGCGTGTGGATCTACAACAGAAAAAGTTAGTTCCTGCTAACAACCAAGCAATGCGAACTACGAAAACCTAACAGATCAACCCTTCCATACTCTGAGTATCCTACCTAGCTCCCCCTCTACGGTCGGGCAGTGAAGGCCGTTGTGCCACTCCCCCGACACGATAAGAAAATCCTTATCCAACCCCTTGCTGGAGTCAGGAAGACACTGGATGAGTCTAACTCTATCATCCCTCGTCTTCATGTAGTAGGACTTACCCTTTAAGTGCTGGAGGTTGTAGCACCAATTCACGTCGTGATGGGTTAACCTCAAGCCCATCTTTTCGTTCAAGGCGTCCACGCAGCCCAGGATCCTGAACACGATAGTGGCGCACTGGGTAGGGGCTAATCAGAAGTGCCTAAGGTAGTCCCTCATCACTGGCCCCATAGGGACCCTCATACCACCTTCAAGGAAGGCGATTATAGGAATCACTACCTCACCAACTTCCCTTTTTATATTCCACTCCCCTTCCTCGCAATACCTCAAACCCACGTTACTGGGTATTCTATGAGTGATGATGAATTCTTCCATCGCCTCCTCAGACTCAACTAACTTTTTAAACTTACCCATCCGGAAGAGCGGCTAAGAGACTCGGGGAAGAGCAAAAGGAGGAGAGATGTAAGGGAAAAAGAAAATCAGAAAGGGTAAAGCACAAGATAGGGCAAGAAGAAAACTTACAGAAATGAGGGAGGGCGCTCGGAACGGGCTTTTTTAGGCTGTGAAGAGACGCGAGTTGAGTTGAAGACTTGACCGGATTCAGGGTGTGTACATGAGACCTCTTGAATGCGAAAGTGGAGAGACGAATCGGTGCAAATGGGTATGTGCCCCCTCACCAAAGACAACTGTGCAAGGCTTCCCGCCCATAATGGCGAAAGATCCTCACCGTTGGATCACCATTACACCGTTGAACATGGGGAGTATGGAGCCGCCAAAATTTAATACAGGTGCGTACCGCATATCGAAGCGCCAGAAACGTGCATCAGATAGGTGAAAAGACTCCAAATGCTGACCTAGGACCAGACTGGACAAACCACGATAAAGGCCCGAGGATATCAAAATCCTCCTCCCCGTCCGAGGATCCGGACAGCAGGATTTTGAGGGGCTATTGTGGGGCCAGAGAATTTGGTATCCCTGGCCTATTTCATATCAGGCCCAAGGCCCACGCCGAGGAGGAGGAAACGCCCGAGGACGAAGTGCGAAAGTCCAAATTGCCCAGGAACCTTGCCGAGGACAACCCTGTCCTCGGCAGACCGAGACCATAGGAAGAGGAAGTAGTGGACCAGTAAAGGAAGTCTTTCAGGGCACCCAAGGAGAAAGAACAAGTACAACACATTAGCCGTGGAAGCATGGTGGAGGAGCCAGTCCAAGACGAACTGTCACCTCCACATTAAATGCGCACAACCAATGTTCTGGCCGCATTAATGAGGAAATGACCCTGGGCAGCGCCTCCTCGGTTACTGCGACTCACAGGAGGTATGGTAAAGTGGCTGATGGAATGGGTTGTCAGAGGGAGGCATGGATGATCAACAAGTAGAAGAAAGGGATCGTTGGGGGAGGACTATATAAAGGGGGAGAAACAGATTAAGAGGGGGGAGGGATCCCCATGGAAGAAGGACGACTACTAAGCTCCTCGGACTGGGCCGAGGACAAACTTTTGAGAATGATTTCGATTCGTCTATGTTGAATGGTGGCGAACGCTGTATTGGGCGTAGTCCGCTTTCTAAGGTCTAGTTCTTGAACCCATTCTCTACAAATTCATTGTATTAGGCTAGCTGGGCTTGAGTCCACTCACTTAACAGTAGAAGTGCTCAAACCCAGTCCCTACATCTTCCTTCCCAAGATTTCCATTCACTAATATATATAATTATTGAACTCATAGGACATTTAGGAGAGAACTCTAAAAAATCCTAATTTGTGTTAATTATAAAATAATCTAAATGTGGGAAAATCAAAAATAAGATATTGTTAAACAAATCTTAATTTATACCCTATCATATAATGACTTAATTTTAACTAAAATACTCCTAAAAAAGTCCTTATATTTTTCTGAAAATTTCAAAAATAAATATATAAAAAATTAATATCAATGAGAATTAAATTTTATATTTTGATCTACATCAATAATTTATAATCACAATTAACAAATAGATCACTTAGATTGTCTAGTCCAAAATCGAAAAGTAAGAGTTAAGTATGTGACAACTGCCTCACGCCCTTAAAAAAAACCTTATAATTAATAAGTGTTCAAGGTCTATCTAAATGTCAATGATTGTTATCTAAAAGATATTCAGTTATAAAGAAAAATTTTATCGACTATTTTTATCGGGTTTGGCTTACTTTCAGTACTTTTTAAAAATGAATCTCCTTTAGTTTTAAGAAGAGACTGTCATATCAACCACTAACTAAATAAAAAGTGAAGATTAAAACCCACCACCACTTGTCATTGTATACTTAAAACAAAAGGACATGTCTAGTTAAAATAGTATTGGAGGTAAACCAAACTCATTCTCATCAACAACTCCAATCTAGCTGACATGGCCTAAATATTCTATCCAATCACCTATAAATCAAAAGCTAATAAAAATCGAAAGGAAATTACAATTAATTGGCATGAAAGTTCTCCAATTTAAAATATATCTTCCAAAACTTACTAAACAAATGTGTCTAACATTTAATACAACCATAACAAAAGTCCCAAATTTGCTACTCTTTAAATTTTGAAATGGAAAAAGGAGCCAATGAGTTGAGTTTGACAGCTTAGTAAATGACTAAAATATATTCCAACTAACTAAATAAAAAATATAAGTGAAAATAAATTACTGTTTATAGCAATAAAATTCATAAGCCTAGAAATTATATTTTAATTCTTTTGAAAAAATTTACATATAATTTGAATTTTTCAAATATATATATTCCAAATGAAATTCATATACATGATAGTCTTTATGAAAATAGTCATACTAACTCTGTGACTAGGCTTAGAATCAAGGATGGCTCCATGTATTTTATTTGGGCCTAAGGTGGGAATTAAATTGAGGTATTTTATATATTTAAATATTAATTAAATAGTAATTTTTATATAAAATTTATTATACTTTCTTATTTAGATGCAAAAATACTAATTAAAATTTTGTATTCAAGTCATTTAACATTTCTTTTAAAATTAATAACACAGTAAATTCTCTTAGTTTATTTCAATATATTATATTTATTAACTAGTAATTAGATATGTAGGGACTCAATTTAGAAAGGTGCCCTAACAATACATTTCTAGAGAGTGGGATGAAGAATTAGGCCCTAACAGACTAACAACAGTTCACAAGCAATCTTTTCACCATTGAAGGGGAGTGAACCCAATTTATGACTAAGAGTAGCTCCTCGGCACTTGTCCGAGGAGGTTCCTTCTCTCTCTTTTCTCCTCCCCCCTTAACTGCTTTGCTCACCCTTCTTATATAGTCCTCCTCCTCCTATCTCATTCTTCCATCTGTTGATCATCCATTTGTCTTCTCTCTGACCGTCCGTCCCATCAGAGGCCTTATCAGTACTCGAGTGGTTCACAGTGATCAATGTTACCCTGCCAAGGGGTTACATCCCCATTAATGCGGCCAGGGGGGTTAGGTGAGCGCATTTAGTGTGGAGGTGACAACCTGTTCTGGGCCTGTCCCCACCTGAAATTAGCCTCGGTACGCCGAGGACAGGGATGTCCTCGACGTGGACTCAAAAAAGTATAGGTCTTCATACACCAGCCTCGGAAGATCATCCCTCCTTGGCACGGGCCTTGGGCCAATTGCAAGATGGGCCGAGGCCCCCAGGCCCACGGGCCCCACAATAGCCCCTCAAAATCCTGCTGCACGTTCCCTCGGACAGGTAGGAGGGTTTTGATATCCATGGGCCCTCTAGACGATTCACCCCACTTCGGCCCACGCTAGGGCTGGTGACTTTTCGCTTGCCCAATGTACGTTTTGGCGTTTCGAGACTCAGTGTGCGCCCGCATTAACTTTTGAGCGGCTCCACGTTTCCCACTTCTAATGGTGTGATGGTAATCGTTCGGTGGGGACCTCCTGCTTCTATGGGCGGGAGGTTATGCTTGGGGAACTTAAATTAGGGATATAAATACTTGTTTGAACCGCTTGGCTTCCTTATTTGCGCGCTCACGAACTTTTGGTGCATATACTTTGAATCTGGTTCGACTCCCACACTACCCGAGGAGGATCTCCACATTTCTGTAAGTCTTCTTCTCTCAGTACCACAAAATTTTCTTTGATTCTACTCTTTCTTTCCTTCTTTCGGATCCTTCAGTTGTTGCTAGGAATGGGTAAGTTTAGGAAGTTGGTTGAGTCCGACGAGATGATGAAGAAATTCATTGCTGATTATGGGATACCCAGTAATGTGAGTTTGAGGTATTGTGAGGAAGGGGAGTGGTATATTAAGAGAAACAAGGGTGAAGTTGTGATCCCCATAGTCACCTTCGTAGAGGGAGGGATGAGAATCCCTATGAGGCCAGTGACGAGCGGATACCTTAGGCATTTTCGGCTGGCTCCTACCCAGTGTGCCGTTAATGTATTAAGGATATTAGGGTGTGTAGACGCTTTGAATGAGAAAATGGGGTTGAGATTAACTCACCATGATGTAAACTGGTGCTACAACCTTCAGCACTTGAGGGGTAAGACGTACTATATGAAGACGAGGGACGATAGGGTCCGACTTATCCAGTGCCTTCTCGATTCTAATAAGGGGCTGACTCAAGATTTCCTCATTGTGTCGGGGGAATGGCACGACGGTCTCCACTGCCTGACAGTAGAGGGGAGCCAGGTAGGGTACTCGAAATAGGAGGCGGTCCAGATTCTTGTATTTTTTCTCTGTTGCGTACCTGCTTTGTTTGATTGATCACAGGAGCTTTGTTTCTGTTTTTGCAGATCCGCACGCCTTCGCGCGTCATTTTCACCTGGTCAACAAGGAGGATTTGGAAGCCGTTCTTAGGGCGGAACTCTTTTTGAACGAGGCTGATAACCAGGTTAGAGCCGCCCACCAGATCCTCGGATGCGACCCAGCCCAGAAGTCGTTCCCAGTCCCAAAGCACGTCATTAGGGCTCGTGATCCTCGGCTCAGGCAAATCACTGTGGTGGAGGACAGTTTTGCATTTTTAGAGGGATCCTATATTCCGGAAGGCATTCCACTAGCAGGTTCTTCCTTATCCCATCAAGTAACGGAGACCGAGGAAGGGAAACCTAAAAAGGCAGGGGAGGTGGTCGAACTGAGCTCGTCTGAAGACGAATATAGTGTGTTCAACCTAGCTGATCAGCCCGAGGATCCCTCCGGTGATTTGGGGGACCCCCATTTGTCCGAAGCCGACCTTCAGCCCCCAAGGGTTGGTATTCAGGCCGAGATGGGTTTAAAGAGACAGCCCCAAACCAGCCTTTTTGACCTGCTTGAGGGCAGCTCCAAGAAGGGTGTGCCAAGAGAGTCACAGCCCAAGCCCCCATCACCTCCGCCCCAGCCTTTATCTGCGCGCACCAGGTCGTCCTCTATTCCTCCAGTCTCAGACCCTCAGACCGAGTCTTCCGACCCAAAAAGGAAGAGATCTTCCAAGGGCAAGGACCTAGTAGATGGGGGTAAATCCCACTCTTCGCGAGAGGAAGGTGGAATCCACCGGCCTCCTAAACAACTGAGGCTCGGTGGTCAACGTAAAGGGAAGGAGACCGCCAGCAGTCCGAGGCCCAGACCTGGCTGCCCGCTGCCATGCTCCATGGTCAGTCGCTGATGGACGACGCATCGATTCGGGAATCCCAATGAGTCGAAGGGGCTCTCGTAGCCGACGCCCTGGAGAAGTCTCTTCTCCTTCCTACCGACATGGCCGAGCTTGGGAGCATGAATGGGCCAGAGGTTGCCCTTAACCTTAAAAGATATCTAGGCATGGTGGGTCCCCTGGTACCTGTTTATTCTGTTTGAATTTTATTGCTTAGCACCTTCCTTTCTCTTTACGGCGTACCTGTTTTCGTTGGCAAGCTGTCCAGGCCCTTTTCAGACTGGATGAGGAGGTCGATGGCCAGAGTAACGCTTTAGCGCAGGAGCGTGACAAATTCTTGAAAGCTGCAAGTACCCTTAAGAGATCTGAGGCAGATCTAAAAAAGGCGATCGAAAATCTGGAGGAGATGACCAAGGCCAAAGATAACACGGCCTCTGATTTAGCCGCAGCTACAAAGCAGGCCGAGGATCATATGAAGCGACTGCAAGAGGTTGAGGGCCGACTGCGATCCGCTGAAGAGAACATCGCCGACCTGAAGAAAAAGCTGGCCGAGGCGATTTGGACGAAGGGTGTTGCCGAATATGCCAGGGATGAGGCCGTGAGGGCCAAAGAAGAGGCCGTGTTTGCGAAAACAGACGCTGAGCGTTCCTTAGAACAAGCGGAAGAGGAGGCTTTTGCCGAAGGGGTGGCTAAGACTGAAGCTATCTTCAAGGACCAAATCCCTGAAGTATGCAGGCGCTATTGCTCCCAGACCTGGACCGAAGCGCTCAACCAAGCGGGAGTTGATGCCTCGTCTGACCTTAGAAGGGCAGAAAGAGTATATTACCCCCCGGCAATACGCGAGGTCATCCCCATTACTTCCGAGGAGGAGACTACATTACCGGTGGCAGGTGAAAGTCAGACCAAAGCAGCCGAGGACATACCTTCAGCTGACAGACCTATTGAGGAGGCTGGGCCCCATGGAGCGTTGGAGGGGGCTAGAACCGAGGGTCAAGAAGTGCCCCAAGACGTGGTGAGGCTTCCTGCTAACTCCCCAGCCACACTCACGGTTCCTCCGATTTCTCCTACCGTGGAAGAGTCCTCTGAAGTAGCCCCTCCGAGACAAGGTCCCTAGGTGTTGGTTGAAGCCTTTTGACAAGCCCCTCAAGACAATTTGCCTACTGAGTTGGGGGGAAATGGCAAATGGCATAGGACACTGTTATTTGCTTTCTTTTTCATTTCATTTTGCTTCTTGCCTCGGGGGCATTGTAATGAAACTATACACTTTCCATTTGAAATGAATATTCAATATTTTGCTTCTAGTTATTGATGCTTCCTTTTACCTGCCGTACTCTAATATTTTGCTCAATACCTTGGTTCTGTTCTGGACTTAGTCTCATGAGACCATCAGCTATCCTTCAGGCATGAATCCGAGGACCGTATCACAATTCGGTTCTAGCTAACGCTTTGGTTCTTCTGCAAATAGTTCGTTTAACCCTTCGGTTCTTCTGTAAGTAGCTAGTTTCCCCATAGGTTTGAGTCCTTGGACCATGCAATACCTTGGTTCTGTCTAGTACCCAGGTATAGCTGTGTGGTTAGTTTTCCCATAGGCTTGAGTCCGAGGACCATGCAATGCCTTGGTTCTGTCTAACACTTCTGTTCTTCTATAAGTATCTAGTTTCCCCATAGGTTTGAGTTCTTGGACCATGCAATACCTTGGTTCTGTCTAGTACCCAGGTATAGCTGTGAGGTTAGTTTTCCCATAGGCTTGAGTCCGAGGACCATGCAATGCCTTGGTTCTGTCTAACACTTCTGTTCCTCTGTAAGTATCTAGTTTCCCCATAGGTTTGAGTCCTTGGACCATGCAATACCTTGGTTCTGTCTAGTACCCAGGTATAGCTGTGTGGTTAGTTTTCCCATAGACCATTGGTTAATACCTGGGGACCTTTTTACACTTGGGTGCCTTAGACAATTGCCTCACTTGCCTACTATATAGAGTTGGCCCTGCTTAAAATTAACCCCAAAAGAATGATCTAGTATTAGTTTAGATAGCACTTCATTCCACTTAATTCCGCGTTCACGTTTTGTACTCTGCGTTTTCATTTTTTTTTTTTTTTTATGCCGGAGTTATTGACTTTTGAGGGACAAAAAGTACAGTTCATGAACAGTGCGTGCACTGTTCATGCACTGTTTACGCATTAAAAAATATTAAAAATGGGTCCCACGATACTATTTATACATTTAAAAATTATTTTGCTACAGTGTTTTTAGCAACAATCAGTTTTCAGCAACAATAAGTGGTATCCAAACGGACCCCTAATGGTTTCTAAGGCTTTATGATATCTATAAGGCACTCCATTCAAAACCTCTATATGTATAGCAAGCATCTTGAGGTCACCCTAAGAAATATTTCTATAAATACTTAGCGTTTATGTTAGGTAATAAAAAATTATGTGCAAGCCTGTATATGTCTCAAAAGAAATTAGTTTACGCGTCAACATAAATCACTTTTAGCGGGGTCTAGAGTATAGTCAAATTGTATAATGAATTAATCATATATCATAATATCACAGTACAAATAAATAGTTCATTTTGAAATATTGGTTCCTTTAACTAAATTTACACGTGCTTGATTCAAGTTTGAAAGAAATAGAAACTTTTGAAGTAACTAACTAAATCAAATAAATTTATAACATTTAAATAAGGAAGAAATTCTGTGGGATACCTTATCCCTTTTAAGGGAAATGGACCATGAGAAAATATAAAGTCAACAAGGGAGTACGTAGAAATTTAATTAGTAAGAGACCTTATACAATGTGGCTTGTACTATGTATTTTCTACCATTGAAATCCTTTATTTTCAACTATCTTCCTTCACCTTATACATTTGCACTTTAAAACGTAAAACAAATGAAAGAATCAATCAAATCCAGTATACACACATAAACTGAGAAAAACAAACACCTATCTTTTTCTTTTGTTTAGTATCATCTTTGTTGTACTCTTTTTGACTTTTTGTCCCTCAGTTTAACGCAAACATTCCTTCATTAATGTATAGGCCTTACTTCAATTCCTTCAATTATGATTCCTCCTTTTAATTGATAACCCTTAACCTCCATCAAACTCATCTTCACTTCTTCGTTAGCTTCACCACTAAAAAATTTTCCCAGCTCAATTTCCATCCATCCATCCTTTCTTTCATTTGAGATTCCTTCAGTGCCCTCTATCACTCTCTTACTCAACACTTCTATGCGGTTCCTATAAAACATGCACCCCATTTGCTGCTTCTTTCTATCTTCATGACGTAGATAAATCATGTCATGACATATTTCGTTGCCTACCTTAACTAACACTTCAGACGGTATTGAATCGAGCCCATATGCACGATTAGAAATTTTCATTATAAGATAAGCACCATATCTTGTGTTTGGTGATAAAATTTGAGTACTAATTTTACCATGAATTTCTAACCAACATGTTGTTCTAAGCTCAGCCACTTCTGAGAACCTGTGGAAGAAAATTTGAAAAATTTGAAAAAGTTGAAAGATTTGGTTAGTTCATTTTCCTATCTCTCTTTTTTTTGTGCAATCATATAAAATAATTAATAAATCTAATAACACAAAAAATTTCATACCATCAATACACTCTATTATAATTAGCGCATAATATAAGTAGAGTCAGTTATGGGCCCAAATGAACAAGATGTTTCAATTAAAATTTGTCACTTTAATAAATAGTGAAAAAATTGAAGTTACCATGTACGTAGAAAAATATGTATTATGCTATAAATTTCTAGGTGATTTTAAAGAACAGGAAAAAAGTAACCTTGATTGAGGTATTGATTTCCAGCTCCATTGCATTGGATCATTGCTCCATGTTATAGAAAGTTCTCTTGCTGACAACATATATGATATTTTGCCAGATGATTTCTCTAACTTGAAGCTCTGCATTTTTGGGAATATAAAACAAAAAATAAAAATTAATTAACTATGCCATGTGATGCTAAATCAATTTTTAAGTTACTCTATCTATTTATCTATCTATCTATATATATATATATATTTTTTTTTTTTAAATCAAAGAATTCATAATAACTATGACTTTTTTTACCATAAGAACAAGATATGATTTTTTTTAATATTTTTAGTGTACGTGGAATTTAATTCTAAGTCACTTGTTCGATAGAAAAATACTTTATCAATTCAATTAATAGAATATACTCGTGAGAACTAATTCTATCAAGTAACTTATTTACCTAACATGTCAATATTATATGCATGAAAAATGTTTAGGGGTGAGTTTGGAAATCATTTAAAACCTACCTTTCTACCACCATCTATGAGAACAGGATTGCATAGACAGACAAAAAGCTCTTTCTTTGTAGTAAATGTCAAAGGAGTGATTAGTCTTGACATACCATCCTTATAATCAGTTGGCAAGAACATCTCCCAAACAACATCGGACTCTGCCGCAGAATGAAACATGGACGACACCATTGAAGATCTGAATGCATCGGCAGGAGAGGTGAAAGAAATAATTTTGGATACACAATCTCCTGGCAACATGTCAATTAATCCTCCCATTGAGTTTGACATAACAATCTTAAAAGGTACTAGCAAAGATATATATATATATATGCGCAACACCCGGCCAAAGCTGATAATCAAAAGCAAAGTCCTTTTCTAGGTTTCTTGCTCTTAATTGTTAACTTATGTTTGTGTTTCTGGATGATGTGTGTATATATATATATATATATATCTTTTCACAAAAGCTTCAAGTTGATATTCTTTTTGGTCCAAGTTTCAAACGTGATGTATACATTCATTGACAAAAAAAAGTTTCAAACGTGTTGGCTAGATTAGCACATTTTAAGTGTCAAACAAAACTTAGCCGATCGAGGTAATCAGCCATATTAGACCAACTGTGACACGGGTTTTCCATGTTGCTTACATATGATGGAGACAAGTGTCCAAAGTAATGGTTTTTTATAGGTTAATAGAAGTGTTGAATAAATAAACCCATTTTACGCAAGTTCTTGGTAAAATAAACTTAACTTATTTAGATGTTACGTGGATTTTGAATTTTGATAGTATGTGTGTGACAAGTTAAATGGTTTAATAAACAATTTGTGGTTATATTGTTGATGAAGATTCCAACTTTTACCTAGTTCCAAAGTAGAATGTCTGAATTACCCTTACAATGTTATGTGTATCTGTCCAAAAGTTGAGCTTTTCAATGTGGCACAAATTCTAATGAAGTTTTAATCAGACTAATTAATTATTATGTAAGCTTAAAGGTTTTTCCATCCATGGCGGCACATGGGCCAACCTTGAAATGGTCCATCAAAAAGCATATTTTATAGGAATGGACATGAGGGTGATTCGGTGAAGTGGTTAATGGGTGTCACTTAGGTCCCATGGAACCCACAACTGTGATATGAACAAGGCATATACCAAAGCAGAATCACTAAAAGAATATCCAACTCTTTTTGTGCTAACCAGTGAGAGAATATGCTAACATAGCACTCGTGATTCTTTGTGTTGCAATGATACCCATCTGTCTAAAATTGCAGTATTAATTAGCACTGAGAATATGCCGAAATAACATTTGAAATGATACCCATTAACCATATTTCTAAAATTATACTTTCTAATTGTGTGCTTATTATTACCAGTTATCTGACTTGAACTTTGAGTTGGTGACTCTGTACTTAATCCCAAAATAGTGTATTCTAGTTAGCTTAATTGGTAAAGTCGCTGATAGTTAAATAAAAGATTTGAAATTTAGTCTCTGATGAGACACCATAAATTGAAACTCTTTTTTAAAAAAAAGTTTGCCTTACCTCAAATACTTTTTTAACTAGACATATTTTTTTATTTTAAATATATAATGGCAAGTGGTAGTGAATTTTGATCTCCACATTTTATTTAGTTAGTAAACGATGTAATAGTTTCTCATTAAAACAAAATGAGATTTCAGTTAAAAAAATACCTGAAGTAAGTCAAAAAAAAATTACTTAACCCTAAAATTAGCAAATTAAAAACAGAATAATAATAATAATAAAAAATTATTGTGATCCAATTTTTTTGTCGTGCACGACTAGATTATCTAGGTCTTTGTGAAATAAACGCCTAGATTATCCAACTTTTTGTTGAATAAACACCTAAAATAAGCAAATTAAAAATAGGATAATAATAATAATAAAAATTATTGTGATCCAATTTTTTTGTCGTGCACGACTAGATTATCCAACTTTTTGTTGAATAAACAGCGTCGAATTTGGCCAGGTGACTTAGGTTTGCGTGATTATAATATTTCGTTTTACTTTAATATATATGAAATGATATTTAGCTAACCCTTTTTTTTTTTAACACAGCAAGTTATTATTATCTTATTGTCAAAATAAAAAATAAAGCAAGTTATTATTATAATGATAACAATGAAATCTTATGGTATATAGACTTTGATAACGATGAATATAAACGAGGGAAGCAATTTAAGAAAGAAAATGTGCGTATCCAAAAGGAGCAAAACAGGATGTTAATATGGACACAACATGACATGGCACGTCGTCAATGTGAAAATAACATAGATCAAATTGATTGTTATGTAGAAATCAAATTAACTTTGACCCAAAAATGTATGGATCAAAATGATATTTTCGTTATTTTATTATTCTAGACATATTATATGTTTTCAAAATAAACAATAGCTATAATAATATATCAAAATATTTAAAAATATATCCAAAAACAAAGAATTAAAAAAAAAAAAAAAAAATCCACCCAACATATCGAAGAAACGCATATAGAGTACAATGGCGTGTCTGACACGGACACAGCAATTTTTTTTGGAAAGTTAATGATTTTTAGGTGCAGACGGATTAAAAAAAAAAAACCATCACACGCGTTTAGTTTAATAGTCACTTTACAAATAAAAAATTCTTATAGGTTGAGGCATAAAGATTGAAGTTCAATTTTTTAGGGAGCTTCACATATATACACTTAAATTAGGTTAGAGTAAAATTTATATCTTGTAAAATAAATGAATAAAAATAAATTAAAATTTTAATTAAAAAAAAGAACTGAACCGAACGACCAAAGAGAGACTATTATTCGGCCAACTGAAGCTGTTATTTGCTCAGGCCCCCTCAGGCCTCAGGTTTTTAGCTTAATTCATCATTTTGATAAACTTGAAAAGTATTCAACGTATGGCGTATAAAACAAAATTTGAAAGAACCATGACCTACCAAACTAAAAGTCACTATTTACACCATTTCCTTTATACAGTGTATGTGACCAAAGCCATCTTAACCGTGTTTCAGGTCAGAACCT
The DNA here is from genome assembly GCA_019022515.1 of Quercus aquifolioides. Taxonomy (NCBI): domain Eukaryota; kingdom Viridiplantae; phylum Streptophyta; class Magnoliopsida; order Fagales; family Fagaceae; genus Quercus; species Quercus aquifolioides. The sequence goes on along the minus strand of CM032330.1, from coordinate 11,762,835 downwards.
TTGTACTTTCGAAAAAACTATAAAAACCGCTACGTTGTCCTTTAAAACTTCTCTCTTGTTCTTCACAACCCAAACTCTCTCTCTTTCTGTGTCTGTGTTTTTTTCTTAATAATTGTGTCTCTTCCAAGATCACATGCAAAAGGTGAAGAGTTTGTGTTTGCGTGAAAGAAAGTTGTTGATATGTCAACGGAGAGGCTTATTGCCAGTGGTGTGGTACAGTCAGAGGGAGTTATGTCCAGGTCTCACTCAGCCAGGCAATGTGGTGAAGCTGTGTGGATCTTTGAGGAGTTGCCAAAGGCAACTATCTTGTCAGTTTCACGGCCTGAAACTGGGGATATTAGCCCCATGCTTTTGTCTTATACAATTGAGTTTCAGTACAAACAGGCAAGCACCAACTCTGTCTCTATCTATCCAGGGGCGGCTCAACATAATTTGGAAAATTGATGTGATAAATATTAATTAAACAAAATTATTTAATACTAATCAAATTAAAGTTAATTTGATACATTAAATACATAAATAATACCAACTAGACTAATGTTAATTTCATATAGAGAATTGAATATTATAATTAAACCTATAAATATTAATAAAAAGAAATAAAAATATATTACGATTAAAAAAAATACTTTATTTTGGACATAAGACGATGCATAGTTAAATAAAGTTGTAATATAATTTTTAATTTTATATTTTGATTTTAAGAGAGAGAGATAGATATTATTTGGGGTGTGACTTTGTAGGATATTATTTTACAAAAATCAAAGTCTCAAACTATTATGAGAGATTAATCTATAATTGATGATTTAACATATTTGCAACATCTTTTTGAAATATTTTAGGGTTTCAATTGAGTTAAGGTTCTATTGGTCTCGTACTTTGAGAGTCTTAATAGAAATAAAAAAGAAAAATGCACTAATTAAAAGTACTATAAAATGTTCAAAATATAATGTGATATTGTCTCTTATTGATGAACTTCATCAATTTAACTAATGAACGTTTATATCACTTTTTTGTGATTAATAACATAACAATTTGTAAGTCAATAGTAAAATTTATAGTATTCTTAATATCGCTGATAAAAAAAAATGTACAACCTTTAAAAAATATATATATATATATATATAATATAATATATAATTTTATAAAAATTTGGATTTTTAACTGTGGAATGTGAGACCTCTTTTTCTAAGAAAAAATTTATTTTTTGGTGGGGCCTTGAGCCGGCACTGTCTATCTATCTCTTTGGCTCTCTATCTATCTGGGTTTTTCTTCTTTAATGGATTTATGCTTTGTTTGCTGAGAAAATGTTGGAAAAGACAGAAAATTGGTACCTGGGTTTGTTGTTTTTGGGGGGTCTAACATGAGGAAAAGCTTGAGTTTTGTTATGTGTAGTTGTGTGAGGGCATAGATTGATTGTGGGGCTTTCTATGTTTCTTTTTTATTTTTTTTATTTTTTATATATATTTGTGTGTTATATATATGGCAACTTTGTATGTTTATATAAGTACATATATAGCAACAAAAAGAAGATCAGTTGAATTGAAATTCTGGGTTGTGTGTAACTACAAAACTGACAAACAATGATGAATTGGGAATCTGGCAATTTTTTTGGTTTATAATAGGACCATATTAGATTAATTAAGGCACTGTAAGTTTTCTTTTTTCCCCTTTCTTTCTTTGGCTCTGCTGTCGTTGTTGTAATGAGATGACTAAGATTTTGAATCCTTGGCAGCTAGAATGTGGTTTGTTATTGACCTTAAGAACTTGGGCGAAGTTTCCTTCAGGGGAATATTGCCCTTTAAAAATTTTCCAGGAGAAAAAAAAATGATAAATGCAACTTAAATGAAAAATTACTGTTTGATTAATGTTGAAAGTGATGATTTTAATTGGAATCGGGGGTTAGTCATTATAAAATCATTTTAAAGTTACAAATAAAAGAAGCGGCCTAGTTTGGTTTATCTAGTGCAGTCTTTGGCCTTCTGGTTTGGATTTTTTTTTTGAAAAGCATTTATACTATTACAAAAATTCTCATGCAATCTTTGTTCCCTCTTAATATTATCTTAGGCGAATTTTAAGTCTCATATTCATTTGAGCTATATGATTTGTTCAATATTCTATCATAAGATTATGCCCTGCTGCAAGATTTTTGCAATTAATGACTGCATTCGTATTGAACAGTTCAAGTGGAGTTTAGTGAAGAAGGCATCACAAGTTCTCTATTTACATTTTGCTCTGAAGAAACGTGCATTTTTTGAGGATTTATATGGGAAACAAGAGCAGGTTGATTTATTATACATCACACATCCTTATCATTTTTTAACATTTCTTGATCAGTAGGCTTGCCCTTCATTTTTTGTTGTTTTCATTATTAACTCCTTATATTTGAAATTTGATCTTGCAATAAATGTAGATTTGCAGTAAGGATTTAGTTTTGATGAGTTCCATTCTCTTTTATTGTGTACCTTTTTTTTGTCATGATTACCATTTAACTTCTGATTTGAACTTTTCATGAAAGGTTAGAGAATGACTTCAAAGCTTAGGAATAATGGATCACACGGCAGTAGTGCAGGATGATGAGGAACCTGATGATGGAGCTGTTCCTTTGCATAATGAAGAAAGTGTTAGAAACAAGTGAATTTTAATCCTGTAATGTCTGTTATGTTTAGTATTTTAAACCCAATATAAGCCCTTTCTACTATAGTTGTTGTTCTTGTGTCTCTTTTGGGGCCTAAAAAAGGAGGTTTCTGGGATTTTGGTTCAATATGCAGAAATGTTCCATCCCTTGCTGCTTTGCCAATAATTCGCCCAGTGCTGGGAGGGCAGCAGTCCATTTCAGACAGAGCAAAGGTGGCAATGCAGGGCTATCTGAATCATTTTCTGGGGAATATGGATATTGTGAATTCCCGAGAGGTGAGCATTTAATAATTTCTTTTCACTTGGATTATGATCTTTTTGAATGGTTGGATTAACTAATAACCAGTCATATTCACCTTCAAAGAAAAATTATTGGGGTTTGATGGTTTTTTATATCAATAAAAACAATGTATGTTATATATTTTAGATTCAGGTCTTTCCTACATTACACATCACATATTTTACATGTGAATATGATTACTAGCTTTTATTTTTTTTATCTGACAGAAAGATGATTTCTTTAAATTTGCACTCCTTAGCTACTTTGCAAGGAATGTGGGTTGTGTATATCAGTGTATCCTTTTCCAGGTTCTGGTTTGGTCATTCGACAGTTATGCCTGCTTCTACAGAAAGCCCAAAAAGCCATGCTTGATAAACTCTAGGAACATGGATTTGGCAAGACTTCTATTTTATTATTGTTGGGAGTGGGGTGGGGTGTGTGTGGAGGGGGATCTGGATTAGGCAACACTCTTTTTGAACTTGAAATAAAGGAAAAGAGTTTGACAACGCTTAATTACTACTGAAATTATTGTTATTTGTCCATTGATGTTTCTTTACTGGCTGCTTATAGCATTTATCATGAGAGGTGCTTTTGGATTGTAGGTCTGCAAAATTTTGGAAGTCTCCGAGCTATCATTTTTAGGGGAGTATGGTCCAAAGTTGAAAGAAGGTTATGTAATGGCGAAGCTTCCAGGGGTTGACTCAGATTTGGACTGTTGTAAGCATTGGTTTGGTTGGTGCCAACGCAATTGGAAAAAGGTTTGATTGCTGAACTTTTATCCTTGTGACCAAAATTTTTTTCTTTTTTCTTTTTTTTTGGGGGGGGGGGGGGGGGGGTGGGGGGTGTGGGGGGAGAGAGAGAGAGAGAGAGCTTGTGATGACAATTAAGATTACAGTTTTGTTGTAAGAATGCAGCGCCAGATGCACAGCCCTATCCCATATGTAATACAAACAATCCAGACTCGTTGGAATAAGTCCCTCAGCTGGAAAACTTTCAAATAATGCATCTTAAATTTGGAATATACCAAATGCTCAAGACTATAGTTGTTTAGTCATCACTTTGAATTATTGTTTTAGATGTGTCTGCATTCACTCACCAGCTACAGCTACTAAGTTTGTTATTAGGTTTTATGACAAATATAACTTAATAACACCAAATGTTGAAGATGACCTTATATTAGGTTTTTTGGGATCTTTGTATGCTGGCTGTATAAGAGTTCAATGAAAATTGTTAGACTAATGTTCAATTGATTAAATTCACTATTTTCTAATAATTTAAGCTTTTGAGATAAGTGGTAGTTTATAATGGTATCGGAGCAAGTGATCTTGAGTTCGTACCTTGTCTCCACACTACATCCTATTTAAAGTTAAAACTTCACTTGTTGGTCCACTTATTCAAGAGGAGTCTGGCCCACACTTGAGGGGGAGTTTTAAACTAATGGATAAATAATTAAATTCACCATTTCCTAATATCTTAAGATTTTGGGATAAGTAATAGTTTATCAAAAATATCTCACACTAAAGAATAATGGGAACGGGAACTGCACTGGGGATTGGAGAACAAATTATCTTCCTGACCAAAGGCTACCTTATAGTTTCCTCCTCATTGGATATATATACATGCTAAATAACCCTTCAACAGTCTCCCCTATTTAGTTGGTGAATGGTTCCTTTAGGTTTAGAATGGAAAATTTGCGCCATCAGCACCCTCTCATTTGATCTTTCAAATATTTTCTGTCCTCTACACATTGAAGCCTTAATTGCTTTCAAATAGCTCACTTGGTTAGTTTATATGCACAATGTACCAGCTCAATCATATATTTTTTTCTTGATCTTGGCTTCCTGTAATTAATTTGTTTACACTATTTGCCAAAAATGCAAAGAATTTTACAATGCAATAAAGCCCACTTAGAATAATATCAAATTTTGTTTCCTGCAACCTATGTCATTTCTGGTTACTTATTAAACTATAATTTAGATTATTACATGCTTTATCTGCACGCAGGTGTGGGCTATTTTAAAGCCTGGATTCCTGGCTTTGCTGGATGATCCTTTTGACACCAAACTCTTAGACAAAATTGTTTTTGATGTACTGCCAGCCTCCAGTGAAAATGTGAGAACCCAAGTACATTTATCAAATCATATAAAGGAACGTAATCCTTTACGTTATTCATTTAAGGTGAGTGAGCTATTTTTATCTTTACTTTTCCAACTCTTAAAGACTCTAATTATGATGTTACTTTTGGGTTGATACAGTATTTGCTTCTGGTTGACTTCTTTTGAACATTTTTATATAGTCTAATGAAAAATGCTTTCTGATAGTTGTGGTAATCTATTTCTCAAGCAATTGAAATTTGTGGTGCGACAAAATTAGATAGTATAAGAAATTGAACCAGTACGAGGCCAATTTCATATCCATAAGGTTATGTGGTTTTGAATGTACATTATTTTTCTGATTGTTTTCTCTTAAATTATGTCTTTAGAAGTGTCATAAATAATGTAGAATCATATTTTGTTGATAACAGTTAGTTTCAATTGACCTTAAAGAAATCGATTCTAATAAACATTTGGAAATATTGAAGGTTACTTGTGGAGGTTGGAGTACAGAGTTAAGAACCTCAAGCAGTGCTAAAGTTAAAGAATGGGTTACAGCAATCAATGATGCTGGTCTAAGGCCTCTAGAGGGTTGGTGTCATTTTCACCGTTATGTTTCCTTTGCTCCTCAAAGAGGCTTGACAGAAGATGGGAGCCAAGCTCAATGGTTCATAGATGGGCAAGCAGCCTTTGAAGCAATTGCTTCTTCAATAGAGAACGCAAACTCAGAGGTTTATTTTATTTTTCCTCTGTATTAACGCAGAATGCATTCAATTCATTCTAGTGTCTATTTCTTTATACAGAATTTAAAATTGTATGCAGATATTCATTACTGGCTGGTGGCTTTGCCCAGAACTGTATCTAAAACGCCCTTTCCCTAGTCATCCTTCCTCCCGGCTTGATGCATTACTAGAAGAAAAAGCTAAGCAAGGGGTTCAGGTGCAAACACAAATAATTTTTCCTTATTCTTGATAATGTACTATTTTGGTATTGGGGTGTTCATGATGTTTATGTCTACTTTTAGGACCTGGAAATATAATTTTGTTCTTTTTTCTCCTAATACATATAATTTTGCTATAGTCTCATATAAAGCCAAAAAAATTTCTGGAACAAATTAGCATTGATTGTATCATGGTTCTCATAAATTTGTAATCAATATAAACTAAATATTTATTAGGGTTTTAAATTATTCTTTAGTTATACAATCAAACTGCAGACCCAGGCCATTTTATTTGAAAAGCTGCATCTCAGGATGATGGAACTCATAGACAAGTGCTTGTGTGTGTGTAAATATTGTTCTTGAGAAAAGTACTTAAAAGTAGGATGAATTTTGTAAATGAAAGCATTTTTGCATCAGTCAGTATCTGCTTTTGTTATGAAGGGATGATGGTTGGATGTAATCTTGTCTGGTCATTAATTTCATATTAGAGTTGATAACATTCAGTTGTTATGTGCATTTTAGTATTTGGTTTTATTGCCATTTTACTATGTATAAATGGTATTAGAACAAACTCTTTTTGTAGTCATCTATCCTCTCCAATTTAGTGCATTCATGTGTTATATACTGATTTTCTTCATTGACTATGAGTTGCAAATGCTTGCAACCATGACTATTTGAGGTTCATCCTTGTTAGGATCAAATAGTAGCTCATCATGGTATTAGAACAAGTGGTCTTGAGTTAGAATCCTGTCTACCAAGGGGTAGTTTGGACCCACACATGAGGAGGAGTGTTAGAATAATGGTTACATGATTAAATTCACCCTTCTAACAGCTTAAGTTTTTGAGACAAATAGTTTATCACTTATGATTCAACTTTAAGCTGAACTTCAATGTTTGATATCTTTCTCTATTATTTTTATTATTTTTTTCAATTCATCCTATTTTCCCTTTTTTGTTATATTTTTATTATTTTTTCTTCCTAATTCCGTAATACATTCTGCCTATTTTGTGTGGATTTAAGCATAATTAAGAGCTAACTCTAAGATATGTCTATTCAGATTTACATTCTTCTTTACAAGGAGGTACCTATTGCTTTAAAAATCAATAGTATGTACAGTAAGAAAAGGCTCCTCAACATTCATGAGAATGTGAGAGTACTGCGTTATCCAGACCATATCACCACTGGCGTTTATTATTGGTATGCTGTGAATGGATTGAACTCACTAAGCATTCTTATTGACATATATGTTTCTTCCTATACCTAGCAATTAGAATTAGTTCAGTTTCTTGTTGATGCTCATAAAGTATTTCTGGTTACATACAGGTCATACCATGAGAAACTTGTTATTGTTGATTACCAGCTTTGCTTTATTGGAGGATTAGATTTATGCTTTGGCCGTTACGACACAAATGAACACAAAGTAGGTGATTGCCCTCCTCTTATATGGCCTGGGAAGGACTACCATAACCCAAGGTATTTTATCTCTTTGGTTACCTTAAAAATGATTCATAACATTTTGTTGTAGAAGTTTTATTACTAATTATACTTAGGGCACATTTGGTACACTGAATGAGGATTACGACAGGCATGATAATCTTTATTATTGGGACTAAAATGTATTGTAATGAAATAACTAAACCCATTTTATGGTACAAATATTATGCAGTAGCTCTTTGTAGATTTTCTAAGTATCTTCACAATTGTGCCAGTGATATATTAAACTTTCAACATGACCTGTAATTTGTACAGATAGAGAAATCCAATACTAAGAAGCTACAGATTTTGGTCAGTGATTTATAAGTTATTAATCATGTTCATTTCTCTTTTCGGGTTTTTTTTTTTTTTTGGTGGGTGGGTGTAGAGAATCTGAACCAAAATTCTTGGGAAGACACAATGAGAGATGAATTGGATCGTAAAAAATATCCTCGTATGCCATGGCATGATGTCCATTATGATGTTGCTAGGCACTTTGTCCAGCGCTGGAACCATGCTAAGGTTAATCTTCTGCTATTTATTTTTCCTGTCTTTTTTTTTTTTTGGGTATAAATGACATGGTAAAGCAATTATCCAGAGAAACAAAGCTCCAAATGAACAAACAATTCCACTGCTCATGCCTCACCAACACATGGTCCTCCCTCATTACATGGGAAGTAGAAATATAGATATCAAACACAAGAACTCAGAAGAAAACCTGAAAGGCATCAAAAGGGAGGATTCTTTTACCTCACCGGTGCAAGATATTCCATTGCTTTTACCTCAGGAAGCTGATGGACTAGCAGCTTCTAATGTAGACTCAAAGTTAAATGGCCCAGACATGAATCAGAATCTTCTTGATCAGCCAAAATTTGAAGCATTGGTTCCAGATTCACAAGGTGTAGATGACCTTGACTCTATGCATCTTCAAAGTGAAATGGATTCAGATGTGGTGGCACACTATAGCATGAACACGTCAGATGAGGGGTTGGAAAGTCCCAATGAAGGCGATCATGATGACTGTGTTGGTCCACGTACTGCATGCTGTGTTCAGGTTAGCTTTGCCTCATGGATTCTATGTAAAAGTGAATTTTCCTAGGAAGTAGGAGATCAGATTATATTTCATTGATAGTCTTAGCCATCCACTTCTGCAAAGCAGCAAGCATCAAAATATATTTCCTTCATGCAGACTAGTCAAATCTGTATCCTGTTTTTAGTAATATCAACATTGTCAATGCAAGGTAATGATAGATATTATAAAATGTCTATGCTTAGCATTTTGTACCACCACCAAAACACCATAACCCACAAAACAGGAATAGAAGACCGTCTCGTGATAGGAAGTCCAAGCATATGCCTGTGTATTGTTATTTTCTACTTTCATCCTGATGTATCTCAATCACACCCCCCCACACATATATTTTTTTTAATCTTTTATCTTTTTTCTTATTGAATGAATATGTTGGCTACAGGTTATCAGAAGTGTCAGCCAATGGTCTGCTGGAACAAGTCAACCTGAAGATAGCATTCATAGTGCTTATTGTTCTCTCATTGAGAAGGCAAAGCATTTTATCTACATTGAGGTAACAAAACTTTGTCTAATATTGAACACTTTTTTTTAAAATTATGACTGAGTTAATAATGAATTGTATCTCCCATGATCCTACCTAAGATAAACAACTTGGTCCTGCTTAAAATTTTAAGTTGTACACAGCATGTTGACACGGTAACTGGTGGAATATTGGGAAAAATGGTAGTCAGTGGAACCCTTTGATTATCTTTTACAGACAGCATTTGACAATCATTACTGTTTCTTGCTTCCAGAATCAATTTTTCATATCAGGTCTTTCAGGAGATGAGATAATTCAAAACCGTGTCCTGGAAGCATTATACAAGCGCATTGTGATAGCACACAAAGAACAAGAGTGTTTCAGGGTCATTGTCGTCATACCACTCTTACCTGGCTTCCAGGTACTTCTTCTTGGTTTTATTTCCTAAAATTTAATAATAAATTTAGATACTTAAGCCTTTTCTTCTGTCGTGAATTTTCATTACAGGGGGGTCTGGATGATAGTGATGCAGCAACTGTTAGAGCTTTAATGCATTGGCAATATCGTACTATTTCTAGAGAAAAGCACTCAATACTGCATCATCTAAACGTTTTGCTTGGTCCTTAAACCCATGATTATATTTCTTTCTGTGGTCTTAGATCATATGGTAGACTTTTCGATGGTGGTCCTGTGGCTACAAGTCAGGTAATGTCTAGCATCACATGCCTCCATTTTATGATGCCTTTTGTCTCCTGATCTAGCCCATTGGCAATGCTACATGCACATATTATTTTTTTGAAAGGTTACCACAGATCAACTGAGGCAAGATAACCTCTTTATTTGGATTCCAAAACCTCCCACAATTAAGCGCAGTATAGATGCAACTGGACCAAAAGGCCAGTGGTGTAGGATGCTTTACAACTGGACCACCAATCAATTATAGAACCTCCAGACTCTGTCCCTATGATCCTTGTAATGGGTTGAGTTGAGGTTTTGTCTCATCCCAAAACTGCTCCTCTATACTTAACAAATAAGGCCTAGATTAATACTCAAATCAAGATTTTTTTTTTCATTTTTCTTTTTCAAACAGTTATGGTTCCCACAAATTTTTGGCTTGTTTTTCATTGCAGATTCTCATTCTTATGCAGGTTTATGTGCACAGCAAATTGATGATAATAGATGACCGCCTGGCCTTGATTGGATCGTCTAATATAAATGATAGGAGTTTGTTAGGATCAAGAGACTCTGAGGTATTATTTAGACTGAAGGACTACTTTTCTGATCATATAAAGGAGTGCATATTTGAAATGTCTTTGCTAGAGTTATTCCTTGTTGACTTATGACAAGAATAAAGCAGTTACTCTAGATATAGAAATTACTGAGAGCTGTGATGCTTCATTCATCTGTTAACTCAAATCATTAAACAAAAATGCAAGTTTTTTATTTTTATTACTTTAAAATTTTAAAATCCAAATAATAGATATAACTGTGGAAAAAAATAGTGTTGGTGATATCCCTGGTTTTTTGTCAGAATAATATAGTAAAAGGATTTTTTTTTTTTTTTTTTTTTTAAAGTTCTTTTTAGAGGAGGAATATGTTTCTCCTAGCAATCTATCTGGTTTATTTTATATAGAAGTAACTTTCTTTTAGATTATGCAGCCGATACCATTGCCTCATTTATTGGAAAAATTAGGGGGGTGGGGTGGGAAGATATCTTCTTCTATGTGCAGCATGAATTAAAAAATGCTATCAGGAATATTGTTTTGTTAGATACAATTTGGAGAAAATAATACTTCAATAATCTCTAAAACAAGAAGTTAAGTCTCATCAATTCTTTTATATGAAGGTGTCACCGTAATCCTTTGATTACTTTCTCATTTTGTCAGAAAGAAAAGGAAAGGACAATTTGACTCTAACATTTCCATTTCAGATTGGGGTGGTTATTGAGGATAAAGAATTTCTTGATTCATCTATGAATGGAGAGCCATGGAGGCTGGAAAATTTGCATATAGTCTTCGGTGCTCCCTGTGGTCTGAGCACCTTGGTATACCGGCTGGAGAGGTTAGTAACATTGACCAAATATGACTGTTTCTACACTCCCTTGATTCCACAAAACGTTTTAGGCAAATATTTGAAGGCCTACTTGTGGATAAAACTGAACCGGATTCTTTATCCTTTACACTATAACTCCATTATCATTTGTAGTTCATGCATATATTCATAATTCATCAATTAAATTGTGATGTTATATGGTGTACTGACACTATGTGCTCTCTTTTTTCAGACGAGTCAAATCTGTGATCCTGTAGCAGACTCAACACACAAGGATCTGTGGCTAGCAACTGCAAAGGTGAGATTGGCCAGATTTTGGGAAAAAGATTCTGTTAGTTTCTTTGGGGTGTATGTTGTATTTTGTGTTGTATTTGTAACCATCCATTATTATATTAATGCTGATGTGCATGTATGAATTGTAATCATACTCATATACACACGTGTGCAGGCAAAGACATACACATGTACAGCTTTACATAAATATTTTATTTGAAAATTTCTGGCAGAATTTGACCTTGACGTGGTAGGAACTTTCATATTTTCTAAGGAGCAAAAGCCATTTTCTAGGTTGAATGACTACTTTATTCACCATGCAACTCATGGAAGAAATTAGACTTCTAGCTATTACAGATTTACAGTGTAGTTTATTGCAAGATATGTTTCTTTTGTGCTATATGTACTGTAAGAAAGCTTTATGTGGGACACTAGGCAGTCTCAATCATTGCTTTATGTTGCTTCTCATGCACCTAATGAACTTGCTATAATATGTGACAGGAAAATACCATTATCTACCCAGATGTCTTTTCTTTCATTCCCAATGATCACATACACTCCAGGTAAGATACAACCATGATTGTTCTTTCCTTTTTACTGCACCATCTGCTCTCTCATATGTTTATAACTTTATATAATTTTGCTATCAAACACAGAGCTGCTCTCAGGCAAAGCATGGCCCATTGGAAGGAGAAACTTGGCCATACCACTATTGATTTAGGAATAGCCCCTGAGAAGCTGGAATCCTATGAGAATGGAGAACTCAAGTTAACAGATCCATTGGAGAGATTGAAGTCTATTAGGGGATTTCTTGTTTCCTTCCCTTTAGATTTCATGTGTCAAGAAAACAACATGAGACCAGTATTCAATGAGAGTGAGTTTTATGCAGCTCCTCAAGTATTTCATTAAGTATAAGGGGGCAAACCCCAAGGGATTCCTCCCTGTAAGTACTCAGTGTATGTGGGGTGAGGGTACTGCACACATTCTGAAGAATAATCAAGTGCTCAAAGAGCTCTGGAAACTCTCGTTAGCAAAAAAAAAAAAAAAAAAAAAAAAAAAAAAAAAATCCTAGAAAACATGTAAGCACTAACAGAAAATTGATGGCACTGATAATATTTCTAGAAATGTGTCAGTGTCATGTAAAGTTACTCAAATGCCACATTGGCTATCTCTGTACAGCTACAGCTACTAGTTGTAAAAAAAGAAAATGTACATACATTCTTTTTTTCATTTATTGAAGAGTGAACATATTCTTTGTAAGATCTTCAATCATATATAAGTTTTTTCATTTTTTTTTTATTCTATGTACTTGTGCTGGAGTGGAGTTATCACTCTGCAAAATGATCCATCAAACTTCAAACTTCTTTTATTTTTTAATTTTTATGTGAACTTCAAACTTCCTTTAGTACTGATGTGTTCTTGAATTTTATTGGTTAGTGCTCATAAGAAGATTGTCATTTTGGTTTGGTAAATGTTGGTAAGCTTTCTGTTTGTAATAGAACCTAAGTATAAGAAATGGTTAAGAACTTAAGTAAAACTAAGTAACATTGAAGAAAATCTTCCTAAAACAACCACCCAATCATACTTTAGAATCAAGTATGATTGGATGGTTGTTAACGAGGTTAAATTATTAATTTGATTCTTCAAGTAAGATTTTTTTTTTTTTTTAAGGGAACTTTTTTTGTTGATGATCTCTCGGGCCCTCATGATTTGGGCTTACTCATTGTGTGGGCTTGTTGTCAATTTAATGTGGCTGGATACAAAAAATGGGGTCCAAACACACATTAACAGTAAATACTAAATACTCAAATTCTTTATTATTATTTTTTTATTCTAAAACTCTTTGTCTCTCCTATTCCCCCATCTCTTTCTCCCTCTCTAGGGCCGTAACTTGTCCGTAAGTAAAATTAAGATATTCAGAACACACACTTTCGTCTTCAAAAGATGGTGGATCTGAGTCATCTGAATATAAAACTTGTAGTAAGGGAGTTGCTTAAAAAGGCCCAACAAACCAAGCCGACCCCATTTTTAGGCCCAAGTCGATCAAATTGATCTGTTGGCAAAATATCGTTGGCGGGAGAGAGTATCTCATGAGATCCCCTAAATAAGACCCAAATATGTTATGAGATAAAACTCTCACAACACCACCTCATAAGATATTTTTTCTTTTAAATTATAAAGCCACATGCACATCACACCAAAATACACACCAAAAAAAAAATTTACAATATTTTCTACAAAGAGCTGAGTTGACAAATTTTTATTGAGTCTCATATGAGCCCACCATTAACGTCATTTTATTACTTACCACTACAACAAAATATGTTAAATTTTTTGTCTCTAGAATTTATCCTAAAGAAAGAGTAATACACAAAAAAAAAAATTGACAACATTTTTCACTAGTTGAATTGACACTAACATCAGTTTTTTTTTTATAGGGTTTTTTCTCACTAGTTGAATTTTTGTATTTGTAGACTTTCTTCTAAAGAAAGAGTAGTGATACATACACACACAAAAAGTTAACGTTTTTCACACTAGTTTTTTTATAGGGTTTTTTTCTCACTAGCTAAATTGACACTAACATCAATTTTTTTTACCTATTATTAACAATCTGCACATAAGTATGTCTCAGTGTCAAATTTTTTTGTGGGTTTTTTTTTTTTTTTTTTGGTCTCTAGAATTTCTCCCAAAGAAAGAGTAATGCTACTTTAAAAATTTTCACAAGTCACAACAATAGTGTATTATTTTATTTATTTATTTCTTTTAGAAACTATTTTTTTAGAATCGAGTGCATTATTACTTTTGTATACACACCAGCGTGGCAATTCCCTTGTAAAACCTTGACTATTCCCAATTAAGCGACACTCAGAGAGTAATCCCTCCCACATCCGACCAAACTGAGACAAAGGTATATACTTCACGTAACTTTGAAATTTCTTTGTATACTTAGGATTTTAGCATCTGGGCATTTGGGCTTTGTCAATTTTATGCCCACCTATGTTTGCATTTCATGGTATTTTGAATTGGGTGATTGGTTCTAAGTAAAAAAATTGGTGCTTTATAATTAGTGTTCAGTCTGATATGTAAGCTCGGTTTGAAGCTAATAAGTTATTGTTTTTACAGTTTTGTTAACTCTATGTGCACCTGTTTCTGTATTCCATGCTTTTTTGGAGATTGAGTGCTTTATGACTAATATTTTTTTGCTGTAGTTGTCCATTGTTGTTTTGTGCATTTTACAACTTTTGAGATGGTTGGTTTGAGTACACATTTCATGTGATTTTATGAGGTCTTCAACACTTCCTTTGGTTGCTAAGAGAGACTCAGAAAGAGGCAGGAAAAGAAAGTGCAAATTTTGAATATCTAACGAGTTAAAAGTTGATTTCTTTTCTTTTTCCTACATTGTCTCAGCTGGCAATTCATGCATAAATTGTTGTATCTGGGCTTTGGGCTTTATGTTCAGTATTTTTTTAATCGAGTGGGGAGATATGAAAGAGGAATATGCAAATATATATTGTTGTTTGAGTCACTAGAAGCTAATTCTTGATCATGGAAATTGATTTTTTTATTTTATGAATGGATAGAGGTTTTTCCGGGCACTTTGAATTGGTAGATAATATTCTCAGACTTCTAGGTTAGTGATGATTTTGAAAGTTCAAAATGGGTATAAAACACCATTGAACGTTTAGAGCCCAAAATACAAAAATACTAATTCAAGCTTTATATCAAACAATTAATGTGCGGAGTATGATAACAAGCTTATAACAGAATTGATACCACAATCTAAGCCAAATATAAATACATCCACAGCAGTAAATATAAGGCAAAGATAAAGGAAAGAAAGATGCAAACACACGGACAACACACGATGTGTTATCGAAGAGGAAACCGAAGTCCTCGGCATAAAACCTCTCCGCCGCCCTCCAAGCGGTGATAAAATCCACTAAAGAATATAGTTGGGATACATGAACAGCAGAAGACCCTCCAAGCCTAATCTACCCAAGTACCTAAGCCTTCCAAGCTTCCTGCTCCAACGAGGTTACGCCGAACCTATTTCTTCTTTAGCTTCCCGGATTCCGCTACTTGACCATAGCATCAACCAATATATATTGGTTCCTTTCCAAACTGCTTCCCTAAGCACCAAATAAACCTTCTCACAGACGTGGGTGTGGTGAGATAAGGATTTGGTAAAAGACCTCTCAAGGGTATAACAATGGAGAGGAAGAGAGTAGAGGAATTTGTAGAGTTTCTTAGATGAAGATTGGGGATGAGGCAATCTTGTTTTGCTCTAGGGTTTTCTCTCACACAATTCTCTCTGGAAGCTCTCTCAATATGATGGGTATAAGGGTGTATATATAGTAGGGTGAGAAGGGAATGCAAAACGTCAGTTTTTGCCAAACAGGGCAATTTGGCGACTTGGTCTCGCGGCTTGTCCAAGTCGCGAGTTCTAGTCGCGACGTAACGGCCTGGCCAGCCTGGGACTTTTGTCCTGTAGCGTGACAGTTGGCGCGACCCTTCAGCTCCCCCATGTGCCTCTCACGTGCCAGCTTTTGGCAGCTTGCCAGTCACGATCCACCCGCGAGCCCTAGCCGCGAAGCTCTGTTTTCTTGCACACTCTTGAGCTTTTCTTCACATCTTTTCACACACTACCCTTACAATTTTCCCACCTAAATATAGGGTTACTAAGTGCTAAATTACAAGCAAATTGGTCACGGAATAAAGCCAATTAGATGGTTGATTAAATTCAACCTTACAATCTCCCCATTTGGCTATTCCGTGACAAAACCCTATAACAGACTCTAGACTTAAACGTGAGTTGGGAACAGTTGGAAAACTCACTCACACCTAACTCTAGATTCTGTAAAGCTCTTGAACATATGAATAAGTAACTCCTGAAACACAATAACATAGCAATATCATTGTATGCAGAAAACTTAATATGCATATGGAGCAAAATAAGCATGATCAGGCAAAGATGAACATAAGCATGAAAGCATTAATTCATGGCAAGATCAACAACAGTAGTCACTTAAGCAAAAGTGATTACTATGTTCATTCACAAGAAATGAACATCCGGACATGCAAAAATGATAAACTCAATTGAAGAGAATCATTTGCAAGTCCAACACTCAACCAATGCATACAAACATATATGCATCTAGGAACAATTCTACAAGGGCACAAGAGTGTTGTACTTAAGATAATGCAAGGCATTAACAAGTACCAAAGCACAAAGCACAAAGGCTGCATATGCAAAGTTTTGCAAATACATGGCATAAACCATAAAAGCCTACAAACAGTGCATAAAAACAAAACAACCCTTAAAGCTTACATAAGCAACATGGGTACAAGCCAACAACATAAAGTGCTGAAACTGAATAACATCATACTTATATAAATAATCACCAAAGATTCACATGTTGAGAGTTTTAAAAACAAACTTAAACCAGTGTATTAAACAAAACACATATTTAAACTCTCCCTCAAACCAAGCACTCCCCCTCAAGAGCTGCCCCAAAAATTCTCTCCCTTTTTGACCGGAATGGCCAAAAGGTCAGTGATCCTGGCTGGTATGAATGCTGTCAACTTTGGCAGAGAGTACATCAAGCTGGTCCTGCATTGCTGTCATCCTCTCAGTCTGTTGATTCTGAACATCGCGGATTGTATCAAGTCTCTCCAGGATAATCTGAAAGGTATCAGGAGGTACAGGTGATGAGGTAGAAGGTCTGCTCCTCTTGACTCTTACTCTAGGTGTGGAAACTGGTCCTGCACCTTCTGCTTCAGTCTCCATAGGATCACCTTCTTCGTGGACACCATCTTCTTCTTCACTTGGAAGACGACTCTGTATCCGTATGAGAGTAAATTTGTTGATGGCTGATAGAGGAGGCATGGGACTGATATCTTGTGGAATTGGAACACCCTTTTCTTTGAAAATTCTCATGAGAAGACTTGGAAACACCAGCTTGGGCCTCGAGGTGGTTTTAGTTTCATCCATTATAGTATCAAAAATGTGGGAACTGATGTCAATAAAGGTGTTTTCCTTAAGTTCCATAAGAAAGATAGCTCTGGCATTTGTCAATGTAGTCATCTTCCTTATAGGGTACAGATTGTACATCATTATTGTTGTTAAACACCTCATGTCTTTAGGAAAGTCAGAAGTGTTGAGACATCTCTTTTCTACAACCCCACCAATCTTTTTCTGGACAGCTTCTAGGGAGACCATTCTGTCCTTGTAGTTTATGAATTCATACTCATCTAACCCCTCCAGCCCTAAAACCTTATCAATGTCATGAGCATCTAAAGTAAACTCCTTTCTCCTCACCCAACAACTCAACTCCTCCTCCTTTATCACAACATTTGCATAGAATTCTCTGATTAGTGGTTCACACACTAAAGGTAAGTCACCCAGAAGTTTCTCCCAGCCTCTTCCTTCAAAACATTTTGGTATGAAAGTATCCCTCAAGTCATGTAAATCCACAAATCTCTCCTGTATAATTGCTCCCTTTATGAAGGAGTCTCTGTATCTCTCAAAATGCTTGACTGACCTAAACAGGTTGTTGTCCATTTCAATCTTTTATCAGCCTTCTTTGCAGGAGTCTTCTTCTTAAAGAGTGTGGAAGCCATCTGTTAAACAATCAGAAAAGGCCACAACAAGACATAGCACAGAGTAGGGAAATGCACACACATTAGTAACAAGTTAGTTACACAGTGATAAACAGATTGCCCAGACACAAACACAGACTAAGCACAGTTGATAACCAAACATTGGATATAACAAGTTCACCAAGTTTAAACTGAAGTATGCAAACAAATTCAGAGCAAGACCCATTTGGTACAAGAAATTCAGAGCAAGAAAAAATACATGTAGCAACATCTGCAAGAACATGATAGTCATAATCCCCAATAATACAAACACACCCAATCAGATAATCGTAGGACTTCAATACAAGATAGCAGAACAACCCCACACCCATATACCCAAAAACAAACAGACAAATATCAATGCTCAGACAAGGGAAAAGTGACCTGAAGTAAGCAACTAATCCTAAATAATCAATGCAGCAAGAGCAGATAACATCACACACACCCAATCTTAACAAAGATGCAAACCCAATCCTCAATAACACAACCCAACAACACAACATTCAGATTCAAAAGAACAACAGTGAAATCATGTTGAATGAAGAGAAGGCAAGAAAACACATACCTTTTTCTTTATGTTTGATGAAGACATGATGAAGAAATTTAGAGCTTTTTCAAAGAAAACATGGAGTGTTGAGAGAGAGATTTTGAGAAGAAGATGAACAGACACTTAATTTCGAGGGAAAAACTGAAAAAACAATTTTAAAACTGTTTTCAAAACGCAAAACACGCGTTTTTCGCGACTGGATCAAGTCGCCAGGTTAAGCCACGAAACACTGTGAAGAAAAGAAACTTGAGAATTTCTCTAAGTGTTTTTCGCGACTGGAAGGCCTACCCGCGAGATAGTCGCGATATGAGCCGCGAAAATCCCTGAGTACCTCTCGCGACTTGACCTTCCACCCGCGAACCAATCGCCACACTGACCCGCGAAAAGTGCAAACCTCAAATTTTGAAAAAAAATTTTAAGTCTTTTTCGCGACTAGAGTACTGACTCGCCAGCAAGCCGCGAAAAATCTCTGAGTGAGCTCGCGGCTGGGACAACCCGCGACTTAGTCGCCAAAATAGGGCAATACTGTTTTTGAAATTGTTGACATTTTAAAAAAAACAAAGTACTTTCCAAAAACAAAACAAAACACTCAAAAATCTTTTTGTGTTTGATCAACAAAGATTGAGCATGTGAAAACACATTTAATCAAGTACAATCACACAAATGAATATGGCATTCATTGAACATAGACTTGTGTGTTGTGTGTAGATATCAAAAATGAGATAGTCCTTAGTCCAAAGTGAAGCTTCAATGATCAATTCAATCAAGGCATACACAACTAGCACTAGATAATGTGACCTATCTCAATTATAGAAACATGCATATATGACCTCCCACAAGTACTTGATAACAATACTTTGAAACTTTTCATTTGGCTCCATATTCAACATATCATTTGCAACTTTTGAGCAAAGAAAATCTCATTGTGAGATAAATGCCTGAAATTTTTGATATTTCAATTGATGAGTTAGCCTTTGGCTTTTTTTTTTTTTTTTGGCATCTTGCATACATTTTATTTTGGTCGCTTTCCCTTTTTCCTAGTCAAATACTTGTATGTGCGACAGACTTTTGCAGCTCTATATCTCTTTTCATTTGGAGATTTACATTTAGAGAGCTCTTTTAAAGCATAAAAATAAAAAGTGGGAAGATATATAGGCATGAGTCTATGCATGTCTCAAGATCAACAAAACCATTCACTAATCATTCATGACAAGGTTGAAGATCTATTTAAAACAATCACATAGATTTCAGAATTTCTTCCACAAAGATATGAGTGCATGAGAGACAAGCTAAGCTCGTTAAATGCACAAAGCCATAAGTACAAAGGTACAAGGCAAAACATGCTTTGAGACAAAACTCAACAAAGTGATCAAACTTTTTGGATTTTCTACTTTTTATGTGCTTTTGGATTTTTGACACAAAGGAAAAATGATCAAAAACAAAATCAGCAAAGAGAAAAACAATTTAATTAACACAACAAAATTTTCATCACAACCTAGTAGGAAGCAAAAATAACCAAGCATATACATAATCATGGGAAGTATTGATGCATGAACATGTTGTAATGCTTATGCATGAGTACCCTTCGTCACCCACACGTCACGTGCGTTTGGGGTGATATCCTTTACGGATTGGGTACGAGAATTAGGACTATCAAACCTTCGAGTGAAGCTTTCAAGGCAGTTGGTGAAGGCACCGATCATCTTCATCACATCCGCCATTCCTGGATCATTGTTTTGACTTCTTGGTTTCTCACCACCCCAAGACCTCTTGTCATTCCTTCTTCCTCGTGACCGAGGTGCGCTTGCATTGTTGTCTGCTCTCAGCTTTTGACAGTTGGGTCTAGTATGCCCTTGCAGTCCGCAATAGTGACACACATACTCTGTTCTAGGACCCCATTGTGGTCTTGAGAGAGATCTTGCTCTGGTTTCGTGTCTGCCCATAGATTGATTTCGGGGCTTATTCACCATCCGTTTCTCACTCACATTCTTCTTCTCAGCCTTAACATTCTCAGGAATGGTTTCTTCTACAATAGGCTCTATGGCCTTCACAAATTTCACTTCCTTGGTAGCTTTGGCTGATGAGCTACTTCCTCCGGTATAACCCAATCCGGACTTATCTGAGAAATGTTTTTGAGACGAGATAACATCTTCCAGCTTTCTGGAGGAGACCCTTTCTATCTTGGCTTGCGCTTGCACCACCTCTTGCTCAAGTAATCTTACTTTGGTATAAGCTTCCGATACCTCTCCATTTAGTGTCTCAATCTCACATTTAGTCTCTTTATATCTAGCCAGAAGACTTTTGTAGTCCTCTTCAGCCCTTTTCATCTTCTTCACAGCAGCCTTTGCAACCCTTGCATACTCACCTGATTTCTCAAGGAGTAAAGTGTAATTCTCTTGAAGACTCAAGGTACCTTCATCCTCTTCAGCTTCCGATTCTTCAACAACTCCAATAGACTCCAAATCAGAATGCTCACCAATCTCCTTCACAAGTGTACCCAAGTCATCTGAGGATTCCACATGAGCAATGGTCATGAATGCGGAGAAATTTCGTTCTCCATCACAGCTCTCGTCAGAATCAGAATTTGAAGAATCCGAATCACTTAAAGTGGTGGCATAGGCCTTTCCCTTCGACTTCAAGTAATTTGGACATTCCTTTTTAAAATGCCCATGCCCATTACATTCAAAACATGTAATTCCTTGTGAGGATTGGGAATCTTTACCATCTCTTCTTTGGAACTCTTTCTTCTCTTTTCCGGCACTCTGAAAATTTCCTTTGTCACCAAATTTTCCACTATTCTTGAGCTTTAGAAATTTCCGAAAGTTCTTTACAAGATACGCCACATCTTTATCTACCGTATCCTCTTCCGAAGAGTCATGAGACACTATCCTCTCATCAATTGTCTTAAGAGCAAGGGATTTGCTCTTCTTCGCTGAAGGAAGGGACAGCTCATATGTTTGTAAAGAGCCAACCAGCTCTTGAACCTTGATTTCGTCAAGATCTTTGCTCTCTTCAATGGCTGTAACTTTGGGCCGGAAACTTTCTGGTAGAGACCGGAGGATCTTCCTTACAATCTTCGAGTCCTCCGTCTTTTTCCCCAAGTTAAATTTACCAACAACCACTTCGTTCAATTTGCTGTAAAACGAATCAAACGACTCTTCCTTACTCATCTTTAACTCCTCAAAGCGAGTGGTCAACATTTGAAGTTTTGTGTCCTTTACTTTCTTAGTTCCCTCATAGGTTGTCTCTAGAATCTCCCATGCTTCCTTAGCAATGGTAATATGTGAAATCCTGTGAAATTCTTCTGGAGAGATACCACAGAAAATGGTGTTCAATGCTTTACTGTTTGCATTAGCTGCCGCAAGAGCTGCCTTGTCCCAAGTGGATTTGGCATCCTCTGGCTTTGTCCAACCTATATCAACTGCATCCCACACAGCATCATCCATAGAACACAAAAATGCTCTCATTCGAACTTTCCAAAATGCATAATTATTACCATCAAAAAATGGTGGAACATTGAGAGATTGAGACTTATCCATCTCAACAAGGGGTCAAGGATCACACTCAGGTAATCAAACCACAACAAGTGTACCCGCTCTGATACCAATTGAAAGTTCAAAATGGGTATAAAACATCCTTGAACGTTTAGACCCCAAAATACAAAAATACCAATTCAAGCTTTATATCAAACAATTAATGTGCGGAATATGATAACAAGCTTATAACAGAATTGACACCACAATCTAAGCCAAATATAAATACATCCACAGCAGTAAATATAAGGCAAAGATAAAGGAAAGAAAGATGCAAACACACGGACAACACACGATGTGTTATCGAAGAGGAAACCGAAGTCCTCGGCGTAAAACCTCTCCGCCTCCCTCCAAGCGGTGATAAAATCCACTAAAGAATATAGTTGGGATACATGAACAGCAGAAGACCCTCCAAGCCTAATCTACCCAAGTGCCTAAGCCCTCCAAGCTTCTTGCTCCAACGAGGTTACGCCGAACCTATTTCTTCTTTAGCTTCCCGGATTCCGCTACTTGACCATAGCATCAACCAATATATATTGGTTCCTTTCCAAACTGCTTCCCTAAGCACCAAATAAACCTTCTCACAGACGTGGGTGTGGTGAGATAAGGATTTGGTAAAAGACCTCTCAAGGGTATAACAATGGAGAGGAAGAGAGTAGAGGAATTTGTAGAGTTTCTTAGATGAAGATTGGGGATGAGGCAATCTTGTTTTGCTCTAGGGTTTTCTCTCACAAAATTCTCTCTGGAAGCTCTCTCTATATGATGGGTATAAGGGTGTATATATAGTAGGGTGAGAAGGGAATGCAAAACGTCAGTTTTTGCCAAACAGGGCAATTTGGCGACTTGGTCTCGCGGCTTGTCCAAGTCGCGAGTTCCAGTCGCGACGTAACGGCCTGGCCAGCCTGAGACTTTTGTCCTGTAGCGTGACAGCTGGCGCGACCCTTCAGCTTCCCCATGTGCCTCTCACGTGCCAGCTTTTGGCGGCTTGCCAGTCGCGATCCACCCGCAAGCCCTAGCCGCGAAGCTCTATTTTCTTGCACACTCTTGAGCTTTTCTTCACATCTTCTCACACACTACCCTTACAATTTTTCCACCTAAATACAGGGTTACTAAGTGCTAAATTACAAGCAAATTGGTCATGGAATAAAGCCAATTAGATGGTTGATTAAATTCAACCTTACAGATTTCATAAACATGACTTTGAGATTTAGAGCTCAATGGCTGTCATTGTAGACTAGCTATGCGTAAGACCTGTATATTTGAGAAATATGGTTGATAGACCTTTTATTTTTAGCAGGCATTCTATATTAGAATTATGTACTGAATTTATATTTGGAAGTGTGAAAAGGGAGAGATGCTCAAATCTGATTCACTACTCTCATGAACTGTAATTCAGTTTTCAAAGAAATTCTTTACATGTTTAGAATGAACCATTTAGATGTGACTTCTAACATGTGATTTTGGCATTATTGTGTCTACCTTGCTTTTTCTTGATTGCATATCTTTCCCTAAAAGAAATCTTTAAATGTTCTCTATGCGTGTGTGTGATCCTCACTATGGATAATATATCAATTGTTAAATGTTCATTTGTACATATTGATGTGTTATTGCATGTCTTCAACTTGCAGGGAGGATTTGATGCTTTTGTAACTAAGGCTCTGGCTTAATGGAATCATCTGCCATAAAATCTGGGGCATTAGTATCACTACAAGACTTACACCAGTCTTCTCCATTCTTCAAGCAAGGGGCATCACTTAAGAGTTACTGGAAAGTAAGTGCTAAATTATTGGGTTGTGTATGTCATCTGCATGAAATTGTATATGTATCTTCTTCCTCTAGTGGATTCCTTTCCAAGTTTCATAAGCATTAGTGAATTTTTTAAATGAATCTTGTTCCAGTGGTATATTTTTTTTCTTTTCCAAGTTTCATAAGCATTAGTGACAGGAATCAGGATCTACCTGAGGTTTTCTTAGGACTTTTAAATTCTGTGGATTGTTGGTTTATGGAATACAACATTTAAAACTTGAAGTTCTTCTATTATTTTCTTTATTGAATTTGAGAGATGAAAAGAAAGGAAATTGAGGCCAAAGAGCTCTAGCTGAAATGAAAACTCTTGGTCCTCCTCCCCTTGTAAGAACAAAGTGGACCTTGTGCATGTGAACTTACAAATAAAAAAATTGAGAGATGATGGTAAATTAGGTGATGAGGTTGGTGGCAGTGATTTTATAGAAAAAGGTGAAATGGAACTGGAGTGATGATAGAGATTTTGGAGAGATGTTGGTTGTGGCATTAGAGGAGATGGTGTTGGTGCTGGTAATGGTTTAGTTGTGGCGTTATAAGTGTAGAGATGGTTGAGGTGAGGTGGGATTGGACTTGGGAGAAGTGGCCTTGCAGATTTTCATGTTACCGACATGGTGGCAGTAGACTAGATAGTTATGGCATGGTGGTAGTTGGATGGTGGTTATAATAGTGATGGATGAGATAGTATGGTGGCAGTAGCGGCATTGTTGTTGGTGGCAAGGTGGACATTATAACGATATCACTGGAAGGGGCAGCTTCGACATGGTAAAGGTGGTGGTGGTGGTGGTGGTGGTGACAGTTATATATTACTGAAGGAGTTAACTAAAATGGTATATTGTTTGCAAAGGCTTAAGTGGTACCAGGGTTTTGAAATTCAGCCATTTAGGCCTTTATTCATAGTGGAAAAAAAAAAAAAAGGGATCTACATAGAATAGTATATAAATTTTATAGGAAGTGGTGGATTAGGCTGGAAATATTTTCTTGCAAGTTGCAATTATCAAAAGATTAGTCTAGAAAGTTAAATTGTGGTGGCTTTGTTGCTTGGGGAAAAATGCCTTATTGATGAGCATCTGATTGGAGGGAAGCAAGAGGGGTTTAAGACAAAGAGAAGTACCTGGGGAAGATCAAAGTAGGTTTTCTGAAGGCATTATTTGATTTGGTTTTGCCTTTTTGATGCTTCTTGATAAACTTTTTACTTATATTACAGAAAAAAGATGGGTACTATTTCTATGATCTTCTTACAACTAATGATTCCAGTCTGTTTGGGTTCTAAATGTAGCATGTTGCAGCAATAGACCAACAGGTTACAAAACCAGCCACCAGGAGTTCTTTGGTTCTCTTGCTCATAACCCACATCCTTTAAAAGATCTATGACTCACATTCTTCATGGTGTATTTATAGTTTGTTTCCATTTGGGTTCAGATTAGTCCTTCGTGATATTATTTTAAATTTGCACCCAGGGGGAAAGCTTTATCACATTATTATGTCAAATTCGATTTTCTAAACTTGTGCATTGGGATTTTTTGAACTTGCCAGGAGTTTATTCTGAGGGATGATGTCACTACAGTCCAATAGCTCAAACTATTATGCCCACCAAAGTAATTTTGGTGGTCGGGTTCAGTCTTCTGATAGGGAATGTGACATGCTTTGGACTCAGTTAGAGCAGGCTCAAGCTCAAGCTCGTATTGTCACTTTGGAGACCCAGTTGAGGGAGGAGACGGTGACTGGGAATGCTGCTGTTGAGTGACTGAAGGCATAGTATGAGTTGAGGCCCTGTTGATGGCTCGAGGATCTCATTATCAAAGCGCTTCAGCTTGAGGTAGATAGGGAACAACTTGGTCCTCCACCGGATCAATTCCATCAGCGACAACCTGAGCAGTTATCAGGACCTTCTACAGAGTCTCTGCCTTCAGTGCACAGTGGATTGTCGCCTGTTTTTGTGGTGATCTGGGATTCTTCACACTATGAGCTTCTGCATCAATAAATTACTGAGTACAATTGGAGATTCATCATCATAGGTCTTATCCCTCAGTAAATGTTATTCTGAAGTTTTCTTTTGCATTGAAGATCCTTGACAGTATTGCCAACAAAGTCTAGCCTGAATGACACCTCATCTCTGTTTAAGAGCAATGTGGGATCATGGATTCATGGCCTATTGGACGCGTGTATAATTACCAAAAAAAAAAAAGATCCTTGGCAGTAGTGTCTTTTGTATTGTGATTGTAAAATCTTTAATTATCAGAAAATCAATTACAGATTTCTCAGCATAGTAACTCATTACCATCCAATCAGTGTGCTTTATGATTGAGGGATCTATTTGGTCTGTGCCAACAATTATGTGTCTTCAATCTCCATGTGCTTGCATATAATGGTTATTCCATTTGCTGGTGCTAATCTCTTAAATATAGGACTCATATTCTTACTGATGTTAATTATTGGAAAAGGTCACTGATTTATATGATTCTGTAATACCTTTGCAATTATTCATTGGTTGTGATTGTATCGGTGGCTGGATGATTGCAACATATATATGTATTATCTTTGTTATTGATTGCTTTTAAATAATATAATATCATTGGATTTCTTGGTATATCTTGTTTCCCAACAGTTTACAAGAGTATTCTGTTGAGACAGCCATAGCCATAGTTGTTGATGGATATGCCAAGCTGAAGATCAACACTCAGCATTTGAGGGACCTCAGCTTTCGAGTCGGTTCTATCTACCAATTCATTGGTGAACTCCTTATCCAACCTGATGATGAGGTAGGATGCTTGCATCATTGGTTGTAGGCTTATGACATCTCTCTCTCTCTCTTCACATGCACACAGTAAAATATTTAGATACTACGCTCTAAGCTCTAACTAGCTGTTTCTTTTCAGGCAATATTGCAGGCACATGTGGGTAGGAATGTTGATGGCATCGATTTAAATCTCTATCATCAGTCTCTACAGCTGTTAAGACAGTTTCAAGCTGATCACTTGAGTACAACTTAACTCAGTTTTAGTTCTGTAAAGATACAACTGGAGATTTCACCAAGAAAGGTATCATAGCAAACTAACTAGAACCCATATTCATCCTGTCAAAAGTTAGATGGTTTATTTTCTGTGCTATGTTATGATCTGGAAGTTAATTTTCCGTTTAATTAAGCTGATCTTTAATGTTGTTCATCGAAATTATGTTAGAGTTTGTTTTGCTTTTCTGGCTTATCTCACATACAATATGGAAATAAGCAAAGGGTCATGTTAATGGATGCCTTTAAGACTATTGTTAATAAATCATTTTAAGCAAGTTTTAACCATTTTCATGGAGAATATAAAAAGCCGTAAAAAACATTAATTACTTTTTTATTTTATTTTCTTAATATATTTCATATACTATTTTCCAATGAGGTCTAGTTCAAATAACACTTCTTCCCCTCATAAGAGCAAGATGGAGGGTGAGGTCTTGGCTACGAAGCTTACCTACTTCGTGTGTAACTTACCAATCATTCATCCCATCATGCTGGGTTGTTATGATAAGAGATAAGACTAGAAATACATTTTACACAAATAGCCTCTCACCTATGCCTCACTTTATTCATGACATGATAACTTTTGCCTCTTCTCACGTTGATTGGTCAACAAAAATGAGTGTAAATTTCTTCACGTTGTAAGTTTCTGACCACGTTGAAAGTTTGCCTAGTGCAAAAACGTGGTCAACAAAATCTAAATTTTATATTATTTAATGTATGATGTGGTAAATTTTATAATAATAAAAATAATTTTTTATAATAATAAAAAAAAAAAAAATTTATATGTATGATGTGGTAAATTTTATATTATTTAATGAGTACAAATAAATCTATTTGTTACATATTATGTAACAAGGGTATAACAGTTAATATATATAAATTACATTTTCTATCCTTCCATTTTTCTCTCCAACCAAACAAAAAAGTTTTTTACCCTTCCACTTTTCCACCCCTCTAACCAAACACACAAGAGGAAAGAAAATAGGGAAGAAAGTTTTCCTTCCCGGACCCACTTTTTTTATCCTCCTAAATTGAGAGGAAAATGTGGAGGAAAAAGTGATGTGAAATGCATTTTACACAAATACCCTCTCACCTACGTCTCACTTTATTCATGATATGATAACTTTTGCATCTTCTCACGTTGAATAGTCAACAAAAATGAGTGTAAATTTCTTCACGTTGTAAGTTTCTGATCACGTTGAAAGTTTGTCCAGTGCAAAAACGTGGTCAACAAAATCTAAATTTTATATTATTTAATGTATGATGTGGTAAATTTTATAATAATAAAAATAATTTTACATTATAATAATAAAAATAATAATAAAAATTTATATGTATGATGTGGTAAATTTTATATTATTTAATGAGTATAAATAAATCTATTTCTTACATATTATGTAACAAGAGTATAATAGTCAATTTATATAAATTACATTTTCTATCCTCCAATTTTTCTCTCCAACCAAACAAAAGAGTTTTCTATTCTCCCACTTTTCCATCCCTTCAACCAAACACACAAGAGGAAAGAAAACAGGAGAGAAAGTCTTCTCTCCCGGGCCCACTTTTTTTATCCTCCCAAATTGGAAGGAAAATGGAGAGGAAAAAGTAATGTGAAATGCATTTTACACAAGTACCCTTTCACTTATGTCTCGCTTTATTCATGACATGATGACTTTTGCCTCTGCTCACGTTAAATGGTCAACAAAAATGAGTGTAAATTTCTTCACATTGTAAGTTTTTGACCACGTTGAAAGTTTGCCCAGTACAAAAACGTGGTCAACAAAATCTAAATTTTATATTATTTAATGTATGACGTGGTAAATTTTATAATAATAAAAATAATTTTACATTATAATAATAAAAATAATAATAAAAATTTATATGTATGATGTGGTAAATTTTATATTATTTAATGAGTACAAATAAATCTATTTCTTACATGTTATGTAACAAAAGTATAATAGTCAATTTATATAAATTACATTTTCTATCCTCCCATTTTTCTCTCCAACTAAATAAAAGAGTTTTTCACTCTTCCATTTTTCCACCCCTCCAACCAAACACACAAGAAGAAAAACTAAATATTTTCTATTCTCCCACTTTTTCTTCCTCCCACAATTTTTCATTCTTCCACTTTTTCACTCCACTAACCAACCGGATCCAAAAGAATAACGAAGCTTTGTCTTTTAAAAAGAATAAAGAAGCTTTGTCTGTTTGTTAAGAAAGAAAACCATGTCAAAAACTTTTTTTCTTTTTGGCTAAAACATGTATCTAACCCTATTGTGTCCAAAGGAGAGAAAATTTTTCTACGGGCGTGAAGAGTCAAGATTTATGGGACCCAATCTTCCATGACTAATTGCTCATACTTTGTTAAATTAAAATGGCATTTGTGCATTGGTCAATCATATTAGACGTTGCTCCAAGCACACCCCAAATACTATAGTGGATTCATTATCCTAATAATCACTCTATTTTTCTAGGAAGAATCCAAGATCAATCATTATTCTAGTAAGATTTCTTTTTCTATTTGTTAGGTCACAATCTGAATGACCCCTTGTGATAAACCCTAATTAATTAATTAATTAGCCAAGTTGTTAATTAATCAATTAAGCATGCAATTGTGTGAAAGCACAAACAAATCACCAAATACTAAATATGTAGCGGAAAATAAATAACACGGTGATTTGTTTACGAATGGGGAAAACTCTAATGGCAAAAACCCCACCGGGTGATTTTCAGGTCACCACTCCCGAAACTCCACTATTATCAAATCAAGTGGTTACAAGAAAGGAATCCCAAGTACCTTACCAACCTACAGTTGAACCCTTACCCCAATACCCAATTGGACTTGATCTGTAGTGACAATTTCCACCTTTGATGCACGACTCCCAAGTACGTGACTAACCAATGCGCGGATCCCAGTACGCGACTTCAGAACACCAACTTGAGGAAGAATGGTTGGCTGCAAAGTTCTTCAGTTCATCCACGTGATAAATAGCAGGAAGATGCTTGGTTACAAAACCCTATGGTGCAAAGACACAGCAACTTCTTGATGAAGGATGAACTAGGTCAAGAACTTCGTCTGTTGATCACAATTTGCATAAACAGAGATTGCTCAATGATAATACAACTTGTGTCACCCAAAACGGCTCTTAAAATAATCCTTTTATATGTTTAGGGTTAGAAGAAAAGAAGTCCCAAAAACATATTCACGGATCCCAAGAAAATCAGATTTGGAATTCTGACTTTTTAAATCTCGACAGATAGCAGGTGTCGAGGTAGCTATCGAGAGGTGTCGAGCTTTAAAAACTTTGCACTTCAGCTTGCTTTTTCTTGGACAGATTTGATGACTTCAACACTTGACCTTGAAACATTGTTCCTTGAAGTATCAAAAACACCTAGATCTATCCAATTACAAGCAGAGTGCGTTTTGTCAAAGGATTAGCCAATTTACATAATTAAGTAACATATGTTCTTAAACAAGTTAAAACATATATGTCCTAACACTATTAAATTTCCATAATATTTTTGGCCAAATTGGGTTTATCTAATTACTTGAAAGTAACTAGATAAACCCTTTAGGTCTCACACTTGTGGGGCTCACCTTCATGTGAGTGGAAAGATACATGTATCTGAAACATCTAATACCACCTCTGCTGGTAGGTAGGCACCAAAACCCTTCCACCATTGATGTGCATTTGAATTAATTTTTAAAAGCTAATTAAAGTATCATTATAGCTACCATTAACTTTAAAAAGCCATACATAAACAAATGAATTAAGATTTGTTTTTATCTTAAAAAAAAAAAAAAAAAAAAAAAAAAAAAAAAAAAAAATTCAAACTGGCCTCCAAATATGCTTTTACGTACTAAGAGTGGCCCATGCTAGGTGGGTAGGATAGTAGTCATGTGCGCTCGTGAACATTCCCTGCGGTGCTATCTTTCAAGATGACAAGGATCACATGGTGATGGAGTAGGAGAGATATGTAAATCTGAGACTAGTCAATCGGAGAATCTCTGACAAATGATTTTGACGTCGTTTTCTTTGTTGTTTCTTGCTAATTCCTTCCAAACAACAGAATCTCCAAAAACCCTTACAATTCAAATGCATTTATTGAGCGATAATTATCACAATTAGGAGAATCAACAATGACAGTGAATTTATAATACTGTTTTAAAGTTAAACTAAACAAAAATCAATAAAAAACCTATACAATAATAATTAAAGATTTACTAATATGCTTTTATTATATATCCTATGTATATATGCTAATTAACAAAAAGTTATAAAATCTTGTTGGTTTTAGTTTATTCAACTAATAAAGTTTTTTTGTCATCTAACAATCAAGTTGGAGTTTGAATCTCGCTCACACCACCAAGTAATCAGTCTCCTAATTCGATGACAAAGAACGACCATCTTGAACTGAGCATGAGATAAGATTCTATCTATTTATCTTTAAATAAAAAAGTGAGAAAAACTTTCCGTCTTAAAGTACTGAGCCGATAAGAAGATATGACATGCATGCAATTCACATGTTCTGCTACGTGCCAAAAATGTGACATTCACGTGGTTTGTTTTTGTTCGCATAGTAGGGTTTCATGATGTCTTCGTCTACACACCTCCCAAAAGCTAAGAAGTTTTATCAATTATCATCTCATGTGGACTATAAGATCCAAGACTTTCTCTAAGTCATAGACCCACAAAAATATGGGTCTTGAAAGTTAAAATCTATACCAGGATCCTCTGGCACAGACCAAGACATAACACTGGTCAGACATGGTATTATTGGTGGGAGTGGGACCCTATGATCATTATCTGATTAGCTCCATAGACAGGGTTGTTCCTTAAACTTTTGAAGAACTCAATAAGGACCTCAAATTTCTTGTGCTACTGTGTGTGATAGTGGCTTTAGGTAAAGGAGCTGTTCTTTCTTGGTAATCCACTAATACTATATGATCTACAAAATACTTGTACACTATACTTATATTTCTTTCTTGGCCTTTATGGGTTTATTCCCACCACTGATATTGAATTTCATGGTGTATATATTAAAGCCATAGCTTTCATGAAAACGTGCATGGAATATCAGGAAAGGGAAAGAAAATAGAGATATTTGAAAGTTTTGTCACTAATTCCTAAAACGATTCATGTTGCAACTTAGGAAACACGAACACGAGTATGAATATGGATATGATACAACACAATAACACAAATATTTTATAAAAAATTATAGCTAGAAACAGTCAATACAACATCAGTATGACACGAGTACAACACAGATATGACATGAATATGACACTCTAAATGAAGTGTCTGTGCTTTCTAAGATGCAACTTTTATATACGTGTCTGATTGCAAAGATTCAGTGAGATGATAAGAATTTCATTCATGGAGCATAGGAATGTCATTGATTTTTGCCATACTAACAAATAGAGAAGTAAGGTTATCTTAAGACTAAAGAGTCACTAGAGTGCACTCTTTCTATTCTTCTCCACTTTTCAGCAAACTTAAATATATACTGTAGGGTCAGTTTTTGCAGCCCAAGCCCAAGGAGGTATGGATTTTGAGCCCACTGAACCCAAAACAATAAATTTGTAGAGAGTGGGTGAAAGAGCTAGGCTAACAATGAAATAACAGTATTAAACAGCAATGTTGGTGGGTGAATTTGTATTAATATGTGCTTGGACGGATGTAAATGCCACGTCCGAAGAGGTGTTATTCATTGATAAACTTGGATTACAATTCTTGGAGCTACAGTAATGGAATACACTCTTTTCTACTTCTGATTTTTCGATCCCCCTCTATCAGAGACACCCTTCTCTTATATAGTACTGCCTTCCTACATCTTCACCGTCCACTTGTTCATCATCTAGATGCCCACTTGAGTGCATGTCCCATCATACTCCCCCTTTAGCCATGTGTGAGTGGCGGTAGCTGAGAATGCACTGTTCAGGGGTCTTCTCCACATAAATGCGGCCAGGAAGGTAGGTGCAGTGCATTCAATGCGGTGGTTGAAGTCTGTCTCCTTGATATTTCTCTGTTCTTGTTATCTTTATGGGTGTCCGAGGCTCATTTCCCTCCTAACACTTGTCAGAAAGATCACTCGAACCTCCCATACACCTGTCGGATCCAACTCCTTCGGATCCGAGGATATCGGACTCCTTGGACATATGAACATCTCCTCGGATAGTACACGTGTTCATCTCCAGGCATTCTCCTTTGACATGGGCCTCTGACTGAATGTCTTCATCTCCTCGGACGAACAATGTTCCTCATATTGGACCTTGGACCCAACACGTTGGGTTGGGCTTTTCTCCCCCCACATATACAATATAACATACCATGTTAAACACAAAGCAACACGTAAGACTTAAGAGGACTAGTTAGCATGCCTTTTGGTCAGCTTTTTACTAAAAAAAAACTTACTTACTTGTTGGAAGTTGAAAATAAAAAAAAAATAAAAAATTTTGCATGAACAACTAAATTATTAAACAAATTAAAAAAAAAAAAAAAAAAACCTAATCTAGACGCACACGTATGAGTATGATCTGATAGCACAAAATATTTGTTGAAAGTTGAGATTATTATCTCCTTCACCTTGAACAGTGTGCTAAATTAATTAAACAGCATTTCAGTTAACGTTCCAATTTTGCATGTAAAGATGGCCGCCCATGCATGAATATGATAACGAGCTAGGGATAAAGATTCCCCATTTGCGGTGTGCCTATAAGACCTTTTTGCCATTATTTTATTTTTTCTCAAGAAAAATTATTTCCCCCATTGTGGCTTATAAAAGTACTTTGGATGATCAATAATGTATTAAACGATTAATTAATTATTTACAAAATCTAAGAGCCATGCATTTTAGGCCCTTGATAATAATGAAGTTATTTCTTTAATAAAATGTAACCTCTATTACTACAAAATAAGAAGAGGGCATAGAAAGGAGAATATATAGGAGATGCATTGCATTTTATATAGGTCTTGTATTTCTTTTTTCTTTTTTTGTTTTTGTTTTTCTAATTACTTAAGCCAAATGATAAACATATAAAAATGTGTGATGTTAAAGTTGTTGTGTGATTGAGTAATGATTGAATGATGAACGAAAACATGAAAAAAGAGTAAACACAAAAGTTTAGGTAGCTCGACTTGACGACTTAAATATACGGTGACAACTACATATATATCTATTAAATTCTTGCATTACAATAAATCTAATGTAAATTTATATACTAAAGAGTACTTGACCGACCTTAAATTAATCATAGACTAACCCAAAGTTAATTTGCTTGTTCTATAAATACATAGGCCTACAATTAATTTATGTTACTTAATTGAACTATAATATGTCTAACAAAAACTATCAATGAGCTAGGTTGATTAATTTGGGGGGAAAAAAGCAATAACCTTGCCACTGTAATATGTATTAAAAAAGTTTAATTATGTCACAATAATCAGGCACATACTCAATGACGTCTAATTTTTCTATTATCCTTCTCCAAAAAAAAATTTAAAAAAATTGTTCACAATTTTAAAGTCATTAATTCGTTTTTCTCCTGCTTAGTTGTTTTCATATGATTTGCTTCATTATTGTCATTTCTTTTTAGAAGAATATTATCGTCACCTTATTAGCATGGCCTACTAAAATAATTATTATTATACGTTACCAACTAAATATTCATTCATATATAATGTATACTATTTTTTTTTTAATACAAATTAATCCAACGGTCATTGTTGTTTAATAAATTTGAATTCGCATTGTTGGTCCGCAAGAAGGAGCAGGTAGATCATTTTGGGCAAATCAGGTTGCTACAAGTGTACTGCAACTGTATACTGTAGACATTTAAAATAATACAAAGGTATATATAGCATCGTAATCTCCCCCCATTTAATTATTATTATCATTATTATTATTATTTATTATTATTATTTTGAGAATCACCCATTTAATTATTTTATAATTAAACAACATTTTAAGGTGTGGACATTCTATTTGGTGGGTTATTAATTCCACCCCTGTTTTTATTTTTGTCTTTGTTTTTTTTTTTTTTTTTCACTCCTTATTAGGAGTAATTTTTAGGTACTCCCGAAGTACGGAGAATGATACTATCTCTTCTCACATTCATGATAGGGAGAAATTATACAGTCTTTTGGTAGACCACGTTATTTGTCCACCATTCTACTAAAAGACTCCCACTTATTTAAAATTGCTAAATCAGTAATCAGTTTTTGTTTAAAAAAATTTCTAATTCAGCAATTTTATACATGTGGGAGTCTTTTAGTGGAATGATGAAACACGTCACTTGTCCACCATGAGGACATTATAATTTTTCCATAATAAGGTCCACTCATTAAATTCATGATAGAATTCACTAAAAAAGTGAAAAAAGAAGGCACCATTTTTTCGTAATCCAGAGCACTTAAGAATTTTCCCCTTGTTAGGCCAACAAAAGGTCATCCATATATTTGTTCTAATCATGATTGATGTTTTTTTTTTTTTTTTTTTTTTTAATAATAGGTGTTATGCTTCCTATTATATATATGCCATACTTATCTCTTTCATTAAAATAGTACGGTATAAAATTGAAACCGGTTCCCACGAAGTCCAAAATATCTAAGTCACAAAATTATTGCATGTCATCACCAAATACAACCAGCCATTAATGCTCATTGAATACTAGAGAAGAGAGGTCTAACCAATTTTTTTTTTTTAAAAAAAAAAAAAAAAAAACCTTCAAGTCTTCAACCAAATACTTTAAATTATAAACAAAATTTAAAATGAAAAAAATCTAGGAACTAAAATATTGTCATACTATATATGGTTTTTTTTTCTTCTTTTAACATGCTTAGCTATTTAATATTGTCATGGCTATTTAAAGTAACATGTTGAACATATGGTATGGCTATTTAATATTGTCATAGCTATTTATTATTGGTTAATTTTTTTTAAAAAAATTTATGTAATTTATGTTATTTAAGTACTAGGAATGTATCTAATTAAGAAAACCTTGAAAACACCTAAAATCAATTTAATAAAATTCCTAGTACTTAAATAACATAAATTTTTTTTTAAAAAAATTTATGTTATTTAAGTACTAGGAATTTTATTAAATTGATTTTAGGTGTTTTCAAGGTTTTCTTAATTAGATACATTTTATGTTAGAGAATTAATTACTATCTATTTTATAATATTTTACTTGAAATATAAAATTTCTAAAGTTCTTAAATATGCCTGCAATACATAAAACCAAAATTAAGTTCAAAATTTCATTAATAAAATTTTAGAGAGTTTTTTTCTCTATTTTTGGTAGATTCCAAAGTTTTCGTTATAGATTTTTTGTTTTTTTTTTTTTTTAATGCATAATTTTAAAACCAGTAATAATTTTTCACCTAAAATTTGTTGTGAAAATGTTGTGGACATAAAAAATAAAATAATAATATCAAACTAAGACCTACCACAGCTGGGAATAAAAAAAAAAGCGAAAATGTTGTGACATTTTGTTGTGTTCCTAGGATTCTTTTTTGTGTGACATTTTGTTGTCATCCTAGGCTTCTTTTTTTGTTTAGTCAAATTTGGTAAGCCAAAATTCATTGTTTTAGGCACACTTTTCTTCAATTGGCTTTTCTTTTTCTTTTCTTTTTTTTAATGCACAATCAAAAGTGGTTAGCCCAATTTAAAACCAGTAACAATTTACCACCTACGATTTATTATGAAAATATTGTGAATGTAGTATTACTCTAAAATAATATATAAAATATCAGACCAAAACCCACCATATCTAGAAATAAAGGTATTGTAAAAATATCATGACATTTTGTTGTGTTCCTAGATTTCATTGTTTCAAGTTTTTTTTTTTTTTTTTTTTTTTTTTTTTTTTTTTAAATTTAAAAAAAACACATTTTTTACACACACACACACACACACAAATTGACGAAGTAGCACTTTTTTCCTTTATGTTTTGGGTAGTTTCATTCCCCCTAAATTAAAGTTGAATAATTTCCTCCTCTATATTTTGTAAATGAGCATATACTTTTATTGTTACTCTCTTAGTTAAACCCTAACAAAATCTTATAATTCCTAAAATATTCCATTATGCAATGTCTAAAATACTCCTACTAAATTTTAATGTCCCAAAAAATTTCTTCTTGTATTTTGAATATTATGTGGTAGACTGGTAGTCATGCTTGGAAAGTTAGTATGATGATATATGGTGTTCAATTTGTTACCTAGAGAACACCAATTTATTAGGTTTAAATCTTTTTGACTTATAATTTTATCTAATAAAAACTTTAATGACAGATGTCTTTTGTTATTTTGTTCTTTTTTTTTTAATTTCTTTTCCTACTTAAAAGGGTGTTCATTAAAAATAAGTAAACTAAACATCGTAGTTAGACTCATAATATAAGATGATAAAGAATGAAGTATGAATAACAAAATCTTCATTGTAGATGGTTGCAGGTATTTAATTTGATGAAGATCTTCAAAAATATTGTAGCATATATCATCATTCATTACGAAAATTTAAATATTGTGGAAAGGTGATGACATTCATTATCATTCCTTGTAGCATTTTTTGGTGAGTAGATATTACATTTAGTAAATAGGTTTCAAGAAATTGTCATAATAAATACTGAATAGATATTCAAATAACTATTTTAAATTTAAGTACATGATTTCATATATCTTCAACAAACAAAAAAAAATATATATTAATTTTCTCACTAAATGGGCAGCACGTGCAGTCAACACTAGTTAAAATAAATAACATAACTTTTTTATATGTGTTAAAATATAATATATTTAGAACAATTGATGATAATGCCCTTAGGTTGTGGCAGTTTTTGTGTTTAAACTTTTGTGGGTTTCACAATATAATAAATTAAAGTATAAGATTAGGACACAATATTTTCCAATAAAGCTTAGGTGTTAAATTGTTAATGATGGATATCAATGGTAGATCCAAATGAAAATAAGTAACAATTTACCACTAGATTCTATTATAAAATTATTGAGAAAATATTATGGTTGTTTAGTACTATTTCAAAATAAATATATTAAACTTGATTCTTTGTGTTTGAGGGCAACAAGTTTTATTTAGATGTTTTTAATCTTTTTTACACAATAACTCACTTTGACTTTGACTGCAACACGTGTAGTTAGAAAATTTTATCTTTTATGTGTCCATATTTAACAAATCATTTTTATAAGTTTTTAAGACATACTTTTAGTATTCGTTTGAGATCTGTTTATTTTGCTGAAATTGAAATTTTTTTGCTAAAAGTACTGTAGATAAAAGTAAAAGTTAGCTGAAATAGTGCTGTAGAGATATTGGGTCCAGGAGTTCGTTATCTATTTATATTTTGGGCCTGTGGGCCAAGCCGAGGATGCAAGTTGTCCGAGGAGTGGAAATCTTGGTCAGAAGAGATTGTGTTAGTAAATAAAAAGGTTAGTTTTGGTCATAATGGCTCAAGAGGGTGAGCCGAGGATAAATGCCTCCTCGGTTAGCCAAAGCCGAGGTCCGAAGAGGTGGTCTGTCGCCTATGGTAACGTTCTAGGAAGTTCTGTTGGTATGGATAAGCATTGTAGAGACATCAGATAGGAAGGAGTTCTAAAATATCTTAGGGGAAAGCTCCTGCCACCGCATTAAATGCACTGCAGCTAACTCTTTGGCTGCATTAATGTGGAGGTGATACCTGAACAGTGGTTATCAGCCTTACAGCTACTATACAAGATTTATGGGAGGTGCTGATGGGACAAGTATCAACACTAGCCATCTAGCATGCACGTGGAGGATAAAGATGAAAGGAGAAGAAAGTATAAAAGGAGGTAGAGGTAACAGGATAAGGGGATCGAGAAACTAAGAGAAAAAACACTGTAGCCTTAAGAACTGACTTTGTAATCAAACCTAAAAGAAATATATAAGAATAGATCTCCTCGGACTTTGCCGAGGACGATTTCCTTCAGCATAAACCTATCCATTTTCATTCACTTGTCATCTGAATCTATTTTTGTGTTTGTCTGATTCACTAAAACCCACTTTTCTAACTCATTCTCTATAAATTCATTGTTTTGGGCATTTTGGGCCTAAGTCCATCAATCTTTGGGCTAAAGAACTCAAATCTGGTCCTTACAAATACAATGGGACCTATGAATAGTATAAAAAAGTGTAGTGGGACCTATGAATAGTAGCAAAAATAAGCTGAATAGTAAAATAAGTTGGCAAAAATAATCTTTGCCAAACAGACACTTTGTCTAAAGTAATTCGCATAATTAATCCGATATTTAAAAAAATAAAAAAATTAAAAAATTAAAAAAAAACCTAAAGACATGCATTTTTTTTTTTTTTTTAATTTTAGGTACGTACTTGAAGTATATGTATAAGATACGCATATTTACTAACTAGGCTTGTGGAATTATGGTATTTTGCAGTGGTGAAGCTATGTTGGAGCCATGGCCCCCCTAGCTTTTCAAAATCTCCATTAATGGTAGTAACAAAATCATATTTGATATTTAAAATTATTTGTTGTTTCTGATCTTAAGATTTTGAGAAAAATTCATTACAGATTAAGCCCTCTCAAATTTTTAAAATTGTTCAGAAAAATCTAAAAAAGTAAAAACACCCGCTCATTTCTTTGTACTGACTTTTATTTTTCCCTAAGAGAAGCATTGGCTTGTTTATTGGGTAGGTTTAATACATATTGAATTGTTCTCTTTGAAGCACTTAAGTAACTTCATTTACTTAATTGTTTCCCAACAAAATAAAAATAAAAATAAAAAAGCCGCTTCCATTTTCTTCGCAAAAAATAGTTGTTATTTTTTATTTATATTCCATATTTGATCTGATTGATTGGCTTATATTATTAGAGTAATATTGCAAATTCTTATTAATTCTTTTTAGGGTCCACCACTCCCAGTCAAAGTAGAATTAGCATGAGTAATGCCTCCTCTACACATTATTGTGTTGGTACACATAGTAACTAATCCATACAATTTATAAAAAATGCAAGGGCAAACGGCACCAAAAGTTTTTGACTGGTATATATAGGTAGACATGGCAAGACGGGTCCGAATTTTCTGACCCGATCAGACCCAAAAAATACTTGACTTGAACTTAATTTTTTTGACTCGAAGTAAAAACAGGTTGACCCGTAACCCGACTTGATTTTTTTTGCGGGTCAACCTGACCCGACCCGAATAACCCGTGACTCGACCCGTTAAAAAAATTCGTTAAAAAAATATTTAAATTACGTCCTGATACTAGGTGCATAAAGCACAAAGAACTAGAACCAAACCAATAGTCAATAAATTACAAGACAAGACAATAGCTTCAGCCTTCACATGCAATTTGACTATTTAAGGGCTTCAAAACCAATAAAGCTTCAGCTCCACTGCCTCCACAGACATGACATGAGAGAATGAGACAAGACTTAGACAACACAACACAACCATTAAAAAATATAAGAAAAAAAATATAATTCAATTGACTAGCTTAGCTGTAGTCCAAAGCCAAAGGCACAATTCACAAACGTGAAAGAGTGAAACACTGAAACGTGACAACCACATCCACAAGGGCCAAAGTGGCAAAGCTTCCTCAGTGAGTCAGTTCCTCACTTCCTCTACACTGAAATGTGACAACCACAACCACCTCCACACTGAAACGTGACAACCACATCCACAAGGGCCAAAGCGGTATATGTTGTGCTATGTTTTTTTAATAATAAAGATTGTAATGTTGTGTGGTATTATTTTTCATTGCAATTTTTTTTAATGATTAAGAATTTGATCATTATGAAAGTGGTCGTGGTGCCAAAACAAAAAAATCTCAGTTGGACTTATATTTAGAAGAGCCTAGACTTAACAAAAAGAAAAATTCAAAGTTGGAAGTTCTCTCTTGGTGGAAAGAGTATTACAATCGGTTTCCAAAGCTCTCTTTAATGGCACGGGATCTCATGAGAATTCCGATAACCACTGTTGCTTTTGAATCAAGTTTTAGCATTGGGAAAAAAATTCTTACTCCGTATCGATCACGTCTTTTACCTAAGCATATGGAAGTTACGTTGTGTACTAAAAGTTGGCTATATGAATTTGAAGGTAATTTAATTTTTTTTATAGTCATAATTATACAATTTTAATTCTTTATTGATTTGCTTTCATGGTCAAGGTTTTCAAACCTGGACCGTTCATTGAACTGTAAAAGGGAGAGGTTCAAAGTTTTTGAAGTCGAACCGAGGTCGAACCGGAGTCGAACCGCGATGACGTCATAATTAATTTAATATTTATTTAAATATAAATAAATATATTAAATTTGTAAATATTAGCAAAATTTACTAAAAATATCTTAAAAATTGAAACAAAATACATAAAATAGTACATTATAAGGTTAATAAAAAATAGTACAACATAAATAAGCATAAAAAGACATTTTTATAATAATCCTTTAAGAGAAATCATTTCAATACCGATCAATACCGATGTATCGTTTTGAATTTACCGCTATTTTTTACTATTTTATACAATATACAAAGTTATATTTCTAATAACTCAATATATCACTTTGACAACTTTTTATATTTTTTTTTATGGAGTTATCAACATAAATATATAAAAGTGGGAAACCATTAAAAAAAAAAAAACTATTAAATAATCAAACAGCCACCAAACTCAATAAATGCCAATCCCACATGTTAAAAGATTGTGACACCAATTCAAACTATCATCTCCTGATGCTTTGAGAAAATCAAAAGGCAAGCTACTATTTACATCTGAAAAGTCTATTTCTTGGGCCCACATGTCAAAAGATTGTGATACCAATTCAAACCATCATCTCCTGATGCTTTGAGAAAATCAAAAGGCAAGCTACTACATCTGAAAAGTCTATTTCTTGGGCAGAGTGGTTTGAAAAACCGAGAAAAGTTTCAAAAAAAATAAAAAACCGAGAAAGAGAGAGAGAAAGAGAAAGTTAGACGGGCAGAGAGAGAGAGAGAGAGAGAGAGAGAGAGAGAGGAGGAGGAGAAGAAGAAGAAGAAGAAGATGAAGATGAAGATGAAGTAGCAGCAGCAAAATCAGTCCACGACCCGACTTGAGGTCGAGAATGTAGAGATCGTCACCGGTGGAAGGTGAGAGTGACGAAGAAACATTTTTCTTTTTCCGGTCCGGTATGCATTTACCGACC
The DNA here is from genome assembly GCA_019022515.1 of Quercus aquifolioides. NCBI lineage: Eukaryota > Viridiplantae > Streptophyta > Magnoliopsida > Fagales > Fagaceae > Quercus > Quercus aquifolioides. The sequence goes on along the minus strand of CM032330.1, from coordinate 11,720,832 downwards.
GGAATCCGATATTTCCTCCGGAATCCGATATTTCCCCCATTCCATGACCGGTTTAATCGGCCTACGGTTCGTCCGGTTTTCCCGGTTGAACCCCGGTTCGTCCTGTTCTCTCACAACTTACTGATACTTGGTTCTCTAGGCTTAAAAAACCGGATTTCAGTCCGGTTCCCAGTTTTTCCGGTCGGACCGCCCGGTCCAGTCCGGGTTTCAAAATCTTGTTCATGGTACATTAAGTTATATTAAAATATTGTATTGTAGATGAAAATGCTGACGAAATTGGACAACTTGAGCTACAATTTGCAAGTATGAATATTTGCAGTGCTGAATCTGCTACCAACGTTGAGTAGATTGAGATTGAGGTGTAATTCTTATAAAATATTTACTTATTCTTCTTTACTTAATATGTTATGTTTATTTTTAAATCTTTTTTTTATTTAGTTTATCTTTCTAAGTAATTTAACTTTACTATTATTTTAAATGCAACAGGAACATGTGCACTTAAGAAAACCGATAACTTGCTACTTTGCTGACTTACTTGTTTTGTTTGTTTTAAGATCTATCTCTTTTTGAAGATGTAAACTTGTAATTATATGCATTTTGACAGTGAACTATTAACATTGAAGACTTTTTTCATCATGAATTTATGATTATAAATCATTTTTGTCATGCTCAAAATTGTCAGAATTGGAAGGATATTAATAAGTGGCATTAAGTACAATTCATTTACTTAATTGATTTTATTCATTTTCTCTAAACAGGTTGTCATTTATTTGTTTTTGTAATTATAAAAAATTAAAAAAAAAAAAAAAAAAAAAAAAACCTTGTTTGAAAAATACGGGTCGACCCAACCCGACCTGACCCGCAACCTGATTAACCCGCAAACCCGATTGACCCGACCCGACTAGACCATTTTGCCAAGCCTATTAATATAGGGGCTGTACATGTGTGCTCTGGTGTAGGGGAACAATGAAAGTATTCTTTGTTTTCTTGTTGGTTTTGGTGTTTGGGGTTGTCAGCAGCCATGGGTTGACTAATGAGTACAATACAGTCGCGACGAAGCTTTATGATGAATTTTTCTTAGTCCAACAGTGGCCAACGTCATTCTACAGTGTAAATCATTGTCCTTCTATCCCCCGATATTTCACTGTGCACGGCCTATGGGCTCAGTTGAACAGTGGTCATTCTGTTACCTACAGTGGAGAGACCTTTGATATTAGAAAAATATTATACGTTTCTCAGATTCAACAATATTCATGTATGACGGGACTGACAAGTCCGTCCCACACGGACGACCCCATGTATGGACGAAGACACCCTCAGGAGTGAAAAAAGTAATCATTCACGTTACTGACGAAGACATCCAGGTCATTCAATGCAGTCAATTAAACCCAGAACGGTTAGAAGGCCAACTGTATGGACCGTTGGAGCACATTGATGCCACATTACACTGCCCCAAACGTTACCAGAAGGAGCATTAAGATCTCCATAACTACTCCAATGGCTAGAGGCCATGAAAGAGTATAAAAAGCCCACACATTGCCAATGACAAGGTACATACACACTAAGAGACTTTTATCTTTACTTTGTCCAGTTTCGAATAGCATTATATACTGACTTTGGCATCGGAGGCTCTATGGCAGGCACCACACCGGTGACCGGAGATTTCTTCCATCGGACGATTGACTGACGAATTTACGCTTCATCAGTTTGGCGCCATCTATGGGGACGACATTTTCGTGTTCTGACTCGAGAAAGTAGTTTCCAATTAACTATTATTTTCAGATGGAATCCAATCAAGATTCCGCAGCCTTAGCCCAGCAGGTTCAAGCTCTCACAGACGCTGTCGAGGAACTCACCAAGCAAAATCAGGAAATGAAACTACAGATTCAACAGGAGGAGAATCGATCCAAAAACAACATAGAGGACGAAGGAAATAGCCACAGGAGAAGCGATCATCCAAGGCCTGCTACTCCAGTAGATCAAAATTCAGAGCTTCTTCAGGAAATGAGGAGATGGACGAATTAAAAAATGCCATCAGGGAGAAGACAGACCAGAGCGTGGGCAGATTGGTAAGGGCAACAGACTCGCCTTTCACAGTCGCGGTCTTAGGATGCCCAGTACCATCGAAGTTTAGGCTGCCACAGCTGGAACCATTTGATGGGCTCAAGGATCCACAGGATCACCTCAACACCTTCAAAATGACTCTAGGGCTCCAGTAGCCCCCTGACGAGATAATGTGCCATTCCTTTCCTACTACCTTTAAAGGAGCTGCAAGAGAGTGGTTCACCAAGCTGCCAACGTCATCCATTGACAACTTTGATCAATTGAGCAATGCCTTCTTACGGCACTTCATTGGGGGACAGCGTCCCAAGAGGCCAGCAGATTATTTGCTTACCATCAGGCAAGGAGAAAAAGAAATCCTGCGGTCGTACGTTAAGCGCTTCACTAGGGAGACCCTGGAGGTGGACGAAGCAGATGATAAGGTACAACTGACGACTTTTAAAGCAGGTCTAAAGTCCAGGGATCTCGTGGCTTTGCTCGCGAAGAATCCTCCGAAAATGATGGCAGAAATGCTCATAAAAGCACAGAAGTACATGAATGCTGAAGATGCACTAGCAGCCATAAAGGACACAGAAAAGCCAGGAGACAGAGGAAGGAAGGAGGACGAATGTAAGGGGCAGAAAAGAGAGCGCCCAGATCGTCGGACTAATGACTATAACAGAAGGAGAGACGATAAAAATTCAAGGACGGTAAAACTTACCCCTCTTGTTATGCCTGTTGACAAAATTTTAACGCAGATTAAGGATGAACACTACCTTAAATGGCCGCAGCCACTGCATTCGTCTCCTAACGTCCGCGATAAGAATAAGTATTGCTGATTTCACAAGGATCATGACCATTATACAGAAGACTGTCGGGACTTGAAGGAGCAGATAGAGGAGTTGATACGTAAGGGGAAATTACAGAAGTTTGTGAAGAAGGGAGAGTACAGTAAATTTCAAGACGAAAATAATAACTAGCACGAGTCCTCATCCAGGGACGGTAGCCGTCAATTCCAACCACCTCAGAACGTGATCGGGGAGATACAGACGATCACAGGGGGACCCATCACCGGGGGATCATTCAAGTCCCTCAGGAAAGCCCATCAAAGGCAAGTGAACAGTGTCTACATGATACCTCCGTCCAAGCAGCGACGGACGGATCAAGATATGTCTTTCAATGAAGCAGATGCCAGAGGAGTGAAACAGCCACACAATGATCCGTTAGTCGTAATGCTGACCATAGAAGGGTTCAACACCAAAAGGATCCTCGTAGACAACGGTAGCTCAGCAGATATCATTTACCTCCCAGCATTTCAGCAGCTCAAGTTAGATCCAAAGAGACTGCGCCCATTTGACACCCCTCTCGTCAGTTTCAATGGAGACAGAGTATATCCCAAGGGCATAGTGTCGTTGACGGTAATGGTGGGGACCTACCCGAAGCAATTGACTCGCCAGATAGACTTTTTGGTGGTAGACTGCCCCTCGTCTTACAATGTGATTATTGGGAGACCCACCCTCAACAAATGGAGAGCAGCCACGTCCACCTACTGCCTGAAGGTGAAGTTCCCAACGGACAACGGGGTAGGAGAAGTGAAAGGCGATCAGGTCTTAGCCAGGGAATGCTACCAGGCCGTCTTGGCTGCAAAAGAAAACCACACTTGGACGATTGAAGAGAAAGAAGAAGACAAAACAGAAGCCTTGGAAACAGTGAAGCTGGACGAAGAAGAGGACACCAAGACGACGAGGATAGGGACGACGCTAAGCCCCGAGATGAAGTCAAGGCTAGTCCAGTTCCTAAAAGAGAACCAAGATATCTTCGCATTAAGCCATGAGGACATGCCCGGTATATCTACTGAAGTCATCCAGCACAGGCTGGACGTGGATCCAGAGAAGAAGCCCGTCAAGCAGAAGAGAAGGGTATTTGCTCCAGAACGAGATCAGGCTGTCACTAACGAGGTAAATAAACTGCTGAAGGCAGGATTCATTCGGGAGGTCTACTATCCTGATTGGCTTGCAAACGTCATCCTCGTGAAAAAAGCGAATGGGAGGTGGAGAATGTGTGTGGACTTCACGGACTTGAATAAAGCGTGCCCGAAGGATAGTTTCCCTCTACCGAGAATTAACCAGCTTGTGGACTCTACTGCCGGACATAAGTTGTTGACGTTTATGGACGCCTTCTCGGGATACAACCAGATAAAAATGGCTGACGAAGATCAAGAGAGGACTGCTTTCATCACAAGCCAGGGGCTCTATTGCTATAAGGTAATGCCCTTTGGATTGAAGAATGCAGGTGCTACTTATCAGAGGTTGGTGAACAGAATGTTCGACAAGCAGATAGGCAGGAATATGGAGGTGTACGTGGATGATATGCTCGTCAAGAGTAAAGAAGAACTTGCCCATCTGGACGACCTCAAGGAGACATTTGCTACCCTTAAGCAATACCAAATGAAGCTGAATCCTAGTAAGTGTGTTTTTGGTGTAGCTTCAGGGAAATTCCTAGGATTCATGGTGTCCCAGAGAGGAATAGAGGCAAACCTGGAGAAGGTGCAAGCCATAATCAACATGACATCACCCAAGACCGTCAAGGAAGTCCAGAAGCTTACTGGAAGGATTGCAGCCCTTAATAGGTTTGTCTCTAGGGCTACGGACAAATGCTTGCCTTTCTTCAAGACCTTAAAACAAGCTTTTGCTTGGACGGACGAATGCGAAGCAGCCTTCCAAGAGCTCAAACGCTACTTGAGTAATCCACCCCTTCTAAACCCGTCCAAAGAAGGTGAGAACCTATATTTGTACTTAGCAGTATCAGATATGGCCTTCAGCGGAGCCCTGATCAGAGAAGAAGGCAAAAAACAGCTTCCGGTTTATTACGTCAGCCAAGCCTTCCAGGGGGCTGAGTCCAGGTATCCGAAGATCAAGAGGATTGCATTTGCGTTGATAGTGGCCTCCCGAAAACTAAGACAATATTTCCAAGCAAATCACATCCTGGTGATGACGGACCAACCTATCAAAAAGTCCATGAACAAGCCTGAAGCAGTTGGAAGAATGGTCCAATGGGCAATTGAACTCAGCCAATTTGACATCGACCATCCCAGGACAGCCATTAAAGCACAAGCCTTGGTGGATTTCATCGCCGAGTTCACTTCCCCGAATGAGGATAAGCATGCCAACGAGGCCGAGAAATGGACGATACAGACCGACGGTTCGTCAGCTCGAAATCAGGGGGGAGTGGAGGTTGTCATAGTTACCCAGAAGGAGAAGTACTGAAGTACGGAGTTCAGCTAAAATTTCCGGCCACCAACAACGAGGCAGAATATGAAGGGATTCTGACGGGATTGAGACTCAGAAAGGTACTTGGGGCCAAGAACCTATTAGTCCAAAATGATTCAAAACTGGTAATTGAGCAGATCCAGGGAGAATATGAAGCGAAGGAAGAGAGAATGCAGAAATATCTCAAGCTGACGAAACGTTTAACTCAAGAGTTCGATGAGGTGGAGTTCGTATAGATACCGAGGACCCAGAATGTGGAGGCAGACGAAGTCTCGAAGATAGCATCGTCAGAAGGAGGAACGACAAACGTGGACCTAAAGATGGAAATCCAGAGATGCCCCAGCATTGAAGAAGTTCCAACATTCTCAATCCAGAGCACAGGCAGCTGGATGACGCCCATCATATCCTTCCTCCAAGACGGGTACCTCCCTCCGAATACAGACGAGGCCAGAAAGATTAAGAAGAGGGCAGCCAGATTTACAATCCTCAACAACACCCTATACAAGAGAGGCTTCTCCATGCCATACTTGAAGTGTGTTAGTGAAGAAGAAGCTAGGTACATCCTGGAAGAGATACACAAGGGTATCTGTGGGGACCACGCTGGCCCTAGATCCTTGGTAAGCAAGGTTATTCGAACAGGTTACTTCTGGCCTACTATGCAGGTGGACGCAATGCAATTCGTCAAGAGATGTGACAAGTGCCAACGGTTCGGGAATGTCCAACGACTCCCGGCAGAAAGACTGACGACGATAACATCCCCATGGCCATTTGCACAATGGGGAATCGACATCGTTGGCCCATTGCCCCTAGGCAAAGGTCAGGTAAAATTCTTGCTAGTTGCTATTGATTATTTCATGAAATGGGTTGAAGCAGAGCCATTGGCAACCATCACCGAAGCAAAAATCCGGAGTTTCATGTGGAAGAATATAGTTTGCAGGTTCGGGATTCCGAGGACGACCATATCAAATAACGGACGACAGTTCGACTGCCAAGGCTTCAAGGATTTCTGCTCAGGTTTGGGAATCAAGAACCAGTTCTCATCGCCAGGACATTCACAGGCGAACGGACAGACGGAGGTGACAAACCGTACGCTACTCAAGATCATAAAAACTAAGCTGGACGACGCGAAGGGCGTCTGGCCAGAAGAATTGCCAAATGTCTTGTGGGCCTACAGGACAACAGCGAGAGACCCCCTTCAGGCTTACCTACGGGACCGAAGCAGTGATCCCGATGGAAGTAGGAGTAACCAGCACCAGGCGAGAAATGTTCAATGAGGAAGCCAATAATGACCGTTTACAATTCAACCTGGACTGTCTAGATGAAGTAAGAGACAAAGCTTGCAGCAGAGTGACGGACTACCAGAAAAAGATGACGGATTATTACAACAGAAGGGTGAAACTCAGACGACTCAACATAGGCGACCTCGTCCTACGCAAGGTAACCCCGGCAACCAAAGATCCTACTCAAGGGAAGCTAGGCCCCACATGGGAAGGACCTTACCGAGTCGTCCATTACTCCAGACAAGGTAGCTACCACCTGGAAACCTTGGACGGCCAAAGACTCCCGAGGCCGTGGAACATTGAGCACTTGAAGAAATACCATCAATAGAGGCTACATTGAAATGTATTCATTACTAAAATCAATAAAGATGTTATCCAGCTAGTGTTTCTCTGTGAGCAGGTCCATTCGATTGTGAGTCACGAAAAGCCAAAAATGGTTGACGGATGTAAGTTACTGACGATGACGAAATCCTTAAAAAATGTGTAAGTCACAAAAAGCCAAAAATGGCTAAGTAACAAGATTCCGCCTTGACGGATGTAAGTTACTGACGATGACGAAATCCTTAAAAAAGGATGTAAGTCACAAAAAGCCAAAAATGGCTAAGTAACAAGATTCCGCCTTGACGGATGTAAGTTACTGACGATGACGAAATCCCTAAAAAGGGGTGTAAGTCGCAAAAAGCCAAAAATGGCTAAGTAACAAAATTTCGCCTTGACGGATGTAAGTTACTGACGATTACGAAATCCCTAAAAAAGGGTGTAAAGTCACAAAAAGCCAAAAATAGCTAAGTAACAAGATTCCGCCTTGATGGATGTAAGTTACTGACGATAACGAAATCCCTAAAAAAGGGTGTAAGTAAAAAAAAAAAAAAAAAAAAAAAAAGGGCTAAGTAACAAGATTCCGCATAGAACGGATATAAGTTACTAACAATGACGAACCCTAAAGGGTTAAAGGACTGACCCTGCATAGACGAATGTATAGCATGGACGATTGAAGCCAACATATCACAACCAGCAATCAATTAAACACAAGTACAAGTAAGTACATAGATGTAAATTAAATAAAAGCCCAAAACCAACGGGCGAATTACAAGTGTTTCTGCAACAAAAGGCCCAAAAACATGGGGCTAAAAGCATTGTTCTTAAAACAGATAGAAATTAAAATTGTTCAGAAATTAGATTTACATAAACTGCCCAAAACATAAAGGGCATCCCAACAAGAAAGAAACTTTTGTTGAAGTATCAGGTCCGGGCAGCATCGTCGTCAGCAGGAGTTGAGTCAGCAGGGGCTGCGTCAGCAGGAGCGTCGTCAGCAGAAGCATCCGCGGGGGCTTCATGCTCGGAAGCAGAAGGTCGAGCAGCCTCGTCTGCAGCCATTTCTTGATCCACCTCTTCCAGGTCCAGCGTCTGCATATCCACTCCAAAAGGGTGCTTCACGAGGTATCTCCTTAAGAGCTCGAATCCCTTAAAATACCAACTAAAGAGCACAGTGTTGTACTCATCAGTGGTTTGAAAGGCTTCAACGGACCTGGCAGCTATAGTCTTAAGACTTTCCCTGGCTCCAAGAAGTTGCTCGTCCTTCTCCGTAGTCAACTAGCGCTCAATCCTGAGGTCGTCATTCAGCTTCTTAACCTACTCCTTCAAAGTGTTGGTCTCACTCATGGAGGCAATAAGGTCCTTCTTCAGCGTCGAGTTCTCCGCCTCCAAAACCTCCATCCTAGACGTCATAGACACCACCTTAGCCTCCTGAGTGAAATACTCAGAAGAAAGATGCAAACTCTCCCCTAACACCTGAACAAGCTTATGAACATGACGAGCCGCAACCTCATTGAAATGGACGCCAGACAAAGCCCTCAAGTCCGCAGACGTCACTGCCTCGTGGGCTCAGTCTACGGCCATCTTCTTGTCATTCCAAAGGGTAGACGGACGTGAGGCAGTTTTCTCCTTCTCCTTTTCAGACAGTCGGGCCTTTTAGAGATGGGAGAGCCACCTATTTCCTCCACGGATGCCGTCGGAGAAGCCGTCCTCGTCGTCTCACCCGCAGAAACAATTGGATGAACGGAGGGAGTTGGAGCAGCATGACCTCCCTTTCCAGTGACGCGAACTGTCTTCTTTCCCAAATTCGACAGGGGCTCATCTTTCTTGGATCTCATCTTCGCGTACATATCCCTATTGAATTTGGTCGTCATCTCTACAAGGGGAAAACACTAAGAAACGGCAAGGGGAAGAAGAAAGGTGAGTACTGACGAATATAACACTTACTCTTTTTTCCTTCAATATCAAGGTTACGCAGGACGAAGGCAGAGGGTTCCGGTCCAAGGCAGTAGAAGGCTAGTGTTCTGGGGTCGACAAGCTCGTCCCAGCTCTCAACCGTCAGTGCGTAATCAATCGCCTTTTGTACTCATTCCCTGTACCTGCTCTTGAGCTTAGGTCGTCTCTTAACTGTGCAAAAAAAAAAAAAAAAGGAAAAAGAAGGGGTCAATAGCCATGGAAGTAAGCACGACAGAATTCAAAGGACGAGGATAGATATTGACGCACCTAAAGTCGGGGTTTCCCACCGACGACGCAACCTCGGGAGATCACCCCAAACCTCGCCAGAGGCAGTCTCAAAATCGTCCCCGGTCACAAAGAAAAATCTGGACTTCCAGTACCTGAAAGACGACAATAAACCCTTGACGATCCTAGTTCTCCTTTCCCAGGGCACCAATTCGTAGTACCCATACTCCTTTGATGCTTTTAAACGGTACAAATGGACAAGCTCGTCCACCTTGAGCATATCCCCATCATTGGCGGCCAACCAGATTCCCATACAACTAACCAAAATCCGCCACGAGTTGGGCATAAGCTGGCCGGGGGCAATACCAAAACCGTCTAAGAGTTCCATCAAGAAAGGATGGACAGGAAACCTCAATCCACAGACAAAGGCAGATTCATAGAAACAAATCTCCCCAGGAAAGAAGTGACAAGCCCGGTCTGCCTCGCCAGGCAGACGAACCCTAACTCGCTCTGGGAACTGAAACCTTTCCTTAAACCTACCTAGCGCGTCAGCGTCCAATCCACACTCCTCCCTCAGGGCATGAAAAGCCCTAACTTCTCGAGGCGTGGAGACGGCTGTATCTTCCTCCGCTGGGTTACCGCTAGACGACAACCCAGTCTCGAGCTCACTAGATCTGATCTCAGACGTCATACTTCCCTCTCTCACCAAATTATCGAACCAATCTATTGACTGACGAAGCAAAGGCAAGAGGTCAGCCAACACTATAACCAGGCAACTACCTTCGTAAACAAAATTCTCGAGGTGTGGAAAATTTCCCAACGAACCCCCTAATCGAACAAAAAGAAACGAGATGAAGGGGCAAGCTATCCTAACCTCGGGACTACCAACCATAAGTAAACCAGAAAACACAAAAAGCCTAAAAACCCCAAAACCCGGCGAGCCAAACACGAAAAGAAAAAGAGATGGGAAAAATCAGAAATCCACCACCATATGTATAGACAAAATAAGAGAAGAAATGAGTAGGAAACACACCTCGAGGAAGAGAACCACCACCGCACGACGCACCAGTTAGAGTTGCAGAGAGAGGTTGGCGGAGAAGAGGCCCAGAAGAATGATTGGAAGTTCTTGAGAAAAGTGAAAAGGAAAAGTGAGGAGAAAGGAAGTTTAAAAACTAAGGCTTTGGAAACTGAAAAACTAGCGGGAAGCCCAATAGTCCCAATTATTCGAGCATTAACTCCACCAGTCAGCACATGCCACGTATGCCACGTTCTGTGGAGCGCCGTCACTTCGCACTTAATACGGAGCAGAACCCCAAAAGTCACCTACAACATGTGACCCTTCAAATTCTATGATCGTCAAAGACATGACGAACACAGAATCCGGGGGCAATTGACGGGACTGACGAGTCCGTCCCACACGGACGACCCCATTTATGGACGAAGACACCCTCAGGAGTGACAAAATAATCATTCACGTTACTGACGAAGACATCCAGGTCATTCAATGCAGTCCATTAAACCCAGAACGGTTAGAAGGCCAACTGTATGGACCGTTGGAGCACATTGATGCCACAATACACTGCCCCCAAATGTTACCAGAAGAAGCATTAAGATCTCCATAACTATTCCAACGGCTAGAGGCCATGAAAGAGTATAAAAAGCCCTCACATTGCCAATGACAAGGTACATACACACTAAGAGACTTTTATCTTTACTTTGTCCAGTTTCGAATAGCATTATATACTGACTTTGGCATCGGAGGCTCTGTGGCAGGCACCATACCGGTGACCGGAGATTTCTTCCATCTGACGATTGACTGACGAATTTACGCTTCATCAATGCATGTTATTGTTATCATCATTCTTTATTTATGTATATAATTTGGCGTTTATTAATATATATATTTTTTGGCAGCTAAATAATAATACAGTGTCCAATTTGAAAACATACTGGCCGGACCTGAAAGGACAAGATCAAGAATTTTGGGGACATGAATATGATAAGCATGCCTCTTGCATCTCGCCATTCCAAAATGATCAAGACAAATACTTCTCATTAACTCTTAACTTGGCCAAGAAGTATAATGTGACTACTATGCTTTCAAATGCAGGTTTTACATATTTATATAGACAGAGACTTTATTCCTAAGTTTTTACTATTATTTATGATTGAAGAAAACTAACTTGGAATTTCTCTAACTTTTTTTGGAACAGTCATTAACCCTGGTATGAAACACTCGATTTCAATGATCAAAAACGCTATTTTTCGTGCCATTAATGTATATCCGATGTTGCATTGCAATTGGGCCAAGGATGGAACCGTCCAATTGTACCAGATATACCTCTGTGTTGACAAAACCGCATACAAACTGCAGAATTGTCAAAATTCTGTTGAGTACTGTCCAACGTACACTACAAAAAAAAACGCCCTATGGCTATGGCGGCGTGTTAACACAGAATGGAAATAGTCTGATCTCATTTCCTCACCCATAGTGTCCTAGCCAGTCTCTGCCGGACCTCTCAAGTACAGGAAAATGGACCATGAACTAAACCCTGTTTTAACTCTACCTCGCATTTTCTTTGTTGTCTTTCTATGCTTCCATGTAATTCTACGTCAAAATCGGTGGTTCCATAGTTGGTGCAGGTTTCTGTTAGTTTCACAGTCTTGTGGTTGCTGTAGTTTGATAGTTTGGGATTGTTTGTATTAGAGGATCATTCCTCTTGATCCTTTGTTTGATGGTGTCTTGTTGTACTTGATCAATAATATTTTCTTATTAAAAGGAAAAAAAAATTTTTGCCATTTTAATTTCAGCAAAAGAAAAATACTGTACTTTTTATTTCTAAAATGCTATGGGATTAATTTGATACATATGCCCTTAAGACATTTGTTAATAGAGACAATTTTAAAAAAGTTTTGATATTACTTTTATGAGAAATATAAAAGACTGTAAAAAAAAATCAATTATTTTTTTTCTTTTCCCATAAAAAGTTACTAAAAATATTTCTTAAATCAATCTCCTCAGGACTTCCGTTAACTTTTTCCTAAGATTTTTGCTTTCAATTAAATTGTTGATTAAGATTATATTTTTACGATAAAAATCCTTGGTTCAACTGGTTGGTACCTCTTTGTATTACTAGAGGATTATCAAAAGACTGCTTTTTCACATCCCGCAATATTAGGAAGACTGGTTCCTCACAAGTTACACTCATGGCTAACCAATAGTCCATTACTAACATGTGCTATCAAAAGAAAAATCACATTTGCTTACGCTTATGTTTGACTTCATATATTCAGCTAAACACAGCTATCTCCCATAAAAAAAATAACTAAACACACCTATCATCCTTGGCATGTTATTGTAGGATTATCTACAGAAAACCAATAATATATATAACACATGATATTCTAGTTCTCACATATTGTTAGGTTTTAGACCCATGTAAACTAGATTATTTAACTTAATTAATTAACCCAGTGAATACTTAGTGTTGTGAAATTTTAAAGTACTCGCAAATGTACGAACTGTACCGAAGTATAGTTTGACAAGAATGAGGTCGAGCCCATAGAGACTTGAATGAATATAGGAAAATTAATCAAATCTTAACCAAATTAATCCTAATCTAGTTTAATAAAAATTGGTTGTTTTGAAATTAAATAAACTAAGCAAAGATATAATATAAAGCAATAAAAAGATGTAAACAATCAAGGGAATGGAATTAAGGTTTTGGAATCCGCCTTGTAAGTCATATCAGCATATATTTATGATCATTAATTTTTCCCAACCACTGCATGATAATCTAGAAATCAATCTTGCTATCATGGAAAATATCATCATTAAAACTTATGTTTAAAAATCTAAAGCATGTTCTTCTTTGCTTCTTAAGTATAAAACCAAATCATCAATTGTATCCGTAGCCAAACAAATCACAAGATATATCCAATTCTAAAAATCAAATCATAAATTGTATCCATTGACAGACAAATCACAAACGATATCCAATTTTATAATCAAGAATTAATAAACCAAGCATTCAATTAATTAAGACAAATCCTAAATCATGAGAAAAACATGATTGAACTCATATCTAGAATCTCATCTTAGTCAATTGATATGAAGCAAGAACAATTTAAATCATTAAAGAACAACTATTGTGGGAAAAATCAAATCACATAAATATTACTGATAATCCTTAACAAGGTTTCATCCTCAACCCTAATTATAAATTTAGCTACTCATAGTAATTGAAAGAAAACACAAAAATAAAATACTAAACATTAAACTAGAAAAATAATTAAAACTAACTGTCATGGAAGAGGTAGCCGCACTCTCTATACGTTCAGCCCCCAGCCCTAGCACTGGCCTCCCTGAATTTTGCCCTAAAGAGCCTTTAAATAGGTTAAGGAATCCTATTACAAGTTGAACTCCTGTTTGGATAAAATCCCAGATTTTTAGGCTTCATTTAACCGACTATTTTGGCCCATTTAACGTCAGAATTCGGGCTTTTGGTAAACTACAAAGTTGTAGCCCTTTAAGTTAAATTTCCAGCCCAACTTGAATCATATTGATTGGACATATGAGCCGAAAGTTATGCTGAAAATACTAACTGATGTGCAGGCTGGAATCCTAATCCGAATTGGACTTGGATTTGGTGCAAATTTTATTTGATTCCTTACTCCAATTGGACTTAAATTTAATTGGGTTGGTCTTCTCTTGAATTCATGCTTGGCTGGATGTAAGTTGGCTTGATTCAATTGGCCTAACCCCACTTTGCATGTAAAGCCCTTGTTACTTGCAACACAAAGATATTATATAATCAGTCACAAAATAACATAAAAGTAAAGCTAAATATGTAGATATGTGAGTACTTTATTGTATATATTTCATGCACATCACTTTGGTTTATTATTCAGATCTAGGTTAAAAAAATAAAGTCATATCATGTAAAGCAGCAGAAAATAAAGAACACAATCATATGATCACCTAGGAAAATCCAACCGGTAAAAAAACCTGGGGATGATTTAACCTAACTATCCTCAAGGTAAAAAGCAAATCCACTATAGAGAATCAAAGTTTACAATAAGACTTAGAACACTAATATCCTATTGCTACCACATGTAGAACTTACTGACACGACCACGTGCAAGTTTCGAATCCACAGACTTCTTCTCTATTAGGCATTTGCAACACAAGCACCCACACTTATGATTAAAAAAACACAAACTCTCCTATTTGTGACTCTAAGACCACTCTTGAAGGTTTAGATCATTAGTACCTTTGATGACCAGAGAAGACAACAACTTATATAACACTAAATCTTGAGATTATTCAAGGAATAACACCGGTAGAAGACATGAGAGAGCTTTTCGGGTACAAAACCCTAGATACAAAAGAGGCACACTCTTCTCTTTGAAAAGCCTCATAGAAACGTGCTTAGAGTTTCCTTTATATATGTTGACACCCCATTTTGCAACCCGCATTTAACCTCACATGGAAGGTAAAATGGTACTTTCACTTTAAAAATATGCATCTTGATTCTAGCCATTAGATCATTGGACTCATTTCACCAAAATGATCTTGATATTGTAACGATCAAATCGACTGGTCATAAGCCCTAATTGGACCATTAGATTGAAAGTTATCATCAAATCAAGTTTTAATGGCTAAAATGTACTATCACAAATTGAGTCCGACTATATGTGATTATGAACAATTGATTTCAATTGGTTATAGGCGTAGTCAATTTGAGATCAATGATGTGTCGTAATTTAATTGGTTAGGACTACATTTTATGGTGAGGTTGCATACACCTAATTAATTTGATAGTTAAACATTAATTATTCAATGAGTAATTTGTGTAATTATCTTTTAATTAGAGTAAATTGGGAACCAATTAATTCTGAAATGGGAGTGATTGGAGCCATTTAATGTTAATTGGGAGCTAATTTGGGACCTATTAATGTTAATTGTGCTGAAACCATTTTCTAACAAATGACCTCTGCTCACTATTTCATCAATATCTCTCAGAATATTTTGAATCTGTAAATGAGGTTAATTTTCTCAGAAACTAGACATCCGGGGCTTCAATTTGAGTACAAGAACGAGACAATTCCGATCAGAATTGGGTTAGATATGATTTTTCGAAGTTGGCTCTACAAGCTGTTACAGCAGCTACGGGAAAACCGAATTTTAGCTTGCTCCCCACTCCCACCAATCTCTCTATTTAATGCACCAGATTTTTCCCAAGGCTAAAATGAGGTCTAGGTTCATAATCCTTGTCAACCCTCATTAAATGGCCTTCCACTCATATTCCCTCCACTACTACTATATAAACCCTCCCTCTCTTTCATTTCAGGGCACACCAAAAACTCCCCCTCTTCTCCTCTCTTGAGTTCTAGTGAAGTTGAGTAGTCTTGTCATATCTTGGTCTTCCTGAGACTCAAGGTATTGAGTGAGACTCACTCTTCCTCTCCTAACTCTTCTTTTCCTCCACCCTAGGACCTCCCTCAAAAGTCTCCTCCTCTACCGTATGGATCTTGCATGAAGGTATAATCCATTTCCCTAACTTGTTTCTTGTGTTTCCATGATGAGAATTTAGGATTAAAACATGATAGTGATTATTTAAATTCTCTTGAATATGTTTGAATGTTCTTAATTTTTCTTATGTGTTCTTCACATGTTCTTGGTTGTTCATCACATGTTCATGCATAAACACTAGTTTTGATCTTAAATCCATATCAAAAATATGAAAAACATGTTTGTTTCATAATTCTTTCAAGTCCTTGAATCTAGGATGTCACCATACACACACATTCACTAGAATTTTATTTTTCAATCCAAATGAAATGCTTAATAAATTGAATTAGGGTTCATCACATGCACACAATTCAAATTCTACATGCAAATTGATTGATTGACATATTGGATGATATGATATGAATGTTGGCCACCATAGTCTAGAAGACCGGTTTCACCGGGCAAGGTGGGTGCCTAACACCTTCCCACCTTGTAACATAGCCTCCGAACTTAGATCAAGGGTTAGTAGATCAAATGCTTATCCTTGTAATTTCCAATTTCTAGATTGTAACTAGGAAACAAAGCCGTGTACTTTATCTTAGATTGTATCTAGGACCAAAGCCATGTAATTTCCTATGTTCAATGTAAATTCAATTTCAAATTAATAAAATGATGAATTTTTCAATTATGGTTTTCTTATTTATTCCAACAATTAAATAAGTGGCGACTCCATTGTAAAACCCTTAATCTAAAGGGGAAAATATAACTAGTCGAACCTCCATTTTGAGAGGCCATAACACGACTCCACCCATTCACGTGGGTTTGGTCTAACATTCCTATAAAATGGGCCGGGGGCGCGGTCTCTCACAATATACTAGTAGTATTTTACTTGAAACCCAATACGTTTAAGTAGAGTTTGGGCTGAAATAGAATTCTACAGATACGTGTTTTGATCGGTCGAGCCTGTCTTTCGATCGATCGAACCAGACAGTTTCTGAACTCTTCTTTCTGCAGCTTGTATGTTCTTGAATCTTGACTTGAATCACCTTGAGCATTGTCTAATAATACCTATAGACTCTAGGATCTATATCTAGACAAGTTTGTGTTCACGGTTTGCCAATTATTCTAAACTTTTAGAACCTAACAATCTCCCCCTTTGGCAATTCGTGACAAAACTTACATATAAAATGAAATGCTCAAATACAAGAACAACCTAATACAATAAAATGCCCAATTACATCACAAATCCCAATCTAAGACTCCTAACCAAGAAGTTGCAAGAAGAGGTAGAAGGTCTTGATCAGAATGTACCTGTCTTTCCTAAAACACTCAAAAGAACACATCATCGCATGTGTGGAAAGAAAGACATATAAACAATAATATAAAACACAATATAAAAACAAAAGTAAATTCTAACTCTCCCCCTAAGTTAGATACATAAAAAACAAAAGTAAATTCTAACTCTCCTCCTAAGTTAGATACATCAAAAAGTTTTTATATTCTTTCCCTTTCAAAAACAATTTTAAAATCCTCCTAAACAAAACAAATAAGACTCCCACATTTCATCCATTTCTCCCCCTTTTTGTCACGTATTGATAAAGAAAACTCAAACAAAGAATAAACAGAAAACATAGGTAACAAAAGTCAAGAGAAAATAGAGAATCAAGGAAACAAACAAATCCAGCTCTATAGAAAATAGAAGCAACTCCCCCTATGAAGAGCAACAACTCCCCCTATGAACAACAAAGGTTAAAAAAAAAAAAAATTCCCCCTATAAATATAGGAAAAACAAAACAAGTTTTGGGAAAAACAGTTTAGAGGAAAATTTAGGAGGTGGGGAAAAAAAAACAAACGAACTTAAAAACTAAGTTGAGGATACACATAAAGAAAAATATTTTCTCTTTCAATATATGCAAACTTGACACTATGTGACCCATAAATATATGCATGCAATTTGACACGTGCAAGCTCTGAATCCATGGACTCCTTCTCTATTAAGCCTTTGCAAGATAAGCACCCACACTTGTGATTAAAAAAACACAAACTCTCCTGTTTGTGACTCCAAAACCACTCTTGAAGGTTTAGATCATCAACACCTTTGATGACTAGAGAAGGTAGCAACTTCTACAACACCGGATCTTGAGATTCTTCAAGGAATAACACCGGTAGAAGACATGAGAGAACTTTTCGAGTACAAAACCCTAGATACAAAAGAGGCACACTCTTCTCTATCTAAACAGACTTATAAAAACATGCTTAGGGTTTCCTTTATATATTAGTAGTGTTTTACTTGAAACCCAATATGTTTAAGTAGAGTTTGGACTGAAATAGAATTCTGCAGATACATGTTTCGATTAGTCGAGCATGTTTTTCAATCGATTGAACCAGGCAGTTTCTGAACTCTTCTTTCTGCAGCTTGTATATTCTTGAATCTTGACTTGTATCTGTTTGTTTTTAGACCCCTTAAAACACAACCAGATTAACCTAGTTAATTAGCCAAGTGATTACTTAGTCAAACTATCAGATCTAGGTTAACACAATCATATAATCATATCAATGTAAAGTGCAGAAAATAAAGAATACAAAGATATGATGACCTAGGAAATCAAATCGGTAAAAACCTGAGTAGGATTTAACCTAGCTATCCTCAAGGTAAAACTGAATCCACTAATGAAAGAATCGAAGTTTTACAATAGCAACTTAGACCACTAACATCCTAATGCTACCCACCAGTAGAAAACTTACTGACACGACCACGTGCAAACTCTGAGACCACAGACTCCTTCTTTCTTGGATTCTCCAGCAAGTACAAGCACTCCCGCTTGTGTATCTTTAAGCTCTTTAGTGCAGCAACTGAATGATCATCAAGCTCTCAATGAAATCTCCTTCTTGATAATCCTAAGCATGTGTGAAGGCAACCACCTCTCAGATCTCACAAGAGATTCACACACACAACAAATAGAGCAACCTCAAAAACGTGGCTAGGGTTTTCCTTTTATACCTAGGGTAAAACATAAAGCCTTATATGTCATATGGGCTTAAGGCTAAGTTGGAAAATTCTGTAGAAAAATAATCTGCACGACTTTTGATCAATCAAGCCTAACTTTCAATCGATTGAGCCAATCAGAATTGCACACTTAATTCTGCAGTTAACTCGATTCCAACTTTACATAAAGACATACTTTGAGCAAGTCTAAAATAAGACTAACAACCTGTTTTGATCATGGTTTGCGAACAATACAAATTAGAGTTCTAATACATTAGTTCCTAAGTACTTAGAACCTAACAAACTCTCCCTTTGGCAATCCGTGACAAAACACAAACACAATGCTCAAAGTTACAAGAAAAAGCCCTTTAAAAAAATAATGCCCATTACAAAATAATCCAACCTAACTACTATCCATCAGTTGCAAGTGTAGACATCAGCACAACTAAATCAACCTATATATTTCCTGAAATACTCAACAAACGCATAAACGCATGTGTTGAAAATACAAGTAAAACAAAAATAAATTCTTGACTTCACAAAACACAAAACAAAGACATATATCATGAATAATACATAAATATAAATCAATGAGTAGTGAAACAAGAAACATATATAACAATGTATCTCCCCCTAAAATGAACAGGCCAAAAGCAATAGAATAAAAGCTAAAAATGATACATACACAGTGAAGCACCTAGATACAATCTAAACTCCACAAGCTCCAACAAAGCAAAAAACTCTACAAGTGTCCAAAATCTACTCCAAATGTACTCCCCCTTTTTGTGACGGAATGCCAAAGGGCAATCAGAATCCATCATCAAAAGGAGGTGGCGAAGGCGAACGTTGAAGATGCGCCAAGTTTGCTCGCAAAGCACGAAATCCACCAAAAGCTGACCATGAGCCGCCTGAACGATCATGACAGTTTCCAACGTACGACGAATGTCAAAGTCATCCAAAGTAGATGGCGGAGGAACAACAGCAGCAGCAACAAGATCAGTAGATGCCTCACCAGAAGTAGTACCTGTAGAAGAAGGAGGGGGTGCGGTCCAGAAGGCTTAACACGAGGGCATTTAGAGCTCTCTCTCATATGAGCAGCCCTCTGCCTAAGAAAGGAGGCACCTATGGGAGCAACTATGTGTACGAGCTTAGAAGCAGGGAAGTCATCTAAACCTAAAAAAAACAAAATCCTATGAATGAAAACAGGATGAACAAGAGCATGAGCGGTAGAAGGACTCTTATAAACTTCGTTCAAAGAACGAAGAAACAAATAAGGAAAACTAATAGGAGCATCCGTAACAAAAGCGAACAAAAATGCACATCACTCCAAAGGAATGGTGTGCAGATGAGTGATAGGTCACAAGGAATGACACGCTATTCTAAAGAAAAGATAGTGCAACTCGGTGAGCTCAACAGTGGTGATCCGAGGATCAAAACCCCACCGGATAGAAGACCCAGTGATGCAAGACATAATGTCATCCAAGGGAGGAGACTCATCATAGGGATAGACAGGGTGCTAGACCAATGGTACCCCAAGAGCATCAGCCACCACTCTAGGAGTAATGGTGAACTCCACACCTTGTATCCAACTATTTACCAAAGTGTTGGAATCATAGACGCGGATAGAGATGTTCGAGAAGAACTCTCTAATCAGGGTAGCTGGAGGTGGATGATCAATATCCATCAATGGTAACCAGCCCCGACGCTCAAAATTAGCCCTAATGGCCGGATCAAGCTCATCTAATAACACCTTACGCTTAGCCCAAATTTTTCTTTTAAGGTTTAATGTGTCAAAGAGCTCTTGATTTTTCTCACTCGAAAACCTCTCACGGTCAAAAGAAGGAGGAGAAGAAGGGGGAGGGGGCAGACCTATTTGCTCTAGTCTTCCTAGGCATGGTCTAGGGAAAGGACAAGACACAAGGATAGAACCAAAAAGATCAAAAACAGAACAAAAACCAAGGGCAGACTGCAAGTAAGCACAAAAAATATAGAAATAAAAATCTATATGATGCATGAACAGATAAATGTCATGATGCATACTCTAATGCAGTGAGAACAAGTTCAATTTAAGTTTAGAATTACAAAATTGGCTTGGGCATAAAGTTTAGAACAAAAAACCTAAAAATTTGAAATACCACTTGTTCAATTTGTACCAAATTGATCAATTGATCATCACACAAGTTAGAATACAAATTATAATGATCAATTACATCAATTCAACAAGCCAATTTTATCAATTAAACTCAATTTGAACAAAATCCCCAATTCGGGTAAAATACAAGCCCTAGAAATTTCAATTTCTCACAAAACTCCAAATTAATCAAATTAAACCACATGGATCATGTTTATATCATCCAATAACAAAAACGCAGTGATCAATTGTGAAAGAAAAGATCAAAAACACCAAAAACCCCAAATTTTCATAGGTTCGAAAATATCCCTTAAATGCTTAAAAAAATGCATGAATAATGAAAATAAATGGAAAAAGAAGGGTAAAAAGGTCTTACCGGTATATGGATAGAGAAACCTTGCAAAAAGAATGGAGGAAAACGACAAAAAATTTGATTTGAGCCTTGACCGAGTCGTATGGAGAGAGAAAGTTGAAAAACTTTTTGAAAAAGTGAGTTTGAACGTGAAAATCTGGTTTTTAAAAAAAAAACTCTCTACATGATATTTGATTGATCGAAATTTAGGTTCGATCGATCGAAACAAACAGAGGCTGACCAAATAATTTAATCGCAATTTCGATTGATCGAAGAGCAGATTCGATCGATCGAAATTTTGAAAAAAAAACAGATTTTTGAAAAACAAAGTAATTTTGTGCAGAAATTCCTCAAAGCATTGAATTTTCAAAATAAAATGCATGAGTAAGAGATACAATGTTTTTCAAAAACACAAGGTTTGAACCCAGTTTCCCCAAAAATAAGATTTTCAATCCAATCTCTTAAATTCCCAAGCCTCAAATATGTTTTGCATAAAACTCAAGGTATTTTCAAACTTGGTTGGTCAAACCAAAGACACATACAATAACATGTACAAAGTTTAGCAAAGAGAAACTTGTGTAGTTTGTGCAACTAGCTAAAACTTGAGATACATGTGAGGTGATATGTGAATAGAAATCAATCACAAAGTCTACAAAATTCATCACATAGAATTTAAAAGAGACTATCACCTAAAAAGTTACATCATATAACTCTCACATCTCCTAGATCGTAAGCTTGCAATTATGTAAGTTTCTTGATTTGCCTCATATTGTACACACCAATTATAGTTGATCAGAAACTTATTAAAAATAGCCAGGATAATGTATACACCAATTTTAGTTGTTTGATTTAACTTTAAGTTCAATAATGTACACACCAATTTTAGCATTTAAACCAAGGCTACACCTTATGTTCTTTTGTGCATGTGCTACACTTTCTCGAGCACAAAATCTTACGATATACACTAAGGTGTTCATGATTAGCTAATGAACAGTGGTGAGATGGTTATTTATGCATTTCTTAAATGGTTCAAGTCCGACAGTCAAAGACATGTGACTTCAAGATCAAGACAAAGTGATCAAAAACCATAAACATCTTTCCCACACAACATGCACTACAAAGTTTCAACTAGTTAAGTGAAATAAATAAGCTCATCCAAGCTAAATAAGGTACAAATACATGTTATGTGAAAATCAATTGACCAACCTTGTTTTCAAAACCAAGAAAAGAAATATAAAACACAATTTGCTTCCTTTTTAAAAAAAAAAAAAAAAAAAAAAAAAGTCCTAGAATGAAATGCATGAATGTTATGCAATGTAAATCCTAGAAACAAAGAAAACAAAAACCAAAGAACAATAGTCACCAAGAGTAGAGCAATGAAGCACAAGGGTTATGTCAGAAAGACTCAAATAAATCGAACCTTTTGCATCCAAAACTTTTTAGATGCACCTCGAGCATTGGAGTTCTTATTCACATTAGAGTGATTTCCAACTCCAGGATTGGAATAAAGGTTAAGAGCCTTTACCAATTCACCAATAAGTACCATAGGATCTTGTGCTTGAGGCATAGGCACTCTTGGCTTACCAGCTTGCAACTTGAAACAGTTTGGACGAATGTGCCCAGACTTTCCACAAAAATGACAAACCCAAGCAGGCTTACCATGCAACTTGTCCTTAGAAATGGTAGACTCCTTAGGTTTAGACTCTTTCAGATCAACCCTAATCTTCCTAGGAGGTGTGACCTCTACAGGTTTAACAGTCTCACTCACAACCTCGCTCACAATGGGTTCAGAGGAAGAAGAAGGAACAAAGTTTGTGGAATTGGGTGCAGACACAGAGATGCTTTCTACAAAACCTAATCTAGATTTGTCAGAAGGAGACTTTTGAACACTCAGCGTATGATTAAGTTTAGAACTAGCAGATCTAGCAACAGATAAATCAAGTTCCAAATTCTTAACTTTATCATGCAAAAGCATATTCTTAGTTTTCACATTGTTTAAAAGTTCATTAGCATCAAACAATTTCACAAGCAAATTTTTCTTATCGAGCTCAAGAGATGCAATTTTCTTCAAGCCAAGTTCAACATTCATAGCATTCTTTGCAGCAACTTTGCAAAGTTTATTGTAGGCTTCTTGAAGATTTGCATCCTCAGAGAGTTCCCCATCAGAAGAGTTCTCTTCAACAGACACGCTTTCATTGATTACAGCAGTAGCAGTGAAAGCAATAAAGTTTCCATCATCGTCAGAATCAGACTCATCATCAAAAACTTCATTATCACTAAGGGTTACAGTCATGGCCTTACCCTTAGACTTCAAGTATGTAGAACATTCAGATTTCATGTGACCATACCCTTGACATCCAAAACATTGAGGACCCATAGAATTATTAGAAGATTGACCTACTTTTTCTCTAGGTTTTTCAGTGTTGCTAACCTTAGTGAGATCATTCTTCCTAAAATTTCTAGGTTCAGCAGTATTCTTACCTCTTACCCTTTTATTGCTGTTTCTAAGGAAATTCCTAAAGTTCTTGGCAAGGTAAGCAATCTCTGTAGCAGGGAGCTCATCATCAAATCCACCAACCTCAACATCATTAACTGACTTAAGAGCCATTGATTTGGATTTGCTAGTTTTGGGTAGGTCTAACTTATAGGACTGAAGAGATCGTACAAGTTCTCAACAGGGATGGAGTCTACATCCTTGCTTTCAGTGATGACAGTCACTTTGGGTCTAAAATCTTCAGTTAAAGATCTAAGAATCTTCCTAACAATTTTAGGTTGATCATAGATTTCACCCAAGTTGTATGCAAAATTAACAATGTCATTAAGTTTAGCATAAAATTCATCAAAGGATTCATCATCAGACATCCTAATGCTTTCAAATCTAGAAGTTAATTGCTGCAACTTATTAATTTTGACAGCCTTTGTGCCTTCATGCACAGTCTGGAGGATATTCCAAACAGTGTGAGCAACCTCAACATTTGAGATTCTCTTAAATTCCTCCATAGAAACAACGTTAAAGATAGCATTCATAGCTTTGCTATTGAACACGGCTGCTTCTTTTTGAGAAGTTTGCCACTCACTCATAGGAGTAGTGGGCTTCTCCCATCCATACTCAACGGAGTTCCAGACTCTCTCATCAATAGATTTTAGGAATGCTTTCATCCTTACTTTCCAATAAGCATAATTATTTCCATCAAAGTGTGGAGGAATAACTAGAGAGTGTCTGTGTTCCATGACAACAGGGGTCAAGGATCAGCTTAGAGATCAAAAGATCTCCAACAAAAGAGCTACCTGCTCTGATACCACTTGTTTGTTTTTAGATCCCTTAAAACACAACCAGATTAACCTAGTTAATTAGCCAAGTGATTACTTAGTCAAATTATCAGATCTAGGTTAACACAAATATATAATCATATCAATGTAAAGCGCGGAAAATAAAGAACACAAAGATATGATGACCCAGGAAACCAAACCAGTAAAAACCTAGGAAGGATTTAACCTAACTATCCTCAAGGTCAAACTGAATCTACTATGAAAGAATCGAAGTTTTACAATAGCGACTTAGACCACTAACATCCTATTGCTACCCACCAGTAGAAAACTTACTGACACGACCACGTGCAAGCTCCGAGACCACAGACTCCTTCTTTCTTGAATTCTTCAGCAAGTACAAGCACTTCCGCTTGCGTATCTTTAAGTTCTTTAGTGCAGCAACTGAATGATCATCAAGCTCTCAAAGAAATATCTTTCTTGATAATCCTAAGCATGTATGAAGGCAACTACCTTTCAGATCTCACAAGAGATTCACACACATAGCAAGCAAAGCAACCTCTAAAACTTGGCTAGGGTTTTCTTTTTATACCTAGGGTAAAACATAAAACCCTACACGTCATATGCGCTTAGGGCTGAGTTGGAAATTCTGCAAAAAAAACATTCTGCCCGACTTTCGATCGATCGAGTCTAACTTTCAATTGATCGAGTCAGTTAGAATTGCACACTCAATTCTGCAGTTAACTCGATTCCAACTTTACATAAAGACATACTTTGAGCAAATCTAAAACAAGACTAATAACCTGTTTTGATCATGGTTTGCCAACAATACAAATTAGAGTTCTAATACATTAGTTCCTAAATACTTAGAACCTAACAGTATCACATTGAGCATTGTCTAATAATACCTATAGACTCTAAGATCTATATCTAGACAAGTTTGTGTTTACGATTTGTCAATTGTTCTAAACTTTTAAAACCTAACACATATCACTACAATATATTAATACTACTTGAAATACTATATGTTTATATCAAATATCAAGAGCCTCAAAACTCTTATGAGATCAAATGCGTGACATCACTCCAGTATATCTACGATGATGTTTTGCTGATCTAAAGTATAAATAAAACACTTTTTTTTAGCCTGATTAAAAATAAAAACCTCTTCTTGATTCTCATACATGATACAACTACAAGTACAACACAATGGATGTCAAGATGTGTACTTTTTGAGGCGGATTGTAATTATGTAATCAATTTTTTTTTTTTTTTTTGGTTCTTTTTTGACAAATCATATACTGCAAAGATTAATTGAACTTACTTTAAGTAATTTCCACGAAAGTACTTTGTAAAATAGGAGAGGACACAAATTTAATTATCATACAAGAAGAAGGAAGGGAAAGCAAACATAAGGCAAAATTTGCTCAACAGTACATGTGGGAGCTCAGGATTTTCACCCTTTGCGGGCTTGACACCTTAGTCCCACCTTAAAAGGCTTTGTCCGCTTTGGGGAGCTAAGCCCTTACGGTTTTGTTACAAAGGGGTGGGATTGTCCCACATTGCCTAAGTAACCCTCCCACTAACACTTTATATGCCCTTGGAGCTTGTGTTAGTGTACCACTACTCACATGAATATCTAACTACAAAATCAGGATAAGTTCTTCTTGCTTCGATGCTTCAAATAATTATATGATCCTCACTAAGGCATTTGACTCCACACAGACCAATTAATCACCTTCACTACATCACCATGTTCTTATGTGGGTGCTAAGCATTATTTTCTGATTTTGGGAACTAAAACTTTACATCTGTATATTTTATGCATGGGTAATTAATGTTAATGTTCATGGTAGTTCGAATTCAAAGAAACAAAAGGAGGATGACAATGGTTGAATTACACACAGTGGGCGCGAGGTTGAAGATGAGTTTCTAATATACAATACAACGCACCGTTTTACATTAAAGATAAAAACACAAACGTACCGTTTTACTCAATACGCCGCACACCGTTTTAAGTAATAGTTATTTAAGCATTTGAAGGAAGAAACGATGTTGTCTTGACTACGGATTGGAGCTGTTAGTTCTGGAGCCAAAATTCAATTGTAATTCTGGTATAGATTCTGTTATAGATCCGCATAATGTGGAGTGGTGGTTATACAGTTAGATAGGCTCAGTGTATTATAAATAGTCTTGTATCCCCAATTTTATCATTATGCAAAAGATATAGATTTTTCTCTTTTGTCAAATATCTCTCTTTCTCTCTCTCTCTCGTTCTTTCTCTTCCTCTCATTTTCTATTTCTTTCTGTCAATCTTTCTCACTTCACAAACAAAACTTATCTTCCTTTAAATCTAGTTTCCTATCTCTGTGATTGTGTTACTTAAACCAACACAGATTTCTTCAATTAAAACAATAGCAATTAACTCCACAGACCAATCACCTTCACTCACCTTGTTCTCATGTAGGTATCAGCCAATATTAACTGTGTTTGGGAGTTAAAAGCCTACATCAAAACTACTGTCTTTCAGTCACTTGTTAAATCTTCTGCGAGATTTGAATATGAGAATTGGCTGGACCTAACGAGCACAAAGAATAATGAAGGGTTTTGGGAAAGTGAATATAACAACCATGGCTCTTGCGTCTCCTCAAGTCAAAATAGCTACTTCAAACGCACTATCGAGATGGTGAAGAATTTTGGAATTAATCCGATTGAAATGCTTACACGGAGAGGTTGTATATATTTTTAGTATTTTATAGCGAGACTTTGTTTCTAACTTTTTGTGATTTCGATTTCGATTTTCGATTAAAAAAATAATGATTTAATTTCTTGCATGTTGTGGGGGGTTAATATTATTTTTGACAAAGAAAGGAAGCCTCCATTTCCCCCAAGAAATAGAAAAAAAATGTATCTCAAGTATAAATCCTCAAACCCTGAAAACGTCTATAGATTTTTTTTTTTTAAAAAAAAAAAAAAATCAAAAGCCTTCATGCCACGTAGCTACATTCACTGATTCACTAGTTTATATACAAGAACTTTAAAAGAAATTTTAGGACATACTGGAGAGCCTTAGGAAACCCTTCAATGTCCTAATTTGTTTGAAGTATTAAATTAGTCTAAAACAATGACAAAATCTCCAAAAATATTCAAATATATATATATATTTTCGATAATCAAGAAATCATTATTAAAGCACGAATCATTATTTGAGTTTATTTGCTAATTAGTAGCTGCTATACTCCAGTGGGGGAGTTGGGCTGGATTTATAAGGGACTTGATAACATTCCAAGCATACCCTTCCACAATGAGTCTCTTGGCCTTCTTGAGCTGCTCTCCTAATCGCACATAAGGCAGCTTTTGCTTCTCCTAGAATAGGACTTTCTGGTTCTGTCTGCTCTACCCAAGCCAATAGTAGATTCCCTTTATTATCTCTGCAAACCAAAGCAATAGATGTTTCGATAAGTATAGCTAAATTTTTGGGGTTAGTGATAGTTTATTAAAAGAAAATAAAATTAAATCCCTAAATTAAATAAGTTCTAACTAATACTATCAATTAGGCTCAACGTATTAACAGTGGGCCTCCATCACCCATCCATGTAATCAGAGTCTGCATTAAGACAATCTAAAAAGAAAAACTGCATTTAAACATTTCCATTTCAAATTAGATATCTTTTGCCTTCTTACATAGATTTGGACTTTTCCATTTCCATTTAGCAGTAGCAGTATCCATTCAAGTGGCTTCCTGCAGGATTTTCATTTTGTTGGCAATGGCAGCTTGCCCGGGATTTTTTCATAGATCTGGTTTTCTGTCTCTTATTTGCCTTTATGATGAAACAAAAATATAACCTTTCCTTGGCCTAGTTGTTACAGAGACTTTAGATTTTACATTATCTTCCTAGTTGTAGTATTCAAATTCACTGTTCCAATAGTCATCAAGTCATCATGACAATACGGTTCCAATAGTCATCAAGTCATCATGACAATACAGTTTAGTCATGTACCGATATACGTACGGTTTAGCATATGGTTTGTGGAATTTTTTCCTTTGCAATGTAGGTGAAGAAACTCGCTGCACAAATTTTTTGTGCCCCCACAAGTTTGCTTTTAGACATTACCTTTGTGTGCGTGTTGGGGGAGGGGGAGTGGGGTGGAGAGAGACACAGAGAGAGATTTTGTTGGACAGTGCAATTGTTATATGCCACTCATCTGCAATCAAACGTAAAGCCAATTTGCTCATCTTCCAACGTCACTTTTATATTTTGCAATCTCCCTTCTAGTGTTTTTCTTCTAACAAGTACAGGAACAACAAAATTGTAGGCCAAGTCAAGGAAAATCTAAACTGCAAATATGCAGGAAAATTGTTGATATTACAATTGGAGTTGTGTTTACATATCTTTTCAGTATGGTTACTGGCTATCATTGTACTGCTGCTATATATTTATTCTTAATTTAACATGGTTCATAGACTAGAGAATAATGTTATAACTCAACTTCAAAGACTAAAAACCAGAGATACAAACTGTAAAACTAGCTGAATACTCTAGTTTTTTGCCTCAACTCAGAAAATCCACGACATTATTAATATGGAAACAGATCCAAATGCTTGAACCTAGCAGTTTGCCATTCTTAATTTGAGCACAAATTTAGATCCTTAATTAATAGGTCTCTCTTCTTTAACAAATTATTATTTGCTTCCGGATGCAGCATCAACAAGCATGGAACTGGAGTCTTTTCATTTTCTATTTAATAATGGTTATGGGCAACAACTTACACTTGAAACTTTGGATTTATGTTAATAAAACACTGAGTCGAACTCTACACGTGCAGTTTGAACTTTGACAGAAAACTTGAGTGTGGAATAACTGTGGCTTCTCATGTTCTTTGATATGCCGCATCCTGTTTTCTTAATTTCTTAATTGGGCTTAAAGCATCATTTTGAGGATTATACCTCTGTTCCAATACTAAAAGATACTGTTTTAAAGTTTGTATAAAGTTAAAGGGAAAAAAACCTAGTGCACATATATAATGTGTCATACAAACACTTCAAAAATACTTTGAAAATTATTTTAATGTGTGTGCAACTTTAAGTTTTTTCCATTAAATCAACCACTACGTTCAAATAACAATAAAGTAATAAGTTAGCTAACAAAGAAAAGTAACGAGCTGAAATATTGAAATGTTGATTAAATAATAATAATAATAATAAGCTGAAATAAAAGGTCACAAATGGCTCTTAAAAATATCTACAAAAATAAGCTGTCACTCTTAAGATATATATGTTGGTTTAGTACGTATTTGGTGTGCGGAAGTTTGGTAGTTTTCATCCTTTGGTTAATTTCAGTCTAGTCACTAGGGATTATTATTGTGTGGGTGTGAAAACTGTCAATATTTAAAAATTTAATTCCCCATTTTTATTAATCTTAAAATTTCATCATTTTTTATTTTTTTTAATAAACTGTTAGGTTGGAAAAAAAAATTACTATATAATGCTGGTAAGGAGATATTAATCAAAACTATTGCTCTGGTCGTTCCGACTTATACTATAAGCATCTTCAAACTTCCTAACATCCTGTGTGATGAGATAACAAATATGGTTCGTAACTTCTGGTGGGGTCAAGTTAATGAAAAAAAATAAAATGGCTTGGCTAAATTGGGAAAAAATGTGTTTAGAGATGAAGGAGGATTGGGTTTTCAGGATCTAAAGTCATTCAATCTTGCTTTTTTGGCCAAGCAAGGTTGGTGGTTGCAAACGAATACCAATTCTTTAGTTCACAAGGGCTTCAAGGCACGATATTTTCCAAATGGGGACTATCTTTCGACTGAACTGGGTAACCACCCTTCATATGCTTGGAAGAGTATTTTAGCAGCTCAATCAATTGTTCGGCAAGGTCATTGGTGGCAGGTTGGGAATGGGCAGAATCTTGACATATGGAACGATAAATGGTTGCCCCAACGGACATCAATTTAGTTAGGTTTGGTTTGGTTCTGCATGCTTGTGAGCTGTGATTCAACTCTATGTTACAAACAATGTCATACTATCATGGTGTTTTGGTGTTCAGTATATAACCTAGCCGCCGCCGCCGCCGCCGCCACCTGATAATGACAACTCAATGTTACATGCATGTCTGTGAGATTGAAGGCAGAAGACTATGCTTTTTTTTTCTTTTTTCTTTTTTTGTAGCCCCTGCTGAAGAAGGCTGTGCTATTTGTCTACACTCACATGACACTCCAAGTCCAAGTGAAAGTGTGAAACTCGTGAGAACTGAAAATTGAAAAGTTGCATGGCCTTTCGCTAAAAGACTGGTGTGGGTTTCTGGCGGCTTCCCGGCTCTGCTGTTCTTTAGGAGAACGACGTGAGTTTGGGTTTTACTGATTTGTTTTGGATTCATGCGATTTAATTGTGTGTGTGGTAACCTCTATTCAACACTTCGTAATATTATGATTTGGCAAGTTGGGTTTTTTTTTTTTTGGATTTGGCAAGTGCTTGTCGGGTAATTCAAGAGGTTATTAAATTCTCCGAATTCAATAGCCCCAAGAGAGGAAATGCATGTATGACTGCTCACACCCAAGACGTCATCGTTTTATTACTCGTCCTAAAGTTCGCCTGTGCAAGTTGGTATTAGCGACCGTAAAATTGGGGTTTTACATTAGGTTAGGATTTAAACTTTTATTAATATCTTTTTAATATTAATTGCGCATTTTTTTTTCCAGCTACTACAAGACCCATGGCTCGTGCTAGCTTTGAATTTATACTGGCTCAACCTAACAACGAGCGTAAATAATAATCAAGGGTTTTGGAAAACGGATTATAAAAAAAAAAGGGTTTTGGAAAACTGAATATAACAAGCATGGCTACTTGCTTCTTCCGAAGTCAAAATGACTACTTGGCACTCACTGTTGACATGGTGCAGCAACTTGACCCGTTTCCAATGCTTGCACAAAAAAGTAAAAGTCGTATACATCTTTTTTTTTTTAAATTTATGGAGAGACTTTGTTCCTAACTTCTTGTAATTTCTATTTATGATTGAAGATAGCTAACTTGTTCTAGATACGCTTCTGATGATTGGAATCTAGAATGGGTCCTGCTTAATTGTTCTCTTGGTCGTCCTACTTTGCCAAAGAATTGTAAGAACAGTTGGGGGATCTATCTTCCTTCCTTGACAATTGATCCCATAAACTAATACTCCTATATGGTCAACAATGGGGGCGAAAATAGCCAAATACCACAATTTTTAGAAATTTGAAGTAAAAAAACACTATTTTGGAACTATAAAGGGAAATACCAGTTTTCTGGAACTCGAGTTTCATAAACTCGAGTTCCTCATAGTTTTGCCACCGTGGTACTGCTGAGCTGGAAATTGGGTGATAAAAAAAAATAATGTGGTACTCAAGTACCATGCAATACAATACTCGAGTATACCAAGCTCGAGTACCTTTTATAAATAAAATGCAGATTATTTTATTTCTACGGCACTCGAGCTTACCAAGCTCAAGTATCTTGTAAAGTTTTTTTTTTTTTTTTTTTTTGAGATAATCGACAAATAAACATAAAAATAAAAATAAGTAGCTTTTTTATGTTTTTATTTATTTAAATAGAAGCATTGTAAAATGTAAAGATTTTAATTTCAAAATATGAATTTAATTTCTACATTAATTAAAATTGTTCATTGTTTTCTCATAAAAATTGTTCACTGTTTTCTGGATAAACTATTTCTACAATTTTGCATAAAATTATTTTCTGTTCAGCATTATTTAAAAAATTGTTCACTCTCTTTTCTGCATAAATTATTTTTTGTTCACTATTTAAAAAATTGTTCACTGTTTTCTCATAAAACACCTAGTGAAATCATGTTTTCTAAATTTAAAAGTCAAATCTGAATGCTTTTTCATGTTTAAATTTCACAATAATCGAATTTGTTTTTCTGCATTGATAAAATCTGTTTCTACATTAATAAAATTTGCTCTCTACACATCATGTTTACTGTATATTTGAATCTGCTTAATGCATTCATAAAATCTGTTTTTCGCATTAAGTAAAACTGTTCACTTTTTTCTCATAAAAAATTGTTCACTATTTTCTGCATAAACTATTTCTAACATTCTGCATAAAATTATTTTCTGTTCAGCATTATTTAAAAAATTGTTCACTCTCTTTTCTGCATAAATTATTCTCTGTTCACTGTTTAAAAAATTGTTTGCTATTTTCTCATAAAACACCTAGTGAAATCGTGTTTTCTAAATTTAAACGCCAAATCTAAATGCGATTAAATTTAGAAAACACGATTTCACTAGGTGTTTTATGAGAAAACAGCGAACAATTTTTTAAATAGTGAACAGAAAGTAATTTATGCAGAAAAGAGAGTGAACAATTTTTATGAGAAAACAATGAAAAATTTTAATTAATGTAGAAATTAAATTCATATTTTGAATTTAAAATCTCTATATTTTACAATGCTTCTATTTAAATAAATAAAAACATAAAAAAAGCTATTTATTTTTATGTTTATGTTTATTTGTTGATTATACCCCAAAAAAAAAAAAAAAAACCTTTACAAGGTTCTTGAGCTTGGTAAGCTCGAGTACTATAGAAATAAAATAATCTGCATTTTATTTATAAAAGTTACTTGAGCTAGGTATACTTGAGTATTGTATTGCATGGTACTCGAGTTTACCAAGCTCGAGTACCACATTATTTTTTTTAATTTCCAGCTCAGCAGTACCACGGTGGCAAAACTATGAGGAACTTGAATTTGTGAAACTCGAGTTCCAGAAAAGTGGTATTTTCCTATATAGTTCTGAGACAATGTTTTCTTGCTACAAATTTCTAAAAATTGTGGTATTTGGCCATTTTCGCCCAACAATGGGAGTGGAAGTTTAGTAAGCGTCGTCAAATCTTTTGAACCGTATATTTGTACGGTCTCCCTAAGAAATATTACATAATAAGCCTACTACGTAAATGTAACTCTTAAGATTATGTGCTGGTTTAGTATTTGGTGTGTGTGGATCGATGTTTGGTATTTATTATCCTTCGGTGTTAGTTGGTGCTGGTATATATGTTAATTTCATTCTTCTAGTAGGATCAACCCTCTTGGTGGCTTGTTGTACGTTGTTCCTCATCAATAATATTTGCACACTTATTTAAAATAGAGTGCTTGCTTGGAATACAAATCCTTTATACCATTTTTTATGTTTTACCTTATATTCTATCAATCATAACTTATCATGTATTTGTATAACTTTTCTTATAAAATAGCTAAAGTTTAAAATTGAAAAAAAATAAACACATAATAAGTTGTTATTGGTTCCTTTCACTAAATTTACACATGCTTGATTCAAGTTTGAAAGAAATAGACACTTTTGAAGTAACCAATTAAATCAAATAAATCTATAACATTTAAATAAGGAAGAAATTCTATGAGATACCATATCCCTTTTAAGGGAAATGGACCAGAAGCTAATACAACGTCAACAAGGGGGATTGGAAAATTAATTAGTAAGAGACCTTATACAATGTGGCTTGTACTATGTAATTTCTACAATTAAAATCCTTTATTTCCTACTATCTTCCTTCACCTTATATAAATTTGCACTTTAAAACATAAAACAAACGAAAGAATCAATCAAATCCAGTATGCACACATAAATTGGGAAAAGGAAAAACCTTTATTTTTTTTCTTTTGTTTCGTATCATCTTTCTTGTACTCTTTTTATCTCTCAGTTTAACGCATACATTCCTTCGTTAATGTTTAGGCCTTACTTCGATTCCTTCAATGACAAGTCCTCCTTTTAATTGATAACCCTTAACCTCCACCAAACTCATTTTCACCTCTTCGTTAGCTTCACCCCTAAAAAATTCTCCCAGCTCAATTTCCATCCACCCATTCTCTCTTTCATTTGAGGTTCGTTGAGTGCCCTCTATCACTCTCTTTCTCAACACTTCAATGCGGTTCCTATAAAACATGCACTCCATTTGTTGCTGCATTCCATCTTCACGACGTAGATAAGCCATGCCATTACATACTTTGTTGCCCACCTCAATTGACACTTCAGACGGTATTGAATTAAGCCCATATGCACGATTAGAAATTTTCATTATAAGATAAGCACCATATCTTGTGTTTGGTGACAAAATTTGAGTATTGATTTTGCCACGAATTTCTAACCAACATGTTGTTCTAAGCTCAGCAACTTCTGAGAACCTATGGAAGAAAATTTGGAAAAGTTGAAAGCTTTGGTTAGTTCATTTTCCTCTCTCTTTCTTTGTCTGGCCATATAAAACAATTAATAAGTCTAATGACACAAAAAAATCCATACCATCAATGTACTCTATTATATATAAATCGGGCATAATATAAGTAGTGTTAGTCATGAGCACATGTAAACTACAAGATGTTTCAATTGAAATTTGTCACTTTAATAAGTAGTGAAAAAAATTGTTGTTACCATAGCTATAGAACAATATATATCATACTCTTATACTATCAAATGGTAGGCAATTTTAAAGAACATGAGAAAAGTAACCTTGATTGAGGTATTGATTTCCAGCTCCATTGCATTGGATCATTGCCCCGTGTCATGGAAAGTTCTCTTGCTGACAGCATACATGATATTTTGCCAGATGATTTCTCTAACTTGAAGCTCTGCGTTATTGGGAATATAAAACAAAAAAATAAAAATTAATTAAGTATGTCATGTGATGTTGAATCTATTTTTATATATGTCAACCTATATATATATATATATATATATATATATATATATATATATAAAGGTTGACTTAAAATTAGATTCAACAAATAAGCTAATTAACCAATAAGCTATTTCAAACATATTTTTGGAATAATTTGATTATAAAATAGATTATAAGTTTGCTATATATATATATATATATATTAATCTTTTTTTTAAATCAAATAATTCGTAATAATTATGACTTTTTTACCGTAAGAGCAAGATATCATTTTTTATCAATAGAGTTTAATTAATAGAATATAATCGTGAGAACTAATTCTATCAAGTAACTTATTCAGCTCGATGGTTGGGAGTTCGCGGAAGGGGGTCACCTCATCCACGACATCTCTACTTTAAAAAACTCTTTTCAGAGTATTTCTTTCTCGCATGCTGTACGGCAAGGTGATGCAGTTGCACATGCCTTAGCCCAGAGAGCTAGACATTCTTTTCCTTTATCTGTCTGGGTGGAGCATGTTCCACAAGACATTGTATTTTTCTTTTTGCATGACCTTCGGTTTTCTTAATATAAAGCAGTAGCATGGTCTTCTTTCTCAAAAAAAAAAAAAAAAAAAAAAAAAACCTAATGTGTCAATATTTAATGCATGAGAAATGTTTAAGGGTGAGTTTGGATATCATTTTAAACCTACCTTTCTACCATCATCTATGAGAACAGGATTGCAAAGACAGACAAAAAGCTCCTTCTTCGTAGTAAATGTCAAAGGAGTGATCAGTCTTGACACAACATCCTTATAATCAGTTGGCAAGAACATCTCCCAAACAACATTGGACTCCACCGTAGAATGAAACATAGATGACACCATTGAAGATCTACATGCGTCTGTTGGAGAGGTGAAAGATAGAATTTTGGATACACAATCTCCTGGCAACATGTCAATTAATCCTCCCATTGAGTTTGAGATAACAATCTTAAAAACTAATTGCAAAGATGTATATATGCAAAACCAGCCAAAGTTGAGAATCAAAAGCAATGTCCTTGTCTCAGGTTTCTTGCTCTTAAATTTGTTAGCTTATGTGTGTTTTTGGATGATGCATTTATTATATATATTTTCACGAAAGCTACAAGTTGATATTCTTTTTGGTCCAAGTTTCAAACGTGTTGTACACATTCATTGAAAAAAAAAAAAAGTTTCAGACTTGTCTTCTAGATTTATAATTTTCACATTCTAAATGTCGAACATAACTTAGTTGTGTTTAACCAAAAAAAAACACAACTTAGTGGTGGTAATTAATCACTAATTAGCCACTTTTAGACCAAATATTTAACATGAACCTAATTGGTTGCCGCGGTAGTCACTAATCACTAATCAGCAATATTAGATTTCTAACCATCGCACATCCTTGGTACAGTGGTCACTCCACAAGTATAAGTGTTTGTGGAGTGGGGGTAAGGGTCGGGGTGCAAGTTTCTAGGAAGGAATTTCACACACATATACACTTAGATTAGGTTAAAGTAGAAATTCTATCTTGTAAAAATAAATAAATAAATAAAAAAGAAGCTAATCTATTTTTTTTTTTTTTTTTTTGAGGGGGGAATTAGCCGTTGAGTTGATTAAAATAAATGAGGTCAAAAGTTGAAAAACAAAAGAGAGAATTATCGACCACTTTTTCTTTCCACATGAAGCGAATGTCTTAACGTATATCCATTATTATAATTAATAATAGTGAAATCAATTAAGCATGTGGAATGGCTTGGACTTTGACCAAGCAAAGTCTGGCGTGTTTAATACGTATGGTCAACTACAAAATAAACAACTACATGTTTTACTTTTTGATGGAATATGGTTCAGATTACAAACTAATTCTAAGAGCATAATTTTTGCCACAATTTTGTCATAATTTTTATCTACATAATAAATTATAAGCAGCAGAGTTGTGAACTTATATGAATTCATCACTTTTATTCTACCACTCACAACTTCTCACATGAACAAGTTGTAATCAAAATTGTGAAAAAAAATTGTGATCGTGTCTCCGTTGTTACATCGTCCAATCTTCTTTTCTTCCCTGAGAAATATCGGTAGAAAGAGCCTCAAGCCTCAAAACAATTATAAAAGTGGGTCCAAACAATTAACGTGTGGGCTAAACTATACATAAATTCTAAGTATTAGATGTGAAAAGGAAGAACAAAAGAGAATGGATTTAGAAGCAATATTGATGTCACGATTGGAGGATTAGACTAGTCACTAGTGTGAAGCAAGTGAAAAGTTCAAGGTGGGATCGATGACAATTGAAGGAATCACTTCCAAAGATACTAATAATAGTCAACACCAATCTAAGCATGTGTCATCTCTTCCAAATTATTTTAACATGACAGCAAAGTAAACCTATTAAAATTAATTTTGAACCAACCAGGTGGACAGGGACCATTGTTGGGCCTAAATTGATAAGAAAATAGCCCATATATCGAATCCATTATGCTCCATGGACAACGGGTTTGGATTTGATATGTTTAGATACCATTTCTATTATTTCAATCCTGACTTGTTAATAATTGTGTCAAAATCCTTTAATTTTAACGTGACATGTTTGTTAAACAAGTTAACATGTCTTATATAAAAATAAAAAAAAAGTTAACATGACGCGAATTCATGTAACACGCTTAACATTATTCATGTTTGGTGGATATATAAATAACTCATACTAATGTGTTTAATAAATGAGTTATATTAGATTGACACTTGACGTAGATACTACACATTTTAATATATTTAAAAAATATAACTCAAAATGATTAGCATATTTTAAAATTTTGTAAGCACTTAAATTATAATAATTATAAAGAAATAAATTTAATACAAACAATAGTTCATAATAACATCAAATAAAATACTAATATCTTCTAAAAAAATTAAATTCTAATAGCATGCAACTTAAAAATTATTTTACTAACGCAATGAAATTCCATCCAAATTTAAAAATACACACTCTAGAAAAGATATTAAAATCCAAAGAGTTCCTTTTTTCCCCCTTTGTTTTAGATAAAAGGATTATGGACTTTGGAGTTAGAATTTATCAATATAATCATCAAAATTGTTTTAATTACTCAATTTTATGTTTGAAATTCAAATTTATATAAGACGAAAATGATATTTACAGTTTTGAAGAGGAAAGTTTAGGAAAAGAAAATTAATATTTATTAATATGGGTTAAACAGGCTCATATAAACATCAACCCATCTTAAAGATAACTAATGAACCAAATCATTTCAGGTTAATTATAGGTGAATTAAGTTAACACAAAATTAATCTCGGATCATATTAAATTATCCTACTTTTAACTAAAAGAAAATTATCTTATGAAACAGTTTTATAAAACATCTCTCTCCCACAAGCGAGTTGCCAACAGGGACGAAGCCATTGTTGGACCGGAGGGGGGGGGGGGGGGGGAGAGATTTTAAAAAAAAATTTAGTATATAAATAATATATTATTTTTAGTGATTTGTTTCAATAAAATTGCACTTTACCCCCTCAACAATATTATTTATATTTTTAAAAGCTATATAAAAAATATATATTAGACAAAAATTAAGCCCAAACTGCACCCCAAAACAAACACAAGCAAAAAACCACAAAAAAAAAAAAAAAAAAAAAAAAAAAATCAAAGCCGATTCTAACTAGAGATCTAACTAGCCTAGGAGTAGGAGAACACCCAACTTACGGCAAGACACACATATAATAAAAAGGAAAAAGAAAGGGATTTCTATGCCACTCAAAAAAAAAAAAAAAAAACCTTATTTATGGCAGAAGATCTTAGACCTAAGGAGTTGGGTAGTGGCACTGCAACAAAACAACAATGTAGCAGAAGCACAGATAGACCAGTCGCCAATGCACCACCAATCCACTGCAGTAGTCAGCACGACCCAAACTTGGTAATATTTTATCCCTCTCTCATATCTAAATCTCTAATGCATGGTTGATTAACTTAGATTTAATCATATGTGTTGACAATGTTGTGAAGAAAATTGAAAGAGAGGCAGAGATGAGAGACTCCACCACATTCAAAAATAGAAGAAGAGACTAAAGAGAAAGACTCAAAGAGAGAGGTACACTCTGACTCCATCTTTCTCTTTTAATCTTTAATAGGGCCTAAAAGTTATATTTTTTTTTAATAAATAATTGTGGTCAGGTGGTGTCTTGTCGTCTCTAGTGACTAACAAATGTGAACTGTATAACAAGGATTTGGATCCGATGCAATACCTAGGGTATTGCACCAGGTGTAATTACACTACACCCACTCACATTAATTTTTACCACTTTCATTTTTTAACTTTAACTTTTTAATTTTTTCAACTTCTTTTTAACTTTTTTTTATTCAGTGGTTGAGATTGAAAGTTTCTTTTTTAAACTTTCAATCTCAACCGTGTATTACTATTGCATCAGGTGCAATACCTAGGTATTGCACCTGATCTGAATCTGTATAACACAACACCCATGCCATGTGATGTTCTAACAGTTCTGGGCATTTTATCGTAGATTTGTATTTTTGTCTGTTAGTTTTTTTGTCTACTAGTGTCTTTAAAAAAATTAAAGAGATATTTTCTTTTGGTAAATAATTAAAGAGATTACTTGCAACTTTAAAATTTATTGGTTAGTTGTTGACTGCTTGTGTGCATAATGCTTGTCTATTGTGTGTAATGATTGTAGATTATTAACCGTATAATGACATGATAATTTCAAATTATATTTTATTTGTAGATTATGAAAAAGTCAACTGTCATATTTGATTTTTTTTTTTTTTTATCAAAAGAAAAGTTTCAAATGGTTTAGAAGCTAATACTAGTGATGCAACATTGCCAACCACTAATGTTGAGGAAAATCCTAATGTCCCAATTGAGGAAAATCTCGATGTCACAATTGAGGAAAATCTTGATGAACCAGTTGAGGAAAATCTCGACATTCTAATTAAGGAAAATCTTGACGTTCTTATTGAGGAAAATTCTCAAACAAAATTTTAAAAGGTTGATATGAGTTCGCTGCAATTACAACGTGATCGATCCCGGATCGTGTAGGCAAATATATACTTATCATGTCGATCAACGAGATGAGTTTCGACGACATCACATTAAGTTGGGTCCATACCAACCTCTTTTTTAAAAAATTAAAAAAATTTGAAAATGGTCAAAACTTTTAAGGTTCTTGGTATGAAGATGATCTCTTTAAGTTATGGCTTGAATATTCTCCTAAATATGATGCCACTTTTTGTCTACTATGCTTTCTCTTTCATAAGCCAACTGGGCATGATGGACAAAATGCATTCACAATTAACGGATTTAAGAGTTTGAAGAAAGTTAGAAATGGCGAAAGTCGTTCTTTTAGTCTTCATATGGGGAAATATCTTAACTCCACTCATAGATTTGCCCATAAAGCATGTTAAGATTTGATGAACCGGTCTCAACATATAAACAGGGTAGTGGGCAATTTCACTTCAAAACAAATTGCAAATAATCGACTGTGATTGAAGGCTTCAATTGATGTCGTTCAACATCTTGCCTTGCAAGCTATTTCTTTTAGGGGTCAAGATGGAAGTGCTACTTCAACCAATCGGGGAAACTTTCTTGTGACATTGGATTTGATGGTGGGCTATAATAACAATGTTGTTGAAATAATGACAAAAGCTCCAAACAAGGCCACCTACACATCACCTCGGATTCAAAAGAAATTATACATGTTATTTCAACCAAAGTGAAGAAGGCAATTAGGAAAGAAATTGGTGATGCAAAGTTTTGCATATTGGTTGATGAAGCTCGTGATGAGTCCATGAAAGAGAAAATAACTGCGGTTTTAAGATATGTTGATATAGATGGCTTTGTGCGAGAATAATTTTATGGGATTGTTCATGTTATTGACACTGCAACATTGACCCTTAAAAATGAGATATATTATTTGTTCTCCAATAATTGCTAAGATATTCAAAACATTCGAGGGCAAGGATATGATGGTGCAAGCAACATGCGGGGTGAGTAGAATGAATTACAAGCTTTGATTTTGAATGATTGTCCATATACTTACTACATTAATTGTTTTGCACATCACTTACAATTGGCATTAGTAGGAGCATCAAAAGCAGTTGTCCCTTTTAATAGATTTTTCAGTAAATTGATTTTGGTTATCAATAATATTCGTGCTTTATGCAAACGCATTGAGCAATTAAAAATTGCTAGAGCTTCTGACATTGTACATTTGATTGATATTGAAGAGCTTGAGACTGGGAAATGACTTAATCAGATGGTCACTTTGCAGTGACCTAGAGATACTTGTTGAGGTTCGCATTAAATCAGTTTCTAACTTGATAAAGCTATTTAGTCCAACATGTGAAGTTCTACTAAAAATCATGGATGAAGGAAATTTTTTACAAAAAGTAAAAGCAAAGTCTGCTAATAAGGTATTAATTTCATTTGAATTTGTCTTCATCTTGTATTCTGTTAATGAAATTATAGGGATCACTAATAAACTTTGTCAAGCTTTGCAAAACCAATCGCAAGACATTTTAAATTCTACGCATTTAGTTTCATCGACTAAAAAACTTATTCAACAATTTAGAGATGAGAAATGGGATAACTTTCTTGCTACCGTGATATCATTTCGTAAGGAACGTGGTATAGATGTCCCTGATATGAATGCTTGTTATGTTGCAAAATTTGGTCGAGCTCGTCATCAACAAGAGGACTTTAGAAATGAGCATTATTATAAAAGTGGATATTTTTAATGCAAGAATAGATTCTCAATTTCAAGAACTAAATCATCGGTTTATTGAGCATGCTATGGAGTTACTTACACTTAGCTCAAATCTAAACCCTCGAGAGGCATATGAATCTTCTCGAGTCAGTAATATTTTATATAAATATAGAGAAAGACTTATTTGTTCCTAACTTTTTGTAATTTTCGATTTAAAATTGAAGATAACTAACTTGGACTTCCCTTCTTAATTAGGAATAAACCCCGGCAATTCTTATAAGTATGGACGTATCATGTATGCTATTTATAATGATACTGGTGTGCCTATATATGAGATTGATCTTATTTACTATTGACAGAGGGAGAAAACCTTAATTTCACCCTAGAAATAGAACACGTGTCAAGAATAAATCCTCAAATCCATGAGGGGATTAAAAAGAATTTTTGAATCAAGAAAAATAAAAAGGAAAACCTCTATAATATTTTATTTTTAATTAAAAGTCTTCCTTCACTAATATATATATATATAATTATTGAACTCATAGGACATTTAGGAGAGAACTCTAAAAAATCCTAATTTGTGTTAATTATAAAATAATCTAAGCCTTGGTTTGGATAGCACTTCTTTATACTGAATGTGGCGTTGCGTTTTCAATTCTCCCTTTTTTTTTTTTTTTTTTGGGGCCGGATTTCTTGACTTTTTAGAGACAAAAATTACTGTGCATGAACAGTGCATGCATTGTTCACGCACTATTCATGATTAAAAAAATATTTAAAATGGGTCCCACAGTACTATTCATACATTTAAAAATTATTTTGCTACAGTGTTTTCAGTAACAATCAGTTTCCAGCAACTTTCAGCAACAATAAATTGTATCCAAACGGAATGGGAAAATCACAAATAAGATATTGTTAAACAAATCTTAATTTATACCCTATCATATAATGACTTAATTTTAACTAAAATACTCCTAAAAATGTCCTTATATTTTTCTGAAAATTTCAAAAATAAAAATATAAAAAATTAATATCAATGAGAATTAAATTTTATATTTTGATCTACATCAATAATTTATAATCACAATTAACAAATAGATCACTTAGATTGTCTGGTCCAAAATTGAAAAGTAAGAGTTAAGTATGTGACAACAACCACACGCCCTTAAAAAAATACCTTATAATTAAGTGTTCAAGGTCTATCTAAATGTCAATGATTGTTATCTAAAAGATATTCAGTTATAAAGAAAAATTTTCTCGACTATTTTCACCTGGTTTGCCTTACCTCTAATACTTTTTAAAAATAAATTTCCTTTAGTTTTAATAAGAGTCAGTCACAACATCCACTAACAAAATAAAAAGTGGAGATTAAAACCCACCACCACTTTCCATTGTATACTTAAAACAAAAGGACATGTCCAGTTAAAATAGTATTGGAGGTAAACCAAACTCATTCTCATCAACAACTCCAATGTAGCTGACATGGCCAAAATATTCTATCCAATCACCTATAAATCAAAAGCTAATAAAAATCAAAAGGAAATTACAATTAATTGGCATGAAAGTTCTCCAATTTAAAATATATCTTCCAAAACTTACTAAACAAATGTCTAACATTTAATACAACCATAACAAAAGTCCCAAATTTGCTACTCTTTAAAATTTGAAATGGAAAGAGGAGCCAATGAGTTGAGTTTGACAGCTTAGTAAATGACTAAAATTCCAACTAACTAAATAAAAAATATAAGTGAAAATAAATTACTGTTTATAGCAATAAAATTCATAAGCCTAGAAATTATATTTTAATTCTTTTGAAAAAATTTACATATAATTTGAATTTTTCAAATATATATATATTCCAAATGAAATTCATATACATGATAGTCTTTATGAACATAGTCATACTAACTCTGTGACTAGGCTTATAATCAAGGATGGCTCCTTGTATTTTATTTGGGCCTAAGGTGGGAATTAAATTAAGGTATTTTATATATTTAAATATCAATTAAATAGTAATTTTTATATAAAATCTATTATACTTTCTTATTCATATGCAAAAATACTTATGGGTACCTCGGATGTATGGATCTTCGGGTCAAGGGCTTTTTGCCTTGTAGCCTTTTACACTGCATCCTAGGCATGCTTGGCAATGTCCTCAGACGGGGTCCTTGGAGTCCCACATCGAAAGAAACCCCCCCCCCCCACTTGCTGCCTTATAAGATGTGAAGTAAAGGGAGTAGTGTACCATCAGTTTATAGTTATTCCCCTTTTATTGTGGGTACCTCGGATGTACGGATCTTCGGGCCAAAGGCTTTTTGCCTTGTAGCCTTTTACACTGCATCCTAGGCATGCTTGGCAACGTCCTTAGACGGGGACCTAGGAGTCCCACATCGAAGGAAACCCCCCCCCCCCCCCCCACTTGCTGCCTTATAAGCTATGAAGCAAAGGGAGTAGTGTACTATCAGTTTAGTTATTCGAATAACTATAAACTGATGGTACATTA
Source organism: Quercus aquifolioides (assembly GCA_019022515.1). Classification (NCBI taxonomy): domain Eukaryota; kingdom Viridiplantae; phylum Streptophyta; class Magnoliopsida; order Fagales; family Fagaceae; genus Quercus; species Quercus aquifolioides. Next base: position 11,676,571 of record CM032330.1, on the reverse strand, counting down.
CTCCCTTTGCTTCATAGCTTATAAGGCAGCACGTGGGGGAGTTTTCCTTCGATGTGGGACTCCTAGGATCTCGTCCGAGGACGTTGCCAAGCATGCCTAGGATGCGGTGTAAAAGGCTACAAGGCAAAAATCCCTTGGCCCGAAGATCCGTACATCCGAGGTACCCACAATACTAATTAAATTTTTGTATTCAAGTCATTTAACATTTCTTTTAAAATTGATAATATAGTAAATACTCTTAGTTTATTTCAATATATTATATTTATTAACTAGTAATTAGATATGTAGGAGCTCGTTTTGTCGTAGATCCCCCAACAACACATTTATTTAGAGAGTGGGACGTAGGGTTTGGCGCTAACAGGCTTGCCGCCGGTTCTCCAGAGACTTCCTTCTTTGAGGGGACTTAGCCCTGTTCTTTTTGGCTTGGGGGTTGCTCCTCGGACGGCCGAGGAGCCCCTCATTCTGAAGGGCACCTTGCATTATATACTTTCTTTGGTCAATTCTAGCCTTCCAACTGTCAATCATCTAGACCACTGCTTAAGGACCTGTCCCATCAGCCACGTTCCCCACCTTACTGTGGGTCGCAGTGCCCAAGGTTCCGTCGTTCAGGAGTCCTCTCAGCATTAAGATTGCCAGGGGAGTTAGGTAGATGCATTAAGTGTGGATGTGACCGCCTATACTGGGCTTGTCCCCCTCCTGGGATTAGGATAGGTATGCCGAGGAGAGGGTTGTCCTCGGCGTGGCCCAGAGGGCTAAAAGCCCCTAGACAACTGCCTGGGACAGCCATCGATCCTCGGCATGGGCCTTGGGCCAGCCTAGAGGTGGGCCGAGACTTCCAGGCCCACGGGCCCCACAAGATATATATTTATTTGAATTTTTTTCACAAATTTTAATTTTTAATTTAATATATTAATTTTTATTTGAAGACCTATCTTCTTCTTCTTCTTTTTTAAAAAAGAAGTAAACTTCTATCTAATAAAAAAAGGCAAAGAAAGAGAATTGTAGACATGACCACCTATATTATTATTTTTTAATTATTATTTTTTCATAAAACCCATGCTACACCACCCCACACTATGAATAACAGAATGAGTTATACCAAAAATAATGAATGACAGTCAAAATAATAAATATGGACTGTGTAAAAGGTTAAAGTTAAGCTAAACAAGAGAGACTGAATAACTCTATTTTATCCGAATAAAACATTGATTTTTTTTCTTTGTCTCCTACCACTACCAAGGGTAAAATAAATACAAAGTAAAGCTAGTTTTCATGACCTATAAGAACAACCAAATGAGAGAGGGATATTTTTAAGACAAATCAGAAGTGGAGCCAAAATTGAAAGGAACGGTGAAGAAGGTCCAACACAGCTACAAAGAAGCTTAAAAAATTATTTTTATGCTTTAAATTGAGAGAGTGGAAAAATTTCCAGTAATAAATGCAAAAAAAAGGGCTTAAGATTTTTATTTTATTTTATTTTTAATATGCTGAATTCAGTTATGTTTTGTTGAGAGAAAAAGAGATAATGAGTGATTTTCTAGCTTCTGTGTGTGGAAAACTATGAGTTCTACACTCTAACATAAAGAAAACCAACTCTCGGTTATACATTAAATGTAGAGAATTTATTTTTCTATGTTTTTTTTTTTTTTTGGTAAGAGTGATATATGTCACCAATCACCAAAAAAAAAAAAAAAAAACCATTTTCTAGGATCTAGGGGTTCCAACCACATTCATTGCCAAATCATTTATTAGATGATTGATAAAAATTGTACTTGCTTTAGCATTTTCATTTTTTTATATTATTTTTTGTCTATTGACTAATAGAGGCTTAATGAACACATTTACAAGTAAAGATATATCATTATTATTGGTTAATACTTGGGGACCTTTTTACATTTGGGTGCCTTAGACAATAGCCTCACTTGCCTACTATATAGAGTTGGCGATGCTTAAAATTAACCCCAAAAGAATGATCTAATGGTTTCTAAGGCTTTATGATATCTATAAGGTACTCCATTCAAAACCTCCATATGTATAGCAAGCATCTTGAGGTCATCCTAAGAAATATTTCTATAAATACTTAGCATTTATGTTAGGTACTAAAAAATTATGTGCAAGCCTGTATATGTCTCAAAATAAATTAGTTTATGTGTCAACATAAATCACTTTTAGCGGGGTTTAGAGTATAGTCAAATTGTATAATGAATTAATCATATATCATAATATCACAGTACAAATAAATAGTTCATTTTTGAAATATTGGTTCCTTTAACTAAATTTACACATGCTTGATTCAAGTTTGAAAGAAATAGAAACTTTTGAAGTAACTAACTAAATCAAATAAATTTATAACATTTAAATAAGGAAGAAATTCTATGGGATACCTTATCCCTTTTAAGGGAAATGGACCATGAGAAAATATAAGGTCAACAAGGGGAGTACGTAGAAATTTAATTAGTAAGAGATCTTATACAATGTGGCTTGTACTATGTATTTTGTACAATTAAAATCCTTTATTTTCAACTACCTTCCTTCACCTTATGCATTTGCACTTTAAAACGTAAAACAAATGAAAGAATGAATCAAATCTAGCATACACACATAAACTGGGAAAAGCAAACACCTTTATCTTTTTCTTTTGTTTAGTATCATCTTTGTTGTACTCTTTTTGACTTTTTGTCCCTCAGTTTAACGCAAACATTCCTTCATTAATGTATAGGCCTTACTTCAATTCCTTCAATTATGATTCCTCCTTTTAATTGATAACCCTTAACCTCCATCAAACTCATATTCACTTCTTCATTAGCTTCACCACTAAAAAATTCTCCCAGCTCAATTTCCATCCATCCATCCTCTCTTTCATTTGAGATTCGTTCAGTGCCATCTATCACTCTCTTACTCAACACTTCTATGCGGTTCCTACAAAACATGCACTCCATTTGTTGCTTTTTTCTATCTTCATGACGTAGATAAGTCATGTCATGATCTATGGTATGCTTCTTCACTCATTATACATATTATTTGTTGCCAAGAATGTAAGAACATTATAGCTCAATTGGTTAGCACTTCTTAGCGTGTTGATCAAAGTTTTCAGACCCGGATCGGAAAAACCGGGAACCGGGATGAAAACCGGTTTTTTAAGCATAAAGAACCGAATTTTTTGTTAATTCTGTGAACCCTTAAAACCGGGGTTGAACCGCACGATGAACCGGTGGCAAGAACCATGCGGTCCAACCCCTTAGCAATTTTTTTTTTTTAAAACAACTGAACACAATTTTATTCTACTTAATTAAATCATCCATCTCTTACAAGGAATAAAAAAAAATTATAATTAAAATCCTTCAAAGATATTCAACTTTACTTCAAAAATTAATCATAAATTTTAATGTTTTCATGGTTATTATTTTAGTTTATTAACTTTCTTATTTAATTATTAAATATATGCTTGAAAATCATTAAATTTCCCTCACATATATAGATATATTGTCAATTTTGCTAGTTTTATAAATTTAATATCTATATTTAGACTTTAATTAATTATTAAATTAATTATGACGTCATCACGGTTTGACCCCGGTTCGACCTCTGTTCGACTTCAAAAACCTTGAACATCTCCCTTTTACGGCTAATGAACGGTCCGAGTCTGAAAACCTTAGTGTTCATGACATTTAGGGTTCAATTTCTCTCTCCTCCATTATAACTATCAAATTAAATGCAATAAAAAATTCTTCTAAAAAAAATGTAATTGGTCATATTTTCACTAAAAAAAATGATCATAAAAATATTGGCAATATGTATTGAATGGGGTGCCCAAGCATCCTCTTTCTTTAGCGCTACAACAAAATGTATTTTTGGTGACGAAAATTTTTGTCACCAAAAGTCCTATTTTCATCGCCTATGGTTTTTGGCGATGAATTTTTTTTTTGGGTGATGAAATTAGTTTCTTCACGAATACTGCATCGCCAAAAGTCCCAGCGATGAGACATTTTGTCTCCAAAAGGTCTAACTATTCAAAAAAAAAAAAAAAAAAAAAAAAAAATTGGCAACGAAACCATTTCGTCGCCTTATGTTTTCCTTGCTAAATACATGATTCAACGACGAAATAGTTTTGTTGCCAAATGTATTTTATTTTATTAAGTCATATTTGGCAACGAAATATTCCGTTGCCAAAACCTTTTTTTTTTTTTTTTTTTTTTTTTTTTTTTTTTTAAATTTAGCCATATTTGTTGACGAAATATTTCATCGCTGAAACCCATTTATTTATTTATTTTTTTAATTTAACCGTATTTGGCGTGAAATATTTCGTCTCCTAGACCCTTTTTTTTCCATATTAGGCGACGAATTATTTCATCACCAAATGTTATTATTCCATCATCTCTTTCTCTCTCCATATATGTGTGTGTGTATATATATATATATATATATTTGCTAATATGGTCTATTTGGTTCATTTTGGTCCACTTTGGCCCATTTCAATCATGTTTGATCTAGTTCGGTCCATTTTAGTCTATTTGGTCCAGTCCAGTCCAGTTCGTTTACACACACACATAAATCAATTAGCTATTTAAATGTTTTTATGAAAGTGTTTTCTATGTGGTAAATATATATAATACTCTTCTATCTTGATTTTTCTACTTCTAGTCTTTTATAATTTAATTGACACCAATTAATCTTTTTTTTTTTTCAATTTATGACAGAGAACAGTGATAAAGACCAAAAGTGTAGAGTACATGCCATTTTCCCTTTCATTTTTCCTATTTCTCAATGCAGACATATGGTGTATTTATTCTGTGCTCATCAAAGACTTCTTTGTCGGAGTAACTTTTCTTGTCCTTTTATTTATCTAAGTCGATCCATGATTTTTTTTTATAACAAAATTAAACCCATGATCTTTCTATTCCTGTTTTAATCTCTTAATAAGTATAGGATGATTTTATAATAAAACATTTATAATTACAAGCATCCATGGAATTAGACCCTCGCACCAATAAATTGTAAAATATAGCACTTAATAGATTTAAAATAGATCAATTAGCACAACTGGTAAAGTCTCTGATGGTTATATAAGAGATTTGAGGTTCAATCCCCGCCTACATCAAAAACTGATTGGTGTCTTGGTCTGATGAGAAAGAGCTATCATCAGGAGCGGACGCCATAAGTTGAAACTCTCTCTCAAAAAAAATAGATCAATTTTACTAGGGATTAAGTATTACAAATTTAATACACTTTCAAATCCATAAAATAAAATCTTAACCATTTTAAGTGAAATGAAAAGAATTTTGTTTCTATGGACAAGGCGTAAGAGAGCAAAGTGAAGTGGAGGCACACTACTCTTTAGTCAATAAAATCATTTCAAACCCTCCATTTTCTGATAATAAATTTGTTTTTCCACTCATTTCAACAAATTTAGACATTTTGCAAACTTGTAAATTTCTATATTAATTTTCTCTCTATTTTCATTGATATTACCAAGATAAAAAGATCTTCATAAATAAATTAATTACACAATCTCGATGAATATATATGGGAAAAAAATTAATCAAACAGTTATTTCAGGTGCCAAATGCAATAGGCTTTGTGTTGGGTGCAACTCAACTCATCCTCTACACAATTTACAAGAACAAGTCAAAGATGTCAGTTAAATCAAGGGATGTAATGAGAGAAGAAAGTCAATCGATCTGAGCTTGTTAAAGGAGCCATTGAGATGCAAGCGAACGATCAAGAGATCAATCTGAAAAATCGAAGCCTTAACAAAGACAGCAGCATGCCAAAGCAGCAGATTAATGGACAGTACAGCATGCCAAAGATCACACAGACACTTTCTTTCAGCCCACGTGAATTACACTACAATTGTGCCCCTATTGATGATGTTGAAGTTGGAGAGAAGCATCAACCTTGATTTGGTATAAATATAATGTTAAGAGTCCAACAAAATGGTCTTTGTATGCGTTATCCTTCCTTTCAAGAGTTTGGTTAGTTAAGAATTTGGAATAATATGTAACACAAATTTTACCTTTGTATCATACAATATTTGCAATTTAAATTTATGAAGGCCTATAGTGGGCGGGCTCGTGCAACCAAAAGGCCCAGGCCTAACCCAACTTAGTCCGACCCAAGATTATAGTACTTGAATAGCCGTTAGATACCTCTCTAAGGCTGGGACTACCAAGGTGATAAGCCATCAAGGTCTCCAACCAAAAAAAATCTAGTACTACACCAATTTAGGCCACAACTCTAATCTGGCAAACTATGAATGGTGGGTTTATGGGAAAGTGGTAGACAATCAACAACAATCTGCCATATAAAATAGTGAAGGAAATGGTATGATCCTATAATTACTCCACCAACCAACCTCATTAAGTGGTTTTTGGCCTTGTAAGTAGGCCACCTCCATCTTGTATTGGTCTTTGAAGACCATAACATTTAACCTTGCTGCTTGATTGGTTTTTGTTCTTAAAATCCAGCCACCTATATATACTTGGAGTGTTTATTTTGTATCTGTTTAGGGCATTTGTTGATCCTTCATGTTAGAATATTATATATTAACGTATTATCATAAATACATAAACCTTGCTGTTCTAGAATACTATGAACTATCGTGGTTTTCTAACACAAAGGACTGTAATATATATTTATTCTAAGCCATTCATGATTCAGGTGATGCTTTTTACTAATTTCCAAATAATAATAATCATAAAAAACGTAAAATTCATTTCAAGTATTCAAATTGATTCAAAATCGATTAACAAATTGATTAGAAGCAGGAGCTTAATGACATTTGGGTGACAAACAAATTATGATTTTTTGCTAGCGGTAAAGAAGAAACCAACTGAAAATTATAAGGGTCTTCCATATATAACCACAATATTGAGGACATGTTTGCAGACTTTATGGATTTCTCACGCCAGAGATGGAGTGACATTAAGAATGTGACATTAATCTATCTTGGTTTTTTCTTAACATATGTTTACATATATGGTAGAGTTCTCATCCCATGCATCACTAATATATGCATCACTAATTGGAAAGTTTTTTAGTATGTATTATGTGGGTGTGTATTGAGTCGATATCAGGCATTTATCAAGTTAATCTAAGCTTGCTAATCAAGTATAGGGAGCCTTAATTATGACTATACTAGTCATTTTTGGGAACAGTGCAGATTGACTAGCTCTTTTCCATAAGGGAGATTATAATGTCAAAAATTGACTAGATATTGTTTAAGTATATGTTGTGTAGGTGTGTGTTGAGCTCCACATCGAGCATATGCTTACTTGATTTGGGTGAATCTAGACTTTTGATGTTGCAATAAAATAATCATTGACATGACATTTAGGAACCTTTTGTGAGTCTTAAATAAATTGGTAAGTTTAGTTTGATATTTACTATCAGAATTAGGTATATGTTTTAGAACAAAGTTTCTCTCCAAACTAGTTTGGAGAGAAACTCTTCAAACTTCTTATATATTTCTTTTTCGGTTGTGAATTTTGAAAATTCAACCGTTGAATTTCATGTTCCTTATGTCCTTAACATGCATATCAAATTTCGTTCAAATCGGATGTTATTTACTATTTGATCAATTAACTTATTTTTTATATACAACTTTAGATTACAAAAACTTGATATTATAACATTTATTTGATGACATAGCAATTGATCTTTGATTTTCTTGAAATTTTGTAAGAATTAAGGATGCAATAAGAACATGCAATCTAACGGTTAGATTTTCAAAATTCACACTCAATATAAATATATATAGTGAGTTTGTAGGGTTTCTCTCCAAACTAGTTTGGAGAGAAACTTTGTTCTATGTTTTATCTTCATGCTTAATTCAATTTTTTAATAGTATATGCTTTTATTAATAAATATATTTTAATATTATTTTATGCATGCTTTGGGTGATACTTCAAAAAAATAAAAGTATGTTATGAGTGAATTTGTCTCAATAGATTGTTTTTTAACTAAAACAAAATTATCAATGACATTTTTTAAAAAAAAAAATTAGATGGCAAATATGGTAGTTGTATTGAATGTCGGCTTTCATGGGTTGATAACTGCAATAATTCTTCTAACAATCCATGATAATAGCATGCATACACCTTTGTTAGAATTTTATGTGCTGGATTAACCATTGGCACGTGTGCATTACCTCTTTCATCTATGGTGAATTCTTCACACATTAAACATGTCAATTGCCTGTTGGGCATTTGCAATGGTAAACATTATTGAAGCAATGTATATGCGCAAAGATCATGCAAAACAATTACCGTCCGTATAAGAACTATTGGACAAAGTTGATTAGAATGCGAAGACAAATGAAATCATTTTTATTTAAATAAGCAAATTCTGGCATGTGATGGTTGCAGCCTTGCAGGAGCCTGAATGAAGTTCTTGAATGAGTCAAAGTAAATGGGTTCTCCCCTGATGCCTATTACCCATTTAAGGGTTTAAAGGATACCCCCACACAATAATATCAAGTTGTAAGTGTAAAAATTTTAAATTAAAATTTTAAAAAGGCTAAAATCTTATTTTCATTCTTAAATTAAAATATAGCAAAAGTTTGTTTTTTGTGCCTGAATTTTAAGAGTTCTTTTTTTGCCCCTATACTTTGTAAAAGCAAATGAAAAAAAGAACTTTTTTCAGTAGTTTAGGGATGAAAATGATCTTTATTAAAGTTTATGGACAAATAGTAAATCATTTTCAATAGTTTAGAGATAAAAAATAAATTTTTAATAATTTAGGGATGAAAAAAAAATTTCCTAAAATATAGGACCAAAATAATATTTTAGACTTTCAAAATTTTTAGACATTCTAGGAGGTTGATTTATATTAGATGTAATTCAGCTTATCTTCTACACAATTTACAAGAACAAGTCAAATATGTCAGCAAAATCAAAGGATGTAATGAAAGAAAAGTCTAAGTGAGCTTTTTAAATTAAGGAGACACTGAGATGTGAGCGAACGATCAAGAGATCAATTTGAAAAATCATAGCTTTAACTAATACATCAACATGCCAAAACAACCGATTAATAAACAATATAACATGCCAAAAATCACCATAACTCTCTATTTTGGTCCACGTGAATTATACTCTAGTTGAGTGAGAAGACCAGCTCCACCATGGATTACAATAATTTCAGAGATACCATAATAAGAGCATTTGTAGCAGCCATTGCAAAAATTATGCTATTTTGCCACACCAAAAGCCTACTTTATTATTTTACCACATCATTTTACAATATCTCATTTATCAGATGTTCTATATTTTTACCACTTCATTTAAATATTATTTCTTAATTCTTTTTAATTCTTATTTTATTCTTTCTTTATTGTTTGTTCAATGGTAATATTTGTCATATTTTCAAATCTCATCAATTCTAACGGTAACATTTTCAAACAATACTCTTAATTCTTTTTCTTTTTTTTCTTTTTTTTTGAGAAACCGGACAGCCTGGGCTTTATTGAAAGAACCTCAATGGCCATCAAATGAAACTAGAGGCGCAATGTCAGCTAGGATGTGATCCAGCCACACCTGCTGCCCTGTACAAAGTTTGGCCTTTTTTGCTAAAGCATCAACCACAGTATTACATGCATGACCAAATTCTGAAAACTGAAAATACTCTTAATTCAACAATACTCTTAATTCAACTGTCATATTTTTAAAAATTAATATTTTCTTAAGCATTTAAAAAAAAAAAAAAAAAAAAAAAACTTAGAACCTGTCAACTTAAAAAAAAAAAAAAAAAACTCAAAACTTGGGGACTTCAAAGTTCAAAAAACCTCAGAACCTGTCACCTTTAAAAAAAAAAAAAAAAAAAAAAAAAAAAAAAAAAGACGTTGAACCTGTCACTGAGTGAGAGCAAATGGGCAAAAGAAGCTGTCTCCTATATCAAAGAACTCAAACTGATCAAAACAACACCTATCCAAAAACCAAGAACTCAAAAAGATACTGAGTCTGAACAAACCACAAGGCTAGATAACAAAACTCAAGCACAAACAGGTTCTGAGCACAACCGGGCTATATAGAACAGCAAGTAACGCATGCACCCAGATAACACCAAATACCAAGGCTCATATCAAAAGCCAAAAATATATGCAATCTAAAAGCAAACATGTCAAGTTGAAGTTGTTTCAACTGAACTAAACTACCAATGTAGTCCATAGAAAACTTACACAAATAAATCATATCCAATAACATTAACTCACACAGAACCCATTGAATTAAACATAGTTGAGCTTGCCACTTCCTTGATAACAAATGGTACTTAAATTTAACACAACAAAACAATTGGCTAATACTAAACTTAACACAACAAAACAACATAGCCAATGAGTTTTAATGGTAGCTTCATAAAAACAAAATGAAACAAATAAACCAAATCAAAAGTTTTAATGGCAACTCCATAAAGAAGATGAGACAAATAAACAAAACCAAAAGTTTTCATGACTCTCCTTGTAATTGCCATAAATGTTCAACGAGATTCATTTGGAGTTGAGAATGAACTTCTCGATCCCTAATGCATTGATGAACTTGAATGAACTCCATAAATTCATTTGTTGGCTCACGTGACATTAGTGTACATGAAATCTCATCAATTAGTTCATAATCTAAGTCCACTGCTTCAGCTTCATCTCGCTCATCTTCAATAATCATGTGATGAAGAATTATGCATGCTTTCATAATGTCTTGTAGTGTTTCATGATAGAAAAACCGTGCAGGTCCACGTACAATTGCAAATTGTGCTTGAAGCACTCCAAATGCACGCTCTACATCCTTCCTATATGCCTCCTGAGCTTTTGCAAATAATTTTCTTTTTGCTCCTAGTGGCCTTGGGATTGTCTTCACAAATGTTGACCATTGTGGATATATGCCATCGGCAAGATAGTATCCCATTATGTAATCATGACCATTGATTGAGTAATTAACTGCAAGAGCATGTCCTTGTGCAAGCTCAGAAAATACAGGAGACCGCTCCAACACGTTAATATCATTATTTGACCCAAGTAACCCAAAAAATGAGTGTCATATCCAAAGATCATATGAAGCCACTACTTCCAAAATAATACTTGGCTCACAAATATGACCACAATACATCCCTTTCCATGCAGTACAATTTTTTCATTTCCAATGCATGCAATCAATACTTCCCAACATGCCTGGAAATCCACGGTTTTGGCCATGGGCTAACAATCTAGCGATGTTTTCATTGTTTGGTGATCTCAAGTATTCCTCTGAAAAAATAGCAACCATTGCTGCAACAAATTTTTTCAAACTGGTTATTGCAGTGGTTTATGCTATTCTCACATATTCATCCATAAAATCAGTTGCTACTCCATAAGCAAGCATCCTAAGTGCAGCAGTCATCTTTTGAAGGGGAGATAGACCAAGCTTTTTGGCAGCATTTCTTTTTTGGGTAAAGTAAGATTCATGAACTTCTACCTTAGATAGGATTCGGAGAAAAAGAGAATGTCTCATTCGAAATCTCCTTCGAAATAAGTTGGGAGGATATACAGGTTCTTCGGCAAAGTAGTCATCATAAAGCATTCTATGGCCTGCCAAATGATTACAGTCGATATACCGACGATGCTTACGTTGTGATGTCGAACCCGTGAGAAGTTTTATAATTATCTCATCTTCATCTGAGTCATCATCAAGCAATTGACGAAAAAAAGAACGACCCATGGAGATAAACTATAAGAAAACATTAGAAAGCAATTATCAATATAGATGCCATTATCATAATATGAAATGAAATCAATAACTATAAAAGAAGGTTTGATTGCAATATCTTATAAAAGAAGGATAAGCACATATCATATAAAATCTATAATCTATAATGTGAGTCTAGCCAAACAGCAATATAGGCCTATTTAAATTTGGGCCTTCTTCTCTAAGATATCAAATTTGCAAGTTTACACATCATTATATCGTGAAGGAATTAAAGAGTAAGGAAAATAGAGAAAAAATTCACACAATATGATTAAAATGCAACCTAATCCAATTCTAACTCCAGTCATTTCAAAGAAATGGACCTTTAGTATAAGCTAAAAATAAAGCTTCTGGATCATATTTCTTCAAAGGCTTGATTGCAGCCAAGAAAACACTACTAGTCCTAGCCTTCTAGGAAAACCACATACTCCACCATAAAATCTTTTAAATCTTTAGTGCATTAAATATCGGTGGAACCTGTAGCAGGCCCCATTTAAAGTGATCTTAGGTTGTCGAAGCCTCCTGTTAGCTCAATCATAAACTTGAAAGCCTTCACACATTTTAGAAGGACAAATATTTGTACCATCATACAATCTAAAGCCACTGCCCTTCAAATGTCTCAATCTCAAGCTCAAACTAATTACCTTTCTTTATAAAAGAAAGCACTTATGCTATTATATTGTTCAAAAGCTCTGTATTAGCATATTTATGTTATCTTTTTAGCACAACAATTTAGCCCCTAAGCTACAAGCTCATACATTAGCACAAATTATATGTCAAGGATAAACAAACTTCATGAATCAACAAGTGTATTATTATTTAGGTTTCTAATATAGACTATCACAATGGGGCTATAAAACAACACCAAAAAATATTCCAAAGGGCAAAAACATTCAAGTAAGACAAGTACTGTCAGCAAATTACAAATCTATGATAGTGCTCACAAGCACATATGATCATTTTAAACGAAAAGGTTAAATATGTAACCATGACCTACTCAATTTCCCTCTTTTTTTTTTCTTTTTTTCTTTTTTGAGAAATTATTTCCCACTAAAATTAGAAAGAACACTAATGATACAATGTTTACTCTCCAAATTAACAATTAAAAAAACAATGGGTCATCAACAAATGATAAAAAAAAAAAAAAGCAATGCATAGTGTCTGATCCACAATGCAACCACTCAATCCACAACCACTTACACCATTTTCCAGTCATAGAAACTACACGAGACCAACAACAAAACTGTGAAATCTTTATACAAAAACCAGTTCAAATTTCTCATATTCCATCACTTGCTCAGCAAACAAATAGAGCATCATTGAAGAACATACAAAATTTAAAATTTAAAAAAAAAATTGTGGAATTATTTAAAGCCAAAAAAGGTTCATTACTTTTTACACAAAATGAATTGATGACAAGATCTAAGAACTACCCAGGCAACCAAATTCAGAGAGAAACAATGAAAACATATATTTGTGGTCCATTTGATTGAAAATATACGTAACTTATAGTTGCCATTCCATTTCATTTATTTATTTATTTTTGTTGATAATCAAGTGAATTTTATTAAGCAACAAGCTGGAAAACCAGCCACAGTTCCAATAGAGCAAACAACTCCCAACAACCAAATAACAGTATCTAACTACACAACCAAGATTGACTACCCATATATGCAAGTCAGGGACAAATTCCCAGCAACAAACAAACCAAAATACAAGATAATGCAAAGCTAAACAACCACATATCCACTTGGCAAATAGCAGGAAGAAAAATCTGCAAAAGTTGGAGAGTTGTACAGGTTTTTTTGTAATATAAATTCAAACATAGAAAATACACGACATTTTATATAAGCTAAAATGTTAGGATTACTTACATTGCAGTGGCCTACTAGAATCTACAATGAAATCACATAATAAAAGAGTCAAGACCTTTTGCTAAGATCACAAAATACAGTTCAAGGCCTAAAATCAGCTACACCCAAAAAATGCCACAAAATACATATCACGGCCTAAAATTAGTTACTACCAAAATAAGGTTGAAACAAGACATCACCAACATCATCTCAACCCAATGAATGACTTGATCTTTGTTTTGCAAGGATTTCCTTGTTGAGTCCATCATAAAAAGTTCTTTGGTTTTCGTTCATGCCACTTGTGTCTAGCATCATAATTCTTTCATTCTCTTTCAACTCTTGCAAGCGAACCTTTTCCGCTTTGATACGTACTTTCTCTTTTTCGGCTGCACAACCTTCTTCAAGAATTTTCTTTTTCTTTTTCAAATATTCCGTTGCAATATCTTTCCCATCATCTTTTCTCTTTCGATTAGCCTTTTCAGCTTTTCTACCTATTGGCCTCTCAAAATCCATAATGCCATCAACCCCCCCTCCTTGATCTATTGAATCTGGAGTTTGAGGCATTCCTTTTCTTGAATCTTCCCTAGGCATAGTAGATGCCCACTTTGGAAAATCCTTCAAGATTAGCCAACAATGTTCAAATTGAAAAACGGAACCGTGAATTTCTTTAAACAATTCCTTTGCTTTCTCAATCTAAAAAAAATTAAATAAATATAACATAATTAGTTTCTTCAAACAATTCATTTGTGTTGTAAACCTAAAAAAATTAAAGACCATTGCAAAATTTATACCTTGTCATGAGCCGTGGTTCCACTTTCATTCTTTGCTTCAATTTTAGCTAAGGACCCAACAAATTTAACTGTTTCCCTATTAATCGTTCCCCATCGGGTTGTTAGGAATGCAACACTACGTGTAGAATCAGTCTTGTGATCCGTAAAGTATTTTGCAACTTTGCCATAAAATGTTGTTTTATGTTGCTCATTACCATACACAGGATCGACACTGGTATTGAGCCATGCTGCTACAAGCAGATTGTCTTCCTCAGCACTGAAGTTGACACCACGTGCTGGTTTTTTCTTAGAAGTGGCAACTTCATCATTCAGTGGAGAATCTTCGACTAACAGGGGACTACTTTCAAATACATCGAAAAGTTCATCCTCAAGATTAATATTCCCCCGTACGAGATCAGTGAATGATGAATAATTTCTTGAGTCCATGCTCTAAATAGATATGGAGACTGCTTGTTCTGGTTTGTTAATTACAACAAATTATATCATTACTAAACTTTGTCAATGTATCTCTCTAGCAAAATTTGCCAAACTCAAAATGTGAGCCCTCATCAAACACATGCACATGTGAGAGTCGAGCCCCCCAATACGTGAGGCGTGGATTCACACAGACACTTGTGTATCCACGCCTCACTCTTTAAGGAAGGTGATCATTATGACTGCCTATGTGACTAAGTCACCACATGGGTTTATATCATATTTTACTTTGACCAAGGCAAAAGCATCATTTTTAATGTTGAATTATTTTCATTAAGTTGGTTGACTATCTCAAAAAATACTTTTGCCTAATATTAACATGAAGTAATTCCCACAGCATATAATAAGAAATTCTTGTTTTGACTTGTCCTGGCTGGAGCAACTTTTTTTAGTTTTTGATTGAGATAGTTCCTATGTCATACATTGTGTTTTAACTTTGTTTGCATTTGATTATGAATTAAACTAAAAATTTAGTGACACTTATATTAACATTGACCATTATTCTGCTGATTAGCTATCATTGTCATGGGCTTACAAGATTTTTAAACCTGGTCCGGCAGAAAGACTAGATACATAAAAATGTATGATGTATGATACCTCTATTATTTAAAAAAAAAACACAGGATATACTCTTGAGAGTTTTTTCTTTTGTTTTGTTTTTAAGAATAAGTAGACTATATTAAGGTTAAAGACAAGAGCAACAGAGAAGATTGTCGGATAGATTAGACAGAACAAATACATATGGTTTTAGCACAGCAAACAACACATATGAACTAAGAAGATAGAGAGAATCAAAAGTAGACACTGAAATATCGAGAGAATCACAGAGAAGACAGAGAACTTACCTGTACAGTGAATCGATGAAATAGTATCGCCCAAACAGAGTAAGACCAGTGAGCTATTCCTGTTGTGATTCTCGTGCACAGATTTCACCAGGGCCTTTTTCACGAAACCGGAAGTCCACTCACAAAGTTCTTGCGCCAAGAATTGATTCAAAGAGCCTACTCTCTGATGAGACAAGGGCTCGGTCAGTTCACCGGGATATAGGACAGAGAAGAGAGACCCACAACCCAGACCCACAACCTAGAGACCTACACCCACGCCGATCACAATCAGAAATCACAACCAGACCCACAACCAGACCCACAATCGGAAATCACAACCACAACCCAAACCCACGACCAAACCCACGCCGATAGAACAGAGAGGAGAGAGCGAACAAAAGGGGAAAAAAAAAACCGGCGAAGGATATAGATCAGTGATGGTAGAGAGGAAATCGGTGGTGGCTCATATTCATGAATGGGAAGAGAATAGAGCGACAGGAAGAGGGAAGAAGAAAGAGAATGGGAGAGTGGAGATGGAGATGGAGGCGGTGAATACTGAATAGCTGAAGGAGAAGATGAAAGAGATATGAGAGTGAAAGAGGAATAAAAAATTAATAAATCCATATGCCACAGCTTACCATACCATTGTAAATTTGTGATTGTACTGTAGCATGTTGCAAAAAATATGGCATTTAAAACATCTGATAAATGGGGTCAAACTTGGTTTGGTGTGGGATATGTGCCAAATATTTAGCATTTGGCACATATCCCACATCTGCTGTGAGTGCTCTAAGTCAAATGTATTCTTTTATTCTTTTAATATATACAAAATATTCTTACATATATTGGTTCATTGTAATACAGAAATTCAAAATATTAAATTTAATTTTAAGCTTTGTTAATGTAGACTTGGACTGTCAAACCAAACCACAATGCCAGCTATAGGCCTCAGCCTAAGGCCCTATTACATTAAGGTCCCACCACCTTTATAAAAAGGTCCCACACATAATCAAAAAATCCAAAATTTTATGATAATACTATTTTTTTTTTTTTTTAAATTAGAGTTGTACACTATTTTTACCCAGTAAGTCACAACTTGCTAAAGTAGCCTATTGTTCATGGTAAAAAAAAAATGATGGGTCTATATGAAAAGTTGTGTTTACCACTTATAAATGACCACTTCAATAAGTTATGACAAAATTTATGTTTGTAGAATTATTGATTTCTCTCACCGACAAAATGCCTCCAAAATATTAGGCCAATAAAAACTCATCCCATTTGAAACTCTAAACTATTTGACAAAAGAAATTGTAAATATGATGAATCATCAATGACAATTAATTTCCTATAATAGCTTGGGGTTTAATTTTTGTAAACCAATATATTATATGATAGATTGTCAACATTATCCAAGATAAATTAAACCTCCATTTTAGAAAACAATAAATTTTGATTTTTTTATGGTTACATTTTATGCTTAAATCTTAATTTTCTTTAGTTTGATTAGTATTAATTCATCAAGTCATGTGTATAATTTATCGAATTAACTATGATTATCCCACTTAAATTTTTGGGCTCAAATTATTTCAAGCTGGCCATGTCAAACCTATAATAAGTATCTTACTTTAACTTTTCTTTTTCAGACTAATTTAACAAGTCTCGAAGTCACCGGGTAATGTTAAGTTTTTATTGCAACCAATAATGAACTCTTCTTTGGGAGTCGAGCAACTTACAATTAAAGGGGTTTTATTATTTTCTTTTGATATTATATTTTTTTTCTTACTTATATCTACACACTATTCACCATCCCCTAACATGACCATTTTTTTTTTTTTTTTACATTTTTTTTTGAGCGGTTAACATCACGCTGGTAAGAGAAAGTCTATAAACACAAAATATTTCACAAAAGGTAATGTCAGTGGTGAATAGATGCAAACTAGTAAAAACTTATTAACTTAATTATTGTAAAAAATGTTATAAATTTTTTTATATATGTAACATTGCTTCTTTGGTAACGAAGGCAACATCATATCTTGAGCTGTACTTTTACTTCAACAGAGAAAGATGTTGCAAAAGATTGAGTTGCTGAGAGGAAGCCATAGGCTCAATTTGGATTTCAACCCATTTAGTAATATTGTTCTAGTAACGTTATTTATATTTTTTGAAAATACGTATGGGTAAAAAAGTATATAAAAATACGTGTAATGTTATTAAATACTGAAAACTGGGAGAAAATTGCTTTTTGCCCATTTCAAAAAAAAATTTCAGCATTTTGCCCTCTTTCTCAAACTAATTAGGAAAATGCCCCTCTTTTGAAAATCGAGTTTCTGAAAATCGATTTAGGCCCTATAGCGGCGTTTTTAAGGACCCTATAGTGACGTTTTAAGGACCTATAGTGACGTTTTGTAACTCGATTTCATAAAGTCGAGTTACATGCAATTTTTTTTCTTTTTTTTACCTATAACTCGATTTTATGAAAATCGAGTTACAAAACGTCACTATAGGTCCTTAAAACGTCACTATAGAGTCCTTAAAAATGCCGCTATAGGGGCTAAATCGATTTTTAGAAACTCGATTTTCAAAAGAGGGTTATTTCCCTAATTAATTTGAGAAAGATGGCAAAATGCTGGATTTTTTTTTTTTGAAATGAGCAAAAAGCAATTTTGTTCCTGAAAACTGTTGTTTAAAATATATTACTAAACACCCCTGGGTTGAGGAGAGATCAAGGAACCATGTTACATCACGTACTAGTAACACTGTAGCAGGCACCTGTTCTTTTTCTAAACCAAATAGTAGAATTAGTCCTTAAACCGATGAATTAAATCTCGGAAGGAGTGGCAGTAAATTTCGAATTTATTGGCATCGCATCACGTTAACATTAGAAGACAAACATTCCGAGTTTGCCCTCATCGTTCTTTGACTATTAGTGATGTGAATTTACATTATTATTCCTTCTTGACCAATAAATTGAATAGTTTGCTAACAGTCTTCATGTACTCAAAACATTTTAAAAGATTAAAACGTATCTATCTCTGTTGGACTAACTTTTTGCACTATCTTTTTGTTTTTGGCCTCTTGTCTTTGATCTTGGTCTTGGAATCTTTGTTCAATTCGTTACTGATGTTTTCTTTCACATTTAATTTCTAAACTTACTAGACAATGTGTAATTAATTAATTGTTAGATTAAGTTTTGCTACCGCCAATACAATTTCAATTAGAGCTTTTATTTATAATAAGTAATGCTATTTTCACAAATATTTCATGCAAAACTCACATATATCTACAACTATAACCCAATTTCAAAATCAAAGATAGAAAGTTCGAAGCCGTATGAATTTCATGTTACTAACTAGTTCGTATAAGCATTACTAATTCCATGTTCAAATTCTTGATTAATCATTGTACAAATTCCATTATTGAAGGATGAAAAGTCAAAAAACCAAAGTAAATTAGCTTGTGACCCACTCATATGAATGGTATATAGCATGATTTCTATATCCTAGTTTTCGTTTTCCTTTTCATTTTTGGTGGGTGGACAGGGATGGAGGGTCATTTTATACATGGAATTATTCCCTGCTTTATCGTCCGCTTATTTTATGTACATCAGATGCATAGATAAAAAGATTGAATACGCCCCAGAGACCTGTCTAAAATGTTATTGTTGTGTCCATTCTCATTTACTCTTTGGTCAAACTTTGACCCATTGAGAAGGGATAGCTGCAGTTCTTTTCTAACCATTCATCTCCAAATAGGTCATTGTAGGCCTATTATAACCTTTTTAAAAACTTTGCCATATATAAGTCTTTAATGGCGTTAAAAATCTACGTTTTAAAAAACTTTGCCATATATAAGTCTTTAAGGGCATTCAAAAATCTTTGGTGATGTTTTCAAAAACATCACTAAATAATATAACATTTTCGTTATTCTTGTAGGAAAATACATTTAGTGACATTCCTAAAACACCACAAATAATCAATCCTATAGCAATAGCAACATTTTAAAAATGTTGCTAAAGGGTTTGTTCTCAGGCTTTCTTGCGACATTTTAAAAACATTGCTAAAAACCTACTCATTATTTTTTTTCCTTCATTTTTTTTCATATTCAAAATACTATAAAAACCTGCTAAAAAAATACCACAATAACTGACACAAGCTTGTAATTGATCAAATAGAACTATTGATCATCAATATTCCACAATAACAAATGTCCAAAGTAACACATTAACCATAAATTCATATATATATATATATTACCAATACATAACATGTCTAAAGTATCATCTTGAATTTAACAAAACACTTGTCTACCTACACAAAACAAACAACCACCCAAACTATAATATTATAAACGAAGTACAATACTTCCAAACTAAATGTGGTTACTCAAAACAACTATTTTATAGCCCATAGAGTCCTTAAAACACTGCATTTACCCCAAGAAACTAGTTTCTTGATGGGATGATGCTTGCGATCTATGAGCAGTTGTAGACTGTTCATCTAAATCAAAACCACTCTAAATACAAATTAAGAGTAGCTAATAAGTTCATAAAGAAATCATTTTGAGTAACACAATAATAGTAGCTATAATATCCATAACATCATTTGCACGTGTAGGACTTAGTCTTGAAGCTCTTAAGAAATAAGCAAAAACCATAGAAATAGGATTACAAATAAACTCAAATATAATACACAACAATTTCATAAACACTTAGTTTCATAAATCTACAAAAAAAAGATTACATATAACCTTAAATATAATAAACAAACCATATCAAGTTTATCTATATCTTCATTCACACAAACATGCCATCATCAAGAATTTAACAAAAGAAATTTCTACCTAAGTTTGTATAAATGATCTACCACATTTCTACAAAGCAAATTGTCCAAACTAACATATGATCTATGACAAACTCTATGCCACAATAACATATGTCCAAACTAACACATATTAAACATAGGTTCAAATATATATCACCAATACATAGCAAATATCAAATAACATACTATACTCAAATAAAACCTCCTTGAAAGAAATCCAATGTTTTTACAAACTGAGAATACTAAGCCTACAAAAAGGAGAAAGTGAGAGTTAAATATATAAATTGGATTTCAATTATACTTTTGTTTCTAAGAAAAATATTAAAAAAAACTAAAAAATGACATAGTTCTTTAATCCTCTTGCTAGTGACAACACTTAGGTCCACTTGCCTCCTCTTTGTGCTTGATAAAAGAGTGTGAGAGTTAAAAATAATTTATACTTTAATTATTTTTGGGTTTCTAAAAATCAAAATAGGAAAACCTGATAAAATATACTTCTTGGATCCTCTTGTCATTGACAAGAAACCTCTTACTAACAAGAACAAGTCAAGGCTAACCCAATAATTGATATATATATATATATATATATTTATTTATTTATTTTTCCCTTCAGGAATGGGTACCGATTAAAAATAACATAAATCTATTGATTTTAAACACAAATTTACCAAAATCAAAACTTTACTGTAAGGTTGAATTTAATCAACCATCTTGTTGGCTTTATTCCGTGTCAAATTTGCTTGTATTTTAGCAATTAGTAACCCTGTATTTAGGTGAGATTCATGTAAGGGTAGTGTGTGAGAAGATGTGAAGAAAAACTCAAGTTTGTGCAAGGATGCAGAGTCTCGCGGTTAGGACTCGCGGTTGACTCGCGACTAGCAAGCCGCCAACTGCAGCACACGTGAGAAGCACGCAGGGGAGCTGAAGGGTCACACCAGCTGTCGCACTATAGGACAAAAGTCCCAGGCTGGCCAAGCCGTTAACTCGCGGCTGGAACTCGCGACTCAGACCAGTCACGAGGCCAAGCTGCCAGACCACCCTGTTTGAGAAAAACTGACTCTTCGCATTACAAACACACACCACTATATATAGACCCTTATACCCACGAAATGTAGAGAGCTTCCAAAGATAAGTTTGAGAGAGAAACCCTAGAGAAAAACAAGATTGATTCATACACAATCTTCATTGAAGAAACTCTTCAAATTCCTCTACTCTCACCCTCTCCATCGACAAATCCTTGAGAGGTTCTTATCCAAATCCTTTTCTCACCATACCCATATCAATGAGAAGGTTTATTTGGTGTTTTGGGAAGCAGTTATGAAGGGACCAATTCACATTGGTTGATGCTATAGTTTATAGCGGAATCCGGTAAGCTAGAAAAGAAAAAGGTTCAGCGCAACCTCGTTGGAGTAGGAAGCTTGGAGGGCTTAGGTATACTGGGTAGATTAGGCTTGAAAGGTTTATTGTTGTTCATGTATCCCAACAACATTTTCTAGTGGATTATTGACCGCTTGGAGGGTGGCGGAGAGGTTTTACGCCGAGGGCTTCGGTTTCCTCTTCGATAACACATCGAGTGTTGTCCTTGTGTTTGCCTCGTTGTGTTTGCATCTCTCTTTCCTTTATCTTTACCATTTAATTACTACTGTGATTGTGATTATTTATGATTTAGATTGTTTATCAATTCTGGTTTAGCTTATATTCATGTTCCGCACATTTATTGTTTGATAATAAACTTGAACTGATAATTTGTAATTTGGGGTCTAAACGTTCAAGGGTTTTTTATACCTATATTGAACATTCAATTGGTATCAGAGCGAGTACACTTGTTGTGGTTTAAATACCTAAGTGTGATCTTTGACCTCTTGTTGAGATGGATAGGTCTCAATCTCTTAATGTACCACCATTTTTTTATGGTAATAATTATGCTTTTTGGAAAGTCTGTATGAGGGCGTTTTTGTGTTCTATTGATGATGCTGTGTCGGATGCAGTTGAAGTAGGTTGGACTAAACCGGAGGCTGCCAAATCTACTTGGGATAAGGCAGCTCTCGCGGCGGCTAATGCAGATAGCAAAGCCTTGAATGCTATTTTATGTGGTGTCTCTCCAGAAGAATTTTACAGGATTTCACATATCACCATTGCTAAGGAAGTATGGGAGATTCTGGAGACAACTTATGAAGGGACTAAGAAAGTGAAGGACACCAAACTCCAGATGTTGACCACTCGCTTTTAGGAGCTAAAGATGAGTGAGGATGAGTCTTTTGACTCTTTTTATAGTAAGTTGAACGAAGTGGTTGTTGGCAAAATTCAATTTGGGGGAAAAGATGGAGGATTCGAGAATAGTAAGGAAGATCCTTCGGTCACTGCCAGAAAGTTTCCGTGCCAAAATAACAGCCATTGAAGAGAGCAAGGATCTTGACGACATTAAAGTTTAAGAGCTGGTTGGTTCATTACAGACATATGAATTGTCACTGCCCACGCAGAGGAAGAGCAAATCTCTTGCTCTTAAAACAATTGATGAGAGAGTAGCATCACATGACTCTTTGGAGGAAGATGCTATGGATAAAGATGTGGCGTATTTTGTGAAAAACATTCGGAAGTTCTTAAAGCTCAAGAACAGTGGGAAATCTGGTAACAAAGGAAAATTTCAGAGTTTTGAGAAGGAGAAGAAAGAATTCAGAATAAAAGAGGGTAGAGATTCCCAATCTTCACAAGGAATTACGTGCTTCGAGTGTAATGGACATGGACACTTCAAAAAGGAATGTCCCAGCTATTTGAAGTCGAAGGGCAAGGTCTATATCACTACTCTAAGTGACTCAGACTCATCAAATTATGACTCTGAGGATAGTTGTGACGGAGAAGGAAATTACTCAGCATTTATGGCAATTGAACGTGTTGAATCCTCAGAGGACTTGAATCAACTTGTACAAGAACTTGGAGAACACAGTGATGAAGAATCCTTAGGGATTGTTGAGGAATTAGATGCTGAAGAGGAGAAAGATACAGCTAACCTTCAAGAGAATTACACCTTACTTCTTGAGAAATCGAGAGAGTATACAAGGGTGGCGAAGGCGGCTGTGAAGAAGATGAAGAGAGCTGAGGAGGATTACAAAAGTCTCCTGGTCAGATATAAGGAGGCAAAGTGTGAGATTGAGACACTAAATGGTGAGCTATCTGAAGCTTATACGAAAGTGAGATTTCTTGAGCAAGAGGTAGTGCAAGCACATGCCAAGATAGAAAGGGTCTCCTCCAAGAAGCTGGAAGATGTTATACCGGAGGGAATAGCTCATCGGCCAATGTCACCAAAGAAGTGAAATTTGTAAAGGCCAAAGAGACAGTTGTAGAAGAGCCTATTCCTGAGAAAGTTAAGGTTGAGAAGAAGAAGAAGATGGCTGAACAATGGGTGTTTAATAAGTCCCGTAATCAATCAGAAGCTAGATTTGAAGCTAGAGGAAGATCTCTTCCAAGATCACAACGGGGTCCTGGAACGAATTATGTTTGTCACTATTGCGGATTGGAAGGACATACCAGACCCAACTGCCAAAAGTTGAGAGCATTGAACAATGCAAGCGCATCTCGGTCATGAGGAAGAAGAAATGACAAGAGGTCTTAGGGTGGTGAGCAACCGAGAAGTCAAAACAGTGATCTCGGAATGATGGACGTAATGAAGATGATCGGTGCCTTCACCAATTGCCTGGAAAGCTTCACACGAAGGTTTGAAAGTCCTAACTCTCGTACCCAATCCGTCAAGGATATCACCCCAAACGCATGTGACGTATGGGTGACGAAGGGTACTCATGCATAAGCATTACAACATGTCCATGCATTAATACTTCCCATATTTTGTGTATATGCTTGGTTGTATGCTTCTTGCGAGTTTGTGTTGAAAATTTTGTTTGTGAGTGTTTGTTTTAAAATGTTTTTACATTGTTGTTCTGTTTTTTATCAACCTTTTACTGCTTTTGTGTCAAAAATCCAAAAACACATAAAAAGTAGAAAATCCAAAAAGTTTGATCGACTTTGTTGAGTTTTGTCTCAAAACATGTTTTGCCTTGTACCTTTGTACTAATGGCTTTGTGCATCTATGAGCTTAGCTTGTTTCCTATGCACGCATATCATTGTGGGAGAAATTTTGAAATCTATGTGACTGTTGTAAATAGATCTTCAACCTTGTCATGAATGATTAGTGAATGGTTTTGTTGATCTTGAGACATGCATAGACTCATGCCTATATATCTTCCCACTATTTATTTATTTTTTATTTTTGTTTTGCTTAAAAGAGCTCACCAAATGTAAATATCCAAATGAAAAGAGATATTGAGCTGCAAAAGCCTATTGCACATACTAGTATTTGACTAGGAAAAAGGGAAAGCGACCAAAAATAACTGTATGATGCCCAAAAAGCCAAAGGCTAATTCATCAATTGAAATATCAAAAATTTCAGGCATCAATCTCACAATGAGATTTTTTATTCAAAAAGTGCAAATGATATGATACATATAGAGCCAAATGAAAAGCTTCAAAGAATTGTAATCAAGTTTATGTGGGAGGTCATATATGCATATTTCTATAATTGAGATATGTCACATTATCTAGTGCTAGTTGTGTATGCCTTGATTGAATTGATCATTGAAGCTTCACATTGGATTAAGGACTATCTCATTTTTGATATCCACACACAACACACAAGTCTATGTTCAATGAATGCCATATTCATTTGTGTGATTGTACTTGATTAAATGTATTTTCACATGCTCAATCTTTGTTGATCAAATACAAAAAGATTTCTAAGTGTTTTTAGTTGTTTTTGGAAAGTATTTTGTTTTTACAAAAATGTTAAAATTTCAAAAACAGTTTTGCCCTGTTTTGGAGACTCAGTCGTGGGTTGTCCCAATTGTATGCCCCAGTCACGAGCCCTCTTCGAGATTTTTCGTGGCTCATTGGCGGGTCAGCATCTCAGTCGCGAAAAAGACTTAGAATATTTTTCAAAATTTGAGTTTTTATGTTTCTCGCGGGTCATTGTGGCGACTCGTTCGCAGATGGAAGGTCCAGTCGTGAGGGGTACACAGAGATTTTCGCGGCTTACCTCGCGACTCTCTCGCGGGTAGACCTTCCAGTCGCAAAAAACACTTAGGAAATTTTTCAAAATTTTTGATCCCAAGTGTTTTGGTGGCTGGACCTGGCGGCTGGACCTGGCAGCTTAGACGCGACTTGTTCCAGTCATGAAAAACGCGTGTTTTGCATTTTAAAGTCAGTTTTTTTAAAACTTTTCAGTTTTTCCCTCGAATTTAAGTGACTGTTCATTGCCTTCCCCATTTCTCTCTCTGAAACTCACCGTGCCACTTTTCGAAAAACCTCCATTTCTGCACTTTTTCTTCTCCAATCTTCAAGAAAAAGGTATGGGTTTTCTCTTTCTCACTTCATACTTCCTGATTTGAGCATTTTTTTTTTCTTGTTTTATGACTTAACACTGTGATTTGCGAAATACTGTGTTCGAACATGGGTTTGCTTAAAATGTTGGGTTTGATTGATTGGGGTTGATTACTTTTGTTGCTGAATATATTTGGTATCATGATTTTGTATCATTGTGCTAGTCTTTGTTCTGAGCCTTGATATTTGATAGATTTTATACCCATTGGGCATATGGGTTTGGGGTTTTTTTTTTGCTGTGATTCTCTCTGAATGTGGTTTACACTGTCCTTGTATAGATGTTCAATGCTTGCTCCAGTCTGCATCTATACAGACTGAACTTGTTTGAATTGATGAAGTTCTGATTTGATCTATCCTTCTTTGGTTATCAACTGTGCTTGGTCTGTGTGTTGACTTGACACTATGTTACTCCCTTTGTAACTAACTTGTTACTAATATGTGTGCATTTCCACATATTGTGTTCTGCTCTTGTTGTGGCCTCTTCTGCTTTTTTACAGATGGCTCCCACACCTACAAAGAAGAAGACTTCTGCTAAGAAGGCTAACAAAAGGCTGAAAATGGACCATAACTTGTTTAGGTCTGTTCAACACTTTGAGAGATACAGAGATTCCTTCTTGAAGGGTACCATAATACAGGAAAGATTTATAGATTTAGGGGATTTGAAGGACACCTTCATTCCAGAATGTTTTGAGGGCAGAGGTTGGGATAAGCTGTTGAGTGACCTACCTCCAGTTTGTGAGCCATTAATAAGAGAGTTCTATGCAAATGCTATTATAAAAGAGGATGAGCTAAGCTGTTGGATTAGAGGACGTGAGTTCACTTTAGATGCACATGATATTGATGAAGTGCTAGGACTTGAGGGTTTAGAGGATTATGAGTTCACTAATTATAAGGACAGGATGCTATCTATAGAAATTGTCCAGAATTGCATTGGTGGACAGAGAGATGGGAGATGTCTTAACACTAATGTCTTCTCTGCTGACATGAGGTGTTTGACCACCATCATGATGTACAATCTGTATCCAGTAAGGAAGCTAATCACTACAATCAACAATGCTAGAGCTATCTTCCTCATGGAGCTCAAGGAGAAAATCATCATTGATATCAGCTCACGTATATTTGACACAATTGTGGATGAGACTAGAACCACCTCTAGGCCCAAACTGATCTTTCCTAGTCTTCTTATGAGGATTTTCAGAGCAAAGGGTGTTGCAATCCCTCAAGATATCAGTCCCATGACTCCACTCTCAGCCATTAACAAACAAACCATCACAAGGATACAAAGTCGTCTTCCAGGTGATGAAGAGGAGGGTGACCAAGAAGAAGGTGATGCAATGGAGACTGAAGCTGAGGCTGCAGGACAGACATCCACACGCAGGAGTAGAAGCAAGAGGAGCAGGGCTTCAACCTCATCAGCTGTACCTCCAGATGCTTTTCAGATCATCCTGGAGAGGATTGATGGACTCAGAGAGGTCCAAAATGAGCATACCGACAGAATGGCAGCACTTCAGGATCAGCTCAACATACTTTCAGCCAAGTTTGATAGCTTCCATACCCAGTAATGACCCTTTGGCCATTCCGGTCAAAAAGGGGGAGAGTTTTTTAGAAGCAGCTCTTGAAGGGGAGTGCTTTTTGAGGAGGAGCTACAGACAGAAACAGTGTTTATCTTGTTTATTTTATTTATGTTTATAGTTATGGTATTTTATTTAGCTTTTATTACGGGTTTGCTACACTGTGTTAATCAGTTTGGTCATTCTACTGGTTAGTTTGGTTAGTCTGCTGGCTTTGATATTCTTGGATATATTTGGCTTTGGTTTTTATGTATACTTATGATGTCTTTTAGTTAGTTGTTTGGATGGTACATTTGTACCCATGTTGCTTTTGTAAGCTTTTAGAGTTTGTTTCCATACATTTTGTAGAATGTTCCGTACAATATAAGCACTAATGAGGTTGTGAGTGACAACCTTGGTTGGGCTCGGGATGATGTAGAGGGAATGACAATTGATGCCTCTATCATTGCTGAAAGAGATCGTCAGAGCACCATAAGGTATGTTAAATGTACTAAAATTTTGAGATATGCTATAGTACGCTCTCATATTTGACACGGTATTGATGAGAATGCAATATTCGTTTATTATTTTTTTATTCATCTTTCTCTCTCCTTTCTCATCACTTTATTCCTTTTTTTTTTCTCTCTTCTTTCATTCTTCCTTAGACATTCCTATCAACCCATCTCTTCGTTCACTCTTTTTTCTTCTCATTGTTGTTGCTTTTCTCTCTTTTGTTCAACCTCGCTACGCCACTTGATGCTGTTCTCTATTGCTGTGGGTTTTTTTTTTTTTTTTTTTTTTTTTTTGTGTGCAGTGATTTGATGGGTGGGTTCGGCAGTGGGTGGCTTTTCTCTCTTCCGTTCAGCCTCACCACGCCACCTGATGCCGATCTTTGTGTTTTTTGTTGTTGTTTTTTGTTTTTCTGTGGTGGTGGTTTTGGTGTTATGCTGTGGTGGTTCTAGTGTGAGATGGTGGTGGGGTGGGATGTGGGGTGTTGATGGGTGGGTGGGTTGGCGGCAGGTGGGTTAGCGGCGGCAGTGGGTGGGTGTATGGGATGCGATTGGGTTGTGTTTTTTTGTTGTTCCTTTCATTTTTCTGTGGTGGTGGTTTTGGTGTTCTGCTGTGGGGGTTTTGGTGTGAGACGGTGGTGGGTGGGATGTGGGTGGTGCATTGATGGTTGCTAGCAGCGGAGGTGGGCTGTGGGTTGTGGGAGGGGGTGGCTGGTTTTTTTATTTTGTATTTTTATATATTGTTGGTTTTTTAATGTTATTTTAATATTGGAATACATTATTTTAATGTATAGAATTGAAGAATAGAAGATGTGATAAATGGTGAATTGTAAAATGATGTCCTAAAATGATAAAGTAGGTTTTTGGTGTGTCAAAATGGCAGTTTTTATGAGAGAGCTGATGAGAATGCTCTAATGCTCTTAGTCTTTTCTTGTTTTTTTCTATATTTTCTTTTAATAAACAATTTTATTGGGAATGGGTCTCATAACAAAGTTTAATGGAGGACAAACCATTGTCCATCACTGTTCATTTTTTTTTTTTTTTTTGAATTTTATGGGAAATATCTCTTTTAACTTTTTAATTGGGTTTCCCACAAAAAGTTTATTGGATAGTCAAATACGCTTTGGCATAGCATATGAAAAATACACTGGCAACGTATTATATTTATTAAGAGTATTTTAGTCAAATTTTTAATTTTTACTAATTTAATATATTATTTATATTTTAAATAATTATTAAATTAATTATGAAGTTATCGCGGTTTGACCTCAATTTGACATTTTCAAAACCTTATACCTCTTTCTTGTCTTGTTTGTTGAATGTTCTGGGTTTTAAAACCATGACCAAAGATAAGACAATAGCTTATCAACATCAACTTTACTAAATTGGAGCTTGCCACCGGAGTGATGGTCTAGTATTAATTGGACTTACTCCCATAAGTGGTGGAAGTTCCAAATTCGAATCGCGTAATGGAAAGTGCTTAGGAAATTCCTCATGACCTGGTTCAATGCCCACTAGTGCTCTTGCGAGGTCGGATTACCCCCTCCTACCATGTTTTTCTCAACAAAAAAATAATAAAAGTTTTCATATAATAAGTTTGAGTAAATATGTCATGCAAATATGAACTCATTCTTGTTCAAGTATATGATTAATTCTTTATATGTTTACTTGAATAATAAATATGCATGATAAAATTGTTGGTGCATCGTGTATGTCCCTGAATATATATGTGAGGATTGTTTTAGTTTGTCGTTATACTTATTTAAGAACTGATTCCATTTCATTATGTTTTTCTTTTTTGTAATTTGGAAGTTTGATTTCTCACACTAACTTTCTATTTAGTGATGTGAAATCTCATTATCCACATATCTATATGGTTCGATGTAAAAGCACCCAGAAAATGATTTCCAACTTATTTTCGAAATAAACCATGTTTTTCAAAAAGTAAATTCGTAAAACTCACTATTTTCATGGAAATGGTTTCTCAAAGTTCCATTGGATTTTTTTCCCCTTGAAAATTCCCTTTCCAAAACTATGGAACTTCCACTAGAGAATTGAAATCTAAAAAAACTATGGGATTTTTACTTTTTGTTGATAGCATATTTTGTCCTCTTGATTTGTGTGCCGAACCTCGATAATTCCAAAAGCTTATTTTCACACTAGAGGATCATGGGCACACCTAGATCATCATGGTTTAACCCGTTTGGGCAACAGAGCACTCAAAGTTCCATTTCATGTCAAAATGACCAAAATGCCCCTGGTCAACTCAAGGTTGACTGAAGGTCAAAATTGGTCAACTCTACCAAAATGAAATTTTCCATGGTTTTACACCAAACTTAAGGCTATCAGAGATTTTTATCAACTTTGGCCAAATCAGACCTGGAGTTGACTCCTAGCGGCGATCGAAAATTGCCTTTTGATTTGATTGTCCAATCTAGATGAAACTAGTTTCATTGTGAAGAATATTGAATTCCCTCTCAAACAAGTACTTATGGGTCGAAATTAGAGTTAAAACAGTTGAGATATCTCAAAAACCGAGCTAAATGCGTCAGCTTGCTTCCTGAGGCCATAAATTTTGATTTGACTGTCGATTTTCAAAAAAAAAATCAGATGATCTAAAAACTAGACATTTGTATCTTTCCAATTCCACCAAAATCAAGTCAATCAAAGTGAGGTAAGGCCTTCAAATGAGTTGAAAAATTTAGAACCGAAAAAGCAGGAGAAAAGGTTAAGATTGCTGATGTCAACAAAGGGTCTAGTGCACACATAGTGCATGTCGCTCTAGACTAGTGCACACTAAGTGCAAATTGGAAGACAAAATGTCATAAAAACAAAATATATAAATACCCCTAGCTCCCAGTTTGCAACCAAAAAAAAAAAAAAAATTGCGGTCTTAGACCATTTTCTGGAGCAATTCTCTTTCTCTTTTCTTGGTTTTGACGTTTAAAGAGTGTAGATGTAACTTTTTAGCTGCAATATACACTTGCAAGGGGCAAAGCTGGCAACCCGGCCCAAATCAAAATGAGACTAAGCTGGGATGGAGGCCTAATACAACTAATTTGTAGAGTTGGATGGTCAAGGACAGCCCTTTAAACCCTTGTAGCCACAATTTGGTAATTAGAGAAAGAAAAATGACAAGGATAACAGTTTTGGTGAAGAATTATGTTAAGGAAAGAGAAATTCTTATTTAAGTTCTTCCTCGGGCTGGCTGAGGAGCAATGGCTCTTTAAGAATATACTTCTCGGTTTACAATAATCATTTTCTCTTTCTTTTCCTTTCAACCTTTTCTGATCCATCAAGGATCCCAGCCTTCCACTTGGATGGTCGTTGATCACTCCTTGGATACTTGTCCCACCACTGCCTTGCTAGTGATGGTAGAGTAGACTACAAGTTGTGGGGACACTGTTCAGGGATCATTCAACCATTAATGCAGCAGGCTAGGTTGGTACGGTGCATTAAATGTGGAGGTGATGGATGTTTTATCTAGAAGCTTCATCCTTCCCTTGCTTGCGCGTCACTACTACCTTCCTTGGCCTTCAACCTTATGGCCTTGGTGGTTTATCTCTAGTCTCTAGAGAAGTATTTTCTCCTTGGGTGAGCTGCCCTCTTCGGTTTCCCTGACTAGGTTATCTTGACTAGACTGGGGCTGGGTTGATGAATAGTAGGGCTCAGTTGCCCCTCGAGTGGACTTCACTTGATGATTCCTTCTCTTCATGCTTCCCCCTCCCACAACATCTATAGGCGTAATGGGAGGGAGTACACCTCAGCCAATTAGACCAGGGCGTAGAAGGAAAATGGAGTCGCTACCTAGTTTAGGTCTAGGAATCATAAATATAGCACCCTTCTTGGAAGGACTAATCTTACTACCAGAGCACGTTTCTAGAGTTTAGGTATAAGGATAGGAAGGTGTTAGGCATAGAAACCTACCTAACCCATGGTCGGCTTCTACTCATTGTGTCTTATGTCTTAATCACATTAAAGGTAAATTCAAAATTTATCATTCTAGGCTCACACACACGCTAACATACATCTAGCATAGAACATGACATTTCATCCTAAAACCTTAGCATATATCTATCATGCATATCTTGTCAAATCATATCCAAGGCAACAAACAAACAACCATATATCATCATGGCAGAAACATAGAAATGGTATCAAATGGGCATGTGATGGGTATGTAAGCATCAAATTAAGTATGTTCACATTTATCATCAAGGTAATACCATATGCGTGTCCATGTGAATGCATGACTTATCTCACTTACTTTACTACACTATAGCACCTATGCATCAATGTATGTTCATATTCATATGCATGTTCATGGCATCTCAACAAGATAACAACAACAAAACATGGTGGAAGAGACATATAAAGCATAAGACAAAACAAGGTAGAAGCATGTTAAACAAATGAAAAAGAGAAATAGAAACAAAAAGACTCGGGTTAGGGTTTCTGGGCATGAGTATGCATACGCATACATAGGGCCTGTGTACGTAGCCTAGTTGTATGCGTACACATACTTCAAGGATGCTTGCGCATGCAAAAAGCATGCATACACATACATGCCTAGAAAAAACCCTAACCTAGAAAACAAGAACACAACACAAAGCAGAAACTTAAACTAACAACCAACATGCAAAAAAGGATAAAGCAAGGAAAACCTAAACTAAGCAAGCGTGTTAAACATATATAACATAAAAGAAAGCAAGGAAAACAGATTAAAACAAAAGAAAAGAAAGAAAAGAGACTAGAACTTATACCTCAAAACAACAAAGTTCCTTAGCTTGATTTTGACTCTCCTCTTTAGTCAATCTATTCACAATCAAACAAAAGATGATTAATATACTTGAAACTTGAAGATAAAGGCCAAAAAAGGCCTCAATAAAAATAAAAAAAAAAATTAACTTGAGGATGTTTTATGAAAAGCTCCCTCTTTGATTCACTATTTCTAGTGAATCTTGTGTTTTCCCTTAAGATTTTTTGTGTCTTTTGAAAAGGTACCATGTATGGCTCTATATAGTGAGAACATAGGGGTTTGGAACGACTCCCAAACGATGTGGGATCCGTTCCAAAACTGAGCTTTAATGCAGAAAACTTGTCTTTCATAGTTTTTGGAACCTTAACATGCGTGCGCTTGCCTATGTATATGTACGCATGCATACGCAGGTTTGGACCATGCGTGCACATAAGCGTGTATGTGTCTGCATACCCTAGAGTTTCTTGGCATTAATTTTCTAAAAAATAGATTTATTTAGTTCATGAAAAAGTGATGTTTTTTCTAAAAACACTTTTCTCAATTTAATTTCAATTTGATTGAGCCCTAAACCAACCTTGGGCTTTAGAATTCTAACATTATTGGGGAATAGGGGCCCGAGACGTAAGGGGTAAAAGATGTTGTGTCTACAGATGACCCCTTTTGATTCGTAAGCTCCACTAATGGAATCAAAAGAATAAGAGACACAAAATTTTGTTTTGACATACAACTCGAGCCCAACCCACGCACACGCACACAACATGCATACATGGGGTGGGGTGTACTCTGTAGAGTTGCGTGGGATTCATATGTCTGAATTCCTATTTTGTTACTCAAGAAACGAGCAACAACAGGTTCACCATCTCAAAACCTTTTTTGCCAATTGCACGTAAAAGGTGAGTGACTCACTATCCTAGAGTCACTAAAAAGAAAAACAAACATGGCCAATGGCCACAACCATCAACCAAACAAACAAGGTGCTCTTAAGAGCTTAAAAGATATATATATATATATATATATATATATATATATATATTTGTGGTGTCCATCTGGGGCTCTTGCCTCAAACTTTTCTAGGTGGCTTACTTGTTTTCTGTCTCCATCTCTATTTCTTCTATTCAGGTGAGACTCTTGCCTCAAGGTGACATTTGTCTTTATCTCTACCTCTACCTCTTCTACTATGCCTGCATATGTAATTACCTTATGATATGTGTGCAAGTTTTATACTCTTCTTTTCTGACTTGTAGTAAGGTCTGTGCCTACATATTCAATTCCCTCAGGATATGTGTACAAGTTCTATACTTTTCTTTTCTGACTTGTATGGGATTTGTGCTTGCATATTCAATTCCTTCAGGATATGTGCACAAGTTGCCTTGGTAGTTATGACTCACGGGGAAGTGCTTGGTGTAAGATCCACTTGGGAGAATAACTTGCTAATGAGTGTGTTGGTGGCCCACTAGGGAGCCTTGGTAATCTTGACCTACGAGAAGTCTTTGATGGTGTGTAGTCCACTGGGGAAAATTTTCTTCTTCTCCTTCATGACTCACTAGGGACCTAGGGAAGGTTGTGTTGATTCTACTCATGAGGGAGTTTCCTTAACTGGCTTAGGGCAATTCTTTGCTTCAGAACCCTCGAGGGAGTTGTCCTTATACCTTGGACTTGCGGGGGAGTCCTCTATGATACTTCGGAAAACTGGTGCATTTTGTAACTTATTGGGGATTTGTTTGATGGTTTTAACTCACGAGTGAGTTTCCATAGTGATTTCTGATCCCCTGAAGGATGTTCTTGATCCTTTTAATCTACTAGGATGCTTTGAGAGTCTTTGGATCTTCTACCCAACTGGGGATATTCGAAAAAAAAAAAATTATCTCCCTTTTTTTTTTTAACTAAACTACACGTAGTTTAGTGGGAGGCCTAAAATACGTGTAGTTTAGCCACTAGACCTTCCTGCCCCTTCATAGTTTTCCAACCGTTTCTTTTTCTTCTTATTCCACTTCATCTTCCTCATCTTTTCACATTCTCTCTACCTCTTCAACTTCTATCTTTTCTCAACACAAAAGCCTTCTTCCTCTCTCATATCTCTTCACCTCTCTCACAATCTGTAACTTTCTTTCTCTTCCAAACTCTCTTATCTTTTCCAATGGCACCTAAGTCCAAAACCAAGAAAACCTCCTACGTGATTTCCAGCAATGTGTCCAACCTCACTTGTTGGAATGGGACTACAAGGCTAAATTAGTCTCCTTTACTAACCTACAGGCCATAAGATCATCTCTTGAAGGGTACAAGGGCTAGATTGGTGAGTTTTTCAAATTTTCCTCACTTTCAATTTTTTCTTTGATCTTTCATTTTAATATGTTTTTAGACTTGTAAATGCTTGGGTTTTGCTGTAGGATGGGTTTAGATGAAAACCTGATGCCTTAGGAGGGGTAGGAGCATGTTTAGGATAAGTTTTTATCAAGAATTGGTTGGAAATATTGAAGAAAACTCTCTGTCTGTGTTCATGTGTGCACATGTATCGAGCCTGCATATGCAGCTTGTATTCATGCGTACATATACCCTATTGGTGCATATGCGTGTTCCATTCATATGTACACGTCCATGTTCTTCAGTTCATACGGACGCATGATCCAACATGCGTACACATATAGAGTCCTTGTGTACGCATACAAAGACTTGTATGCATATGCGCAGACTTGTGTGTGCATGATGGCACTCAAAATCCCTTATTTTCATTATTTGGTCTCCTTTTTCACCTATTTCCTTATCTGACTGTAATTCTCATGTTCTCTTTTCATCTTTTTTGCAGGTCCTGCCTCCGTTCTCAGGTAGGGGAAGCACTAACTGCATTGCTTTGTGGTACAGGGTCTTAACTGACAACACGAGGGCCTTGGTACATGCAATGGGCTTCGAGCCCATTCTTCATCTACTACCGATGAGCCATGCTAGTACCATCCCGGTGTAGTCCTTAGCTAAGAGGTGGTGGGACACTACCCACACCTTCCATATTGCTGATAGGGAGATGACAGTGACTCCCCATGACTTCAATTGGATGACTGACCTTCGATGTGATGGGGTGATCATTAATTTAGAGGGCGAGTTGGGTATACAACTGGGAATATATTTGCTAGGGTGGAGGTACACGATGGATAGAATTTGCTGCTTTGATATCGAGATGGATTATAGATCTCTTCCACAGGTGACGCCTGAGGATTGCTCCAGGATGGCTAGGGCATTTTTATTGTACATATTGGGTATGCATCTCTTCACCCATTGGGGGGGGGGGGGTAAATCATGTCCTTGAGGTGGTTGGTTCTCTTTTGTGAGTTCGAGGAGGCTAACTAGGGCCAGGCATGTCTTGCCTACTTGTACTCTTTGTTGGACATGCTCAGCCGGGGGACTCTTCATTAGCTAGTAGGGCCTTGGAACCTCCTTGAGGTTAGTCCTTTCTTCCCTTTTCCCTTGTAGCTTCTTACAAATATGTACTTCATACCTTTGCAAACTGTATTCATGTCTTTATCTTGCAAACAACCATTTGTTCATCTTGTAGACTGTGTTCATGTCTTTATCTTGCAAACTGTACCTTGTTCATCTTGCAAACTATCATCTTGCAAATAGTGCTTTCTATTTTCAGTGTTGGGTCGTGAAATACGATCTCATTACTCATGGAGTGGATATGGACTTGAGAAGCTTTTCCTTGGTTAGGGCTCACCTCGATGGGCTTTCTTTTGACGAGGTGCGTAAAGATTCTACCTTCTCTTATCATTTCCTTTGCATGTTTCCTAGGATTCTTCTTCTAACCCTATGAGTTGTCACAAATCATATGGAGTCCATGGGCTGACCTTCCTCCTGTTGTAGACCCAAACTTGGAGGCAGCTACCATCATCACTTCCAGGATCACCCAGCTTCTGGAGGGTGCCGATTTGAGGGTCCTAAACCTGGCTGAGAGGGTATGTTGCCAGCTGGTGGCTGAGGTGATAACCCCTTAAAATGTATACTTGTTATATATTTATGTGGGCGTTATCTCCTTATTACTATGCTTAATTTATATAATTAAGCTATGATTTGCATTAGTTCCTATTATTTATCTTTACATAATTTCTTGAATAAGATGTCATTCATTGTGTGTAATTTTCTACTTTTAGGAAATCATGTGAAAAAATGAGTTTACAAGAGTTTGTGAGAAAATGGAGGCCAAACTTGAATTAAAGAGGAGCTAAAGGACCATGCTTAAATGTCTAAGGAGGTGCTACTGGAGTGCTTGGGTTGTTTACCATGTTGGGAAGCTTCAAATAAGGAAATAAATCAAAGAGGTAGAATCTAAAAAGGAAAAACAGATTTGAGCACTAATCAGTATTTTGGGCATATCTCTCTCCTCAAAAATCCAATTGACTCAAGACCAGATGGGCTGAGACCGCGGCTTAAATATCTACAACTTTCCAGCTTTTCATTTTTCGAAATTCAAAAATTTTGAAGGCAAAAATTAACTCAAAATTTGCCGCTGTAAACCTAGATGAAAATTAAATAGTCAAAATTTTATTTTTCTTTAGACACTTTGACGTTAGGATTTTGAACGGAGGCTGTGCAAAATGAATTTTGGGGGAGAAAACTTTGTATTTTCTTTTCTCTAATGGCAGCCTAAACTCTTTGCTAGGGCTAAGGCTTATGTTTCTTCTTTAGGGTATGAATATTTAATGTGATTCTTTCTAAGATTTTAGACAACAACATATTTGATTGTGCAATTAGATTTCTTTTGATCTATTAGTTATCCCATGCTTTCAATAAGTTCAATCATGTTTTTCTTATTGTTTAGATGGATTTCTAATAGTTTCAAGTAGAAATCAAGTTTTAAAGTGAAGGGGTTTTTCTAAAAACTATTCGAACTGCATTATTAATCTAGATTATCATGTGTTCCTGAATTGTCTCAATTCAACCGAATCATAAGTTTTTAATTGTATAAGAACAATCAATTATGAAATATATTTTCTTAGATCACATAGAATTTCATATCAATATAGAGAAACACCCTGATGCCCTAGTATTTACATTATTGACTTAAATCAGTTATCATTCTTATTCTTGTTTACAATTACCAAGAAAAAATTATTCTTCATCCTCACCAAAAGTGTTTTTTTGTTTGATTACATTGTCTTTGAATTTACCCTACTTCTTGTGGTTCGACCTTGGTACTCCGAGAATTATATTATTACGTTCTCCTACACTTGGGAGTGAGCAAGCAAATTTGGCACCGTTGCTAGGGAGCTGTTGCGTATTTGGAGGCAATCAATTTGGAGCAAAGCATAACTGATGGAAATTCTTCTATTGGTAACTTCGTTCCATTTTTCCCTTAATTTTGTTTTAATTTTTTCTGTTTTTTTTATTTAATTTTATTTGATTGTGCATTCATTGTTGCATGTGCATTTGGGTTAGAAATAAGAGAGGCAGATTAGAAATTTTTGAAATTTACTTTTGTAATCTTTTTGACACACAAAACTTTGTATGAACTGTTGCATCCCACACAAAATTCTATTCCTTCATGCATTATGTTTCCACCTAATGCACCACATGTAGAAGTGAAATAAGGTTTATTAGCAATACTTCCTGACTTTAGGGGACAAGGAAATGAAAATCCTTATATCCAAGTTAGAGCTTTTGAAGAGGTAATTAGTAGTTTCTTTGCACAAAATGTTGTTGAGACTACTAAGTTACATTTCTTTCCTTTTCCTCTTAAGGATAAGGCAAGAAGTTGGCTTTACACCTTGAAACCTAGGTCTATGGGTAATTAGGGTGAGATGTCTCAAGAGGTTTTTAAGAAGCATTTCCTTCCTGTTAGGTTCTAAAGATTTAGGATTTTATGTATTTAGAACTCTAATGTGTAATATTGGCAAACCATGATCAAAACAATATGTTTAGTCTTGTTTAGGCTTGCTCAAAGTTGATTAAATATTGTAAAGTTGGAATCGAGTGGCTGCAGATGTATTGGAGCATTTCGGCCTGGCTCGATCGATCGAAGATTAGGCTCGATCGATCGAATCTCGGGTCAGATGCGTTTCCTGCAGAGTTCCAGCTCAGCCCAAACTCTATTTAAACGTCTTGGGGTTCAAGTAAAACACTCCTATATATAAGGAAAACCCTAGAACGTTTTTGTGACTTTTGGAGAGAGAGATTAGAGTCGATCGAATCTCGGGTCAGATGCGTTTTCTGCAGAGTTCCAGCTCAGCCCAAACTCTATTTAAACGTCTTGGGGTTCAAGTAAAACACTCCTATATATAAGGAAAACCCTAGAACGTTTTTGTGACTTTTGGAGAGAGAGATTAGAGTGCTTCTTGTGCCTCCTTTTATTTTTAGGGTTTTGTACCCAAACCTCTCTAAGTCTTTGTTGCTCATATTTTCTGTTTTGTGTAAATCTCTTGTGAGATCTTAAAGGAGCTTTCCTTTATACAAAGCTTAGGGTTTTCAAGGTAGAGATTATTATCTACATCTTGAAGATCATTACCGTTGCAACCATTGGAACTTAAAAGAAAAGCAAGCGGGGAGCTTGTAGCTGATTGAGGAATTCAAGAAAGAAGTAGTCCGTGGACTCGGAGCCTGCGCGTGGTTGTGTCAAGAAGTTCTACTGGTGGGTAGCATTAGGAAGTCGAGCGGGGAGCTTGTAGTCCTTTTGTAAGAACTTCAATTCTTTCATAGTGAATTCTGTTATGCCTTGAGGATCGGTGGGTCAAATCCTCCCCAGGTTTTTACCGTGTGGTTTCCTGGGTGATCATATCATTGTGTTCTTTATTATTTCCGCTGCTTTATTTGTTTTATATACATAATATGATTATTTGATTGTTTTAACCTAGAATTGCTTAATTTGACTAAGTAACAACTTGGCTAATTAATCTAGGCTACGCAATCTGGTTGTGTTTAGGGGTCTAAATTTCTAACATGTGGTATCAGAGCAGGTAGCTCTTCTTATTGTAGATCTTTTGATCTAAGAGCTGATCCTTGACCCCTGTTGTCATGGATAATTTGAAGTGTCTTTCTGAACATGTTTCTGCTCATGCTTCTGCTGATTTTATTGATGCCTGTGATGTTTTGAATAAAAAGGACACCATTGTTTCTGTTGATTTTTTTGATGCTTTTGAAACTCTTTGTAAGGAATTATCTAAATCTTTGAAAATTGCTAAGAAATTTAAAGAAAAGTTAAAATTGGCTAATCTTGAAAAAGAGGATTTGATTGTCAGATTAGATGAATCTAATAAAAAGAATGAATTTTTGAGAAATCAAATTTCCTCTCAAGATGAGAAGATGAAAAGCTTGGAACAAGAGTTAGTTGAATCTAAAGCTAAAATTGAAAATTGGACTAGTACCAAGCCTGCTGTTGAAAACAGAAGTGTTTCTGTTTCTCTTAAGCCTAAAACTGAGAAAATTTATATCCCTCCTTTTAAGAGGAATAATAAAGAAAAGGCTTATTTTGCTAGGTTAGACAAAGGTAAAAGTTCTGATGTAGACGCTGAAGTTTCTAAACCTAAGTCTAAACCTACTGTTAGAGAGCATAATAAATCTGTTTTTGTGCCTACCTGTCACCTTTGTGGTGTTGTTGGTCATATTAGACCAAATTGTTCTTTGTTGAGGCAAAAACTAAAATCTGAGACTAGATTTGCTGTTAGGAATACTGATGTTCCTAAATTTGTTCCTGTTTGCCACTTTTGTGGTGTTCGTGGTCACATTCGTCCTAATTGTCATAAATTGAAATTTAAGCATTCTATGTTTCAATCTAGGATATGTGATGATATTTCTCCTGCCATAGGTTCAAATAAATTATTTCATATGCTTTTGAAAAATTTGAGCTTGTTGGCTTGTGAAAGGAATTTGCAGGATTTTAGTCTTTCTCAGAAGATTGGTGTAATCCCTCAAATACACTCTGTTTCTCATGGATTTTCACCTACAAAGCCGAAGACTCGTGCTAGATGGGTGAGAAAAGATTCTCCAAGGTGAGTGTTGCTAACTTGTCCTTGATTTAATTCTTTCAATTAATTGTGGACATGTTTTGTTTTTGTTTTTGGTTGTTTTTTTATTTATTTATTTATTTAAAAAAAAATCCAAAAACATTGAAAATTTTCAAAAAAGACAAAAATATTTTATTTTGTGTCTTTTTTATTTTTCTTGAGAATTACATGAATTATGATATCTCTCTTGATTTAGAATATGCTTGACATTGTGGAGAAACTTGAATAGTTTGTGCTAAGCTATTTTTGATTTTGTGTGAGTATGTACTAGTTTGTACATGTACTCAAGGGTTAATTAAGAAATTGATATTTCTTGTTTGTGTACCCTCTATAGCTTAGTTTTTGCACTATCATGCATTGCTTTTGCATTGTTCATTTAGCATAATATGTGCTTTTTGTTTTTGGTCATAAAGTTTGTTAAAACCAAAAAGATTTTTGTGTTTTGTATTATAGATCTTGGATTTATAATCAAGGTTGGCCACCTTATCTTTACATAACTAGTTTATGTACCTTATTTAGCTTTGATGAGCTTATTTATTGCACTTGACTAGTTTGAGCTTTGTAGTGCATGTTGTGTGGGAAAGATGTTTATGGTGTTTATCACTTTGTCTTAATCTTGAAGTCACATGTTATTTGACTGACGGACTTGATCCTTTTGAGAAAGGCATAAATAACCATCTCACCACTGTTCACTAGCCAATCATGAACACCTTAGTGCATATCATAAGATTGTGTGCTCGAGAAAGTGTAGCACATGCACAAAAAGAACATAAAGTGTAGCCTCAATTAAATTAAAACTGGTGTGTACTATTAGGCTTGATGCCAATTCACTTAATTCAAACCGGTGTGTACTATTAGGCTGAATGCCATTTCATACAAATAAGAGGCATAAATGCAAGAAACTTACATGATTGCAAGCTTATGTTCTAGGAGATGTGGGAGTTATATGATGTAACTCTTTAGGTGATAGTCTCTTTTAAATTCTATGTGATGAATTTTGTAGACTTTGTGATTGATTGCTATTCACATATCACCTCACATGTATCTCAAGTTTTTTGCTAGTTGCACACACTATACAAGTTACTCTTTGCTAAACTTGGTACATTATATTGTGTGTGATTTTGTTGTGGCTATCCAAGATTAAAAGTTCCTTGATTTTAATGCAAAATGTGTTTCAAGTTTGAAAATTTTGAAAATATCTTGAGATTTGTGCAGAACATATTTGTTGCTTAAGAAAATTTCAATGGGAGAATGATTGAAACTTGCTTTTGAGAAAATTGGGTTTAAAATTTGGGTTTTTGAAAAAGCATTCCATCTCATACTCTTGCATTTTGCTTTTGTTGTTTAATGCTTTGAGAAGTTGTTTTCAAAATTAGGTTTGTGTTTTTCAAAACTGTGATTTTTCTCAAAAATTTTGTGAGCCTCTGCCCAGTTCGATCGATCCATCCTGTTTTTCGATCAATCAAAAAAGTGCTTTAATTTGTTTAAAAATGACTGTTTCATTCGATCGATCGAATGTATTTTTCGATCAATCGAAAGTCGCGAATCAGGTTTTTAAAAAGGGTTTGTTCTTGATCCGAATTGGGGCTTTTGTGAAATTGAGTTGAATTTGATGAAATTGGCTTGTTGTTTGGATGTAATTAAGCGTTATACTCTGTGAGTTGTGTTATGTGATACTCAATTCATCAATTTGTTTAAAAATTCAACAAGTGGTTTTCAAATTTTTGGGGTTTTTGTTAGAAACTCTATGCTCAAACCAATTTTGTCAATCTGATCTCAATTGAACTTAATATTTTACTGCATTAGTACATGCATCATGGCATTGTATTTGTTCATGCATCATATAGATTTTTATTCTATA
The DNA here is from genome assembly GCA_019022515.1 of Quercus aquifolioides. NCBI lineage: Eukaryota > Viridiplantae > Streptophyta > Magnoliopsida > Fagales > Fagaceae > Quercus > Quercus aquifolioides. Next base: position 11,634,010 of record CM032330.1, on the reverse strand, counting down.
TTATTTTTGTGCTAATTTGCAGTTTGCCCTTGGTTTGTGTTTAAGATTCACATGCATTGCATTGATTTCTGTATCCATCTTGCAGTTTTGCAGTCATATCTCTCATTGTTTTCACACATAGCATGCATACACTTTGCTACATTGGGTACTCAACTTGATCAAAAAATTGATTGATTAATTTTTGAGCTATATACTTTCTAGTATATGCCTTTTTTATGTGTGAACTGTAGAAAATATTTTTTCTTAAGAGATATGATGGATAATCAATGTGCAAATATTTTCTCTACTCATGCAACTGTTTATGGGTCACATAGTGCCATGTTTGCATTTTATTGAAAGAGAGAATATTTTTTCTTCATGTGTATCCTCACCTTAGTTTTTAACTTTGGATTATGTGTTTTTAACTTTGGTCCTGCTGGTGAGGATGTTCCTGATCCTGTTGGTGATGCTGCTGCTGCTGCTGATTTTCCCCCACCCCCTTTATTTTTCCCAAAACTGTTTTTCCCACAACTTGTTTTGTTTTTCCTATTTTTATAGGGGGAGAAAAGTTTTTTTTTAACCTGTGTTGTTCATAGGGGGAGCTGTCTCTATTTTCTATAGAGTTGAATTGTTTTGTGTTTCCCTTGATTCTCTATTTTCTCTTATCCTTTATTGCGTATGTTGACTGTTTACTCTTTGTATGAGTTGTCTTTGTCAATACGTGACAAAAAGGGGGAGAAATTATTGATTTATGGGAATCATGTTGATATATATTCATGTTAGGGGGAGTAACATTGATTGATATACATGTTATTTTTTATTGATTCTTGTTGCTTTGTGATTCACTGCTTATTGACTTATATTTATGAGTTGTTCATTCATATATGTCTTTATTTTGTGTTGTGTGAATCTTACAAGAATGTTATATCTGTTGTTTTACTCTTTTCTGTCACACATGCGTTTATGCATTTTGTTTAGTGTTTCAGGAAATATACAAGTTGATTCAATTGAGCTGCTGTCTATACTTGCAACTGATGGATAGTAGTTAGGTTGGATTTGTTGTTATGAGCATTATTTTTGTAATGGGCTGTTTACTTGTAAACTTTGAGCTTTTATTTTGTGTTTTGTCACGGATTGCCAAAGGGGGAGTTTGTTAGGTTCTAAAGATTTAGGATTTTATGTATTTAGAACTCTAATGTGTAATATTGGCAAACCATGATCAAAACAATATGTTTAGTCTTGTTTAGGCTTGCTCAAAGTTGATTAAATATTGTAAAGTTGGAATCGAGTGGCTGCAGATGTATTGGAGCATTTCGGCCTGGCTCGATCGATCGAAGCTTAGGCTCGATCGATCGAATCTCGGGTCAGATGCGTTTTCTGCAGAGTTCCAGCTCAGCCCAAACTCTATTTAAACGTCTTGGGGTTCAAGTAAAACACTCCTATATATAAGGAAAACCCTAGAACGTTTTTGGGACTTTTGATGAGAGAGATTAGAGTGCCTCTTGTGCCTCCTTTTATTTTTAGGGTTTTGTACCCAAACCTCTCTAAGTCTTTGTTGCTCATATTTTCTGTTTTGTGTAAATCTCTTGTGAGATCTTAGAAGAGCTTTCCTTTACACAAAACTTAGGGTTTTCAAGGTAGAGATTATTATCTACATCTTGAAGATCATTATAGTTGCAAACATTGGAACTTAAAAGAAAAGCAAGCGGGGAGCTTGTAGCTGATTGAGGAATTCAAGAAAGAAGTAGTCCGTGGACTCGGAGCCTGCGCGTGGTCGTGTCAGGAAGTTCTACTGGTGGGTAGCATTAGGAAGTCGAGCGGGGAGCTTGTAGTCCTTTTGTAAGAACTTCAATTCTTTTATAGTGAATTCTGTTATGCCTTGAGGATCGGTGGGTCAAATCCTCCCCAGGTTTTTACCGTGTGGTTTCCTGGGTGATCATATCATTGTGTTCTTTATTATTTCCGCTGCTTTATTTGTTTTATATACATGATATGATTATTTGATTGTTTTAACCTAGAATTGCTTAATTTGACTAAGTAACAACTTGGCTAATTAATCTAGGCTACGCAATCTGGTTGTGTTTAGGGGTCTAAATTTCTAACACTTCCCCACAAAATCCAGCAAGTAAAAAGAAGAATAGCAAGTTTTTCCCAAGGAGAAAATGAGACCTTATACCAAGCTTGGGAAAGGTACATATATCTTTTCAATTTCTGCACAACTCATGGGTGTGAAGATTGGAGGTTGGTTAGCTATTTTTATGAAGGACTTACACCTTGGGACCGACAATTTGTTCAACTCTCATGTAGAGGGAAATTTTTACAAAAAGAACCCAAAAAATGCAATGGATTATCTCAATGAGATAGCTAAAAACTCTAACACGTGGACTAGACCTAGCCCTATGGACTCCTCTAATAGGACTAGAACTAATGCTTCCACTTCTAGTTGAAGTATTTTCAAGTTGAGGGAAGATGATAACATGAGTGCCAAATCAGCATGTTAACTAAAGAAATAGAGGTGCTCAAAATGAAAGGAAGTAAGAATGTTAGTGTTGTCTTTAGAAAGGACTTAATGCAGGTATGTAAAATATGTCATGAGATAAACCATGCTACAAATGAATGTGCATCACTTTCATCATTCTTAAATGTGCTAGAAGAACAAGTACATGCATTTAACTCATACTGGCCAAATAATTCTTCATATTCTAACTGTTATAACCAAAATATGTGAAACCATCCACATTTGAGTTATAAGAGTGACAATGTGTTGAATCCTCCTACTCTAAGAAATTTTAATTCACCACATGCATCATTATCGTCACATAGACCTTCTTTGGAGGATGCACTTAGTAATTTCATTCAAAAGCAAAATGAGCAAAATAAAAAGTTTGAATTCATGCTCACTAGGCTAGATGAAGAGGCAAGAGAGACCAAGAGTCATATAACTAGGCTTACAAATTCATTGAGTGGGATAGAGAGAGGGAAGCTTCCTTCCCAAACTCAACCCAATCCCATTAATCAAAATTTAAAAATTGGCTCTAAGGATAAACATGAGGAAGTAAAAGTTGTGACCATTTTGAGGAGTGGTAAAGAGATTGATAAAAGTTCTCCTTTAGTAACTAAGAAATCTAAATAGACCTTAGTTGAAAAAGAGAAGGATGAAACTAAGTCACTTGGGCTTGATGACATTGAACAATGCCCAATCCCTCCACCATTTCCACAAGCCTAAAAATTACCTAGGAAATTGGACACTATATTTGAGATATTAGAGCATTTGCATTAAGTTAAGATAAAATTTTCCATTATTGCATGCTATCTAGCATGTGCTTGCATATGCCAAGGCAATTAAGGACTTATGCACCATCAAGAGAACCCATCATGTGAAGAAGACCGCATTTCTGACAAAACAAGTAAGTGCAGTTATCCAACATAAGACTCCACCAAAGTATAAGGATTTGGGTTATCCTATGATCTCTTGTATTGTTGGAGATTACATTGTGGAGCATGCATTGCTAGATCTTGGGGCAAGTGTTTATTTGATCCCTTTTAGTGTATATCAAAAACTTGGATTTGGAAAGTTAAAACCTACTTTAGTAACTTTATAGTTGGCTGATCACTCTGTAAGGGAGCCGAAAGGGATTGTTGAGGACGTGTTGGTGAAAATTGAACAATTTTATTATCCGGTTGATTTTATTATTCTAGATTACCAACTTGTTTTACATTCTAGTGTTCATACCCTTATATTTTGGGTAGACCTTTTCTTGCCACAGCTAATGCTTTAATTAATCGCAGGGATGGAAGGATGCAACTCACTTTTGGTTCCATAACATGACTTTGGAGCTAAACATATTTCATGTGGCTAAACAACCACATGAGGATGATGATTGTGCTTATGTGAACCTCATTGAAGAGGTGGTTCAAGAAGAGTTTAATAAGAATTGTTTTTCTCACCTCAGCACAACTAGCCTCCATTATGACCCTCTCCTCATCTTTTGTCTAATTCAAGGTAGTAAATCTCTGAGTAAGGTCTGCCAGCTCACTTTCCAAGATCACAACTCGGGATCTCAGTTGAGTACACTCTGCCTCTGTGGCTAAAGGGACTAGACTCCTCTACTTAAGCTCTACTCTAAGGGTAGCGAGCTAAGCCTCATAGGTCCTTCCTATCTCATCATAATCCTCCATAGTGGGATGAAGAATATCCTTGTAGCAATCCCTGTCCCTGATAGCCTCTGTCAAGCACTCTCTCAGTCCTTAAAAGTACTCTTAACTCTGACCTCAAACTCCAACGTATAATCCCTCAATATTTCAATCAAAAGGTGAGGATCAAGAGGATCTGGAATCGATGGCTCAACAATGAAGCATGGGTCCTTACTGGTTTTCCATTCTCTAAACTTAGTAATGGACCACTCATGATCATCTCCAGGACAAATAGGATAGTCGATAGTCAACCTGGGCTTCTTCCCAAAGCCAAAAATGCGCTCTATCATGGCCATATCAATATCCTAAAGCCTATAATCACAAGCGATGATAGAAAGATCACTAAGTCAAGGGACATGTTGATTACCTTCGAACAGTCTCATGGCCATACTTGGAAAGTACCCTGTGCAACCCTAGATGCCCACCAAAGAAATGTCAAGCAAACCAACACAATGGTTCCAACCCTACCACCTAGTAACTCCCCACTTGAGTCTCCACATCTAGTTAGTGGGACCCAAGCCAAATAGATACCATAACCAACCAATAGTGTCCCCAATAAAAGGAAGAACAAGGGCCATAGTAAGCTTAACTCTATTCTTCCTCAAGAACCCCATAGGCTATGCCCTAGATATCACACTTAAATGGCTACAGAAAAACAACTGTAGCATATGCATACAGCAACCAAGCCTATCACTACCCATCTCATGGCACAGAGAAAGAGATCGAATAGTCTTAGAGAGGAGAACGGGAATCAAAGAAGTTCTATGAGGCAGAGTACTTACTAGGAGTAGTATTGCAAAGATGATGGTACTTGATTGAGAAGGGAATAGCACTGTACCGAAGAAGGCCACCATGAAGGCCTGACACCTGTAGAACACCCAATGCTGCTCTAAGTAAACAACATCCTCTCAGTAAGTAGCAGGGCACTTAACTAGTCCAAACTAGTTGAGTAGAAAATCAAAAGGTATGCTACCTCCTAACTCTCTCTTATATTGAGTCAGCAAATCAACAATGGGTCTCTTTATGCCCAATAGCTCCACCAGCCTCTTGTGGTAGCAAGATCGGATCGGTGGCTAGTAAACTTGACTCACGGGAGTAGATAGAGAAAGGAGACGATCATATTCCTCCAAAGTAAGGACCAAGTCCACCTCCCTGATGGTGATGCACCTTAAGGCGGGATCCCAACAGATTGCAATGGCCTCTAGTAAGTGCCCATCAAAAGGAGTTTGAAAAATTGAGGTGGCATCTCCAAGGAACTGCTAAATGTAAGCTTGATCCGTAGAAGAGAACGAACCTTACCATCTCTTGAGCTCCCTCTCATAAAAAGTCTCCCCACAAGCTCTACCAAAGTATCATAAGTCTTGAGCCCAAGAACATCCATGCTTAGATTTGAAAGAATCTGGTGTTTTGATGTAGATCCATGCAGAAAAGTGAAGAAAAATGGTGTTTCCAAGAGTTTACTATGAAGAAAAAGGGTAAGAGAAGACACCAGAAATTCTAAACCAGAATACGGAAGGGCTGGGAGGCACCCAGACTTTTATGCACGCTTCTTGAGGCCAGCACACATTGTGTGGTTGTCGTACCTTGAGACATGTGCCAGGGCTTTTCAACCCCCTCGGCATAAACCCACACATATTTTGAGCTTAAATCTAAAGGATGAAGGGTTTTGGATAGGTCTAGAGCAAAGATTCTCAGTTTTTGCACTAACAGTGGGGCATGGTAGGTTTAGTAGCAACCGGTCCCTCAAGAGATTTTTCGCGCAACCGAGACTGCACAACGATAGGCCAAGAATGTATTGACCCCTTGTGATGAATTAACCAATTAATTAGCCAAGTTGATTAATTAATCAGACTAACATACAATATGTGTGGCAGCACAACAAATCACCAACTAAGTAAATATGCAGCGGAAAATAAATTGGCATGGTGATTTGTTTACGAATGGGGAAAACCTACATGGCAAAAAACCCATTGGGTGATTTAAGGTCACCACTCTCGAGAATTCACCACTATCACAACAAGCAGTTACAAGTAAAGGAATCTCAGTACCTTATACCAACCTACAGTTGAACCCTTACCCTAATACCCAATTAGACTAGTTCTGCAGTGAGAATCTCTCCTTTTAATGCACGGCTCCCAGTACTTGACTAACCAATTTGATGCGCGGATCCCAGTACGCGGCTTACTCACCAACTTGAGAAAGATGTTGGCTGCAAAGTTCTTCAGTTCATCCAGATGATGAAGATCACGAAGCTCCTTGGTCACAAAACCCAATAGCGAACAAACGCATCGGCTTCTTCAAGAGAAAGATGAACTAGGACAAATTTTGTCTTCGGTCACAATTTGCATGAAAAAGACTTTGCTTCACACTCGTACAACCTCTGACGGCCCTTAAAACAATCCTTATTTATGTTTAGGGTTGTGAGAAATGAAAAACCAAACATATACCCACTGTTAGGATTAGTGCCCTTAAATCCTATTGTATGATGCCATGTATGATATTAAGTGTGACATTATGTTTGACATTATGTATGACTTAATATTATGTTTAATAAATTTGTTTTATTATTATCTGAAATAATGGTAACGTGAATATTCGGACATTATCACATAGTCCATGAGATGCATAGTATGTGATTTATGTGAATATTCACAGAAGATATAAATCACAAGTTCTTTGTAAACTCAGAATTATAGTTTGTAGTTGGTGATGAAATTGGGCATTTCATCTGCGAAGACTATAACATATCAACTACGATGATTTGCCTTGATCATGGAAGTGGAGACTTCTAGTTGATGTGTTGATATGTTTTAAGAGTTAAGACATATTGAACTGGACCGCTGTGAGATTTATTATTCTCCTAAAGACTGTCAAATGAATAATAAATCTCACGACTTACATTTGCATGAACTCTTAATCCTGAGAGAATAATGGACCTGATCATAAGGTGTAGGTTGCTTTGATATATCAGGAGTGAGATCTAAAGTAACGGTCAAAACCTCAGTATATTGGGCAGCCACATTTAGTGTTGATGGAACATATATTCTCAAGATGGAATTCATAGTCTCTTAACGGAGATATAAAATATTCCCTTGAGATAAGTTTAATGAGTTTGTTATTCAGAGAGTTAGGCCTAACCACTTTAGTAAGTAGTTACTAAAGTATATATTTATGAAATTAGTTTTCATAAATATATGATGAATAACTTAAAAGATTAAACCGGGTACTCAAGGATTAAGATGTAGTAATTTACAAAGTGGCAGTCTACATTAATGACTTTGTATTACTACAAATATTTTATGAAGGGGTTACATGTATAATAAAGACATGGGATATAATTATAGATAAGACTTAGAGTGCAACTATATTTATATAGTGGTATTAAATATAGTAAATGGTAACTTTGGACTTGTTAAGAGTTGACAGAAAAGCCCAAGGCCCATTGGAGCTAGTGTCTTATTGGTCCCTTTTGGTCCCACTCCGAGCCACACACTTAAGTCCAATTGGTAAGGCCCAAAAGGCTAGCCCAATTAGATAAATTGGTTAGATACAAAGGGAAAAACGTTCAGAGTTTCAGATGCAAGAAAACATCATTGTGAAATGGTGTGCATGTGAGTTTTAGTCACTCACTAGTCATCCTTTTGTTACCAATTGAGAGACCACACTTCTTGGGCGTTAGTGGAATTGGAGTGAAGATTAAAAGTATTCCCGAGTACTTCAATCTTTGTTTTTGAAATTCACCGCTTCAAGGTATGATCTCTTGTTCTCAAATTCTGAAATTTACTTAGTACATGTTATCAGTATTGAATGAAGTAGATCCGTTTAAATCTTATTTTCCCCATCATTTGTCTTTATTTCCATCAAATGGTATCAGAGTGGTCTTCAATTTTGTATTGTATAACATGTTTTGTGAGTTTTAGAATTGGAGATGATAGTTTCATATTGTTAGAAGATTATGTTTCTTATTTTTTTGCATGTTATTGAAACTATGAATTGATGAAAACTGAAATTGATGTTATGATGTTGTTTAAATTTGAATTTAAGTATGTTAAATTGATCTTTAAGACTTTAGCATCAATGAATTTCAGTTTTGACAACATTCTCTGTCCATCATGTTCGTTTGAAAGTCATTTGTTCATGAAAACATGAAGAAAACTGCCTTAGAAAATTTCTGGAAATTTGAGTTTTGCGATTTTCAATCGATCGAAAATCATTTTCGATTGATCGAATGAGACAGTGATCAGACTTTTCAGATAGATTGATTTTCGATTGCTGTTCGATCGATCGAATCTGTTTTTCAATCGATCGAAGGTCAATTGAGTATCAATGGAATAAGTCAAAAGGTCAAGTTCGAATTTTTTAATTTTTTCGATCAATCGAGGGGCACATTCGATTGATCGAAAGAAAGAAAATTAGAATTTTTTCTAAGTGATTTCTCATATAAAAGGGGCAAGACAATGTGTAATTAAATTATGCATGTTTTAAAACTAAAAACCTTTCTTTTAAAACATCTAGTGGGAAAGAGATACAAGGATTGGGTCTCACGGCCTCCATTGTTGGTTCATAGTAGTATGGAATAAATACTTTGTCTTTTCCTTGAGCTTAGCATTCCATGCGGAGAGTATTTATTTCATGGTCCTACAAGATTGAATTTCTTGGTTTATAGTAGTTTGTTCAAACACCTTGTCTTAGCCTCAAGCTTTGCATTCCATGCGGAGGGTGTTTTGAATCATGGTACTACAAAATAAGCCTGTTAAGGGGATGAAATGCGGCTACACATGATTCTAGACAATGGTATACACTAGACTAAATATTATAGTATCCTCTATGCTGAGTTCTTACTATAATTATTTAGAGGCCAAATGTATAACGACATATTGTTAGTGTTTGATAAGAGTTATCATAATAGCACTAATGATGACAATAGTTCTCAATCAATCATAGTATTTTATATTCACTCTATGCTGAGAGATATTGAATATGGGATTGGGTTGTCGTTGCATATATTATATTATAGTTTTATAAAAGTTCCATACTATATGTTTATATGCTAAATTGATAATGTCCAGTTTATTGATTATATTCATGTTTATTGTTTTCAGATTTAGAACATGGCATCATTTAGCCCACTTGTAACTATTCTTAATCAAAACAAACTGACTGGATCCAACTATGTTGACTGGAAAAGAAACTTGGACATAGTTCTTACTGCTGAAGAGCATAAGTATGTTCTTACTAAACCATGTCCTAGCTTTCCTTCATTAGATGCTCCTTCTGAGGAAAAACAACGATATGATCGTTGGCAGAAATCTAATGAGATGGCCAAGTGCTACATCCTAGCATCTATCTCAAATGTTCTACAGTATCAAATGCAGGATGTAGAACTAGCTTCAGACATCATGCTAAGTCTGAAGGAGATGTTTGGTGAACAAGGTCGTTATGCAAGGCAAGAGACCATGAGGCAAATTTATAATACCAAAATGGCTGAAGGTACTTTAGTGAGGGAGCATTGTCTTACAATGATCTCTAATCTAAATACATTGGAAGTTTTAGGTGCCGATATTGATGGAGAATCCCAAGTGGATATGATACTCTAGTCGCTACCAGAATCATTCAAGGAATTCAAACTTAACTATAATATGAACAAAAAGATTTATACCTTGTCTGAATTAATGAATGAATTGGTAGCGGCAGAAGGCATTCTTGGTACTTCCCATGTTGAAGCCAATGTTGATGAAGCTTCTACTTCTCAACCTAAGTCGAAAGGCAAGGGTAAGAAGAAGAAGAAGGACTTCACCAAGCAAGAGGGTAAACAAATTTCCTTAGGGGTTGCTGATAAAGGAAAGAAGATCAAAGGAAAGCGTTTCCATTGTGGTGAGAAAGGGCATTGGAAGAGAAATTGTCCAATATTTAAGGCTGCCAAGAACAAAGGTATGATTAATACATTCCTTCTTGAAATATGTTTGGTACAGAATCCCACGGATTTCTGGTGTGTGGATTCAGGTTGTACTAATCATATCTGCAATTCCTTGCAGAAGTTCTAGGAGACCAGAAAGCTTAAAGAAGGGGAGTTGTTTCTTACTTTGGCTGATGGGAGCAAGATTCCAGTTGTAGCTGTTGGTGTTTGTAATTTATGTTTTGAATCTAGAGTTTTAATATTAGAAGACTGTTTGTATGTACCTAATGTTCGTAGGAATTTAATTTCTGCTACTTATTTAGGTAAACATGGATATTGTGTTATCCTAAAAGACAATGTTGTAATAAAGAAGGATAAAGTGTTTATTTATTCTGGCAATATTGTGGATGGTCTTTATATTTTAACTCCTGATAAGCATGAATTATATAATTCTGAATTAGATAATAACTCTCATGTGAAATCATTAAAGAGAAAATTTCCTTCTACTGGTGACGCATATCTTTGGCACTTGCGTTTGGGTCATATTAATTCAAATAGGATTCAAAGACTGATCAAAGATGGACTCTTAGAGTCCATGGACTTTGATGAATTTCCAGTTTGTGAATCTTGTTTGGAAGGTAAAATGACCAAACGATCTTTTAAAGCAAAAGGTAGAAGAGTTCAAGATTTGCTAGAGCTAGTGCATTCTGATGTATGTGGTCCTATGTTAATCCAAGCAAGAGGTGGCTATGAGTATTTCATTACTTTCACTGATGATTACTCAAGATATGGTTATGTGTATCTAATGAAACGGAAGTTCGAAACCTTTGAAAAGTTCAAAGAGTTTAGGGCTGAAGTTGAGAATCAATTAGGTAAACGCATAAAGGCCATTCGATCTGATCGTGGTGGCAAATACCTTCTTGGGGATTTTAAGGATTACTTAACTAAGAATGGGATTGTATCCCAATTGACTGCACCTAGAACTCCACAACAAAATGGCGTAGCAGAAAGAAGGAATATGACTCTTTTAGATATGGTTAGGTCCATGATGAGTTATTCAACTCTACCTATTTCTTTTTGGAGATATGCCTTAAACACAGCAATGTATCTTCTGAATTTAGTACCTTTAAAGTCTGTTCCTAAAACACCTATTGAGTTGTGGAATGGGCGTAAGCCTATTATGAGACATCTCCATATTTGGGGTTGTCCAGCATATGTGTTGAAAGGAAAGTCTGACAAGTTATAGCCTAAAACAGAAGTTGTTTTCTTTGTAGGGTATCCAAAAGGAACTATTGGAGGTTTATTTTATAGTCATAAAGGTAATAAAGTGTTTGTTAACACAAATGCCAAATTCTTGGAAAATGATTATATGAATGATTATACTCCTAGAAGTAGAGTTGTTTTGAGTGAAGTGAATGAACCTGTAATAGAACAACCAATGGATGAAACTAGGGATGATGTGGATGTATTAGATACACCACAAGATACTACTCATGAAATGTCTAGTACACAAGTGCCTCGTCGTAGTGGGAGAATTGTTCGGCCTCCTATAAGATTCATAGGTTTGGGAGAAACTTATGAAGCTATCTCTGAAGAGGCTGAATCGGATCCCTACACTTATGAAGAGGCAATGAATGATATAGATGCACATCATTGGGTCAAAGCTATGAAATCTGAATTAGATTCCATGTATTCCAATCAAGTTTAGGATCTTGTAGAGGCGCCTAACAGCATTAAACATGTTGGTTGCAAATGGGTTTACAAGAGGAAGAGAGGGATAGATGGAAAAGTTGAAACCTTTAAAGCGAGGCTAGTGGTGAAAGGGTATACACAAAATGAAGGTATTAATTATGAAGAAACCTTTTCATCAGTAGCAATGCTTAAATCTATCAGAATTCTCTTATCCATTACTGCTTATTATGATTATGAGATTTGGCAAATGGATGTCAAGACTGCATTTCTCAATGGCAATCTTGAAGAGGAAATCTATATGATGCAACCGGAAGGTTTCATAGCAAAGAACCAAGAGCGTATGGTATGCAACTTGAAAAGATCCATTTATGGACTTAAGCAAGCATCTAGGTCATGGAACATCAGATTTGATCAAGCAATCAAGTCATTTGGTTTTGAACAAAATCTTGATGAACCATGTGTGTACAAAAGACATCAAAATAAAATAGTAATGTTCCTAGTGCTTTATGTTGATGATATTCTACTCATTGGAAATGATGTAGGGGTAATGTCATCAGTAAACGTTTGGTTGTCAAGCCAATTTGATATGAAGGACTTGGGTGAGGCTAACTTTATTTTAGGGATCAAGCTTTAGCGAGATCGCAAGAATAAAATGTTAGGCTTATCACAAGCTGGATATATAGATAAGGTTCTAGAACGGTTTAGCATGCAAAACTCCAAGAAAGGATTGCTTCCTTTCAGACATGGAGTTCCTCTGTCTGATAACCAAAGGCCTAAGACTCTAGAGGAAGAAGAAATGATGAGACAAGTTCCTTATGCTTCTGCAGTAGGAAGTCTCATGTATGCCATGCTTTGTACTAGACCAGATATCTGCTATTCAGTAGGCATGGTCAGCCAATATCAATCAAATCCTAGACCGAAACATTGGCAAGCTGTAAAGCATATTCTCAAGCATCTACAGAGAACGAGAGACTATATGCTTGTTTACCGTTGTGAGGATTTGATTCCCATTGGTTATACAGATTCAGATTTTCAATCGGATCTAGATTTCAGAAAATCCACTTCAGGATGTGTTTTCACCTTGGGAGGTGGAGCCATTAGTTGGCGGAGTATTAAGCAATCTTGTATTGCAGACTCCACCATGGAGGCAGAATATGTTGCTGCTTGTGAAGCAGCAAAGGAAGCTGTATGGCTCAAGAAGTTCCTTTCTGACCTTGGTGTAATAAGAATGGAGCAAGTTCCAATCACATTGTTTTGTGACAACAGTGGAGCAGTTGCACAATCTAAAGATCCAAGGAATCATAAGAAAGGAAAGCACATTGAGAGGAAGTACCATATCATTCGAGATATTGTTGCTTGTGGAGATGTGGTGGTAGCAAAGATTGAAAGTGCAAATAATCTAGCAGATCCATTTACTAAAGCTTTGCCTCAAAGGACTTTCGAGTCACATTTGGAGAGAATGGGAGTTAGATTAGTGCACAATAGTCTTTAGGGCAAGTGGGAGATTGTTAGGATTAGTGCCCTTAAATCCTATTGTATGATGCCATGTATGATATTAAGTGTGACATTGTGTTTGACATTATGTATGACTTAATATTATGTTTAATAAATTTGTTTTATTATTATCTGAAATAATGGTAACGTGAATATTCGGACATTATCACATAGTCCATGAGATGCATAGTATGTGATTTATGTGAAGATTCACAGAAGATATAAATCACAAGTTCTTTGTAAACTCAGAATTATAGTTCGTAGTCGGTGATGAAATTGGGCATTTCATCTGCAAAGACTATAACATATCAACTACGATGATTTGTCTTGATCATGGAAGTGGAGACTTCTAGTTGATGTGTTGATATGTTTTAAGAGTTAAGACATATTGAACTGGACCGCTGTGAGATTTATTATTCTCCTAAAGACTGTCAAATGAATAATAAATCTCACAACTTACATTTGCATGAACTCTTAATCCTGAGAGAATAATAGACCTGATCATAAGGTGTAGGTTGCTTTGATATATTAGGAGTGAGATCTAAAGTAGCGGCCAAAACCTCAGTATGTTGGGCAGCCACATTTAGTGTTAATGGAACATATATTCTCAAGATGGAATTCATAGTCTCTTAATGGAGATATAAAATATTCCCTTGAGATAAATTTAATAGGTTTGTTATTCAGAGAGTTAGGCCTAACCACTTTGGTAAGTAGTTACTAAAGTATGTATTTATGAAATTAGTTTTTATAAATATATGATGAATAACTTAAAGGATTAAACCGGGTACTCAAGGATTAAGATGTAGTAATTTACAAAGTGGCAGTCTACATTAATGACTTTGTATTACTACGAATATTTTATGAAGGGGTTACATGTATAATAAAGTCATGGGATATAATTATAGATAAGACCTAGAGTGCAACTATATTTATATAGTGGTATTAAATATAGTAAATGGTAACTTTGGACTTGTTAAGAGTTGACAGAAAAGCCCAAGGCCCATTGGAGCTAGTGTCTTATTGGTCCCTTTTGGTCCCACTCCAAGCCACACACTTAAACCCAATTGGTAAGGCCCAAAAGGCTAGCCCAATTAGATAAATTGGTTAGATACAAAGGGAAAAACGTTCAGAGTTTTAGATGCAAGAAAACATCATTGTGAAATGGTGTGCATGTGAGTTTTAGTCACTCACTAGTCATCCTTTTGTTACCAATTGAGAAACCACATATCTTGGGCGTTAGTGGAATTGGAGTGAAGATTAAAAGTATTCCCGAGTACTTCAATCTTTGTTTTTGAAATTCACCACTTCAAGGTACGATCTCTTGTTTTCAAATTCTGAAATTTACTTAGTACGTGTTATCAATATCAAATGAAGTAGATCCGTTTAAAACTTATTTTCCGCTGCATTTGTCTTTATTTCCATCACCCACAGATTGAAATTAAATCAAATATGAAAAACGGATTTTCATAAATCTCGATAGATAGCTTGTCTGTTGAGAAGCTATCGAGCATTGAGCTTCAGCAGCCTTTTAAACCTCGATAAATACTAGCTATCGAACTTTAAAATCCAGCACATCTTTACTTGATTCTTGGACAGACTTGCATGGCTTTAACACTTGAACTTGAGGCCTTGTTTCTTGAAGTATTAAACACATCCTAGATCTACCCAATTACAAGTAAAGTGCATTTTGTCAAAGGATTAGCCAATTCCATATTGACATATGTTCTTAACATGATTCACATATGTCCTAACAACCTCCCCCTTTGGCAATCCAAGACAAAACCACAACAAACAAATGAACATATGAGAGAAGTCATAAATCCCTCAACTCATACTCACTTGTTGAATACAATAAAATATATCTTAACACAAACTCTTGAAAAATTTACAAGAAGAGAGTTCGTGGCAAGAAGACTTTGACAACCTGTATTTCTGAAACACTTTAAACAAAACTCATCGTGGCATGTTAATATGAAACAGAAAATAAAAGATTGCATACAATAGATAATAATCATGTGCATAAAGAGGGAAAGGAAACAACACATGTAAAGATAGGTGCATGAACATACATCAACATATATATAAAAAAAATAAGTACAATGTATGTCAAATGGTCACAAGACCAATATACATGAGGTAAATGTAAAAGAAAGAAAAGAAATACATAAAAACCTCACTACATCCCTCAAGGTATAAACACTCCCACTATCACAAAAATCACCTATGCTAACTCTCCCCCTATGTATATGACTACTCTCATATCAAAACTACTCCTCATTTTTGTCACGAGTGACAAAGGCTAAGTAAAACAAGTAGACATCTCATCATCACTGGGCGAGTTAGCACTATCATTCTTATCAGCATCATCACTGTCGGAGCCATCATCACTCTCATCCTTTGAAGCTAGTGGAGATGGAGAAGTATAAGTGGTGAAACCACCCATGGCTGCCTGTTGTCGTGCAATACGACCAACACGGGTATTCACCTGACACAACTCATCACTGAGTGTATCAAGGTGAGCATCCATCTGCACAAGTTGTGCCATGATGGCCTTGAGAGTCACTCCACTCACAGAAGATGAAGAAGCGGAGGTGGAAGGAGCGGAAAAAGCTGGAGGAGTCGCCGTCTCGGCCCGTGGCCGCCTCGATCAAAGCTAGGCCTTGCTCCATCGAACAGTAGCAGCGTCTATAGCACGCATAACAAAGAAGTGTGTAGATTTTGGATAGGAGACGAAAAAATGGTGAAGGATCCTCATGATAGTCAAAGGAAAAATGAGCTTATCACGGGTTGCCTTATCCTTATAGACATCTATAATGGATATGATGAAGTGAGAAGGGAAGTCAATAGAAATGTCCTTTAAGAGGGATAACAAAAATCGAGCTCGATGCTCTGTGATAGAGTTATAGTGAGACAATGGATGGAGAATGAATGTCATCACCATGTTAAGGAATCTTGGACCTTTTGCAAAGCCCGATGAATGGGTGTTTTGACGGTCACCCTAAGATGAAGGTGTCTCACGAAATAAAGACGAGAGTTCGTCTTTAAACACAGTCCTCAGACGATCGCAGCCAAGGTAGTCAAGATGTGCTACCCTAGGAACATGTAGTACCTCAGATATAAGATCTAAAGTAACTACAATGCACATAACTCAAACGCGAGTGATAAACTGGGGTATAGAATAGTTAAATCCGTGCATGTTGAAGTAAAACTCCTGTACGATCACGAAAGGACACGTGACCGGGATGCCACATAGTGACTCCTAACCCCCGCTGTAGATGATTGTGGGAAGGTTAATATCGGAAAAATTCAATAAGATGACTTGGCATTCTGAATGAATGCCTCGTCGAGAAAAGTTCTCCAAAAAGTCCTTTCGGGCTTTATCATCACGAAACCGTACATGAGTAGGAGTGATGTCAGAAGAAGAAGATACCCCAAAACGAAGACGGTTATGGGACGGAGTGGATTTTCGTTTAGGTGCCATAGAGCTAACTAACGCAAAAGAGAGAGAGAGAGAGAAAGAGACACGTAGAAAAGCACCAAACAAATCAATATATAATAATATAAAGAATTGAAGGTGCATATGCATGAAAATACATGAGCATGTGACATGCATACTTAAAAACATCATGGGCTCAGCCCAATCCAAGCCTAATAGCACATAACAAATCAATATATATGGCACACATCTATAATGTATGACAATATAGTTATAATGCTCATGAAATGCAATGCACGATGATTTGAAATCACTTGAACAAAAACCCATCCCAAAAATTTTCACAAAAACTCCAAAATTCTGAAAAACCCCAAAGTTTATCAAAAACCCCAAAATTTAGGTAAAAAATCATGAAATGCAAGATAAAGAAGTGAAAGAGAATCATACCAGAGAGAGGAAGTGATCTCTAGACCGATGAAAGAGTGGGAAAGTGATTTGGAGTGAGAGAGAGGTGTTTGGGAAGGTGAGAAGATGTGTTTTCTATTGAGAGAGATCAGGGAGAAATGAAGAAAACTTCACGTGGACCCTATTTATAGGAACTCCAGTTTCTCGATGGATTGAGAGGTATCAAGATTTGTCGAGAATTAAAACACGAGAAATAGCTATTGAGCAGCTATCGAGGATCTGTCGAGAGGTGTTCACAGTAAAAAGGGCTCGATGGATCAAGTAGCTATTAGGAAGCTATCGAGAATGCGATAAAAAGAAGCTCAAAGGGCTCTATAGATAGACTAGCTATCGAGAGGTATCGAGAAGCTGTTGAGATTGCTTAAAAATAGTCTTTCTAGAAGAGAAAAACACAATCATGAATGCAATTAAACATGCTACTCAACCAAAGATCCAATCAACATTTCAATCTCTCAAAATCATCTCTTAACCAAAAAAAAAAAAAAAATCAAGGATTTAGAACCAAAACACACATACACACACTAAACAAATCTAACCAATTTTATATTTCAAAAACAAGTTAAGATATTTTAGTGAGCATACATTAACATGTGTATTCCTTATGATGGCCAAATCACATTGTACCTGCACATGTATCAAGAGTAGCAAAGAATATTTCATGTTATGTGTGAAAAACATTACAAAATTGGATAAATGTCTACATGTTATGATGATTTGAGATATGAAAAAATCACTATAACTCACACACAATCATAACTGTTTGATGAAGACTATCACCTTCGAGGTACATCCTATAACTCCCACATCTCTTAGAAGACACGCTTGCAATCATATATAAAGCATTTTAATTCTTTTTGCTTTTATTTTTCTTTTGAGCAAACCATGCATGGGCATATAAGAGAGAGAAAAGAAATACCCAATTATGTTAAGCTTTTGACATTACACTTTTACTATGCGAGCAACAGTGGTGAGATGGTTATTTATGCCTTTCTCTTAGGATTTTCTAGTCCTTCCGATCAAAAAGAGTGATACGAGTGTTAAGTACAAGAGATTATTTAATCTTACTCATCACAAACATGACCCGCAAAGCTCACTTGCTTAGTTGTGCATAGAGATGCTCATCTAAGCTACAAAAGATACAAAGTTTAGAAAACTTTGTTTCAATGGCCATCCAAGGTACACAAGTACCAATGTACACAAACACACACTGTTTTTGTATTTTTCTGATTTTTCAATTTTTATTTTTATTTATTGAAAAACAAAATAAAGCAAAACTGAAAACAAACAAACAAAAACATGTTAAACAAAGCAATGCATAAAACTAGACTAACTCAAAACAAGAAAGCAAAACACACAAGTAATGCAAAATCAAAAACAAGAAAGGGAGAGAGAGAAAAAGTGACTAAATCACTTGGAGCCTTTTTCCTTCCACACCTTGGAAGAACCTTTCCGTTTAGCAAACCCTTGATCCAGCGGTGAGGGGAAAAATTGAAACTGTTCAAGTTCGAAAGGAACATGAGGGCTTTAAGAAGATCTCCAAGAGGAGCAAAAGAGGATGGAAACTGATTCTGGTTTCCCGATGAGATCATACTGTTGCTCTGTTGAGTGGCTAACCACTTATAGCAATTAGGTCGAGTATGTCCAGCTGCTCCACAGTGATGACAGAGATGCTGCTTCTTCTGTTTAGGCTTTTGAGTGTTTCCCTTCTTAGCCCTAGGGTTCTTAATCTCTTTCTTATCAAGCTTAGGGGGTGCTCCTAAGATAGATTTACCATTGTCTATGTTCTCACTAGCTAACACATTTTTCACATCATTGTTCTCAGATTCAACATTATTAGTAGGAGAAACAAAAATAGTAGTACTAGAAGAAGCAATACTAGGAGAAGAGAAATCATACCCTAAACCGGTTCGATCGGAAGCAGATTTCTAAAGACTAAGCATCTCATCAAGCTTTGCACTTGAAGTCCTCTCTAGCTGAGTTCTGACTTGAAATAGTTCTGCTTCAAGCTTCTTAGTTCTCTTGGCCAAGAAATTGTTTTCAAATCTCAATGCTCTAATGGTCTGATTGACTTCATCAAACTTCGTGGAGATTTCTTCTCATTCAAGCTCTATATCACTGAGCGTTTTGGTGGCTAACCTATACAATTTCTCATGCTTTTCCGAAACCTTGTATAACTTTGCATAGGCTGTGTGGATGTCATCTTGCTTATCCATATTTTTAAATTTAGACTCCACCAAGTCCTCTTCTTCATCCATATCTTCAACAATCCCCTCAGTAGGATTTACAGTGGCAGTAAAGGAATTTAGGATTCCATCATCCTCATTGTCAAAATCATCTTCAGGCTCGGTGTTACTCAAAGTAGCAGCAAGTGCCTTGCTCTTCCCAATTGTCTTGAGATATGTAGGGCACTCTTGTTTCATGTGACCAAAACCTTGACACCCAAAGCATTTTGGTCCTGAGGGAACAGTGTACTAACCACCATCCCAAGCATCCTTCTTCCTTTTGTCTTGGCTCTTAAACTGAAAAGAACTAGATTGCCTATGGTCCTTGTCAAAGCCCTTTCCATTGGCATTCTTCGTGAACTTCTCGAATTGCCTTTTGATGTAGGACTTCATTTTAGAATCTTCATCATTTGAAGACTCATTTGTATCACTACTCTTGGCCTTCAATGCCGTGCTCTTGCTCTTGCTCAATTTCCCGATTCTAGACAAACCCAACTCATAGGTCTGTAGATTGCCAACCAGCTCTGTCAAAGGAATTTTTTCCATATCATTTGATTCCTCAATCGTGATGATCTTGGCATGAAATCTCTCGGGTAGAGATCTAAGCACCTTTCTAGCAATCTTGGGTTCTAGAATGGTTTCCCTAAGATTAAAGGTTGAGTTCACTATGTCCTTGAGCTTCGCATAGAATTGATCGAATGACTCTTCCTCCTCTATCTTGATCTCTTCAAACCTTGTAGTGAGCCTCTGAAACTTTGAATCTCTGACAGCCTCAGTTCCCTCATAGGTTGTTTAGAGGATGGTCCATGCTTCCTTCACAGTTTCAGTAGAGGATATCTTCTTGAACTCCTCATTTGTGACTACACTGAATAATGCATTCAATGCCTTACTGTTGAAGTTTTTCGTCTTGATCTTAGCATCATCCCAATCGGCTAGCACTTCCTTCGGCTTGGTCCAGCCTATTTCCACAGCTTGCCACACTTTCTCATCTAAAGACTACAAGAAAGTTCTCATGCTTACTTTCCAGTATGCATAGTTAGTGCCATCAAATAAAAGAGGTATAATGAGAGATAGTTCTCTATCCATGACAAATAGGGGTCAATGGATCACACAACAAAGATTAAAACTATTAGGACATATGTAGTTTAAGTGTTAGGACATATGTCACTATTTTTTATGTCATTGGCTAATCCTTTGACAAAATGCACTTTACTTGTAATTGGGTAGATCTAGGTTTGTTGAAATACTTCAAGAAACCAAGTTTCAAGATCAAGTGTGAAACCATTCAAGTCTGTCCAAGAAAAATAAGCTGAAAGTGCAAGTTCATTAAAGCTTGACAGCTAGCTTGACAGCTGCATCTATCGATCTTAAGTGAGCTGTTCCAGCCCGTGTCTCGACACCTGTTCGACAGCTTCTATCTGTCGAGGTTTATAAAAATCAGAATTCTGATATGATTTCTTGGGATCCGTGAATGTTTCTTTGGGCCTTCCTTTCTTCTAAACCTATACATATAAAAGGATTGTTTTAAGGGCCGTTAACATAGATACAAGTTACACAAGCATTGAGCAAACCTTGTTCAAGCAATTTGTAATCGGAGACAAAGTTCTACCATTGTTCATCTCTTCTGAAGAAGTTGCTGTGTATATGCACCTTTGGATTTTGTGACCAAGCATCTTCTTGATCTTCATCGTGTAGGATGAACTGAAGAACTTTGTGTTGGGAAATTTAGACACCGGTTGATAGAATTAACAAGTTTTAAACCTAAGTTGTTAATTAGATTTATTATGAATCAAACTTGTTAAAACAAACAAACATCAATATCATGTCAAAATCATGCAGCGGAAAAATAAATAAGACAAGATATGATGACCCAGGAAAACCAATGAAACCAACCAGTTTCACAGTAAAAACCTGGGGGGAAACCTTCCCGAAAAGCAATCCACTATAGTAAAGAGAAGTTTCAGATCTAGTACAAAACCTTTGTCCCTAGACTCTACAATCCCCGTAGATGAACTCACAGCAGAAACCTTCTACTGCTTCAGAACCTCTGAACTCTTCAATATATGAACGCCACCCTTTTTGTTGTTGCACGGATCCCAGTACGTGACTAACTCCTTTGCACGAATCCTAGTACGTGACTCACTCACCAACTTAAGGAAGAAGATGTTGGCTGCAAAGTTCTTCACTTCATCAACAATGAAGATCAAGAAGCACTTGGTTACAAAACCCTAAGGCGCAAAGACGCAGTAGCTTCTTTCAGAGAGAATAATCTTTTGAATATGTTCTCCTTGTATTCTCTTATTCTCTTATGTGACAGCCTCTAAAATAAGCCTTATATAAGTCTAGGGTTGTGAGAAAAGAAATCCTACTCAAATACATAAGCCTGGCCCAAAAATCAAAAAGCTGAAAATTCTGATTTCCCGTAACCTCGATCGATCGAGAGGTGTCGAGGAGGTGTCGTGATTAATGAATCTCAATAGATAGCAGCTATCGAGGAGGTGTCGAGAAGGTGTCGAGGGGACAGAAACTTTCTCGATCGATCAACAAGCTATCAAGAAGCTATCGAGATTGCGATAAGAATCAGCTGAAGATCTCGACAGATAGCCAGGTGTCGAGGTAGCTATTGAGAGGTGTCGAGCTTTAAAAACTTTGCACTTCAGGTTGCTTTCTCTTGGACAGACTTGATGACTTCAACACTTGACCTTGAAACATTGTTTCTTGAAGTATTAAAAACACCTAGAACTACCCAATTACAAGTAAAGTGCATTTTGTCAAAGGATTAGCCAACTACATAAAATAGTGACATATGTTCCTAACAAGTGAACCACATATGTCCTAACACTTTGTAGCCAACCCTCTTTCTAGTTGGTGATTGAAGTCGCGTACTGGGAATCACGCATCTGGTTAGTCACGTACTTGGGAGCCGTGCATCAAAAGGGAAAATTGTCACTACAAATCAAGTCCAATTGGGTATTGGGGTAAGGGTTCAACTGTAGGTTGGTAAGGTACTTGGGATTCCTTTACTTGTAATTGCTTGATTTGATAATAGTGGAGTTTTGGGAGTAGTGACCTGAAAATCACTATGTGGGGTTTTTGCCATTAGGGTTTTCCCCATTCATGAACAAATCACCATGTTATTTATTTTTCACTGCATATTTAGTTTTGGTGATTTGTTTGTGCTACCACGCGTTTGCATGTCAATTTGATTAATTAATAACTTGGCTAATTAATTAATTAAGTTAATCACAAGGGGTCAATACGTTTGTGGCCTATCAAAAACCTAATCAAAGTGTGCCTGCTCTGATACCACTTGATAGGCCAAGAATGTATTGACCCCTATTGATGAATTAACCAATTAATTTAGCCAAGTTGATTAATTAATCCAATTAACATACAATATAAGTGGCAGCACAAACAAATCACCAACGAAGTAAATATGCAGTGGAAAATAAATTAACATGATGACAAAAACCCCACCGGGTGATTTTAAGGTCACCACTCCCGAGAATTCACTATTATCACAACAAGTAGTTACAAGTAAAGGAATCACAGTACCTTATACTAACCTATAGTTGAACCCTTACCCCAATACCCAATTGGACTTGTTCAGTAGTGACAATCTCTCATTTTAATGCACGACACCCAGTACGTGACTAACCAATTCGATGCACGAATCCCAGTACACGGCTTACTCACCAACTTGAGAACGATGTTGGATGTAAAGTTCTTTAGCTCATCCAGACGATGAAGATCATGAAGCTTCTTGGTCATAAAACCCAACGGCGTACAAACACAGCAGCTTCTTCAAGAGAAAGATGAACTAGGCTAAATTCTGTCTCCGATCACAATTTGCATGAACAAAACTTTGCTTCACACTTGTGCAACCTTTAACGGCCCTTAAAA
Organism: Quercus aquifolioides; assembly: GCA_019022515.1. Lineage (NCBI taxonomy): Eukaryota > Viridiplantae > Streptophyta > Magnoliopsida > Fagales > Fagaceae > Quercus > Quercus aquifolioides. The sequence continues at coordinate 11,610,729 of CM032330.1, read as the reverse complement.
CAATCCTTATATATGTTTAGGGTTGTGAGAAAAGAAAGCCAAAACATATACCCACGGATTGGAATGAAATCAGATCTGAAAAACTAATTTTCATAAATCTCAATAGATAGCTTATCTGTCGAGAAGTTGTTGAGCATCGGGCTTCAGCAGCCTTTTAAACCTCAATAGATACTAGTTGTTGAGCTTTAAAATCCAGCACATCTTTACTTGATTCTTAGACAGACTTGCATGTCTTTAACACTTGAACTTGAAACCTTGTTCCTTGAAGTATTAAACACATCCTAGATCTACCCAATTACAAGTAAAGTGCGTTTTGTCAAAGGATTAGCCAATTCTATATTGACATATGTTCCTAACATGATTCACATATGTCCTAACACACAAAGCCTACACTTTGGCAGTTTATTTTTAGACGTCTCGTCCGGCATCCTAGAATATCTTAAACCTCATTTTCAAAACTCGATTTACCCGGTTCAGGGGTTGGTTCAGCCCATGTCGCCAAGACGTATAGTGGGATAGTGCCAAGGTCATTCTTGGTGGTTGATAATGATCCATCCAACATGGTATGAAGGCAGGGGAAGCCATTTCCCGTATGTAATTCCTCAAAGGAACCTTTCTTAAAGCACCGGTCGATTCAATTTTTAACTGAGTCAATGAATGCATTCTGCCACACGATGAATCCAAAATCCCACTTGGGGAAGTCCATGTTCATAATCATGGTTATCCAAAAAGTCATATCATCCAATGCAATTCTAATCCTGCTTCAAGTCGGTTGATCAGTTTAGAACCACACAAAATGCTACGCTGAGGTAGTTTATTTTGCACCGTTCAGTCCATTTTCTGCTTATCAATATGCTCAAGAATAGGTCCATCTCACCAAGAACCTTTCCTCTCATGTCAAAAACTGCATAAAACCTACACTAGGGCAATTTCATTTTATGCGGTCTCCCCTTTTTCCATCTCCCTCAATGGATTGATCTTTATTGGATTTCATTGATAAACTTGTGGAAATACAGTGCGAAAGGGGATATGGAATATAAACTGGCACAAGAATGTTGTTTAATGCTAAAAATGCAACAGTGCATGAGCAAGAACAGTGGTACCATAGGCTCATCAATGCTAAAGCACTACCGGAATCATACATCCAAGCCTACCAATAGGTTATATCTAGAATCATACATATAAGGCCTGCCAAGAGGCAATATCGGGAAACATACATGTAAGGCCTACCAAGAGGCAATGTCCATTTATACATCAAGAGCATACCGAGAGGCGATAATATACATCAGGGCCACTATGGGGTAATATAATTCACACATGTCTAAAGCCTACCAAGAGGCAATATAAAAATACAGTTCAGGCCAACTAAGAGGCAATCCAATATATACATGCCTAGCCCATTAAGGGGCAATATCTACAAAGTACAAGAAAAATAAAACATGCCCCATAGGGACTACATTATAATGGTACAACAATACATGGCTAGCCTAAGAAGAGTCATCATCTCTGACGGCATCGCTTGCAAAGTGCTTGGCATTACTGCCATCGGCATCATCACCTGTAGCAAGACCTGCAGAAGAACCGGCTCAATTCGCCGAAGAACTTGGGGCATATCTTAGAATCTGAAATGGTACCTAATCTAGTACAGGGCCCTTTGCCTAATCATCCAAGGGGACAAATCCCCAACTACTGGTAGGTCCTAGAGGAACAGGCATATACTCTGACTTATGTCATCAAGTAAGAGTATCTCTGCCAGGAATATAGGGTGCAGGAAGTACATGCATTCTATGCACCCTTATCTCGCCAATCAAAACACTGATGTGCCTACAGAGCATGCCTATCTCAACTAGGAGCTGGCTCGTCTCTCTATTGATGCCAACGGCATGGGCCTCCTTCTCTCTCTGCCATCAATCCTTCTCTCGGGCTAGTGACCTAGCAATCTCCTCTTGGAAACCCATCTCTAGTGACGGCCGCACCCTTAAGCTCTCTCACCCTAGCCTGTAGGGTATCTGCATGTAACCTCAACTAGGCCTTTGAAGCCAGACGAGCGCATGCTATGTCCTCGAGCACTCTGCTACCACTCATAGGAAAATCATCAATGATAGGTCCAGCCAAGGATTGTAGAAACCAGGTGACATAATTAGTATCCGCCGTAACAAAACCATTGAAGGAGCCTATCTTATAGGCAGGGTCATCCAAAATGACTTCGTGATTGGATAACTCAGGAGGTGGATCCCTAGGCACTCTAAAAATTGGCATAACCTGATGGAAGCTCCTCTCAGCTAAGAAGAACTCCCAGCCCGATAAAGCCCAAAACCAGAGCTATACATAAGACTCAGGTGACACAATCCTGCGCAACGCTAATAGTGGATGGTTGTTGGTGATCGTGCAAAGGGACTCGGCATATGCCTTAGGATATATCATTGAAAATAGGCCAGAATATTGTGAACGCAGGGCCAAGATGTGCTCATATGCCCACCACGTCAAAATTTGCTAATAACCCTCGAGGTTCCTGAAGCCATGTCTCGAAACCCGCCTCAGGAAAGCAATGAAGACTCTGTAAGAAAGGGACCCTTAGTCATAGGCCCCTATATCTGATACTACTCTCATGGCTCCCAGTAGCCTACAATTCAACACTGACCGGCTATTGCCAAATAGGCAACTACTGATGAAGTTGAAGAAGAACTGCCTGAGAGCAATTTCATTAACGGATCTACTTCATTCGCAATTGATAACATGTACTATGTAAGTTTCAAAATATAGAACAAGAGAGTGTACCTTGGTGCGGTGAATTTCAAAACCAAAGATCAGAAGTCCTTGGGAACACTTTCAATCATCACTCCAATTTACTAATGCCCAAGATGTGTGGTCTCTCAATCAGTTATATAAGTTTACTCTAGAGAGAATTCAAGAGTGTCTAACACTCACATACAAAATGTTTCATGCACTTGTGATTGTTCCAAAATTTTGTATGTTTCTCTCCTAATAACTAATTATCTAATTGGGTTAGCCTTTTAGGCCTTTCCAATTGGGCTTTAGTATGTAGCTTGGAGTGGGACCAAAAGGGAACAAATATGACACTATCTCCAATGGGCCTTGGGCTTTTCTGTCAACTCTTGACAAGTCCAAAGTTACCATTAATTATATTTAATACCACTATATAAATATAATTGCACTCTAGGCCTTATTAATAAATTATATCCCAAGACTCTATTGTACATGCAACCCCTTCATAAAATATTCGTAGTAACACAAAGTCATGAATAAAGACTACCATTTTATGAATTACTACATCTTAATCCTTGAGTACTCGGTTTAATCCTTTAACTTATTCATTATATAACTATTTACTAAAGTAGTTAGGCCTAACATTCTGAACAACAAACCCGTTTAACTTATCTCAAGGGATATTTTGTATCTCTATTAAGAGACTATGAATTCCATCTTGAGAATATATATTCCATCTCACGCCTGATATATTAAAGTAACCTACATTTCATGATCAGGTCCATTATCCTCTCAGGATTAAGAGTTCATGTAAATATAAGTCATGAGATTCATTATTCAATTGACAGTCGTTAGGTGAATAATAAATCTCACAGCGGTCCTGTTCAATATGTTTTAACTCTTAAAATATATTAACATATCAACTAGAAGTCTCCACTTCCACTTTCAAGACAAATCATCTTAGTTAATATGTTATAGTCTTCGCAGATGAAACGCCCAATTTCATCACCGACTACGAACTAAATTCTGAGTTTACAAAGAACTTGTAATTTATATATTCTGTGACTTTTCACATAAATCACATACTATGCATCTTATGGACTATATGATCATGTCCAAATATTCATGTTACGATTCTTTCATATAATAATGAAACAACATTATTAATTACAATATTAAGTCATACATCATATCATACATAATATAATACGTAGCATCATACAATAGGATTCTAGGACACTGATCCCAACATGTTCATCTTCAACCACTCCATGTGGATCTAAGGCTCATCAGGTGGCCCAAAGTACAATCTCGTTGCTGGGGTAAAGGGATAGTGGATACCCAAAAGCTCGTTCGCGATGTCGAAGTCCACAAACTTGGTCTAGATTGGATACCCACAAAATCTAAGGCCCAAGATGGTCGTCCAGTCAATAGGAAGGGCTGTATACTCCCTACGGCTCAAATGAAAGGTGTGAGTCTCCGCGTGGAACCGCTACACCAAAGTCTTTGCTATCGCGTGTCTCATGGAATATGTTGGAGTCCTCAGGAAGTCCTTAAAGCCCTACTCGATCAAAAATGCACGGTAGCATGCATTAGTCTTAGAGTCAAACAGGTGGATAAGGAATGAAGACCAAGCTCCCCAACTACGAGTCCAATCAGCAGCCTGTACTTGAAATCAGAAAAGCTTCGAATTAGCATGCATATCTACACATCCAAAATTGACAAGTGGATGAGAAATCTCGGACTACGGCTATGGCACCTCAAAGCGCCTGGTCATATCATCAGCCTTCAAATTCATATCTAGATCGAACATGAGCTCATCCTCTAGTTCCATGCCCCTTGGGCCCTCTCCCTCCTTAGTCCGAGGATACTATGAAGAATTGCCAATTAAACTAGTACAGGACTAGGATAAAGCATTGGTCATCTCTACCGAGCGTCGACCCTTAGTACAATACGCAATGGGCACACAGCTAGAGGGTGCAATGTCATCACCCCTTTGATTGAAGCGACTTTGAAGAATTCGAGCCGCCTGCTGGCCAGCTAAAACGATGTCATTGTCGCTACTAGATGAATCCCCTCGGGATGAAGTAATGGTGGGACATAATTTGTTGGATCTCCCCTATCGAGACATAATCTGCAAAAGTAAATACAGATTTAATCAGTAAGCCCAAATCAAATGGCAATTTAAGCAAATAGGTAAGTATGTCTAGCCTACTACCTAACACATATCATACAGGTTTATACCAAGAAGTCATGTTCCTAAAATGTTGAAGTTTCCAAACTACCCCTCTTCGAGATTCAGATTTGGCCATGCCCGTTCATCTCACTAGGATTTAGATTTGACCACGACCGTTTAATCTTATGCCCTCTCTAGGATTTCGATTCAGTCACGATCGTCTAATCCTACGCTTTCTCCAGGATTTCAATTCAGCCATAACCACCTAATCCTACGCTTTTTCCAGGATTTCAATTCGGCCATGACTGTCTAATCCTGTGCCATCTCTTCAAGATTTCGATTCAGCCACAAACGTCTAATCCTATACTCTCCCAAGATTTCAATACGGCCATGTCCGTTTAATCCTATGCTCTCTCTAGGATTTCAATTTGGCCATGAACATCTAATCCTACCCTCTCTCCACAATTTTGATGCTCTCTCCACGATTTCGATTCGGCCACGACCATCTAATCCTATGCTTTCACCAGGATTTTGATTCGACGACCACCGTCTAATCCTAATCTGATGCCATCTCTCCAAGATTTCAATTTGGCCACGACCGTCTAATCCTATGCCCTCTTCAGGATTTCGATTCGGCCACGACCATCATCCTATGCACTCTCCAGGATTTCTATTTGGCCATGACAATTTAATCCTATGCCATCTCATCGGGATTTCGATTCAACCATAACTGTCTAATCGTATGTTCTCTCTAGGATTTCGATTTGGCCATGATCGTTTAATCCTATATTCTCAAAGCAACTCACCCCCTCAAAGTTACATTATTGTTATGACTACAAGATCTCAAGATTCCCAGTCACTATGCTTTTTCTCCTATGTCTACTTTGCATTTTATTTTGGTATCCTTGCATCCAACATTTTCATGTTCATCTATGTGGCCTAAAAATTAAGTTTTCCTCACACAAACAGGTGTAAACGTGATCATGCATGTACGTAGTGTTGATACCGTATTTTGTCTTCCCTCGCTTGCGTGTCAGACCTTGAAAAACCCAAAAATATCATTTTCTCTCAATGGGGTCACAAGAACATATATAATGGCGTGGCTCAACCTGTTCGGACACTAAAGTGCTTTAAGTGTCTTTTTCAGCCAAAATGACCAAAATGCCCCTTGTTAATCCTAGGTTGACCAAAGGTCAAACAAGGTCAAAATCTCCACAAAACAACATTTTTTATGGTTTTATATCAAACCCAAGCTTGTGGGAGATTTTCGGCAACTTTGACCAAGTTTGACAAAGTTTGACCCGGAGTTGACTTTCGGCAGGCCCTAGAAACCCTAATTTTGATCCAGTCATCAAAACAAGTTGAGACTCATTCCATTACGAAGAAAATCAAATTCTCATTCCAATGACTATTCATGGGTCGAAATCGGAGTTAAAATGGTTGAGATATTGAGAAAATTGTGAAAAGCGCATCAACATTGTAATTCATGGGTCATAACTTTTGATCCAACCATTGTAATTTTAATTTCTTTATTTTTATGAAAACTATACATCTATATCTTCCTAGGGACATCAAGATCGCCTCAATTGGAGTCCGAAAAGACCTCCAAATATGCGTCTGAATTTGGAACTAATAAGTGCAATAGGGCGAATTTGCCAATGTCACGATGACATCAGCCCGGCGCACTTTGTTTGGCTGTCGGGCCCAGCTGGTGCACCAAAAAGGTGAGTCGTGCCTCAAAAATCATGCTAAGGGCTATAAATAGCCCCTAGCACCCCAGATTGGACAAGAACCAAAAAATTGGGTTTTTGGGAGCTGTTTGGGCGGTTTTTGGGCTTTTTTCCTCTCTTCCCAATACATTTCTCCACCAAAAACACACAAAAAGATATACACAAAAGCTTCTTGATTTCTCTCATCCATTCCTTCTCACGAACTAGTCAGTCATCATATTCATAAATTGGTGCAGGTATTTTACTTAGCTATTCTTTATTGGTTGTTAAGTATTTACACTTGTTAAAATTTCCAACCTTTCCTTCGTTTTTTAGGTTTTTGGTGAATCCCTTCGTTTGATGAAGGACTACTTGAATAATGAAGAGAAGGTAGTGGTGGCCAACTCGAAGGTTGATTCAATTGAGGCCGAGAGCTCAAAGTTGAGGAAGGGCCTGATCGAAGCTATGGACCAATCGATGAAGGCCAAAGAGAAGGTGAAGGAACTAAAGGAGGCGTTGAAGGTTAATAAGAAGCTCGTCATTCAGAAGGATGAAGAAATTCAAGTTGCCCCCCTGAAAACGGAAGAGGAACATGAGAAAGTGATAGCCAGGTTTCTTGAGTCTAATCGCTTCTTTGATATACAGTTCGAGCAATACTTCAAGGGCTTTGAGCTCCTTCATAGGTGGATGATGAAGCACCACAGCCATGTTGCAGATTTTGCAAACCTGGACTTTGAAGCTATTGATATGGAGATCCTTGCTGACGAGGCCAATGAGAAGGAAGATGAGACTATTGTTGAAGCTACTGATGCTGTTGGAGGGGACAATGCTGTTTTAGGTGGTATTGCTGCAGGAGGAGTTACGGATGAGGCTCATGCGAACGTGGGCCATAATGAGGAGACTATTAGTGCTTCTTGAAGAAAAATTTGAATAACTTTATTTTGCTTTAACTTAAAAACACTGGATGCCTCTTGTTTTGAGGCTTTTAACTTAGAAATAATGGGTGCCTCCTGTTTTGAGGCTTTTGTTTTAGAAACAATGCATTCGTTTAGTTTTGAACTTTAAAGTTCTTTTACTTATGATTCATGCTTACTGTTTATCAGCTTGCTTAAGATTTTAAACTCGTCATTTGAGTTCTCATCATGTTCTGTGATTTCAGCTCATCGTTAGAGTTATTATCATAATTATGGTCCTAACTCGTCATTCTAGTTTTCGCCATATTTTATGATTTTTAACTCATCGTTTGAGTTATTACCATGTTTATGATTTTAACTCATCATTCAAGTTTTTACCATATTTTGTGATTTTAACTTGTCATTTGAGTTTTTACCATTTTTTGTGATTTTAACTCGTCTTTCAAGTTTTCACAACATTTATGATTTTAATTCGTCATTCGAGCTTTTACCATTCGAGTTCTTATCACGTTTGTGATTTGAACTTATTGCCAGATTTCTAGTACTTCCTTTTCATTTTTGAACTTAGCCTTGACACACTGTCAAACTTTATTGAAAAAAGAAATGGCTGAAGGAGCCTTATTATTTCATACATTCCTCATATGCGAGGGAATTACAAGGAAATAGCAGTTGAAAATAACTTTATCAAAATACTTGAAGAAAAAAGAAATACTTAGAAAAAACAATGAAATCTCACTTATCTGATGCGTCGTCAGGCGAGCTGCTCTTACAAACAGAGCTTACTAGACCATGAAATGGCTTTTATTGATAGTACTTCTTGAGATGTTCCGCGTTCCAAGGACGTGGCAATGGATTGCTGTCCAAATACTTCAAATAATAGCTTCCTCGTCTGGAATAACGGATGACCTTATATGGACCTTCCCAAGTAGGCCCCAACTTCCCTTGTGTTGGATCCCTAGTAGCTTGTGAGACTTTCCGCAGCACCATGTCGTCAGGGTTAAACCTTCTAAGCTTTACCCTCTGGTTATGGTACTTCTGCATTTTTTGTTGATACCGAGCCATTCTAAAGGCTACCTCATCTCTAACTTCAGCCAAACAATCCAAGTTAAGTCATAGCTCGTCATTGTTTGTACCTTCGCCGTAATGAGCTCGCCTAAGACTGGATACTCCTACTTCGGCTAGAATAACTGCTTCAGTGCCGAAGGCCAGTTTGAATGGAGTTTCTCCTATTGGTGTTCTTGTTGTTGTCCTGTAGGCCTATAATACCCCAGGTAATTCTTTAGGCCATGCACCCTTAGCCCCCTCAAGTCGTGCTTTCATGAGCTTAAGCAAAGTACGATTTGTCACTTTTGTCTGCTGGTTAGCTTGTGGGTGCCCAAGTGACGAATAATGGTTTTGTATTCCCAACTTTGCGCAAAATTCCCTGAATTTTCAATTGTCAAACTGTCGACCATTATCAAAGATGATCGTCCTAGGAATTCCAAACCCGCAGACAATGTTCTTCCAAACAAAGGTCTATATCTTGCCTTTTGTGATTACCACTAGTGGCTCTATTTTGACACATTTGGTGAAGTAATCAATGGTCATAAGCAGAAACTTTGCTTGCCTCTTTCCCAAAGGGAGTGGACCGACAATGTCTATATCCCATGTGGAAAATGGCCACGATGAGGAGATCCTCATCAGTAATTCCCCAGGTATACGCTACACATTGCCAAACTGCTAACACTTATCGCACTTCTTCACATGTTCAACTGCAACTATGAGAGACCGCCAAAATTAGGGGTGCTCTCAAAAAAGAGATTTGAGTACTTTTTAGGGCACCTCTCTTTTTGGGTAGGTGATGTAGAGTCGCCACTTATTTTTTTTATACAAAAAAATTAAGAAAAAAATAAATATATACAAATACATGATTGAATGGTTCCATTCTCATTGATTGAATAAAAAATTACATAAACGAAAATTTGAAAATTACATGGCTTTGGGTCCTATTTACAAACTACCAAATAATTACATGGCTTTTTGTCCTAGTTATATTCTACCAAAAATAAAAACAAACAAACAAACAAAGACAAGGCTTAGATCTACCTATCCGAAACAACTAGATTCGGAAGCTAGGTTACAGAATGGGAAGGTGTTAGGCACCCATTCAGCCCAGACAGAGTCTGGTCTTCTAAACTCTTGTGACCTATGTACCCTTTTTATGCATACTATGGATGATATATTGAACATGTGAAACAAAAACTAAATCACACAAATTTATTTATGAATGAAGTCTCTTCTTTTGTTTTAAAAAAATTTAGATATGTTTTGGTGATAAAAAAAAATGATTTTTTTTTTTTTTTTTAGAAACACACACACACACACACACATATAGGGGAAGGGGGATGAGATAAGAGAATACACTCACACGCCAAAAAAAAAAATTTGATTTTGATTTGTCAAAATACCAAATCTATTTTATAGTATGTAGAAAAAGTGGTTTTTCGAGATAAAAATTCAGATCTATGTTTATTACATAAAATAAAGTCTTTTGATTTGAAAAATATCAGATCTGTTTTTTGGGAATGAAAAAAATTGGTTTTTGGTTTGCAAAAGATCAGATCTATTTTGTGATGATAAAAACAGTTTTTGATAACAAAAAAATTAGATATATTTTTATATCTGTAAAAAAGTATGAAAAAGATTTTTTTATAAGAAGAGAGTTTCATTCATAATATAAACTTGTGCAACATGAATAAAATAAAACAAACAACAATAAAAACTATCAAGCATAATCTTTTTCTTTACTTCGAAATTTGCATATGTTAAGAAAAAATCAGATTTATATCTAAGAAAGATACGAATCAGTTTTTAATTTGAGAAAAATTCAGATTTGAATCTAAGAAAGATGTAGATCCGTTTTTATTTTACGAAAAATTCAGATCTACATCTAGAAAGATACAGATCTGTTTTTAATTGAGGAAGAATTCAGATTTACATCTAGAAAGATGCAAAGCTGTTTTTATTTTAAGAAAAATTCATATCTACATCTAATAAAGATACATTTTGTTTTTAAGAAAAATTTAGATCTACATCTAGAAAGATGAAAATCGGTTTTTAACTGAGGAAAGATTCAAATCTACATCAAGAAAGATGCAGATATGTTTTTATTTTAAGAAAAATTCAAATCTACATCTAATATATATGTAGATCCGTTTTTGATTAAGAAAAATTCATATCAGCATCTGAGAAAGATGCAGATCCGTTTTTTATTAACAAAAATTTAGATTTCCATCTAAGAAAGATGTAGATATGTTTTTATTTTAAGAAAAATCACTGTTCACATGCAGATTATCGACATTCAAGAAAGAGATTATAACAATTACCTAAAAACAATCATGCTTTAAACAAAAAATGATGAACCATTAATGTTATGGATGAAAACATTCATCAACATAAAAAAGAAGCATAAAAAAAGAAAGGGTGATTGGAAACAACCTCTTGCATGAGCACTCATTGTTCTTTTGGGGATGTTTTAGGGTTCAAAGAAACTAAGTTTCTTTGAACCCTAAAAACCCTAATTTAATCAACAAATCTTAGAGAGGATCAGTAAGCATCGGCAATTTGAGAGCCTCAAAACGTATGCCTCTCAAAGCGTAAAAAAAAAAGGTATTGGATTATGAGACCCAGCCTCTATTTATAGGGGTTGGAAAACTCTAAAAAATAGCCCTGAAGTGTAGAATGCAAATCGGGACTCATCTTTCTACGAAAAAGATCAAAAAGGGTGTGCCTTATTGTCACCCAAAGGCCATTGGGCCAAAGCCCAAAAGAAGCCAATTCGGCACTTCAAAATTGCCGAATGGTGCTCTTGGATGCTGAATGCTCTTTCATGTTTGGGTGCCGTTTGGACTCTCTTTCTAGGGTTTTTTGATCTAGTCCTTGCACCTAGACATGTTTTCATCCTCTGTCCATGATTTTTTTTATCTCTTTTTTGGATAATTCAGGCTTTTTAAGAACAGTTATCTTGTAGATAAATACCCTAAAATAAATCTTGATAAAGTTCAGATTATCCACAATTCTATTGTTATCCAATCATCCCCTTTTATTCCTATGCATGCATCCCTATTTTAAACACTAATTATCAACCAATCACAAAATTATTTAATTAATTTTAATTGTTTAACCAATCAGAATTAATTTAAATTGATCATGTGTGGTCGACTCTACCTAGACACAATGCATGTTGACCGTGTAAACTTGATCATGTGATATCTTTCGATTCGATGGTCCGATTTGGAAACCGAACACACCATTGCGATCATTAGAACCTCAAGATCATTTTTATGGTATGCAATGAATGAATTGATGCATGCAATGCAAGGACAAATTGATGCATGTAATGCAAGAACAAATTGATGCATGTAATGCAATCATGATTTTTGGGGTACGTGGATGCTCATTCAAGTCATTCTCCTTGATTAAATCATGGGTGCAAAATTGAGTGTCTACAGAATGCCCCTCATTGATAGAGCTTGAAAAGCAAATGTCAATGTAAAACAAAGACACTGATTTTAGCGACCATGATTTAATTGAGGTTCAATTTTCAAAGATTACCTAGCCTTCGAACCTAAAACCTTGGAACATAGAACTAGTCTTATCTTTTGACAAGAAAATGAAAATACTGGACTTAGCTAATAGTTAATGACTCTGGAAATGATTCTTGACAAATGGGATGACCAAGAAACTTTTGAATCTTGAACTTGAACACAGAGTTGTCTTGTGACCAAAGGACTTCTCTATCTCAATCTTGACGAAAGGTATCCTAAGGGCTTCTCTACCTTGAAACTAGAGTTGTTTGCAACCTAAGGACTTCTCTACCTCGATCTTGACAAAAGGCGACTAAAGGGCTTCTCTACCTTGAAACTGGAGGTGTCTGCGACCCAAGGACTTCTCTACCTTGATCTTGATGAAAGGCAACTAAAGGGCTTCTCTACCTTGAAACTGGAGCTGTCTGCGACCCAAGGACTTCTCTACCTCGATCTTGACGAAAGGCGACTAAAGGGCTTCTCTACCTTGAAACTGGAGCTATCTGCGACCTAAGGACTTCTCTACCTCGATCTTGACAAAAGGCGACTGAAGGGCTTCTCTACATAGAAACTGGAGTTGTTTACGACCTAAGGACTTCTCTACCTTGAAATTAGAGCTATCTGCGACCCAAGGACTTCTCTACCTCGATCTTGAAATTTGTTGGAGTGTCAATCAAAGGTCTTCCATGCTTTGATCTGAAATTGTTTAGATAACGATCAAAGGTCTTCTCTACTTCAATCTAGACTTGTTGAAATTGCGATCAAATGTCTTCTCTACTTCACTCTAGACTTGTTGAAATGGCGATCCACGGCTTCTCTACTTCACTTTGGACTTGTTGAAATGTCAATCCGGGGCTTCTTCACTCTAGACTTGTTGAAATGTCAATCTAGGGCTTCTCGACCTCATTCTAGAAATGTTGAAATGTCGATCCAGGGCTTCTCTACCTTAATTTGGAGATGTTGAAATCTCGGTCCAGGGCTTCTCTACCTCATTCTGGATATGTTGAAATGTCGATCCAGTGCTTCTCTACCTCATTCTCGACTGCTTCCTGCAAAAAGTCAAAATTTAGGGCTAGGCTTTAAATTATGAGAGCATTATGATTCCATTGTTTTTGAGATGTGTGATCTTCATTTGTTTCTTCTTGACTTGAACTTTATCAAGAAAAGTTTGATTGACAAAAGATTCTATTTTTGAGAAACATTTGATTTTTTGAAACTTGGAAGTTTTGAAATTGACATTTAAAATTTTGAGACATTGAAAATTTGAGATTTTGAATTGAAGTTTGGAACTTGAAATCTGAAATTTTAAGATTTAGGATTTCGAAAATTAAGGCTTGAAATTTTGATCATGAAATCTGAGGTTTGAATTTTTTCTGGAAGTTTTGAAAATTGAAGGTTTTGAAATTGAATTATGAAATTTTGAAACTTAAGATCTTGAAAGATTTGAAACTTGAAATTTTGAAAAATTGAAACTTGGGATTCTGAAAATTTGTGACTTAAAATTTGGAGATTTTGAAATTTGAGACTGGAGAATTGGAGATTTTGAAATTTGAGACTTGAGATTTTGAGATTTGAAAATTTGCAACTTGAAATTTTGAAACTTGAAATTTAGAGTTTAGAATTTGTAATTTGAAATTTGGAATTGAAAATTTGATGTTGAGGCATTGTCATTGTGTTGTTGTGTGATCTTGTTGGAATTTGGGGCATTGTATAATTGATCATGTTGTAATGTTGGCTTTGGAGCATTTTTGAAGTGTTGTATCTTTTGGTCATGGTGTAATCTGGACAATGTTGGTGGCTTATTGAATTTTGGCAATGTTGGTAATTTGTGATGTTGTTGGATGAACTTTGGCTTGAATTTTAGGAGTATTGGCATTGTGAAATTTTGGCAATGTTGGTAATTTGTGATGTTGTTGGATGAGTTTTGGCTTGAATTTTGGGGGCATTGAAGTCATGACATTTTGGCAATGTTGGTAATTTGTGATGTTTGTTGGATGTGTTTTGGCTTGAATTTTGGGGGCATTGAAGTCATGAAAAAAATGTTGTGTAGGCTTGGTTGAACAAAATCATAATGAATGTGGAAGATTTGTTGGCATGTGTAATCTTTGTTTTATGGACATGGCAAAAACATTTTTGTGGGTAAATTTGTGGGTATGGGAAAAATTTTGATTGCGGTAAAATTTCAACTATGGAAAAATTTGGTTGAGTGTGTGATGTTGGTTCTTGGAAAATTTTGTGTGGTTATGATTTTGGCAATGTAAGAATTTATTTGTGCATGAGCATGAACTTGTGGAATTTTTTTTTGCTATCTTGGAAGTGTAGGAATTTTTTTTCGCACAGCTATGGAAAAATTTGGTAGTTGTGTATGGACATGTGAAAAATTTTGATTGTGGCGAAATTTTGGTGGGGCATTGATTTTTTGTTGTGGGACATTGACTTTTTTGGGGGCATGGGAATTTTTTTCATGTGGTTTTGGTCATGGGAAATTTTTTTGACATGGGAAATGTTTGATCATGTGGTTTTGGTCATGGGAATTTTTTTTTTGGGACACGTGATTTTGGGCATGGGAATTTTTGGATACATGATTTTGGTCATGGGAATTTTTTGGACATGTGATTTTGGGCATGGGAACTTTTCGGACATTTGATTTTGGTTATGGGAATTTTTTGGACATGTGATTTTGGTCATGGGAATTTTTGGACATCTGATTTTGGTTATGGGAATTTTTTTGGACACGTGATTTTGGTAATGGGAATTTTTTGGACACGTGATTTTGGTTATTATGTGGAAACTTTAAATGAGACAAGTTTAGAATTCACCTGATGAGGTCTTGTAGCACCAATTTAAACTTATCTTGATTGGCTTTGATGGAGTTTGCACTTACGAGGCAAAGCTAAATGCCCCTAGTTTGGAAATGAATGATGATTTTTTTTTTTTTGAAATCTTGGTTTTTCATGAAAAGATGATGATGGTGCTCCCCAATTTTTTTTTGAAAATGAATGAGGCATGGCCAAATGCCCCCAGTTTGCAGAATGATGCATGACTTTTTGAAAACCTTGATATTTGAGGAAAGGATGATTTCTTTTTCTTTTCTTTTCTTTTTTCTTTTTTTCAAAATGGATGAGGCATGGCTAAATGCCCCTAGTTTAGAAATGGATGCATGATTTTTGGGAAATCTTGATTTTTTATGAAAAGATGATGATGATGATTTTTTCCAAAAAATGAATGAGGCATGGCCGAATGCCCCTAGTTCAAAAATTAATGTGAATTTTGAAAAATCTTATTGTGCAGGGACCTCAATAAAGAAAAATTTGAGTAAAACAAGATCAAAATCACAAAACCGGGGAAAACAAGGACTGCTGGGATGATGGGCCAATGGGCTCTGTAGGAGTACAGAGTTTCACCTCTAAGCTGAAGATTGATGGTGATTGTTGAGTAGATAAAAGATCCATGTCCACCTCTTGCAAAAGATTCTTCTCATGAACTTGTTAGTACTCAGTTATTAAAAAAATGTTTTGGGCCAATGCCCCTAGTTTAGACATGCTTGCAAAGAAAATTGATGATATACTTAACAGATGCTCCTAGCCTAAATTCACAAAAAATAAAAATAAAAAATGTTTTGATTTTGAGCCTTTAATTTTTTTTTTTTTTTTTTTTTTGAGTGATTGTGACTGGGCTTTTTGAAAGGCCGCCTACGTACCTCTCTCATAGAGGATCAGGTCCAGACATAGTTCAAAAAAAAAGTTTTTTTGAAAAATGATTTTTCAAATGAAGTTTCTTTTTTGGGGGATTGTAACCTGGACTTTGAAAAGGCTGCCTATGTACCTCTCCCATAGAGGATCAGGTTTAAATGTAGTTCGGAAATTTTTTATAAAAAAATGATTTTTGAAATGAAGTTTCTTTTTTGGGGGATTGTAACTAAGCCTTTGAAAAGGCTGCCTACGTGCCTCTCTCATAGAAGATCAAGTCCAGACGTAGTTCGGAAAAAAAAAAAGTTTTGAAAAAACTCTTTTTTTTTTTTGAGAAATGAAAATTTTGAAATGTGTCTTTTTTTGTTTTTTTGAAAAAAGCAATTTACTTGGAATGAGATATTTTTGAAATTTTATCTTTTTCAAATGAACAAAAGGGGATCCTTTGAACAACTTCTTTGACCAATCATAATGCTCAATCGTTAACTTGATCTCATTGGCTAGAAAGGATTTGAAATCATTAAAAATATGTAATCAAATTTTCTTCTTCATTTTAAATTTTTTAGATTAAGTATTCAAAGACAATCAATGAAATGAAAGGCTTGGGAATCACATATGTTGGGAACAAGCAAGAAAGGGCAAAATCCTAAGTTTGAGGATTTGAAATTTTTTTTTTTTTTTTTTTTTTGAGAATTTGGGAATTTGTTCTCTTGAGAGTTATTTTCTGTTGGGAGCAAACAAAGTGAGTGTTTAGAGCTTAGAAAAATTTTTGGTCACTTGAGTATTTGTGAAATTTGTCTTTTAATGATATCAGCCAGTGGGTTTTGATAATCTTGAGCAGTTTTCCTTCTTAATCCAAGAGAAAATATCATCAGAGCTAAATGTGTGTTTTCAATCAGTAGGACTTCAAGGAGGGATTTATTCAAAGGTTGTAATGTAGGCCAGGATCAGGTTATAGAAAGGAAGGATATAAAATACTCAAAAACCCTTATGATGTTTCCCCAAGTATGCAATACTTTAAATTCAAGCATTGGAAGATTTTTTTCCACTTCTTTCATTATTGACTCTTGTGCTAAAATCCTTGTCATGTTAATGGTCTTCTCATTTGTCTTCATTGATGCCTTTCATTTGGTCTTGATTTTTTTTTTTTTTTTAGCTTGACGACTTCCTATCTTTGTGGTCAAATCACTCAATCTCATTTTTTGTTTTTCTCATTTTTTCAATTTTTGAAATTTTTTTTTTTTGGCTCTAATTTTTGCCTAGACTACCCTTTTGGGTTTTCAGCCTAGCGAGCTCTCTCCCTTTTCTTTTTCGTTTGCTCTAATTTTTGCCTAGACCGCCCTTTTGAGTTTTTAGCCTAGCAATTTTTTATTTTTTATTTTTTATTTTTATTGGCTTTCACCCAATTGTATTTTTTCTTTCAATTTGACAGACTTCCATCTTTCCTAGATGAATTAGTATTTCTCCATGATACCCTCTTATCCTTTTCTAATGCACTTTCATTTTTCTTGACTTGATTGAACACACTTTTTTTTTTTGAGGAAATGTGTCTTATTTTTTTCTTTTCCTCATCTTCCTCAATTTGATTAGATTTTGATCTAGATGAGTCTTCATTTTTGCTCATCCTTCTCAACTTGAATGATTTTTCATGGAGTCTCATATCTCTCGTGTCTTTTGATGAATTAGTATTCTCTCACAACTTGATAAAAATTCTTGCATTCACTTCTCTCTTTTTTTTTTTTTTTTTGGTTGAAGTCTTTTCTATCTTGATGGCCTTCTCTCTTTTTTTCTCATAGTTTGATACTTTCTCTAAATCTTATCTTTCCTTGATGGATTTCCTTTCTACCTAGCTTTGATGAACTCTCTTTTCTGAACTTGGTGAATCTTCCTCTTTTGGACTTGTCATATTGTCTTCATTGAGGACCTTACCAAGTGGTGCTAAATCCAAAAGGTCAACACTTCCTCATCTTGAGATTTAAGCATGCATACTTAATTTCCCCACCCATGTAATCGGCACCAAGTGGATTTAAGAAAAATACTGATGAAGATGGTGAAGTAGTCTGAAACAAGTCTAGATTGATGGCTTAAGGATATACTCAAGTTGAAGGCATAGACTTTGATGAGTCATTTGCTCCGGTAGCAAGACTAGAGTCAATTCGAATTCTTCTCTCCACAACGTGTATTATGAACTTTAAGCTATACCATATGAATATGAAGAGTGCCTTCTTGAATGGACTTTTGAACGAAGAAGTGTTTGTTGAGCAACCAAAGGGGTTTCAAGACCCTCACTTTTCAGACCATGTGCTAAGATTGAAGAAAGCATTATATGGGTTGAAGCAAGCACCAAAAGCATTGTATAATCGCCTCACCACATACCTTTTGGATCATGGTTTCAAGAGAGGTCAAGCCGATCAAACACTCTTTGTTAAAAGAAATGAGAAATCTCTTCTTGTTGCTCAAGTATATGTGGATGACATTGTATTTGGATCTACAATTGATCACCTTGCACAAGAATTTTCAGAAGAAATGAAGAAGGAATTTGAAATGAGCATGGTGGGGGAGCTAAACTACTTCTTAGGGCTTCAAGTGAAACAACAAAAAGATAGGATATTTATTTCTCAAGAGAAGTATGCCAAAAATCTTGTAAAGAGATTTAGCTTAAACCCCAAGAAGCATGCATCCACTCCTATGAGTTCCTCAATCAAACTAAGCCTTGACCCAGCCGGTGTGGAAGTAGATCCAACACTCTATCAGAGCATGATCGGTAGTCTTCTCTACCTCACAGCAAGTAGGCCGAACATCACCTTTAGTGTAGGGGTATGTGCTCGATTTCAGGCAACACCCAAAGAGTCCCACTTGACAACAGTCAAATGTATTATTCGTTATATCAATTGCACATCCAACTATGGAATTCGGTATTCAAGAGACTCCAATAAGTGCTTAGTTGGATATTCGGATACTAACTAGGTCGGGTGCGTTGATGATAGGAAGAGATCCTTGGGCGGTTGTTTTTACCTTGGAAATAACTTGGTGTCGTGGATGAGTAAAAAACAGTCTCTCTATCAACGGCCGAAGCTGAATACATCACAGCAGGGAATTGTTGTGCGCAACTATTGTGGATGAAGAAGATTTTACATGATTATGGAATCACTCAAGACACTATGTGTGTGTTTTGTGATAACACGAGTGCCATAAACCTGTCAAAAAATCCAGTTCAACACTTTAAATCGAAACATATCAAGATTCAGTACCACTTCATTCAAGATCTAGTGGAGGACAAGATTGTGTGGTTGGAGTTTATCAACCCCGATAACTAGAAGGCAGACATATTTACCAAACCTCTTGATGGTCTACGGTTTGAGTCTCTCTGTAAGACCATCGGTGTCAGTATCATCCCTTGACTTCTATCTCTTGTGTGACCTTATGTTGTTGATTGTTTCATACTTGCTATATAGGTCTCTATTATGTGGTTGGATGTTTCTTTTCAATTTTTTATACTTGTTGTTTTCGTTGATCTTACTTTACATGTTCTGTTTTTTATTGTGTTGAAAAATTAAAAAACCCATAAAAATTGAAAAATCTCCAAAAAGTTTGATCGCTTGTGTTGTGTTTATCACATGTGAGTTTGGCTTAGTACCTTCGTACTAATAGTGGGGTGCATTTACGAGCTTAGCTTATTATGTATGAACATCTATCTTTGTGGGAAAAATCTTGAAATCTATGTGTGATTGCTGTAAATCGATATTCAAGCTTCTCATGAATGATTAGTTAATAGTCTTGTTGGTTTTGATTCATGCATAAACTTGTGCCTATATATCTTCCCACTTTTTATGTTTTTGCTTTATAGCTCAACTAATGTTAAATCTTGAAAAAGAGATAATGAGCAGTAAAAGCCATCGCACATACTAGTATTTGACTAGTAAAAAGGGAAAGCGACTTGTATTGTAATGTATGGTGCCTCAAAAAGCCAAAGGCTTACTCTCAAAATTGAAATCTCAAAAATTTCAGGCATTGATCTCAAAATGAGATGTATTGTTCGTAGATGATCAAATGTTATGATTTGAAAGAAGCCAAAAGAAAAGCTTCAAAGATATGTAATCATTTTCTTGTGGGAGGTCATATATGTTCATTTCTATAATTGAGATAGACTACTTGACTTAGTACTAGTTGTGTATGACTTAATTGAATTGATCATTAAAGCTTCACTCTAGACTAAGGACTATTCCACATTTGATACACACACACAACACACAAGTCTATTGTTCAATGAATGCTTATTTCATTTGTGTGATTGTACATGTTCAAATGTGATGTGTATACTCGCATGTCGATCAAACCCAAAAAGATTTTTGAGTATTTTATATGTTTTTAAAAGTGTTTTTATGCTTTCGTGTTTTGAGTTTTTGTTCATATTGCATTTTTTTCATGTTGTCTTCAAAAACTCCTTCAAATGCATTTTCATGAGAAGCTCGCGAGTAAGCTCTTCCTGCAAAAATGAGAAAGGCAAAAATGAAAACACAAAAAATTCAGACAGAAACTTTCGTGACTATCTTGCAACAATTTCGCAAGTAAATCTTACTCACGAAACGTTGTGTGCTTCAGTGGCATTTTTTGCAAGTAACTTTGCGAGAAGCTATCCCGTGAAAAACGTGTGTTTTCAGTTTTTAAGGGTTGATCATGAAAGTTTTTCAAACATAAGCCCTTTGCCTCCCTCGAGCCTCTCTCAACCCTAAACCTATTTTCACTCAAAAACCCAACCAAAACTCAAGAGAAATGTTCTCAAAATCATCTCTAAGGTATGTTTGATCAATCTTTTTTCTTTATTTCTTAAGATTTTGCCTTAGATTATAGGTTTTGCATGAGTTGAGTAGCTTTTTTAAAAAAGGGTTAGGAATCTATAGGTTTTGTGAAATTTTTTTAAATTTCTTGATTGGGCTCTATCCCATTTGCTTTGTTTGTGTTTGTGTTGGCCCCTTGTGGCATGTTAACATGTATTTAGGCAAGATTTACACATGTTCATGCATTGCTTACATGTTAGTTGTGTTGGTGCACACCAAGTATTTGATAAAATGCCCAAATGGTATTTTGGTGTTGTTTTGGACTCCGACGAGTACCAAATCTTGGGGATTACCATGATTATACATGTTTATTATGTTTTGATCGTTGGTTGTGTGTTTTACACAGTTTGACCTAAATGTCTTTAGTCATGCCTTGATCATGCACACTTGATGCATACACTTGTTCACTTGTCATGTTTTTGCATATCACTCATGCTAGATAAATGTTGTTACATGTTTAGCTCTCATAACATTATCTTGTGACATTGTTTATGTTTTGTTTAGGACTTTGTCGTTTGTTTTATGGACTAACTTGGTACTAATCAAGTTTGTGTTTTTGCACTTATGCCTTTGTGTTTTGTGACTGTTTTTCCAAATGTCTCCTACTAAGCATTCTGCCACAAAGAAATCATCAAAGTGTCCATGCTCGGACTCAAAGAATTTCTAAAACGTTGACGTAGGCTTGGCCTACAATGACTTCTACAAAAAGGTGACGATCATCATGGAAAGGGTTGTAAGAATGGAGACCCTTGAAAACACTTTCATTCCTGTAGTGTTTAAGGAAAGGACTTGGAAAAAGTTGCTGAATCCAACTGGGAATGTCTTTGTTGAAATCATAAGGGAATTCTTTGCAAATGCCATTGTGGAAGAGGAGCGCATTAATTGTTGGGTGAGGCAAAGAGAATTCTTTAAAACAAGGGATTCAATTCAAGAGGTATTATAAGTTTGTCCACCATCTCAACAAATTTCCATCCAATATAATGATAGATTAGATTCTCTTAAGCCAGTGGCAGATCTCCTCGGTGGTTCTCTCAGAAAGAAGTCAATGTACACAATTCCTTTCACCATGGAGATGAGGACATTGGGCTATATCATGATCCACAACCTTTACCCGGTGACGAACTTGACCGCATTGTCTGGACCAAGAACTATGTTTCTGTATGATCTCTTCACACACAAGGAGATTGACATATGCGGTCACTTATACTACCTCTTGACCAAAGCCATCACCAAAAGGAATTTGAGAACCGTCTTGCCATTCCCAAGTCTCATCATGGCTCTCATAGCAAGAACCAGGCTGAAGTTTCCAAGTGGTCTTACCTTGTGTAAAAGGACTCTCCGATTGGTGCTCTAACAATGACCTGAACCAAAGCTCATATCACCGGACCAAAAACCGACATTTCTCAAATCCCAAGGGATGATGTTAAGGAAGAAGGTGGGGACATGGAGGAGGAGATTGATAGGTTCATATTAGCCCCGGAGGGCTCTACACAACCATCCTCCCAAGCACAAGCACGGAAACCCGATCGTCTTGATCGTCTCATTGCATAAGTTGAGTAGATGTATGGTATGCTAGAATCCCATGTGCAAAATACCTCGGATCAGTTTATCTATGTTGAAAGCCAGATTACTGCACTATTGTCTCAAATTGATGACATGATGATGGAGCAGTGGTGGCATCAAAAGGGCTTTGAATTAGAATCTGACGAGTTCTAGCCTTTTTGGCCATTCCAGTAAAAAATGGGGAGTAGTTTGAGGGGGAGCATATCATTACTTTTGTTTTAGTAGTCTACTTTCTTTTGCCTCTATGGTTTTTATAACTCTTGGATATTTACATTGCTTTCTTTTGAAGCTTTAAAGTACTCTAGTTTAAAACTTTAGTTTATATTTAGTACTTTGTTTTATATATCCTTACTTTGTAGCTTTTTTAAAGTACTTTTAGATTAATGCATACATTATCTTTAGTACTACACACTTGAGCACTTATTGGATCTTGTATTTTTAATGCAAATACTTTGGTGTTTTGCATTGGTTGTGTGTTTGGATACGCAATTGATTTTTGCACTGCTCTTAATTGCATTGTGTGTCTAGATGATCATTTACTAGTTAAATGTTCATTGTAGTCATTTTTTAATGACTGTTTTTATATGATCAAGTTATGCTTTATAGTTTATATCTTGTTTATTACCTTGATCACATTTTACTTGTTCCTATATGTACCTTGCATTCAACTTGTCATAAGCTTAATGAAAGTTTTGTTTGTGTGTGAATGTTTCAGGATACAGGTGTATACGTGCAAGTGCTTCACAGCTTCTAGATTAGGTGTGAGTGAGTTTTGTACTGTTCCCAAACTCACATTTAAGTTTAGAGCTTGTTTTAGGGGTTTTGTCACGGCATAGCCAAAAGGGGAGATTGTAAAGTTGTTATTTACAACTATTTTGTGTTGGCTTTAATTATGTGCCAAATTTGGTTGTAATTTTGCTTAATCATGTTTACCATGTATTTTATGTGCGATTTTACTATATGGGTTGTGTGTGAGAGAGAGAGAGTGAAGACTCAAACTTTTATAGAAGAAAGAGTGGATTTCGCAAGTATTTTGCAAGTAGACTTTCAACGAAGTGAGCCACATACAGAGCACATGACTGGAATGTGAAGAGTCATGACAACTAGTGATAGCTAGTTTTCGCAAGTAATTCGTGGGTAAGGCTTTCCCACGAAATACCTGCGAAACATTTTGTTTTGCTATTTTGTAAAAAATGCTTTTCAGAGAAAAAACCCGATGATACAAACCTGAGAGTTAGAGATTTTTATACCCACAATTCTCTACACAATCCAATGTGGTTTTCCTCACACTCCTACCTCTCCATATCCATATCCTTAAGAGGCTGATAGCCCAAAAACTTACCACACCCATTCTAAGTGTATAGTGAGATTTTGGTGCTACTGAGAAGCATTGGAAGAAGCCAAGCTTTGGCAAATGCAATCGGGTGTATTGCGGGATCTAGAAAGATAGACAAGACACGGTTCCAAGAAGCCTTGTTGGAGTATGAGCTTAGAGGGCTTAGGTGCATTGGGTAAATTAGGCTTGGAGGGTCTCTTGTCATTCGTGTATCCCAACTTATTGTCTGGTGGATCAATTTACCACTTGGAGGGTGGCGGAGAGGTTTTTTGCCAAGTTCTTCGGTTTCCTCTTCAATAACACATTGCCGTGTTATCTTGTGTTTGCATCTCTTTTCTCTACTCTTTTAGCTTTCATTTTACTGTTGTTATATGCTGAATATGGCTTAGAGTAGTTTTGTTGTTTGTTCGCTCGCATTTACTCTATTTCACACTTAGTTTAAGTTATAGTAAAATCAACCGAGCCGTAATCTTTTAATTTGAGGTCTGAACAGCTCTTGTGTTTTTTAACACAAATCCAAGCTTTCAAAAATTTATGAAGAAAACTTTTGGGACATTAAAATTTAATGAGGCATTTTAGATATTGCACAATGAAATATTCTAGGAATCATAAGATTTTGTTAGGGTTTAACTAAGAGAGTAACAGTAGGGACTATATACTTGTCTACAAAATATAAAGGGGGAAATTATTCAACTTTAAAATTGGGGGGATGAAACTACCCAAATATAAAAGGGGAAAGTACTTTTTTCCATATTTCTTTTCTGTTGGTAAAACTATGTGTTTTTTACTTTAAACAATGTGTTAAAAAAAAAAAAAATCAGCCCAAGAAAGCTGTCCATAAAACTATGAACTTTGGCTCAACAATAAATGTCACGATATTTTTTCAATACCATTATTTTAGCTATGATGGGCCTGGTATGATATTTTATAATTTTATTTTAGAGTAATGTTACATCCACAACATTTTCACAACAAATTCTAGATGGTAAATTGTTATTGATTTTTAATTGGGACAACCACTTTAAACTATGCATTAAAAAAAAACAACAAACAAAAAACCAATAAAAGATAATTATGCCTAAAATGAATTTTCGCTTATCAAATTTGACTAAACCACAAAAAAAAAAAAAAAAAAAAAAAAAGAAGTCTAGGAACACAAAAAAGTGTCACAAAATTTTCATAATACCTTTATTTTCAACCGTGGTAAGTTTTGGTTTGATATATTATTATTTATTTTATAAAAATGTTATCTTCACAATATTTTCATAACAAATTCTAGTTGGCAAGTTGTTACTGATTTTAAAATGGACTCACGATTGATATCACTTTTTTATCCATCAATAGTTGCTTACCTATGATATGTTGTAAATTTATGTGAAAATGTTGTGGACTTAGAAATTTTATTTATTTGATTTATAAGAAATTGAGATCTGAATAATTATGAAAATATTCTAATAACAACAAGTGTTACAACATTTTCACAAATATTGTGAAATTTGTTGTGTCAGTATAACAATGAGTCCAAATTTGGTAAGGATAGGGTGTAAAACCTGTGTTTTATACCATCCAATAAGTGATTGTCACATCTGCATCTATATATTACTAAAAGCTGAAGCGTAGAGTTTGAAAGTTCAATATAGGCATGAAACACCCTTGAACGTTTAGACCCCAAATTATAAAAATACCAATTCAAGCTTTATATCAAACAAATAATATACGAAACATGATAATAAGCCAATAACAGAATTGATAGACAATCTAAGCCAAATATAAACACATCCACAGCAGTAAATATAAGGCAAAGATAAAGGGAAGAGCGATGCAAACACACGGACAACACACGATGTATTATCGAAGAGGAAACCGAAGTCCTCGACGTAAAACCTCCCCGCCGCCCTCCAAGCGGTCAATAATCCACTAGAAAATGTAGTTGGAATACATGAACAGCAATAGACCCTCCAAGCCTAATCTACCCAGGTACCTAAGCCCTCCAAGCTTCTTGCTTCAACGAGGTTGTGCCGAACCTTTTTCTTTTCTAGCTTACCGGATTCCGCTACTTGACCATAGCATCAACCAATGTATATTGGTTCCTTCCGAACTACTTTCCTCAGCACCAAATAAACCTTCTCACAGACGTGGGTGTGGTGAGATAGGGATTTGGTAATAGACCTCTCAAGGGTATGACAATGGAGAGGAAGAGAGTAGCAGAATTTGTAGAGTTTCTTAGATGAAGATTGGGGATGAGGCAACCTTGTTTTTCTCTAGGGTTTTCTCTCACAAAATTCTCTCTGGAAGCTTTCAACATTTAGAGGGTATAAGGGTATATATATAGTGAGATGAGAGACAGATTTTTGCCAAACAGGGTAAATTGGTGGCTTGGTCTCACGGCTTGTCCAAGTCGCGAAATCAAGTCATGACGTAACGGCCTGGCCAGCCTGGGACTTTTGTCCTGTAGTGCAACAGCTGGTGTGACCCTTCAGCTTCCCTGCGTGCATCTCACATGCCTGAAGTTGGCGACTTGCAGCCGCGAGCCACCCACGAGTCCTAGCCGTGAAGCTCTGCTTCTTTGCACATACTTGAGCTTTTCTTCACAACTTCTCACACACTACCCTTACAATAATCCCACCTAAATACAGGGTTACTAAGTGCTTAAATTACAAGCAAATTGGCACGGAATAAAGCCAACAAGATGGTTGATAAATTTCAACCTTACAATCTCCCCTTTAGGCTATTCCGTGACAAAACCGTAAAACAAACTCTAGACTTAACGCGTGAGTTGGGAATAGTTGGAAAACTCACTCACACCTAACTCTAGAATCTACGAAGCTTTAGAACCATAAGAACAAGTAACTCCTAAAACACAACAACACAATAAGTTCATTGTATACAGAAACTCGTAATGCATATGGAGCAAGCACAATGCGATTATGCACAATGGAATAAAGCAATAAACCATGGCAAGACCAAAACAGGTAATCACTATAGCCAAGTGATCACAATGGTCATTCACACTTGGAATGGACATCCAGACATTCAAGACAATAAACACAAGGTAAATTGCTTGAATGACCAACACTCAACCAATGCACAGTACACAAAGTATGTGCATCTAGGAAAAATCCTACAAGGGCACAAGAGTGACAGTATGTAGAGGAAAATGCAAGAAATTTAGTTGGAAGTATTGATTAAACAAAGCACAAAGGTTGCATAAAGCATGGCACAAACCACAAAGGTCTACAAACATGCAAAAACAAACCCTTAAAGCTTACATAAGCAACATGGGTACAAAACAAAAACATAAAGAACTGAAGCTGAATAACATCATATTATATATGCTGAAATAAACAACTACCACCACAGTATTTTGAGTTATCAAAGTTTTATATACAGAAAATCAAATGAAAAAGAAATGATGAAGAAATCTCCCCCTCAAAACGAGCACTCCCCCTCAAGAGTTGCCCCCAAAAGTTCTCCCCCTTTTTTACATGAATTGCCAAAGGGTCAGTGTTGCAATTTTGTGAAAATGCCATCAACTTGAGCTGCCAAGACATCAATTTGGTCCTGCATAGCGGCCAATCTCTCTGACTGCTTTCTCTGGCCATCACTGAGGGTCTTCTCCACTTCCTCAAGATGTTTGTGGAGGTTATCAAAGAACGTTTTCAACTTGTCAGGCTGAGGAGCAGACTGTGGTTGTGTAGTGCTTGGTTGCTGTGAAGTATGGATGGCATGGACAGGTGAATCTGGCTTAGGAGTAGAAGAGGTAGCAAAAAATAGATGTGCACTCTTTAGAGTTTTGGATGAATGACTCATGTTGGCTTGTAGAGTGAACATAGAGATTGGTCGAGGACGAGCAATCATGTTCCCAACTGAGGGAGGAGTAACACCTTCTCTTAGAACAAACTTCATAATAAGACTACAGAATGGAAGGCACCCTCATGCTACTGTTCGGGTTCCTGTCTTTCTTATGATGTGATAAATATGAGCACAAATGTTAATGGTGGTGCCTGTGATGAGATCACATAGAAATTGTGCCCTTCCAAGGTTTATATACACTGTGTTGGTCAATGGATAGAGGTTTGAAAACATGATCAGCTTCAATGTTGTCAAATCAGGTGAAAACTTGGTAGTACTAATGGATGTGCTGGCACTGGAAATGTCATGGTCAAGACCAAAAACTTGGAGAATGTCCTGAATCACTGGAGTACGATCATCATACGGAGTTAGATCGGCATCCGCAGGTCGTGTGATTTTGAGAAGGTCAGCTATGGTGTTTGGACTAATGATGAACTCTGTTCCTCTTACCAGACAATGTAGTTCAGTCTCAAGATCAACTGTGTTGGCAAAACACTCCTTCACTAGTTCAATCATCGGATCAACAAAATTTCCAAATAATGCTGCCCAATTTTTTGCCTCGAAGATCCGAGGGACAAAATTGGTGTCCAAAGTGTCAAATCTGACCTCCCGTTCCACTATAGGAGTTCCCCAATCAAAAATGCTTGAGTTAGCATCTCGGTGTTGAGGAGTTCTGAACAACTCAATATTGAGTTCAGTAGATGGCTGTGAGGAAGACTGTGTTCTTTTTGCAACAGGTAATGTGTCCTCTTCTATCATAACCTCTTTTCCTTTAGAAGATTGTTGAGACATCAGTAAGAGAGCAAACACACAACAAAGTACTAGATGCAATACCACAGGGAACCAACATCAACTTGATTAGATTCAGTTAAGAATGTGGGGAAAAATTTCAAACACAAGAATCAGATTAACATTAAGAGAACAAAGGTTAAAATAATACACACTCCACACTGAAGCACAAAAACATCCCATGGAGCACAAACTCTCTAAAGACTATAAAACCATAGACAAATGACCCAAAGCCACATACCGAATGCACCACATAAACCCCAAACCCATATGTCTAATGAGTAAAGAGAAACTCTATCAAACGAATAATGTGCGGAACACATTATTCACCATACTGAAGCACAGACAAGATACAAAATAAACTCAGTAACCAAAGACAATAACCTCAAACAAACATATTCACCATATTAGGCAAACCCATTTTTGAACACAGTATATCGCAGAACACATGTGCAATGTTCAAAACAAGAAGGTAATGGTCAACATAGAAAAAAATGAAATGAGGGAAAGAAAACCCATACCTTATTCTTGATGTTTGAGGAAGACATGATGTAGAAAATGAAAGCTATTTCAAAGAACCACGGAGTGTAGAGAAAAAAGATTTTGAGGAGAAGATGAACAGACACTGAACTTCGAGGGAAAAAACTGAAAAACAGTTTTAAAATTTGTCTTTAAAACGCAAAACACACGTTTTTCGCGACTGGATCAAGTCACCAGTAAGTTGCCAGGTTAAGCCGTGAAACACTGTGAAGAGAAGAAACTTGAGAAATTTCTCTAAGTGTTTTTCACGACTAGAAGGTCTACCGGCGAGATAGTCGCGATATGAGCCGCGAAATTCTCTGAGTACCTCTCACGACTGGACCTTCCACCCGCAAACCAGTCGCCACACTAACCTGTGAAAACAAGAAAACTCAAATTTTGGAAAAGTTTCTAAGTCTTTTTCGCGATTAGAGCATTTACTCACCAGTTAGCCGTGAAAAATCTCTAAGTGATCTTGCAACTAGGACTTGCAACTGGGCCAACCCGCGACTTAGTCGCCAAAATAGGGCAACACTGTTTTTGAAATTTTTGACATTTTGTAAAAACAAAGTACTTTCCAAAAACAAATCAAAACACTCAAAAATCTTTTTGTGTTCGACCAACAAGGTTTGAGCATGTGAAAACACATTTAATCAAGTACAATCACACAAATGAATATGACATTCAATGAACATAGACTTGTGTGTTGTGTGTGGATATCAAAAATGAGATAGTCCTTAGTCCAATGTGAAACTTCAATGATCAATTCAATCAAGGCATACACAAATAGCACTAGATAATGTGATCTATCTCAATTATAGAAACATGCATATATGACCTCCCACAAGTACTTGATAACAATTCTTTGAAGCTTTACATTTGGCTCCATATTCAACATATCATTTGCAATTTTTGAGCAAAGAAAATCTCATTGAGAGATAGATGACTGAAATTTTTGATATTTCAATTGATATGATAGCCTTTGGCTTTTTGGGCATCATTCATACATTTTATTTTGGTCACTTTCCCTTTTTCCTAGTCAAATACTTGTTTGTGCGACAGGCTTTTGCAGTTCTATATCTCTTTTCATTTGGAGATTTACATTTAGAGAGCTCTTTTAAGCAAAAAAAAAAAAAGGTGGGAAGATATATAGGCATGAGTCTATGCATGTCTCAAGATCAACAAAACCATTCACTAGTCATTCATGACAAGGTTAAAGATCTATTTACAACAGTCACATAGATTTCAGAATTTCTTTCACACTGATATGAGTGCATGAGAGACAAGCTAAGCTCGTTAAATGCACAAAGCCATAAGTATAAAGGTACAAGGCAAAACATGCTTTGAAACAAAAACTCAACAAAATGATCAAACTTTTTGGATTTTCTATTTTTTATGTGTTTTTGGATTTTTGACACAAAAAAAGTAAAAGAATGATAAAAAACATAACATAAAGAACAATGTAAAGCATTTGAACCAAAGACAAACAAAAAAAAAAAAAATCTAAAAACTAGCAAGAAGCACACAACCAAGCATATACACAAACATGGGAAGTATTGATGCATGGACACGTTGTAATGCTTATGCATGAGTACCCTTCGTCACCCACACGTCACATGCGTTTGGGGTGATATCCTTGACGGATCGGGTACGAGAGTTAGGACTTTCAAACCTTTTGGTGAAACTCTCCAAGCAAGTGGTGAAGGCACCGATCATTTTCATCACATCCGTCATACCGGGATCACGATTTTGACTTCTTGGTTGCTCACCACCCTAAGATCTCATGTCATTTCTCCTTCCTCGTGACCGAGGTGCGCTTGCATTGTTGTCTGATCTCAGTTTTTTACAGTTGGGTCTGGTATGTCCTTACAATCCGCAATAATGACAAACATACTCCGTTCTAGGACCCTGCTGCTGTCTTGGGAGTGATCTTCCTCTAGCTCCATATCTGGATTCTGATTTATTATTGGACTTATGTAATACCCGTTGATCAGCCACATTCTTCTTCTTCTCAGCTTTAATTTTCTCAGGACTGGACCTATCCACAGTCGTCTCCTTAGCCTTTACAAACTTTACTTCTTTGGTGACATTTGCTAATGAGCTACTTCCTCCAGCGTATCCCAATCCGGATTTGTCTGAGGCATGTTTTTGAGATGAAATAACATCATCTAACTTCCTGGAGGAGACCTTATCTATCTTGGCATGAGCTTCCACTACCTCTTGCTCAAGGAATCTCACTTTTGTGTAAGCTTTTGACAGCTCACCATTAAGTGTTTCAATCTCACATTTTGCCTCCTTGTATCGTGCCAGGAGACTTTTGTAATCTTCCTCAGCCCTCTTCATCTTCTTAATGGCTGCATTAGCCACCTTAACATATTCACCGGTCTTCTCAAGGAGTGAGTTGTAAGTCTCTTGCAATCCCACTGCTTCTCCAACTTCCTCATCTTCAGACTCCTTGACTATTCCAATAGACTCTAAATCAGAATGCTCACCAAGCTCCTTCACAAGAATATCCAAATCCTATGAGGTCTCTACATGAGCAATGGTCATGAATGCGGAGTAGTTTCCCTCTCCGTCACAGCTCTCTTCCGAGTCAGAATCAGAAGATTCTGAATCACTGAGTGTCATGGCATAAGCCTTGCCTTTTCCTCTCAGAAAATTTGGACATTCCTTCTTTAGATGTCCATGGCCATTGCACTCATAGCACACAATGTCTGAAGAAGGTTGAGAATCCTTCCCTTCTTTCCTCGTAAACTCTTTCCTATCACCTCTTGAAGATGAAAATTTCTCTCTGTTGAATGGTTTTCCACTGTTCTTCATTTTCAAGAATTTTCGAAAGTTTTTCGCAAGATATACTACTTCTTTCTCCACTCCATCTTCTTCGGAAGGATTATCCATTCTTTCGGTGATGGTTTTAAGAGCAAGCAATTTACTCGTCTTATGGGAAGGTAGTCCAAGCTCATACGTTTGAAGTGACCCAATGAGCTCTTGGATCTTAATTTCATCCAAATCCTTGCTTTCCTTTATGGCTGTGACTTTTGCCCGAAAGCTCTCTGGTAAGGACCTCAAAATTTTTCTCACCACCTTAGTATTTTTAATCTTCTCCCCAAGATAGAATTTAGCAATTACAATTTCATTGAGCTTCCCATAGAATGAATCAAATGGTTCATCATCCCCCATCTTGAGCTCTTCAAATTTGGTGGTAAGCATCTGAAGCTTTGTGTCCTTAACTTTCTTTGTACCCTCATATGTCGTCTCCAAAATCTCCCAAGCTTCCTTGGCTACCGTCATATGAGAGATCCTATGGAATTCATCAGGAGACACACCACAAAAAATAGCATTTAATGCTTTACTATTAGCATTGGCTGCTGCGAGAGCTGCCTTATCCCAAGTGGACTTAGGATCCGTCGGCTTGGTCCAACCAATCTCAACCGCATCCCAAACAGTATCATCTATAGAGCATAAAAATGCTCTCATTCGGACTTTCCAAAATGCATAATTATTACCATAAAAAAATGGTGGAACAGTGAGAGATTGAGACCTATCCATCTCAACAAGGGGTCAAGGATCACACTCAGGTATTAAAACCACAACAAGTGTACCCGCTCTGATACCAATTGAAAGTTCAATATGGGTATGAAACACCCTTGAACGTTTAGATCCCAAATTACAAAAATACCAATTCAAGTTTTATATCAAACAATTAATGTGCGGAACATGATAATAAGCTTATAATAGAATTGATAGACAATCTAAGCTAAATATAAACACATTCACAGCAGTAAATATAAGGCAAAGATAAAAGGAAGAAAGATGCAAACACACGGACAACACACGATGTGTTATCGAAGAGGGAATCGAAGTTCTCGGCGTAAAATCTCTCCGCCGCCCTCCAAGCGGTCAATAATCTACTAGAAAATGTAGTTGGGATACATGAACAGCAATAGACCCTCCAAGCCTAATCTACCCAGGTACCTAAGCCCTCCAAGCTTCTTGCTCCAACAAGGTTGCGCCGAACCTTTTTCTTTTCTAGCTTACCTGATTCCGCTACTTGACCATAGCATCAACCAATGTATATTGGTTCCTTCCAAACTGCTTCCCTCAGCACCAAATAAACCTTCTCACAGACGTGGGTGTGGTGAGATAGGGATTTGGTAATAGACCTCTCAAGGGTATGACAATGGAGAGGAAGAGAGTAGAGGAATTTGTAGAGTTTCTTAGATGAAGATTGGGGATGAGGCAATCTTGTTTTTCTCTAGGGTTTTCTCTCACAAAATTCTCTCTAGAAGCTCTCTACATTTAGTGGGTATAAGGGTCTATATATAGTGAGGTGATATGAGAATACGAAGAGACATATTTTTGCCAAACAGGGTAAATTGGCGGCTTGGTCTCGTGGCTTGTCCAAGTCGCGAAATCAAGTCGCGACGTAACGGCCTGGCCAGCCTGGGACTTTTGTCCTGTAGTGCGACAGCTGGCGCGATCCTTCAGCTTCCCTGCGTGCATCTCACGTGCCTGAAGTTGGCGACTTGCAGCCGCAAGCCACCCGCGAGTCCTAGCCGCGAAGCTATGCTTCTTTGCACATACTTGAGCTTTTCTTCACAACTTCTCATACACTACCCTTACAATAATCCCACCTAAATACAAGGTTACTAAGTGCTTAAATTACAAGCAAATTGGCACGGAATAAAGCCAACAAAATGGTTGATAAATTTCAACCTTACAGAGTTTAATGTCGCTGCACTCATGTTGTGCCACATCAGCAGCCATGCCATCCCAATCCCTTTTGTTTTTTAAAAAAAATTTATTTTACCTACAATTTTAAAACAATTTTTACAAATTTCAGAATAATAAATCCCAGCCCTACAATAAATCTGTACAATAAATCCCAGCCCACTCTTTATCTATTTACTTCCACCATAAAGCCCAGCCCAAGGCCTTTTCAACTTAAAGGAAAGATTTGAAACCGTGGAAACCTAAAGGGTTGTGCGTGAGAAGCACAGCGTGAGGACAACCAGAGAGTTCAGTGCTACGCTTCAGCTCTATGGTTTTACAGTAACAGTTTCAAGGACAACCAAATAGTCTGGAAATCTCCCCACCTTCCTGCTCTACGGTTTCACAGTAACGGCCGCTTATCTGAGTTCCTTCCTTTCTGTCTTCCTCTCCTAACAGTATAAATACTTACGGAATCTAGCTGATTCGGTTGAGGTATCTCTAAACGCCAGTTCTTTTTGTGCTCCATTATTTTGCTTGATGTTTTTGGTTTCCTTTTTTACATTTTGTTACGGCCTCTTTTGTGGTGTGGTGTGGATGATTGTTATGTTTGCTGTGGTTTTTAATTGGTGCACTGTCTGACAGAAGCTGGAGAAATACTGCCAGTAGTTTGTCTTTTGATTTATATGGATTGGTAGTAGTGGTTTGTTGCTTGGTTTTGAACACACAACTCAGTTTCTGAGATTATAAGGAAGACAAACACACATTCAAAATTGAATCTTTATTATTGGCCCGAGAATTTGGGTTGTTGTGGGTCGTCCAAGACCAATCGGTGCAGGCGGGTTGATTCAAGATCATGAGCAAATATGGACATAACAATTGTCCAAAACCGCTTAAAGTTGAATTATGGAGAATTTGAGATGGAGTAAACCAAGCCCTTTAATTATGAATAAAGAACTTTGATTGTTGACAGATCAAAGCTTACATTGTCCTTGACTTGCTTAACCAATGCAATTCACTCACTGTTTGCACTCACAAATACAATAACTTTTTGTCTAATTGCATATACTTGTTCAGCCAGTTGGGACTACTTTTGTTTTTTTCTTTTTCTTTTTGGTTAGCCATTGTCTTTTACATTGTATTTTCAGACTGACAGAACCTTAGGAAAAATGCCCAATACAGTGTTTATACTTTTGCATTTTCTTTTGCAAGTTGGCACAAAGCCATATATAGTAGGACTTTTCCTAGGTTCCTCTATTTTTATACTTTCCTTTTTACCATTTCTCTCTTCTGTGTCCTATTTTAATGTTTAAGGGAGGTTTTAATTTATGAAATAGGTTATTGGTGGGATTAATACCCAATTAGTTGTGGGGAAATTGTACCTTCTGCCTTAAGCAACTGTGCCCATTGACCGATTGGAAATAACTTGGAATGTAAATGTTCAAAGCCCTATTGTTTTGAAACTTATCTTTGATTGGACTTGGAATAGCTTATCATTTATTGAAAATTTGGAATTGAAAATCCATTTTTATGGTTGGTTGATGCACTTATATTGGCTTCTTTCATTATTTTTCCCACAATAGTCTTCCCAAATTGAGGTTTGCTGGATAGCAACTATAGAGCAGAACAGTGAGACTATATAAGTTGCACTTTTGGTTTAGGAGTATCGAAGGCACCGTGGAAAAGTAAGAACACTTCTAGGGGCCCGAAAACAACTTTTTGTTGCTCTTTGGGACCACAATTTAACTTTCCCGTGCATAACACTTGGAGAATTCTTTGGATCTTTTGTGATATTTTTTCCTAATGGGCACATCCTAAACTATTGTAGGTGCAATATTTTCCTCAAATTGAGAAGTTTTAAATAACTGCAGACTTTTTTGAAAATCTATGCCTCTTATGTCATGTTACTACTATTTAAGCATGATGAGCCAAGGAAAAAGAAATCAACATTGAGATTAGTGTCTACGACATTTTTCAGCAACCATCTTGATGTCTTAGAACATGGTTAATTAATTATTTCATGGATGTAGCCTTATATATATCATTAAGTTCAATAATTTAGTTGATTCTCAAAAAAGTTCAGTAAGTTAGTCTTCTTGTGAGGTCCATTCTGTGAAATAATTGCTACCAAAGGCCAAGCTTCAAAACATGGTTGTATACATAGTACATTTCGAAGTATTTAATGAATTGGAAAATCAATTGTAGAGCAATAAGTTATTTAATGAATTTTTGACCCAAATTCACATGCTTGGCAGTGGAAGGTTTTAACACAAAGTGAAAGAGTAAAAACAAAGGTAGATTAAAAGCAAAAAAGGAGGGAGATTAAAAAGAATGAGGTTGGTCTAAAAAAATATTATAGTTTAAGTTTTTGGGTTGGTCTTACCTTGTGATATTTTAATTTTTAACGGAATTGCATAAAGACAGGAATCTCCAAATAGTCTTAGAAAAATGGTCTTCAATATACTTGTGTGAACTTACTTACCAAGCAGGATGACTCTATAGATAGATGACATAAAATATAATATTTTTTTTAGTGTTTGAGTGTGTATTTGCATGTGAGTGTTTGTGTTCATTTATCAAAAGGTTAAAAAAGAAAAGAAAAAGGTCTTGGTTTTCATTGACGTGGACACCTGTCACCGTTTTGATTACTATTTTACCCACCAGTTGCTCACAAGTTACTTGTTAATTTACATGTTTTTACACTGGATTGTTTTTTCAAATATTTCTAACTTTTAATTATAAATAAAATGAAAAGGCTTTGCTAAAATATTCTTTATATTTTTATTTGGTTGTGTAGGTTGTTCATATTTTCTCCCACTTGATTACGGAATATCTATTAAATTGCAAGTTCAACAACTATAAAATGAAAAGGCTATGCTAAAATATTTTTTATATTTTCTTTTGGTTGTGTAGGTTGTTCATATTTTCTACCAGTTGATTACGGATTATCAGTTAAATTTCAAGTTTGACAGCTAGATTGTTTCGTAAAGTATGTCCAACTCTCAATTAATGAAATGACTATTATAACATTGAGATTATATTATCTTTTGTTGTGCTAAAATAATTTATGTTAGGTTCTAAGGTCTTAGGATTTTATGTATTTAGAACTCTAATTTGTAATGTTGGCAAACCATGATCAAAACATTGTATTTAGTCTTGTTTAGGCTTGCTCAAAGTTGGTTTATTATTGTACAGTTGGAATCGAGTGGCTGCAGAAGTACTTGGGACTTTTGGCCTGGCTCGATCGATCGAAGAATAGACTCGATCGATCGAAAATCGCACAGGTTGAATTTTCTGCAGAATTTCCAACTCAGCCCTACTTCATTAAACGTTTAGGGTTTTATGTTTTTACCCTAGGTATATAAACAAAACCCTAGCCACGTTTTTGAAGGTTGTCCATATTGTATTGTTGCTCATATTTTCTGTTTGTGTGAATCTCTTGTGAGATCTTCGAGGAGCTTTCCTTCACATAAACTTAGGGTTGTCAATCTCTTGATGATCAACTTAGTTGCAACCATTGGAACTTAAAAGAAAAGCAAGCGGGGAGCTTGTAGCTGATTGAAGAATTCAAGAAAGAAGTAGTCCGTGGATTCGGAGCCTGCGCGTGGTCGTGTCAGGAAGTTCGTACTGGTGGGTAGCATTAGGAAGTCGAGCGGGGAGCTTGTAGTCCTTCTGTAAGAACTTCAATTCTTTCATAGTGAATTCTTGTTTGCCTTGAGGATCGGTGGGTCAAATCCTCCCCAGGTTTTTACCGTGTGGTTTCCTGGGTGATCATATCTTGTGTTATTTATTTTCCGTTGCATTATTATTCTTGATATGATTGTTGAATTGCTTTAACCTAGAATTGTTTAATTTGACTAAGTAACAACTTGGCTAATTAATCTAGGCTACGCAATTTGGTTGTTTTAGGGGTCTAAATAACCTATCAAGTGGTATTAGAGCGGGTAGCTCTTTGTGTTTGAGATTTTTAATCTCTGAGCTGATCCTTGACCCCTGTTGTCATGGAGCATGGACACTCTTTGTTTGTTCCTCCTCATTTTGATGGGAACAACTATGCTTATTGGAAAGTAAGGATGAAAGCATTCCTGAAATCCATTGATGAAAGGGTTTGGAATTCCGTTGAATACGGATGGGTGAAACCCGCTACTCCTGTGAGTGAGTGGCAAACTTCTGAAAAAGAAGCAGCAAGCTTCAATAGCAAAGCTATGAATGCTATCTTTAATGCTGTTTCTATGGAGGAATTTAAGAGGATCTCTAATGTTGAGGTTGCTCATATTGCCTGGAAAATCCTCCAAACTGTGCATGAAGGCACAAAGGCAATTAAGATTAATAAATTGCAACAATTGACTTCTAGATTTGAAAGCATTAGAATGTCTGATGATGAATCTTTTGATGAATTCTATGCTAAATTAAATGATATTGTCAATTCTGCTTTTAATTTGGGTGAAATCTATGATCAACCTAAAATTGTTAGGAAGATCCTTAGATCTTTAACTGAAGATTTTAGACCCAAAGTGACTGTCATCACTGAAAGCAAGGATGTGGACTCCATCCCTGTTGATGAGCTTGTAGGATCTCTTCAATCCTATGAGTCTGACCTACCTAAAGTGAACAAATCCAAATCAATGGCTCTTAAGTCAGTTGATGATGTTGAGGGTGGTGGATTTGACGATGAGCTCTCTGCTACAGAGATTGCCTATCTTGCCAAAAACTTTAAGAACTTTCTAAGGAATACAAATAGAAAGGCAAGAGGTACTTACACTGCTGAACCTAGAAATTTTAGGAAGAATGATCCCATTAAGGTTAACAATTTTGAAAAACCTAGAGAAAACTTTGGTCAATCTTCTAATAACTCTTTGGGTCCTCAGTGTTTTGGCTGTCAAGGGTATGGTCATGTGAAATCTGAATGTCCTACATTCTTGAGGAATAAGGGTAAAGCTATGGCTGTAACCCTTAGTGATAATGAGGTTTCTGATGATGAGTCCAGTGGTGACGAGGATGGAAACTTCATTGCTTTCACGGCTACTGCTATAGTCAATGAAAGCATATCTGCTGAGGAGAACCCTTCTGATGGGGAACTCTCTGAAGATGCAGATCTTCAAGAGGCCTATAACAAACTTTGCAAAGTTGCTGCAAAGGATGCTATGAAAGTTGAACTTGGCCTAAAGAAAATTGATTCTCTTGAGCTTGAAAAGAGAAATTTTCTTGTTAAACTGTTTGATGCTAATGAGCTTTTGAATAATGTTAAATCTGAAAACATGCTTTTGCTTGATAAAGTTAGAACTTCGGAACATGATTTATCTGTTGCTAGATCTGCTAGTTCTAAACTTGATCACATGCTGAATGTTCAAAAGTATCCTGCTGATAAAACTGGGTTAGGATATGTTGAAAGCATTTTTGATTCTGGACCACATTCCACTACTTTTGTTCCTTCCTCTTCTTCTGAACCTTCTGTAAGTGAGGTTGTGAGTGAAACTGTCAAACCACCTGTGAGTGAGATTGTTAAACCTGTAGAAGTTTCACCACCTAAGAAGATTAGGGTAGATTTAAGAGAATCTAAACCTAAGGAGCCTACCAAATCTAAGGACAAGATGCATGGTAAACCTGCTTGGGTTTGTCATTATTGTGGTAAGTCTGGACACATCCGTCCTAACTGTTACAAGTTTCAAGCTGATAA
This sequence comes from Quercus aquifolioides, assembly GCA_019022515.1. Lineage (NCBI taxonomy): Eukaryota > Viridiplantae > Streptophyta > Magnoliopsida > Fagales > Fagaceae > Quercus > Quercus aquifolioides. The sequence continues at coordinate 11,571,665 of CM032330.1, read as the reverse complement.
GAGAGTAACTAAACCAAAAGTGCCTGTGCCTCAAGCACATGACCCTATGGCACTAATTGGTGAATTGGTAAAGGTGTTAAACCTTTATTCCAATCCTGGAGTTTGGAATCACTCGAATGTGAATAAGAACTCCAATGCTCGTGGTGCATCTAAAAAGTTTTGGATGCAAAAGACTCGAATTAACTGAGTCTTTCTGACATGGTCCTTGTGCTTAATTGCTCTATTCTTTGGTGACCATTGTTCTTTGGTTTGTGTCTTTTTATTGTTTTTGTTCTAGGACTTGCATTGAATTACATTCATGCATTTCATTCTAGGATTTATTTGTTTTCCTTTTATAATAAAAAAAAAATTAAATTAAAAAAAAAAAAAGGGAAAAGTGAAAGCAAAAATTATGTTAGACACTATTTTTCTTGATTTTTGAAAAACAAGGTTGGTCTATCTTTTGACACATGTCATGTTCTGTGTACCTTGTTTAACTTTGATGAGTTTAAATATTGCACTTGACTAGTTAAAGCTTTGTAGTGCATGTTGTGTGGGAAAGATGTTTGTGGTTATTAATCACTTTGTCTTGATCTTGAAGTCACATGTTATTTGACTGTCGGACTTGATCCTTTTGAGAAAGGCATAAATAACCATCTCACCACTGTTCACTAGTCAATCATGAACACCTTAGTGCATATCATAAGATTTTATGCTCGAGAAAGTGTAGCACATGCACAAAAAGAACATAAGGTGTAGCTTCTTTAAATGCTTAATACTTAAAACTGGTGTGTACTATTAGGCTTGATGCCAATTCACTTAATCTAATCTGGTGTGTACTATTAGGCTTTATGCCAAATTTCACCTAAATAATGGGGCAAAATTACAAGAAACTTACATGATTGCAAGCTTTTGTTCTAGGAGATGTGGGAGTTATAGGATGTAACTCTTTAGGTGATAGTCTCTTTTAAATTCTATGTGATGAATTGTGTAGACTTTGTGTTTGATTGCTATTCACATATCACCTCACATGTATCTCAAGTTTTTGCTAGTATCACACACTACACAAGTTACTCTTTGTTAAACACTGTACATGCTAGTGTGTGTTTTTGGTCTGACCAACCAAGTTTGAAATTATCTTGAGATTTGTGTACAACTTATTTGTTGCTTGAAAATATTCAAAGGAAGAATGATTGAAACTTGTTTTTGAGAAAATTGGGGTTTAAAAATTGGGTTTTTGAAAAAGCATTCCATCTCATACTCATGCATTTTATTTCTGTAATTTAATGCTTTGAGGAGTTGTTTTTCAAAATTTGGTTTGTCTTTCAAAACTGTGATTTTTTCTCAAAATTTAATGAGCCTCTGCCCATTTCGATCGATCCAGCCTGATTTTCGATCAATCGAAAAAGTGCTTTCATTTGTCTCAAAATGACTGTGTGTTTCGATCGATCGAATCTGATTTTCGATCAATCGAAAAAGTGCTTTCTTTTGTCTCAAAATGACTGTGTGTTTCGATCAATCGAATCTGATTTTCGATCGATCGAACATCGTGAAAAAGCTTTTTAAAAGGTACTTTTCTGACTTTTTCAAAGTTCCTATTTCAAAACTTTTCAAACCTTTTTCCTCTCTCCGCGTTGGCAAGCTCAAATCAGAGATTTTTTGTCGTTTTCCTCCGTTCTTTTTGCAAAATCTCTCTCTCCTCAAGTTGGTAAGTCACTTGTGCCCTTCCTTTTGAATTTATTTTCATATTTTCATGCATATATTCATGCATTTGAGGGTAATTTTCGGAATTTGTATAATTGGGATTTTCTGTTGATTCAAGCCTTATTTTATGAAATTGATCATTGGGTTTTTGTGGGGACACTTCATTATAATGATTATTACCTGTTAATTTGATCAAATTTGAGTTTGGTGAAAAATTAAAAAAAATCTAGGGCTTGTTCTTGATCCGAATTGGGGCTTTTGTTAAATTGGGATGATTTTGATGAAATTGACTTGTTGTGTAGTTGTAATTAAGCATTATAATCTATGTAATGTGTTTTGTAATGCTCAATTCATCTTTTTGGTAAAAAATTTCAACAAGTGGTTTTCAATTTTTGGGATTTTTGATAAAAATTCCATGTTCAAGCCAATTTTTGTCAATTCAATCTCAATTGAACTTATTTGTTTACTGCATTAGATCATGCATCACAACATTATTAATGTTCATGCATCATATAGATTTTTGTTCTATATTTTTTATTGTGCTAATTTGCAGTCTGCCCTTGGTTCTGTTTTCTCTTGTTCTTTTGGTTTTTCACTTTGTGTCTCTGTCCTTTCCTTAGCACTATGCCTAGGAAAACTAGAGCCCCTAGGAATGTTCCCTCACCTTCTCCTTCACCCCCTCCATCCTATGATCGTGAGAAGTTTTCGAGTGAGAAAAACCAAGAGATTTATGAGAAGCTGAATGTTAGGAGAAAAATTTGGGCTGAGCGTTCTGTTCACTTAGATGAACTTGATCCTGCCATTAGGGCAAACTTTGAGCGTAGGGGCTGGTTACCCTTGGTGGATGTTTCTGATCCTCCTCCACCTTCTGCCTTGATTAGAGAGTTCTATTCGAACATCTCTATCCGCATCTATGATTCCAACACTTTAGTCAAGAGTTGGATACGAGGCGTAGAGTACACCCTTACTCCTGAGGTAGTGGCTGATGCTCTAGGGGTACCATTGGTTCGACATCCTGTCTATCCATATGATGTGTCTCCCGAGATTAGTGATGTCTTGTCTTACATCACTGGGACTACTGTCCAGTGGGGTTCTGATCCTCGGATCACCTCTGCTGAGCTCTCTGGGTTACACTATCTTTTCTTTAGGATAGCGTGTCATTCTATCTGGCCCATTTCTCATATTCACACCATTCCTCTTGAGAGGTGTGTATTTTTGTACGCTCTAGTTACTGATGCTCCTATTAGTTTTCCCCATCTTTTTCTTCGTTCTTTGAACGATGTTTATAGGAGTTCATCTTCTGCTCATGCTCTTGTACATCCTATTTTCATTCATAGGATTCTCCTTTATCTTGATCTTGGTGGCTTCCCTTCCTTTGAGCCCGTTCATGTTATTGCTTCTATAGGTGCGTCTTTTCTTAGACAAAGGGCTGCTCATCTTCGAGCTGGTTCTAAACACCCTAGGCCTGAGCCCTCTAGTAGCGCACCTCCTCCTTCTTCTTCTGCAGGTCTTGCTGGTGAGGATGTTCCTGATCCAGTTGGTGATGATGCTGCTGCTGCTGATGTTCCTCCACCTCCTTCGGCCGACTTCGATGTTCGTCGTACTTTGGAGACTGTCATGACCGTTCAGGCGGCTCATGGTCAGATTTTGGTGGACTTGCTAGATGAGTTTCGTGCTCTACGAGCTGACTTGGCGTGTCTTCATTCACCCTCACCACCTCCTTTTGATGGCGACTTGTGATTGCCTTTTGGCAGTCCGTCACAAAAAGGGGGAGTGGTATTTTTGACTTGTTGAGGAGTTTTTGTAGTTAGGGGGAGACCTTTTGTTTTTGAGGAGCTTGTGGAGTTTTTTTTAGATTGTATCTAGGTGCTTCACTTTGTATATCTTTTTTGGGGATATTCATGTTAGCGGGAGTAACATTGACTGATATACATGTTATTTTTTATTGATTCTTGTTGCTTTGTGATTCACTGCTTATTGATTTATATTTATGAGTTAATCATTCTTATATGTCTTTATTTTGTGTTGTGTGAATCTTACAAGAATGTTATACCTGTTGTTTTACTCTTTTCTGTCACACATGCGTTTATGCGTTTGTTGAGTATTTCAGGAATATACAGGTTGATTCAACTAAGCTGCTGTCTACACTTGCAACTGATGGATAGTAGTTAGGCTGAATTTGATTTTATGAGCATTACTTTTGTAAAGGACTTTTACTTGTAAAACTTTGAGCTTTTAATTATGGTTTTGTCACGGATTGCCAAAGGGGGAGTTTGTTAGGTTCTAAGGTCTTAGGATTTTATGTATTTAGAACTCTAATTTGTAATGTTGGCAAACCATGATCAAAACATTGTATTTAGTCTTGTTTAGGCTTGCTCAAAGTTGGTTTATTATTGTACAGTTGGAATCGAGTGGCTGCAGAAGTACTTGGGACTTTTGGCCTGGCTCGATCGATCGAAGAATAGACTCGATCGATCGAAAATCGCACAGGTTGAATTTTCTGCAGAATTTCCAACTCAGCCCTACTTCATTAAACGTTTAGGGTTTTATGTTTTTACCCTAGGTATATAAACAAAACCCTAGCCACGTTTTTGAAGGTTGTCCATATTGTATTGTTGCTCATATTTTCTGTTTGTGTGAATCTCTTGTGAGATCTTCGAGGAGCTTTCCTTCACATAAACTTAGGGTTGTCAATCTCTTGATGATCAACTTAGTTGCAACCATTGGAACTTAAAAGAAAAGCAAGCGGGGAGCTTGTAGCTGATTGAAGAATTCAAGAAAGAAGTAGTCCGTGGATTCGGAGCCTGCGCGTGGTCGTGTCAGGAAGTTCGTACTGGTGGGTAGCATTAGGAAGTCGAGCAGGGAGCTTGTAGTCCTTCTGTAAGAACTTCAATTCTTTCATAGTGAATTCTTGTTTGCCTTGAGGATCGGTGGGTCAAATCCTCCCCAGGTTTTTACCGTGTGGTTTCCTGGGTGATCATATCTTGTGTTATTTATTTTCCGCTGCATTATTATTCTTGATATGATTGTTGAATTGCTTTAACCTAGAATTGTTTAATTTGACTAAGTAACAACTTGGCTAATTAATCTAGGCTACGCAATTTGGTTGTTTTAGGGGTCTAAATAACCTATCAATTTATATATTATCTTTTGGTTTCTACCAAATTATAATGGATTATGTATTAAATTGCAAGTTCACACAAGCTGGAATATTTCTTTAGGTCTCTCTAAAATGAAATGCTTTGCTAAAATAGTCCTTATATTATTGGTAGGGTGTTCATATTATCCACCAGTTATTTGAAATGATCTTTCGCTATAATGACGGTTAAATGATGGTTGGTAGGGCTTAAGTAGTAATACATTGAAAATTATTCAAAATAATTTGAATTTAAAATTATTTAAAATTCAATATCGGGGCCCAGCTGTTGAGAGGGCTTAAGTTGTAATACATTGAAAATTATTCAAAATAATAACACAATCATAAAAAATCAAAAATTTATCACGCGCAACGCGCGGGTCCTTGACTAGTTTTACTTAAAATTCAATACATATTACCACACCAAATAACATCTCTATAAATTTCTAATTTGATTGAATTTATATATGGGTATTAGAATTAATTGAGTGTGATTATGCTTATTCTTAAATATGTGATAAGATGATGTGGCATATTGAAATTGGAGGGGTAAAACATGAGTTTTACACCACATTATTACATAATTTAATCTCTAACAGTATATATTCAAGATCATATATATATATATATATATACACACATATACATATATATATATATATATATATTAAAGTATTGTAGCTTTTACACATTCACCCAACAAATGTTACAACATTTTCACAAAACATTTACTTTTAGTTGTAATTGGTCACAGTTTCATATTTTATTATTTTATTTCAACCTATAAGAAATTGACACTTTAATAATTGAGAAAATATTATGAAATTTGTTGTGTCAATATAATAATATATATGCTAGCTCATATAAATATTTAAAAGAAAAAAAAAAAAGCACTTTAGCTACAATACGAATTGAACAAACCAAGACTCACTGTTGCATATTCACGCTTTTTATATATAGAAATAAGTGTTACAACATTTTCATAAAACATTATTGTGGTTGGTCACATTCTCATATTTTATTATGTTATTTCAACTTATAAGAAATTAACACCTTAATAATTAGGAAAATATTGTAAAATTTGTTGTGTCAATATAATAATATATATGCTAGCTCATATAAATATTTAAAAGAAAAAAAAAAAAGCACAAACCAATGATTGAAAAAAAAAAAAAAAAAGCACTATAGCTACTGTAGCTACAATACCAATTAAACAAACCAAGAATCATTATTTGTGCATTTGTGTTTTTTATATATACTAGTTAGGGTGGTACGTGCAAGGCACGTGCTACCTCTTGAGTGAGAAAATGAAGATAAAATTTCTGTTTGAAGAAGTATGAAATTATATACATAAGAAATGTATGTCATACAAAGTTAATCTCATTCGTACAAGAATTTTGTTCATTTGTTTAGATCCCTTAAAGCAGATTGTTTAACCAAATATATTAGCCAAGTGATTACTTAGGTTAATTATGAGATCTAGGTTAAACAGTGAAAGATCATATCATGCAAACAGCGGAAAAATAAATAACACACAGATATGATCATCTAGAAAAACCAATGAAACGAACCGTTTCAAGGTAAAAAACTTAGGGAGGATTTGACCTAACTATCCTCAAGGTAAACAAATCCACTAATAGAGAATTGAAGTTTTTACAAAAGATTTAACCCTAAATCTATTGCTACCTCCAGTAGTAATTTACTGACACGACCAAGTGCAAGCTCTGAAGACTCTTCTCTCTTAGATTTGTAACACACAAGCTCCCACGCTTATGACTTTGAGATCTCACTCAAAGGTTTCAGATCACCACTTGTTGATCTTGCAGCAACTAGATTCCACCAACACTTGATTGTAGATCTTGTTCTAGTAGATACTTGTAGAGTTAGAAGGCACAGAACCTCTCAAATCTCACTAGAGTAACTCACAAGTCTTCCAAGAGTCTTCAAAACGTAGTTAGGGTTTTCCTTTTATACTTAGGAATGTTGGACTGAAACCCTAAATGTTTTCGCGGGCTTGGGCCTAATTTAAAATTCTGCAGAATCTGTTATTTTGCGATTTTCAATCGGTCAAGCCTATCCTTCGATCGATCGAGCTTCACTAAATTTCAATTCTTTTTCTTGTTGCTTGAATGTTCTTGAAACCTGACTTGAATCACCTTGAGCAATGTCTAACACTTGTTCTAGACAAGTTTTTGTTCTTGGTTTGCCAACTTAAACAAATTGAGACTCTAAAAATCTAATCCTAAATCTTTAGAACTTAACAAACTTTTATCACACACAAAATTATGGTAGCTATTTAACATATGAATATCTATTTTACTATAATAATTTCTTAGTACTTATTTGCTAAAGGCAACGAATATTATCATTTTCCAACAATAAGCAACTAGTTTTTGCTAAGACATGTCACAATATTTAAATTTTTGTAATGAATATGTGATGCCCCAATTTGATTGATTGATTGTGTGATGAGTCCCACATCGGGTATTTACTGGGTTGAACTGGGCTTTATTAACAATTACAAGGAGCCTCAATTGTGACTAGTCCTTTTGAGGTATAGCGCAGATGTGGCTAGCGCTTTTCCTTGGGTTGTTACATATGGTATCAGAGCCAGGTTGGTAACCCCGTGTGGGCTCGAAAAAGTGGGCCCTAACGAGGACGTTAGAGATTTAAGTGGGGGAGATTGTGATGCCCCAATTTGATTGATTGATTGTGTGACTGGGTTGAACTGGGCTTTATTAACAATTACAAGGAGCCTCAATTGTGACTAGTCCTTTTGAGGTATAGCGCAGATGTGGCTAGCGCTTTTCCTTGGGTCGTTACATATGGTACCAGAGCTGGCCCGGTAACCCCGTGTGGGCTTGAAAAAGTGGGCCCTAACAAGGACGTTAGGGATTTAAGTGGGGGAGATTGTGATGCCCCAATTTGATTGATTGATTGTGTGATGAGTCCCACATTGGGTATTTACTAGGTTGAACTGGGCTTTATTAACAATTACAAGGAGTCTCAATTGTGACTAGTCCTTTTGAGGTACAGCACAAATGTGGCTAGCGCTTTTCCTTGAGTCGTTACATATGGTATTAGAGCCGACCTAGTAACCCGTATGGGCTTGGAAAAGTGGGCCCTAACGAGGACTTTAGGGATTTAAGTGGGGGAGATTGTGATGCCCCAATTTGATTGATTGATTGTGTGATGAGTCCCACATCGGGTATTTACTGGGTTGAACTGGGCTTTATTAACAATTACAAGGAGCCTCAATTGTGACTAGTCCTTTTGAGGTATAGCGCAGATGTGGCTAGCGCTTTTCCTTGGGTCGTTACATATGGTATCAGAGCTGGCCCGGTAACCCCGTGTGGGCTCGAAAAAGTGGGCCCTAACGAGGACGTTAGGGATTTAAGTGGGGGAGATTGTGATGCCCCAATTTGATTGATTGATTGTGTGATAAGTCCCACATCGGGTATTTACTGGGTTGAATTGGGCTTTATTAACAATTACAAGGAGCCTCAATTGTGACTAGTCCTTTTGAGGTATAGCGCAGATGTGGCTAGCGCTTTTCCTTGGGTCGTTACATATGGTATCAGAGCCGGCCCGGTAACCCCATGTGGGCTCGAAAAAGTGGGCCCTAACGAAGACGTTAGAGATTTAAGTGGGGGAGATTGTGATGCCCCAATTTGATTGATTGATTGTGTGATGAGTCCCACATCGGGTATTTACTGGGTTGAACTGGGCTTTCTTAACAATTACAAGGAGCCTCAATTGTGACTAGTCCTTTTGAGGTATAGCGCAGATGTGGCTAGCGCTTTTCCTTGGGTCGTTACAGAATATCTCATATGCTACAATTGAAACTCTTCATCAAATACCTTCAACTATACACAATGAAAATTTTGTCATTCAAACTTTTTTCTTTATCATTCTACATGAATTTTGGTGCAATGTTTAGCTTACTTAGTTTTAATGAACACCCATTTTTGGTAAGAGAATAATTTGTTTTTAAAGATAACAAAAGGTATGTGTCACCGAATTTTTATATTAGATAAATTATAAGTTTCAAATATTTAAACCTAGAAAAATGATGATCTATGGATAATAAATAAAAAACCTTATATCACCATACCAACTTTCTAAGCATTACCATCATCTAAAACTCAAAGTACATGAAGAAAATTTTTGGGATGGTAAAATTTAGTGGGAGTATTTTGGACATTACATAATGGAATATTTTAAAAATCATAAGTTTTCATTAGAGTTTAACTGAGAGAATAACAATATGACATATTTGCTATTTTCCAAAATATTAAGAGAAAAATCGCTTGATTTTAAAGTTTATGGAGAAATTGTGAATTATCCTAAACATAAAAGATGAAAAGTGTTTTTATCCTAAGTTATTTATTTTTATTTTTTTGTGTGTATGTAAAACTATGTGTTTTTCTTTAAAATGGTGCGTAAAGATAAAAGTACAATAAAAAATACAAAAAGTCAACCTATGAAAACTATATATTTTGGCACAACAAAATGGTGCAACATTTTAAAAAATACTTTTATAATTTGGTTATATTTTATTTTGACTTGTAAAGAATTGACACTTCAGTAGTTGTGAATATATTATGATAACAACAAGATGTCTTAATATTTTCACACAAAAACAAAATATTATGTCTATAATATTTTCACAACAAATCATAAGTAGTAGGTTGTTACAAGTTTTTATTAATGGGTAAAAAAGTAATTTCATTTGTATTTTTAAATTAGAACCAATAACAATTTATCACCTATGAGTTGTGAAAAATATTGTGGATGTAGAACTTTGTTTTTTTTTTTTTTTCCACAATATCTTTATTTTTAGTTGTGATTAGTTCCAGTATAATATTTTATATTGGCCTTAAGGAACTGACACTTCAATAATTGTGAAAATATTGTGACAACTTGTTGTGTCAACTAACAACTCTATATAAAAATAAAATAAAATAAAAGAGTTGACTGGGCAATATTACCGAAAAAGAAAAGAAAAGAAGAAGGCCAGTGAATAGTGCAAATAAAAAACCCAAAAAAAAAAAAAATGTAGCTACTACTATAGCTTTACACATTCAAACTTTTGTGGATGTAGCACTTCTTCTTTCACAATACCTTTATTTTTAGTTGTGGTTGGTTCTGGTGAGATATTTTATTTTAACTTATAAGGAATTAACACCCCAACAATTATGAAAATATTGTGACAATTTATTGTGTTAACTAACAGCTCTATAAATATATATATATATATAAATTGAACAGATGATATTACCCGAAAAAAAAAAAAAAAAAAAAAAAAAAAAAAAAAGACAAAATTGGCCAATGCCCTTTTCGCCCAAATTATATAGCTTTCTGCCCCCTTCCCAAATTAATTAGGGAAATGTCTCTCTTTTGTAACTCAATTTTCTCAAAATCAAGTTTAAAAAAAAAAATGGAACCCTATAGGGGCATTTTAAGGAGTCTATAATGACGTTTTAAGGACCTATATTGGCGTTTTGGAACTCGAGCTCCATGAACTTGAATTATAGGCTTTTTTTTTTTTTTGGACCTATAACTCGAGTTCATGAAGGTCGAGTTTCAAAACGTCACTATAGGTCCTTAAAACGTCACTATAAACTCCTTAAAAACGCCACTATAGGGCTTATCTCAATTTCCTCAAAATCGAGTTTTAAAAGAAGGGTATTTTCCTAATTAGTTTGAGAAGGGGGACAAAAGGCTGTATAATTTGGACAAAAACGGCATTGGCCAATTTTGTCCAAAAAAAGAAGCATGCATAGTGCCCAAAAAGCCAAAGGCTTATTCTCAAAATTGAAATATCAAAATTTATACTCTACCAATAAATAGCATGGATAGAGTAAAATCCTATTATGATTGAATCCGCACTGATTCAAGATGTAATATATTTATCTTCTTATTAATAAAAACATGCATTTCTCACCAAAAAAAGAAAAAAAATAATGTTTTAATTTCAATTTTGTGATTGTTAACACATTAGTTTATAAAGTTTATAACTCTAGCAACACTCTTTTTACAATTCACATGAAAATGATGTTACTTCCGTTAATTTAAGACTTTAACAAGAAAAAAAAGAGGAAAAATTGGGAATTACTCATGATAATTCGTCGATTGTGCAGTTACATTTTTCAAATAAGAATAGAAGACTAATTTTTGCATTCATATGTCCTAATATGAACAAAGATAAGAACCAACACGTTTTGACTTGACTATAATCTGTGGAAAGTAAATGGGTGTGAAATTAAATTCCCAATTGCATAGTCAAAACAATGTCTAATCTGGCAGGCTTTTTTTTTTTTTTTTTTTTTTTTTGAGAAAAGTTAATCTAGCAGGCTTGATTCATTTTATATTAGAAATACTGTGAGGATTTAATTGAAGTTAAATATGAAGGTAAGCCCATAGGTCATTGAACGGTTTTAGACCCCTTAAAACACAACCAGATTGGTTAGCCTAGATTAATTAGCCAAGTTGTTACTTAGTCAAATTAAACAATTCTAGGTTAAAACAATCAAACAATCATATCAAGATATAAAGCAGCGGAAAATAAATGAACACAAGATATGATGACCCAGGCAACCACACAGTAAAAACCTGGGGAGGATTTGATCTAGCTATCCTCAAGGTAAACCTGAATCCATTATGCGAAAGAATCGAAGTTCATACAGAAGGACTACAAGCTCCCCGCTTGACTTCCTAATGCTACCCACCAGTAGAACTTACTAACACGACCACGTGCAAGCTCCGAATCCACGGACTCCTTCTTTCTTGGATTCTTCAATCAGCTACAAGCACCCATGCTTGATATTCTTTAAGCTTCAATGGTAGCAACCAAGTTGATCATCAAGATGTAGATAAGATCTCCAACTTGAAAACCCTAAGCTTTGTGTAAAGGAAAGCTCCTCAAAGATCTCACAAGAGACTTACACAAAACAGCAATGTATGAGCAATAATACAATTGGAGCAACCCCCAAAAACGTGGCTAGGGTTTAGTTTATATACCTAGGGTAAAAACATAAAACCCTAAATGTTTAATGAAGTAGGGCTGAGTTGGAAATTCTGCAGAAAAATCAACCTGTGCGATTTTCGATCGATCGAGTCTATTCTTCGATCGATCGAGCCAGGCCGAAAGTCCCAAGTACTTCTACAGCCACCCGATTCCAACTTTACAATAATAAATCAACTTTGAGCAAGCCTAAACAAGACTAAATACATTTTTTTTATCATGGTTTGACAACATTACAAATTAGAGTTCTAAATACATAAAATCCTAAGACCTTAGAACCTAACAAACTCCCCCTTTGGCAATCCGTGACAAAACCCTAATTAAAAGCTCAAAGTTTTACAAGTAAAAAGCCCTTTACAAAGAAATGCTCATAAACTTCAAATTCAGCCTAACTACTATCCATCGGTTGCAAGTGTAGACAGCAGCTTAGTTGAATCAACCTGTATATTCCTGAAATTCTCAACAAACGCATAAACGCATGTGTGACAGAAAATAGTAAAACAACAGGTATAACATTCTTGTAAGATTCACACAACACAAAATAAAGACATATATAAATGATCAACTCATAAATATAAATCAATAAGCAATGAATCACAAATCAACAAGAATCAATAAAAAACATGTATATCAATCAATGTTACTCCCCCTAACATAAATATCTCCAAAAATGATATACAAAGTGAAGCACCTAGATACAATCTAAAAACTCCACAAGTAACAAAAATCTCCCCCTAACATCTAAAAATCTCTACAAGACATAACTCCACTCCCCCTTTTTGTGACGGAATGCCAAAGAGCAATCATGAGTTGCCATCAAAAGGAGGTGGTGAGGGTGAATGAAGACGCGCCAAATCGGCTCGGAGAGCACGAATCTCATCCAGTAAGTCCACCAAAATGTGACCATGAGCCACCTGAACGGTCACAACAGTCTCCAGAGTACGACGAACATCAAAGTCGGTTGAAGGAGGTGGAGGAACATCAGCAGCAGCAGCATCATCACCAACTGGATCAGAAACATCCTCACCAGCAATACCTGTAGAAGAAGAAGGAGGAGGTGCGCTACTAGACGGCTCGGACCTAGGGTGTTTAGAACCAGCTCGAAGCTGAGCGGCCCTCTGTCTAAGAAAAGACGCACCTATGAGGGCTAGCACATGAACGGGCTCAGAGGAAGGGAAGTCACTAAGGTCAAGATGGAGCAAAATCCTATGAATGAAAATAGGATGAACAAAGGCATGAGAAGAAGATGAACTCCTATAAACATCGTTCAAACAACGAAGAAAGAGATGGGGAAAACTAATAGGAGTATCAGTAACCAGAGTGTACAAAAATACACACCTCTCAAAAGGAATGGTGTGAACATGAGAAATGGGCTAGATGGAATGACACGCTATCCTAAAGAACAGATAGTGCAACCCGGAGACTTCAGCAGAAGTGATCCTAGGATCAGAACCCCACTGGACAGAAGTCCCAGTGATGTAGGATAAAACATTGCTTAGCTCGGGAGACTCGTCATATGGATAGACAGGATCCCTAACCAACGGTACCCCTAGAGCATCAGCCACTACCTGAGGAGTAATGGTGTACCCTACACCTCGTATCCAACTCTTTACTAAAGTGTTGGAATCATAGACGTGGATAGAGATGTTCGAATAAAACTCTCTAATCAAGGTAGACGGTGGAGGAGGATCAGAAATGTCTAACAAGGGTAACCAGCCCCGACGCTTAAAGTTTGCCCTAATGGCAGGATCTAGCTCATCTAACAGAACAGAACGCTCAACCCAAATTTTCCTCTTAAGGTTAAGTTTCTCAAAAAGCTCTTGGTTTTTCTCACTCGGAAACCTCTCACGGTCAAAGGAAGGAGGGGATGGAGAGGAAGAGGGAATGGACCTACGGGCTCTAGTCTTCCTAGGCATGATGCTAAGGAAAGGACAGAGACACAAAAGAGAAAACCAAAAGAAAACACAAGAAAAACAAGACCAAGGGCAGACTGCAAGTTAGCAACAAAAATAATAGAATGAAAATCTATATGATGCATGAACAGATACAATGCGATGATGCATGTACTAATGCAGTGAGCAATTAAGTTCAATTGATATTAAATTGACAAAATTGGCTTGAGCAGGGAATTTCTTAACAAAAACCCCAAAAATTGAAAACCACTTGAAAATTTTTAAAACAAATTGATGAATTGAGCATTACAAAACACAACACATAGATTATAATGCTTAATTTCATCAATACAACAAGCCAACTTCATCAAATTCTACCCAATTTAACAAAATCCCCAAATCGAATCAATTAGAAACCCTAAATTTTTCAATTTTTCACCAAACTCAAAATTGATCAAATTAAACTCTTAAGATCATGTCTATAGCATGTCCCCACAAAAACCCATTGATCAATTTCACAAAATTGGGCTTGAATCAACAGAAAACCCCAAAAGAAAAAGTTCCAAAAATTTGAGCATAAATGCATGAAATATGTAAATAAACTCAAAAAGGAAGGGCAAAACAGACTTACCGGCTTGAGGAAAGAGAGATTTTGCAAAAATTTCGGAGGAAAACGACAAAAATCACTATGTGGAGCCTTGCCTCGTCGGAGAGAGAAAAGGAAAAGTTTAAAAAGTTTGAAATAGTACTTTGAAAAAGTCAGATCTGAACTTTTAAAAAAACTTTTCCATGATCTTCGATCGATCGAAAATTACATTCGATCGATCGAATGAAATAGTAATTTTAGAACAAACGAAAGCACTTTTTCGATCGATCAAAAAACAAACTGGATCGATCGAAATGGGTAGAGGCTCACTAAATTTTTTTAAAAAATCCAGTTTTGAAAGACACAAACCTAATTTTAAAAAACAATTCCTCAAAACATTAAACAAGAAAAGCAAAATGCATGAGTATGAGATGGAAAGCTTTTTCAAAAACCCAAATTTTTTAAACCCAAATTATGTCAAAAACAAGTTTCAATCATCCTCCCATTGAATTTTCTCAAGCAACAAAAATGTTGTGCACAAATCTCAAGATATTTTCAAACTTGGTTGGTCAGACCAAAAATACACACACTAGCATGTACAGTGTTTGACAAAGAGTAACTTGTGTAGTATGTGATACTAGCAAAAACTTGAGATACATGTGAAGTGATATGTGAATAGCAATCAAACACAAAGTCTACACAATTCATCACATAGAATTTAAAAGAGACTATCACCTAAAGAGTTACATCCTATAACTCCCACATCTCCTAGAACAAAAGCTTGCAATCATGTAAGTTTCTTGCATTTTTGCCTCTTATTTGTATGAGATGGCATTCAGCCTAATAGTACACACCGGTTTGAATTAAGTGAATTGGCATCAAGCCTAATAGTACACACCAGTTTTAATTTAATTTGAGACTACACCTTATGTTCTTTTTATGCATGTGCTACACTTTCTCGAGCACAGAATCTTATGATATGCACTAAGGTGTTCATGATTGGCTAGTGAACAGTGGTGAGATGGTTATTTATACCTTTCTCAAAAGAGTCAAGTCCGACAGTTAAATAACATATGACTTCATGATTAAAACAAAGTGATTAAAAACCACACACATCTTTCTCACACAACATGCACTACAAAGTTTCAACTAGTCAAGTGCAATGAATAAGTTCATCAAAGTTAAACAAGGTACACAAGACATGACATGTGTAAAAAGATAGACCAACCTTGTTTTTCAAAAATCAAGAAAAATAGTGTCAAACATAATTTTTGCTTTCTCCCCTTTTTTTTAAATTTTTTTTATTTAAGAGAAAACAAATAAATCCTAGAATGAAATGCATGAATGTAATGCAATGCAAATCCTAGAACAAAACAAAAGAAAACACAAAAACCAAAGAACAATGGTCACAGAGGAATGAGCAATGAAGCACAAGGACCATGTCAGAAAGACTCAATTAGGTCGAGTCTTTTGCATCCAAAACCTTTTTGATGCATCACGAGCATTGGAGTTCTTATTCACATTCGAGTGATTTTCAACTCCAGGATTGGAATAAAGGTTCAAAGCCTTTACCAATTCACCAATAAGTGCCATAGGATCTTGTGCTTGAGACACAGACACTTTTGGTTTGTTTGCTCTCTTAGCAGCTTGAAGCTTGTAACAGTTAGGACGAATGTGTCCAGACTTACCACAAAAATGACAAACCCAAGCAGGTTTACCATGCATCTTGTCCTTAGAAAGAGTAGGTTTAGTTTCTCTCAGATCAACCCTATTCTTCTTAGGAGGTGAAACTTCTACGGGTTTGACTACCTCACTCACAGGTGGTTTGACAGTTTCACTCATAACCTCACTCACAGGTGGTTTGATAGTTTCACTCACAACCTCACTCACAGAAGGTTTAGAAGAAGAAGAAGGAACAAAATTCGTGGAATGCGGTGCAGAGTCAAAGATGCTTTCAACATAACCTAACCCAGATTTATCAGAAGGATACTTTTGAACATTCAGCATGTGATCAAGTTTAGAACTAGCAGATCTAGCAACAGATAAATCATGTTCCAAAGTTTTAACTTTATCAAGCAAAAGCATGTTCTCAGATTTAACATTGTTCAAAAGATCATTAGCATCAAATAGTTTAACAAGCAAAATTTTCTTTTCAAGCTCAAGAGAATCAATTTTCTTCAGGCCAAGTTCTACATTCATAGCATCCCTAGCAGCAATTTTGTAGAGTTTATTGTAGGCCTCTTGAAGATCTGCATCCTCAGAGAGTTCCCCATCAGAAGGGTTCTCTTCAACAGATATGCTTTCATTGACTACAGCAGTAGCAGTGAAAGCAATGAAGTTTCCATCCTCATCACATCCGGACTCATCATCGGAAACCTCATTATCGCTAAGGGTTACAGCCATAGCTTTACCCTTAGTCCTTAAGAATGTAGGACATTCAGATTTCACATGACCATACCCTTGACAACCAAAGCACTGAGGACCCAAAGAATTATTTGAAGACTGACCAACTTTTTCTTTTGGTTTTTCAAGGTTATTAACCTTAGTGGGATCATTCTTCCTAAAATTTCTAGGTTCAGCAGTGTAAGTACCTCTTGCCTTTCTATTGGTATTTCAAAGAAAGTTTTTGAAATTTTTGGCAAGATAGGCAATCTCTGTAGCAGAGAGCTCATCATCAAATCTACCACCATCAACATCATCAACTGACTTAAGAGCCATTGATTTGGATTTGTTCACTTTAGGTAGGTCAGACTCATAGGACTGAAGAGATCCTACAAGCTCATCAACAGGGATGGAGTTCACATCCTTGCTTTCAGTGATGGCAGTCACTTTGGGTCTAAAGACTTCAGTTAAGGATCTAAGTATCTTCCTAACAATTTTAGGTTGATCATAGACTTCACCCAAATTAAAAGCAGAATTGACAATATCATTTAATTTAGCATAGAATTCATCAAAAGATTCATCATCAGACATTCTAATGCTTTCAAATCTAGAGGTCAATTGTTGCAATTTATTGATCTTAACTGCCTTTGTGCCTTCATGCACAATTTGGAGGATTTTCCAAGCAATATGAGCAACCTCAACATTAGAGATCCTCTTAAATTCCTCCATGGAAACAGCATTAAAGATGGCATTCATAGCTTTGCTATTGAAGCCAGCTGCTTCTTTTTCAGAAGTTTGCCACTCACTCACAGGAGTAGTGGGCTTCTCCCATCCGTACTCAACGGAATTCCAAACTCTCTTATCAATGGATTTCAGGAATGCTTTCATCCCTACTTTCCAATAAGCATAGTTGTTCCCATCAAAGTGGGGAGGAACAAACAGAGAGTGTCCATGCTCCATGACAACAGGGGTCAAGGATCAGTTCAGAGATCAAGAAATCTCCAACAAAAGAGCAACCTACTCTGATACCACTTGAACGGTTTTAGACCCCTTAAAACACAACCAGATTGGTTAGTCTAGATTAATTAGCCAAGTTGTTACTTAGTCAAATTAAACAATTCTAGGTTAAAACAATTAAACAATCATATCAAGATATAAAGCAGCGGAAAATAAATGAACACAAGATATGATGACCCAGGAAACCACACGGTAAAAACCTGGGGAGGATTTGACCTAGCTATCATCAAGGTAAACCTGAATCCACTATGCGAAAGAATCGAAGTTCATACAGAAGGACTACAAGCTCCCCGCTTGACTTCCTAATGCTACCCACCAGTAGAACTTACTGACACGACCACGTGCAAGCTCCGAATCCACGGACTCCTTCTTTCTTGGATTCTTCAATCAGCTACAAGCACCCACGCTTGATATTCTTTAAGCTTCAATGGTAGCAACCAAGTTGATCATCAAGATGTATATAAGATCTCCAACTTGAAACCCTTAAGCTTTGTGTAAAGGAAAGCTCTTCAAAGATCTCACAAGAGACTTACACAAAACAGCAATGTATGAGCAATAATACAATTGGAGCAACCCCCAAAAACGTGGCTAGGGTTTAGTTTATATACCTAGGGTAAAAACATAAAACCCTAAACGTTTAATGAAGTAGGGCTGAGTTGGAAATTCTACAGAAAAATCAACTTGTGCGATTTTCGATCGATCGAGTATAATCTTCGATCGATCGAGCCAGGCCGAAAGTCCCAAGTACTTCTGCAGCCACTCGATTCCAACTTTACAATAATAAATCAACTTTGAGCAAGCCTAAGCAAGACTAAATACATTGTTTTGATCATGGTTTGCCAACATTACAAATTAGAGTTCTAAATACATAAAATCCTAAGACCTTAGAACCTAACAGGCTTGATTCATTTTATATTAGAAATACTGTGAGGATTTAATTGAAGTTAAATATGAAGGTAAGCCCATAGGCCATAATCCTAAAAGTCGTAGATACCATTGACAAGGCATTAAAGCCTATTCAATTTTATCTTAATAAAATTGAGGGTTTTTTTTTTTTTTTCAAGAGAATTCTATACCTCTTTATTGTGGATTCGAGGAACTTTGTATGGATTAAAGAGTTTACGTTTAGTTAGAATGAGATCTAACCATATTGTATTTTTGTACTGATATCAATAAACCTCTAACATGTATATTGAAATATACATACATATATATATATATATATATAATAAAAACGTAGAAAGAACCTAATATAAACTCATATAAGTGAAGGTATCTCTAAATGTTCCAAAGTTAGAAATTTATAAAAGTCTATGAAGAACAATTTGTAAAAGATCCATAAAGGCTTTATATTCATATTACTGCTTTTATGTTGATAACAAATTCCCTATTTTGCATAGTAAACAAAAATCACCAATTAAATAATCAATTTACTGTACAACCACGTCTAATGCAAATATAAAAGATTACCAATTGTTTTCTGTGTAAATCAAACAGTTGTGTATTATGATTATTTGGGGAAAAGAAGTTGTGTATTAATTAAAATACCTATTAATCATGCTTCCGTAATCTACAATATTTACATTTTATATTTTTCTGGTGAGGCCAAATATCTATTAATAATTTTTCCGTAATCGACAATATTTACATTTTATATTTCTCTGGTGAGGTCAAATACCTATTAATCATTTTTCTGTAATCGACAATATTGACAGAAGCATAGTTGTCAATACGTGAATCGTATCATGAATCGATTTTTTTTTTCTTTTTTATATCGTGTATCATATCATATTGTGTATCGTAAGATACACAAATACTTAATAAAATTTATAAAAAAAATTATAGATATAAATATATGAAGAGTATGTCCATTATAAATTTTGGATATATTTAGCTAATGACTAATTTATTCACCACTTTTAACAAGCTAACTAAAGAAATCAAACTAGCACATGTTTATAACATACACATTCAAATTCCTTAAATTCAAAAGTGATAATATATTACAAATGACCCAAAAATTAATTTATTTTCTTTATATTCATCATATTGGCTAATCAACCCCATCTAAGTTGTAAAGTTGTTATTTACAACTATGTATTTTGTTGGCTTTTATTCCGTATCAAATTTGATTGTAATTGCTTTCAATCTTTTATACCCTGTTTTTATGTGGGATTTCATTGTAAGGGTTGTGTGATAGAAAGAGAGTGTGAAGACTCAAGCATTTGAAGACTGAAGATTTATCGCTGGTATGTCGCAACTTAGCTTCCCGCGAAGCAACCCATGTGCCCTGCACATGCTGGAATGAGAAGAGTCAGGCCAGGATGGAGACAGCTGTGTCTCGCGAGTATCTCGCAGGTAAGGCCTTCCCGTAAGACACCCGCGAGACATTCTGTTCTGCCAGCCTGTCCAGATTGATACACACTTTCTATGCCTATACTATTTATACCCACATTAGCCACAAATGTTGAGGAGTGCTTCTGAGAGAAAACCCTAGCCAAACACATTGAGAATTAGAGATTGTCATACCCACAATTCTCTACACACTTGCTTGTGGTATTTCCTCAACTCCTACCTCTCCATTTCCAAACCATTGAGAGGTTGATAGCCCAAACACTTACCACACCCTTTGAGAGTGTCAAGTGACGTTTTGGTGCTGCTGGGAAGCAATTGGAAGAAGCCAAGTGTTAGGACATATGTGTTTTCACTTGTTAAGAACATATGTCACTTATTTATGTAAATTGGTTAATCCTTTGACAAAACGCACTCTACTTGTAATTGGGTAGTTCTAGGTGTTTTTAATACTTCAAGAAACAAGGTTTCAAGGTTAAGTATTGAAATCATCAAGTCTGTCCAAGAAAAAGCAAGCTGAAGTGCAATTTCATTAAAGCTCGACACCTGCTCGATAACTACCTCGACACCTGCTATTTGTCGAGATTTAAAAATTCAGATTTTCTGATCTGATTTTCTTGGGATCTGTGAATATGTTTTTGGGCCTTCTTTTCTCCAAACCCTAAACATATAAAAGGATTGTTTTAAAAGCCATCAAATGCAACACAAGTTGCAAATTCATTGAGCAATCTCTATTCAAGCAAATTGTGATCAAATGACGAAATTCTTGACCTAGTTCATCTTCCTTCAAGAAGTTGCTGTGTATTTGCACCATAGGGTTTTGTGACCAAGCATCTTCCTGATCTTCATCGTGTAGGATGAACTGAAGAACTTTACAGCCAACCTTTCTTTCTTAAGTTAGTGTTCTGAAGTCGCATACTGGGATCCGTGCATTAGTTAGTCACGTACTTGGGAGCCGTGCATCAAAGGTGGGAACTGTCGCTACAAATCAAGTCCAATTGGGTATTGGGGTAAGGGTTCAACTGTAGGTTGGTAAGGTACTTGGGATTCCTTTACTTGTAACCGCTTGATTGGATAATAATGGAGTTTCAGGAGTGGTAACCCGAAAATCACCCGGTGGGGTTTTTGCCGCGAGGTTTTTCCCCATTCGTAAACAAATCACCGTGTCATTTAAATTTCCGCTGTATATTTAGTTTTTGGTGATTTGTTTGTGCTTCCACGTAATTGCATGATAAATTGATTAATTAATAACTTGGCTAATTAATTAATTGGTTTTATCACAAGGGGTCATTCAATTTGTGGCCTATCAAGTGGTATCAGAGCTGGCACACTCTGATTAGGTTTAATCGTTGCTGTGTGATCCATTGACCCCTGTTTGTCATGGATAGAGGACAGTCATTAATCATACCTCCTTTATTTGATGGCACTAACTATGCATACTAGAAAGTACGCATGAGAGCTTTCTTGCAGTCTTTAGATGAGAAGGTGTGCCAAGCTGTAGAGATTGACCGGACTAAGCCAAAAGAAGAACCGGCCGATTGGGATGATGCAAAGATCAAGGTGGCTAACTTCAACAGCAGAGCGTTAAATGCCCTATTTAGCGCAGTCACCAATGAGGAGTTCAAGAAGATATCCTCAACTGAAACTGCTAAGAAGGCTTAGACCATCCTCCAGACAACCTATGAAGGAACAAAGGCTGTCAAAGATTCAAAGCTTCAAAGGCTCACTACTAGTTTTGAAGAAATTAAGATGGAGGAGGATGAGTCGTTTGATGAGTTCTATGCCAAGCTAAAGGACATAGTGAACTCAGCCTTCAATCTTGGGGAAATCATCCCTGAACCCAAGGTTGTAAGGGAGGTGCTCAGATCTCTACCTGAGAGATTCCATGCAAAGATTACGGCAATAGAAGAATCAAAGGATATTGACAAGATTCCTTTGACTGAGCTGGTTGGAAATTTGCAGACCTATGAGCTAGGACTCTCCAAGATTGGCAAAACTGGTAAAAGTAAGAGCATGGCCTTGAAGGTGAAGAACAGTGATACAGATGAGTCTTCCGATGATAAAGATTCCAAGATGAAGTCCTACATTACAAGGCAGTTCAAGAAGTTCATGAAGAATGCCAATGGGAGGAATTTCGACAAGGACCACAGATAATCCAGTTCTTCTCAGTTCAAAAGTCAAGACAAAGGAAAGAAGGATGCTAAGAATGGCGGTCAGTACACTGTTCCTGCAGGACCAAAATGCTTCGGATGTCATGGATTTGGTCACATGAAGCATGAATGCCCAACATATCTTAAGAGCATTAGGAAAAGTAAGGTAGTTGCTGCAACCTTGAGTGACACTGAGCCTGAAGATGATTCCGACACTGAGGATGATGGAATCTTAAATGCCTTCACTGCCACAGTCAATCCTACTAAGGGGGTTGTTGAAGAAGTGGATGAAGAAGAAGAATTGGTGGAGTCCAAATTTGAGAAGATGGATGATCAAGATGATATCCACTCAGCCTATAAGAAGCTTTACAAGCTCTCTGAGAAGTATGAGAAATTATATAGGTTGGGCACCAAGAAGCTCAGTGATGTGGAACTTGAACATGAAGAGTTGTCCACAAAGTTTGATGAGGCGAATCAAACTATTGGAGCACTGAGATTTGAGAACAACTTTTTGGCTGAGAAAACCAAGAAGCTTGAAACTGAGCTGTTTCAAGTTAGAGCTCAATTGGAGAGGACTTCAAGTGCAAAGCTTGATGAGATGCTTGAAAATCAGAAATCTGCTTCAGATCGAACTGGCTTAGGGTATAGTCTTTCTTTCTCTAATACTACTTCTACTAGCAATATAGTTTTTGTTTCTCCTGCTAATAACACTGAAATTGAGAATACTGATGTCAAAATTGAATTAGCTAGTGAGAACTTAGACAAGGGTAAATCTATCTTAGGAGCACCCCCCTGAACAAGATAAGAAAGATGCCAAAAACTCTAGGGCTAAGAAGGCTAACTCTCAAAAGCCTAAACAAAAGAAGCAGCATCTCTGTCATCATTGTGGAGCTGCCGGTCATACTCGACCAAATTGCTATAAGTAGCTAGCCACTCAACAGAGCAATGGCATGATAGCATCTGGAGGCCAAAATCAGCTTCAATCCTCTCTTACTCCTCTTGGAGATATTCTAAAAGCCCTTATGTTTCTTTCTAACTTGAACGGTTTCAATTCTTCCCCCTCACCACGGGTTCAGGGGTTCAATCAAAGGAAATGTTCTTCCAAGGTGTGGAAGAAAAAGGACTCTAAGTGATTTCATCACTTTCTTTTCCCTTTCTTTTTTTGTTTGTTGCATTACTTGTGTGTTTTGCATTTTTCTTGAGTCGGTCTAGTTTTATGCTTTGCTTCGTTTTAACAAGTTTTGTGTGTTTACCTTCAGTTTTGTTTATTTTGTTTTTAGATATAAAAATAATTTTTTTTTTGAAAAATCAGAAAAATACAAAAACAGTGTGTGTTTTGTGTACTTTGGTACTTGTGTACCTTGGATGGCCATTGAAACAAAGTTTCTAAACTTTGTATCTCTTGTAGCTTAGATGAGCATCTTTATACACAACTAAGCAAGTGAGATTTATGGCTCTTGTTTGTGATGAGTAAGATTAAGTTATCTTTTAAACTTAACACTCGTATCACTCTTTTTGACGAGTAGGACTAGAAAATCCTAAGAGAAAAGCATAAATAACCATCTCACCACTGTTGCCCACCAATCATAATATGACACTTGTATGCTTCGGTATAGCAAAAGTGCAGTGCCAAAGACATTCGTATGCTTCGGCATAGCAAAACTGCGATGTCAAATGCTTAACATCTTGGGTATTTCTTTTCTCTCTTTTATATGCCCATGTATGATATGCTTAAAAGAAAATATGCAAAGAAAATAAAAAGCAAAAAGATCAAAAATGCTTTAAATATGATTGCAAGCGTGTATTCTAAGAGATGTGGGAGTTATAGGATCTACCTCGAAGATGATAGTCCCCATCAAACAGTTATGATTGTGTGTGAGTTAAAGTTATTTTCTCATATCTCAGATCGTCATAACATGCATACACATATGCAATCTTGCGATGTTTTTCACACATAACATGCAATATTCTTTGCTACTTTTGATACATGTGCAGGTACAATGTGATTTGGCCATCATAAGTGTTTACATGTGCAAATGTATACTCACTAAACTGTCTTAACTTGTTTTTGAAAACTAAAATTGGTTAGACTTGTTTAGTGTATGTGTGTGTGTTTTTGAGGATCATGTGCTTAAATTATTGTTGAGAGATGATTTTAAGAGCTTTATATGTTGAATGGATCATTGGTTGAGGTGTTTGTTGGATTGCATTCATGTCTGTGTTTTTCTCTTCTCGAAACACTGTGTTTAACTGCTTTCTCGACACCTCCTCGACACCTCCTCGATACCTTATCATCTGTCGAGCCTCTCAAACCTTTTTCTTATCGCAATCTCGACACCTCTTTGACACCTGATAGATCGATCGAGAAAGTTTCTGTCCCCTTGACACCTCCTCGACACCTTGTCGATCAATCGAGCTTCTTTTATCCGAAATTGATCCTGCACCTCGACACCTCTCGATACTTGCAGCTGTTGAAGGCAAAATTCTCGACACCTTTCTCGACAGCTTCCTCGATACCTCTCAACACCTCAGCTGTCGAGAATTACTGAGGTGCTTATATAAGCTGCGATCGCGATCTTTCTCTCATTCTGTCGATCTCTCTCGATTTATCCGAAGACTTTTCACCTCCCAAACAAGTTTCTCTCACTCAAATCTTCAAATCTTCATCATTTTCGGTCTTCCCTTGATTTCCTTCACTTGGTAAGTTCATTTTCCCTTCCTTTTTCATGCATTGCATGTTTTGAAACCTAGGTTTTGGGACTTTTTAAAATTTTTGGGGTTTTTCAAAATTGATGAGTTGTTCTTGAAATTTTGGGTTGGTTTTTCACTTAAATGCTTTTAAAATGTCATACATTACATTCCATGTGCATTAGAATCACATTAACATGCATTTAGATGTGTGCTTTATGCTGTGTGCTGGTAGGATTGGATTGGGCTGAGCCCATGATGCCTTTTTTATTTGCATGTCACATGCTCATGCATTCCCATGCATACGTATTTATTGTTCAATATATTTGATATGTGAACTGTTTTGGGAACCTTTCTGATTGTCTTCCTCTCTATCTCTTTCTCATTCTTTTACGTTAGTAGTGTCTATGGCACCCAAACGTAAATCCACTCCTGCTCGAAACCCTCTGTGTTCTGGAACTTCCTCTTCTTCTGACTCTGCTCCTCTTAACCTTCGGTTCTGTGATGGAGATGCCCACAAGGCATTTTCGAAGAACTTTTCTTGACGAGGTGTTCATTCGGAACGCCAAGTCATTCTGGCGGATTTCGCCGACACTGACTTTCCCACTATCATTCACAGTAGGGGATGGGGGTCACTGTGTGACATCCCGGTCACTTGTCCCCTTATGCTGATTCAGGAGTTTTACTCCAACATGCACGAGATAGATCGTTCAGTACCTCTCTTTTTCACTCGCATTCGAGGTACACGCATTCCTGTCACACTGCAGCTAGTTGCGGATGTGCTTAAGGTTCCTAGGATAGAGTTTCCTGACTATCCTTCTTGTGAGCATCTGAGGACTATGTCCAAAGATGAGCTCATCTCTACCTTTTGTCAGCACCCTGCTGATTGGGGAGAGCATCAGTACACATCATGTAGGCCTTTTGCTAAAGGTCCTAGATTTCTTAACATGGTGATGACTTTTGTACTCCATCCACTTTCTCACTACAACTCTATCACAAAGCCTCGTGCTCGATTTTTGTTATCTCTTCTTGAGCATCTCACTATAGATTTTCCCTCTCACTTTATTCTTTCCATCATAGATGTTCATCTTGATTCGGCGTTCCGTGATAAGCTCATCTTTCCTTCCGCTGTCACGAGGATCTTACGCCATTTTTCCATTCCTTTTCCTGTGTTCGACCACTTCACACACATATCTGCCATAGATGCTGCTACCGTAAAACGTAGTGAGGCGCAACTCAGGTCGCGACAAGCGAATGCCACTCCTCCCTCCCGTTCGGCTCCATCCAAATCCGCATCTACATCTGCTCGTTCTTCCTCTACGGGCGATGTATCTCTAAGAGACATTATGGCGCAGCTGCAGCGCATGGATACTCGCCTTGATACACTCTCTACTGAGTTGTATCAGGTGAATGTTCATGTTGGTCGTATTGCACGACGGCAGGTGACCATGGGTGGTTTTGCTCCAAAGGCTACTCCTTCACCACCTACTCCAGCAGCTTCAGATTCTGATGATGAGGATGATGATGATGGGGATGCTAGCTCTATTGATGAGATGTCTACATGACACTCTACCCTTTGTCACTCGTGACAAAAAGGGGGAGTAGTTTTGGGATATGAGAGTAGTCATCTTAAGAGGAGAGTTAGTATAGGACATTTTGATAAAGGGAGTATTGATATTTTTTTGAGGGATGTAGTGAGGTTTTATATGTATCTTTTCTTTTCTTACTTTTTAGATACATTGATCTTGTATATGAGGTCCTTTGACCATTTTTACATACATTGTACTTATACTTCTTTATATATGTGGATGTATGTTTCTTTCACCTCTCTCTTCATGTGTTTTTTCTTCTCTATCTTTATACACATGTTCCTTATAGCTTGTATGCAATCTATTATTTCTGTTTCACTCAAGATGCCTTGATGAGTTTTGTTTAAAGTGTTTCAGAAATACAGGTTGTCAAAGTCTACTTGCCATAAACACTCTTCTTACAAAATTTTTCAAGAGTTTGTGTTAGGATAAATTTTATTGTATTCAACAAGTGAATATGAGTTTAGTGATTTATGACTTCTCTCATATGTTCATTTGTTTGTTGTGGTTTTGTCACGGATTGCCAAAGGGGGAGATTGTTAAGACATATGTGTTTTCACTTGTTAAAAACATATGTCACTTATTTATGTAAATTGGCTAATCCTTTGACAAAACGCACTCTACTTTTAATTGGGTAGTTCTAGGTGTTTTTAATACTTCAAAAAACATGGTTTCAAGGTTAAGTGTTGAAGTCATCAAGTCTGTCCAAGAAAAAGCAAGCTGAAGTGCAATTTTATTAAAGCTCGACACCTGCTCGATAGCTACCTCAACACCTGCTATCTGTCGAGATTTAAAAATTCAAATTTTCTGATCTGATTTTCTTGGGATCCGTGAATATGTTTTTGGGCATTCTTTTCTCCAAACCCTAAACATAAAAAAGGATTGTTTTAAGAGCCGTCAAGTGCGACACAAGTTGCAAATTCAATGAGCAATCTCTATTCAAGCAAATTGTGATCAAAAGATTTAGTTCTTGACCTAGTTCATCTTCCTCCAAGAAGTCGCTGTGTATTTGCACCATAGGGTTTTGTGACCAAGCATCTTCCTGATCTTCATCATGTAGGATGAACTGAAGAACTTTGCAGCCAACCTTTCTTTCTTAAGTTGGTATTCTGAAGTCGTATACTGGGATCCGCGCATTGGTTAGTCACGTACTTGGGAGCCGTGCATCAAAGGTGGGAACTGTCGCTACAGATCAAGTCCAATTGGGTATTGGGGTAAGGCTTCAACTGTAGGTTGGTAAGGTACTTGGGATTCCTTTACTTGTAACCGCTTGATTTGATAATAGTGAAGTTTCGGGAGTGGTGACCTGAAAATCACCCGGTGGGGTTTTTGCCGCAAGGTTTTTCCCCATTCGTAAACAAATCACCGTGTCATTTAAATTTCCGCTGCATTTTTAGTTTTTGGTGATTTGTTTGTGCTTCCACGCAATTGCATGATAAATTGATTAATTAATAACTTGGCTAATTAATTAATTGGTTTTATCACAAGGGATCATTCAATTTGTGGCCTATCACCAAGGATGACAGATGCAACATGGAGCTTGTTGCGGGATCCGGAGAGCTAGACAAGACACGGTTCCGAGAAGCCTTGTTGGAGTAGGAACTTAGAGGACTTAGGTACATCGGGTAGATTAGGCTTGGAGGGTCTCTTGCTAACCCATGTATCCCAACTGATTGTCTAGTGGATCAATTACTGCTTAGAAGGCGGTGGAGAGGTTTTTCTTCGAGTTCTTCAGTTTCCTCTTCGATAACACATCAGCGTGTTATCTTGTATTTGCATCCTTCTTCCCTACTCTTTTATATTTCATTATACTGCTGTGTTGCTTAAATTATGGATTAGAGTAGCTTGTGTATTTATCCGCTCGCTTTTACACTATTCTGCATTTAGTATTAAGCTAGTGTAAAATCTATCGAGCCGTAATTTTAATTTGAGGGTCTAAACAGCTCTTGTGTTTTCAACACATTTTCGAGCTTTCATAAGTCAATGCTATCATCACTTTTATCATTTTGCAAATTTATTTTTTCATTAAAATTTTCTTCATCGTCATTAACATTTACTATCTCTTTTTGTTCTTTTTATTTTAATAATTAAAAAAAAATTCTTCTTGGCATTCTAGTTTCTTGGACTTATAACAATAATGAAAAAAATAAAAAATAATTATATTTTCAATTAATATCTTATTCATAGTATAGAAAATAAATTTGTAAATATTAAAGTGAATTGTAAGTGTGTATTGTGTAGTTCAAATTTTGTAGAAGAAAGAAAGGGGAAAAAAAAACTTATGAATATGTTATTTTATTAGGTTAAATTAAGTAACCTAATAATTTTGTGTTTAAAACAAGTCTAACAGCTTGTTAGATTCAAATAAGAGTATAAATTTAAACAAAAAATCTCATTTTAAAGCATCTGTATATGTATCGTACGATACGTACAATTTTAGGAAACGATACGATTCATATGATATATACATTGTATCGTACGATTTATGAGCACTTACAATACGTCAATACAATATGGAACTTTTTATACACAATATGATACAAATCGTATAATACGTATCGTGTATCATACGATACTGACAACTAGGGACCGAAACTTCATGAATTATTGCCCACAAATGGAATTGACTATTATTTCATATACACATTTACCTTTGATGTACGACAGTACGAAACAACAATCATAACTTAATAATATTCATAAATCCTTTAAATTAATGATCATACACCATAGCATGAGAACACTTTAAATTAATGTACTAGAAGGAATCTTTTAGTCCAATCCTCTTTTACTTTATGGCATTAATAATTTAATATTCATACATGAGGATGTCTGCTTATGGAAGTGAAGAGGTAAGGCTGAAACTGATTTAATTAGAAGGTTGTGATAATGATGGGAAAGAAGGGTGAGGTTTGAGTCTAGTGTTCAGTTGCATTGGATTCATGGAGATTATAACACGTGTCCATTTTTTAACACATGTCACCATCTTAACAGATCCAATGCATTACATGTACTGGACCGGAGCCTCACCCAGGAAAGAAAAGGCCACGATGAAGAGTTCTATAATTTCATATATTATTTATAAGCTTGGAATTTGGATTTTTTTTTTTTTTTTTTTTTTTTTTTGATCTATACATATATTATTAATGAACCTTTGGTCAAATTCCACCTTCATTTCTTATACAAATGCTATGCTAAATGAAATTATGGATCAACCTACAAAAATTATGGGTAGTCCCTTTTTTTTTTTTTTTTTTTTTCTTTTTTTGAGAAGAATTATGGCTAACCTATGTTTTAATTGTTCTAGCATTAAAAAAACAAAAAAAAACAAAAAAAAAAAAAACAATACAATTTTTTTTTTTTGGGTATTTTTTTGTATTCAATATAAAACTTGAAAGTTGCAAATTATTTAAATATCTATACTTTCGAAATTAGGATGGAAATTATAAATTTAATGTTTATTTGCTTGTTTATGCCATACAATTTTCTATTTAAACTTTGGTTGAAGTAATATCAATTTATTTATTATATTTGGTTATTTCTATTTTATATTTTCTTAATAGAGTAATGCTAGATACTTTGATAAAGATGTGAAAATTCACTTTAAAATTTCCTTTTTAAGATAGTTTATTGCTAGATATTATTTATGATGTTAACAGTTTGAATATCTGTTGTTTTTTTTTTTTCCTTATTTGTTAATTTTTTTTTTCCACATTGGACTTCAGAATTTGGAGTATCTTATTTTCACCCAATTCACAGGGCTGAACAAACAATTGATATTTCAAGATAAAATAACATGTGCCACAAGTTGCAATAAGGGCTCATCGAATTCATTTGAAATGACCTCTGTTGTTTTAAAACCAAAAGTCAATATTGCACATGGATTGCAATCTAGTTTTGAAAGTATCAAATCCGGTTGTAGGTACAGCCCAATCATTAATTTTATTTTATGGGTTGATAATTTAATATTCATAGGTTCAACAAACAACTGATATTTCCAAGACTCAATAACATGTGACACAAGTTGCAATAAGGGCTCATTGAATTCCTTCGAGACGACCTCTGTTGTTTTAAAATCAAAAGCCAATATTGCACATGGATTGCAATCTAGTTTTGAAAGTATCAAATCCGGTTGGAGGTACAGCCAGATCAATTCTTTTATTTTATGGAGTTGATAATTTAATATTCATAGGTTCAACAAACAATTGATATTTCCAAGACTCAATAACATGTGCCACAAGTTGCAATAAGGGCTCATTGAATTCATTCGAGACGACCTCCGTTATTTTAAAACCAAAAGCCAATATTGCACATGGATTGCAATCTAGTTTTAAAAGAATCAAATCCGGGTCTAGGTATAGCCAGATCATTTCTTTTATTTTATGGAGTTGATAATTTAATATTCATAGGTTCAACAAACAATTGATATTTCCAAGACTCAATAACATATGCCACAAGTTGCAATAAGGGCTCATTGAATTCATTTGAGACAACCTCCGTTGTTTTAAAACCAAAAGCCAATATTGCACATGGATTGCAATCTACTTTTGAAAGTATCAAATCCGGTTGTAGGTTGTTGGTTTTTAGACCCCTTAAAACAATAATTGGATTAACCTAGTTTATTAGCCAAGTGATTAACTTAGTCAAATTATGCAATTCTAGGTTAAACACAATCAAACAATCATATCAAATATATATAGCAGCGGAAAAATAAATAACACAATGATATGATGACCCAGGAAACCACACGGTAAAAACCTGGGGAGGATTTAACCTAGCTATCCTCAAGGTAAACTTGAATCCACTATGAAAGAATTGAAGTTCATACAAAAGGACTTACAAGCTCCCCGCTTGACTTCCTAATGCTACCCACTAGTAGAACTTACTGACATGACCACGTGCAAGCTCCGAATTCACGAACTCCTTCTTTCTTGGATTCTCCAATCAGCTACAAGCACCCACGCTTGTTATTCTTTAAGCTCCAATGGCAGCAACCGAGTTGATTATCAAGATGTTTGAAAGCTCGAAAACGTGTTGAAAACACAAGAGCTGTTTAGACCCCCCAATTAAAATTACGGCTCGATAGAATTTACACAACTTTAATACAAAGTGCGGAATAGTGTAAAAACGAGCGGATGAACAAATAGACTACTCTAATCCATAAACTAAACAACACATCAGTATAATGGAATATAAAAGAGTAGGGAAGAAGGATGCAAACACAGAAAACACCGAGACGTGTTCTCGAAGAGGAAACCGAAGAACTCGGCGAAAAACCTCTCCGCCGCCCTCCAAGCGGAAATCGATCCACTAGACAATCAGTTGGGATACATGAGTAAGCAAGAGACCCTCCAAGCCTAATCTACCCGATGTACCTAAGCCCTCCAAGCTCCTACTCCAACAAGGCTTCTCGGAACCGTGTCTTGTCTTAGTTCTCCGGATCCCGCAACAAGCTCCATGTTGCATCTGCCATTCTAGGCTTCTTCCAATACTTCCCAGTAGCACCAAAACGTCACTCAACACTCTCAAAAGGTGTGGTAAGTGTTTGGGCTATCAACCTCTCAATGGTGTGGAAATGGAGAGGGAAGGGTTGAGGAGATACCACAAGCAAGTGTATAGAGAAAGGTGGGGATGACAATCTCTAATTGCAAATGTGTTTAGCTAGGGTTTTCTCTCTAAAGCATTCCTCAACATTTGTGGGTAATGGGGGTTTATATAGGATAGATGCAAAATGTGTGAGTCAGTCAGTACAGGCTGGCAGAACAACATGTCTCGCGGGTGTCTCGCGGGAATGCCTTACCCGCGAGATACTCGAGAGAGACAGCTGTCTCCATCTGTCCTGACTCTTCGCATTCTAGCATGTGCAGGGCACATGCCTCACTTCGCGGGAAGCTTAGTCGCGACATACCCGCGAGATTCCTTCAGCTTCCAATTTTGCTTGAGTCTTCACACACTCTCTATCACACAACCCTTACATCAATTCCCACAATAAATACAGGGTATAAACGATTGATAAGAATTACAATCAAATTTGGCACGGAATAAAAGCCAACAAAACACATAGTTGTAAATCACAACTTTACAATCTCTCCCTTTGGCTATTCCGTGACAAAACCCTAAAACAGACTCTAGACTTAAACGTGAGTTTGGGAACACAGGCAAAACTCACTCACACTTAATTCTAGTTTCTGATAAGCTCTTGAAACATATGAACAAGTAACTCCTGAAACACAACAACAAACTATTATCATTGTATGCAGAAAACTTGAAAAGCATATGGAGCATTAATAGCATGATCAAGTAAGATGAAATAGAAAGCACTAGATCATGGCAAGATCAAACAAGTAATTACTACACAGAAGTAATTACTATGCTCATTCACACAAGGAATGAACATCCGGATATGCAAGATGATAAGCTCATATGAAGAATACCATTTGCAAATCCAACACTCAACCAATGCAAAATACTTGAAGTATTTGCATCTAGGAACAATCCTACTAGGGCACAAAAGTGTTCATCACTCAACCAATGCATAGAACATATATGCATCTAGGAACAATCCTACACGGGCACAAGAGTGTTCATCACTCAACCAATGTATAAAACATATATGCATCTAGGAACAATCCTACACGGGCACAAGAGTGATGTAGTGAAGTAAAATGTGTGACATTGAACTTCAATAGCACAAGCATAAAGGCTGCATAAGCAAAGAATTGCAAATACATGGCACAAACCATAAAAGCCTACAAATATGCAATGAAACAAAACAACCCTTAAAGCTTACAAAAGCAACATGGGTACATGCAAAGTATGCTACAAAGCATAGAAAATAACACAAAAGAAACATCTGAAATATTACTTCAATAAAGCATAGTATCAAAGTTTTAAACCAAAAGCAGTAAACCAGTTGTAAACACTAAAAAATACTGAATAAAAACCGTCTTTAAAACCAATAACCAATGCTACTATGTATCTAGGCTATGCTCCCCCTAACACTGTGCAAGCTCTTCTCTAGCTCCCCCTCAGAATTTTCTCCCCTTTTTTGACCGGAATGGCCAAAGGGCTAGAACTGGTCGGAATCGGAGTCTGATCCATGAGTGGAGGACAAGTCCTGAACCTGTGATGCTAATGCGGTGATCTATCCCTGAAGGTACGCGAACTGATCTGCTGTGTGCTGCACATGGGAGTCAAGCACTGTCGACATCTGGTCCATCTTAGCAAGCAACTGATCAAGCTTGATTAATCCTGGTGGTGGAGCAGAAGATGATGGCTGTGCAGAGGGCTCTGGAGCCGAGGTGAACCTGTCAATCTCTTTCTCTGTATCTTCAGCTTCCTCCTGCTGAACCCGTCATGGTGGTGGTATGGTATGCACACCAGTCTTGGAGCCTCTAATGTGTGCAGTGCTCCTAGTCAGTGTGTGACCACCAATGGGGTAATCTCTCGAGACAGCTGTGAGGCCACTGGGTAGCTTGAGCTTTTTCTTGGCAATCAGTCCCATGATCAAAGAGGGGAACGGCATCACAGTCCGTGAATTCTGCTTTGTGATGCTCTTCTTCAAGACATGCATGATGTGGCCACAAATGTCAATCTCCTTATGTGTATAGAGATCATACAAGAATCTTGTTCTCGGAGCAGACAGAGTGGTGAGATTGGTGACCGGATACAGATTGTGAATCATCACATAGCTTAGTGTCCTCATTTCTGGAGAGAACTTGAGAGTGTCCATGGATGATTTCTTCTGTACACCACCAAGGACTGTGATCATATCAGCAATATTACCCATTCTGTCCTCATAAGCAACTGTGATTTGCTGAGATGGAGGACGAGTCTCCAAAAAGTCTTGGATGCTCTCTCTAGTAATCTGAAACTCCTTGTGTCTCACCCAGCCCTCAATACGATCTCCGTTGACAATGGCATTAGAGAAGAACTCCTTGATAATCTCTGAATATACCACTCCAGTTGGGTTCAGCAACTTGGTCCAAGTTCTATCTTTGAACACTTCAGGGATGCAAGTGCCCTCAAGAGTCTCTAGCTGGACTACCCATTCCATGATGATCGTCTTGTCCTTGTAGCAGTCATTGTACTTCATATCAGCATCTATGGATCGAAAATGTTCAGAATCAGTTCGGGCTCTTTTTGAAGAAGATTTCTTCTTAGCAGCATGCTTGGTGGGAGACATCTGCACAATTTCACAAGGCAAAGAAGGAAACAACAATGCACAACCACAAACCAGAAGACAAACTTCATTAGATTCAAGTTAGTGCCAAATCAGACATAGACTAACTGAAAAACAGAGCATGATATACACTAAACATCATGCTAAAAGGTTCCAATTTATAAGGCATACCTACAATGCAACAAATTACGAAATAGTGCAAGAGTGTGTGTCTGTGTGCATATGCTGATGAGTGTGTGCGGCATGAGATGCATGAGGGTGCCTAAGTGTGCATAGATGTGTGCCAAGAGTGTGCAACATGAACAAAGTGAGTGAAACACATAATCAATGACCAAACCAAAGTAAAATAAGGTCAAACAAGTGAGAAAACTATGGATTGAAATCACTTGATTCCATTTTGGCACAAAAATGTCACTCGGACATTTTGACAAACACTTAGTGTGCACAAATGCAAAAAATACATGAATAATGCATGAACATGTGAAAATCTACCCTCAATACAAGATAAAATGCCACAAGGGGCCAACACAAGTGCAGAAACAACTAATGGAACACAGCCCAATCAAAATAAATGAGAAAACTTCACCCAATTTTGAAAACCAACCCAAAGTTTCGAAAATCCCCAATTATCAAAACCCTAACAAAAATTCTGCAAAATCTAAGTAAAACTTGAAAAGAAATGGTTAAGAAACATACCTTGAAGAAGAAAATGCAGAAAAAATGCTTGGATTGGAGGGAAATGAATGGAATAGTGATTTTGGGTTGAAAAACTTTGAGAGAGGTTGAGCGAGGGAAGTTTGATAGTTTTGAAAAACTATCACATCAGCTATATAAAAACTGAAAACACGCGTTTTTCGCGGGTTAGAGAGTGGCGACACAGTCGCGAGACAGTCGCGAGAAAGGCCACTGAAGCACAAAATTTTTCGCGAGAAGCATTAGGTCGCGAAACAGTCGCGATACAGTTGCGGTAACTTCTGTCTGAAATTGGAAAAATCCAATTTTAGCCAAACAGCATTTCGCGAGTAGCTTTTGGTCGCGAGACAGTCGCGATAGTTTCTGTGTGACATGTTAAAAGAAAAATTTCCCTCAACCCATTTTCGCGGGAAGCTCTAAGTCGCGAGCTTCTCGCGAAACTACCCCTGAACCAGTTTTTGAAGAAACACAAAAACATGCATTTTAATGAAAAAAAAATGACAAGAAAGTATAAAATCAATTTCAAAAACAAATAAAACACTCAAAAATCTTTTTGGGTTTGATCAAGAAAGATTGAGCATGTGAAAACACATTTAATCAAGTATAATCACACAAATGAATAAGGCATTCATTGAACATAGACTTGTGTGTTGTGTGTGGATATCAAAAATGAGATAGTCCTTAGTCCAATGTGAAGCTTCAATGATCAATTCAATCAAGGCATACACAACTAGCACTAGATTATGTGATCTATCTCAATTATAGAAACATGCATATATGACCTCCCACACGTACTTGACAATAATTCATTGAAGCTTTTC
Organism: Quercus aquifolioides; assembly: GCA_019022515.1. Taxonomy (NCBI): domain Eukaryota; kingdom Viridiplantae; phylum Streptophyta; class Magnoliopsida; order Fagales; family Fagaceae; genus Quercus; species Quercus aquifolioides. The sequence goes on along the minus strand of CM032330.1, from coordinate 11,535,467 downwards.
ATTTGGCTCCATATTTAACATATCATTTGCAACTTTTGAGCAAAGAGAATCTCATTTAGAGAAAGATGCCTGGAATTTTTGATATTTCAATTGATGAGTTAGCCTTTGGCTTGTTGGGCATCATACATTTTATTTTGGTCGCTTTCCCTTTTTCCTAGTCGAATACTAGTTTGTGCGACAGGCTTTTGCAGCTCTATATCTCTTTTCATTTGGAGATTTACAATTAGAGAGCTCTTTTAAGCAAAAAAATAAAAGTGGGAAGATATATAGGCATGAGTCTATGCATGTCTCAAGATCAACAAAACCATTCACTAATTATTCATGACAAGGTTGAAGATCTATTTACAACAGTCACATAGATTTCAGAATTTCTTCCACAATGATATGAGTGCATGAGAGACAAGCTAAGCTCGTTAAATGCACAAAGCCATAAGTACAAAGGTACAAGGCAAAACAAGCTTTGAGACAAAACTCAACAAAGTGATCAAATTTTTTGGATTTTCCAATTTGTTTTTTGAACACACCCAAAACAGAACAGGAAAATAAAGATTAACAAAGACAACCGGTACAAATCAACCAGACAAAATAACAACAGTAAAAATAGAGCAATGCATGAAAAGATGCAACAGCAAATGTCCTTATACATTGAAAGAATTTATGCGTGGACATGTTATAATGCTTATGCATGAGTACCCCTTTTCACCCACACGTCACGTGCGTTTGGGGTGATATCCTTAACGGATTGGGTACGAGAAGTTGGACTATCAAACCTTCTGGTGAAACTCTCCAAGCAGGTGGTGAAGGCACCAATCATTTTCATCACGTCCATCATGCCAGGATCACGATTCTGACTTCTCGGTTGTTCACCACCCCAAGACCTCATGTCATTTCTCCTTCCTCGTGACCGAGGTGCGCTTGAATTGTTGTCTGATCTCAGCTTTTGACAGTTGGGTCTTGTATGTCCTTGCATTCCGCAGTAGTGACACACATAGTCCGTTCTGGGACTCCGTTGTGATCTTGGGAGAGATCTTCCTCTGGTTTCATGTCTACCCATGGAATGATTTCGGGGCTTATTCACCATCCGTTGCTCACTCACATTCTTCTTCTCAGCCTTAACATTCTCAGGGATGATTTCTTCTACCATAGGCTCTATGGCCTTCACAAATTTCACTTCTTTGGTAGCTTTGGCTGATGAGCTGCTTCCTCCGATGTATCCCAACCCGGACTTGTCTGAAGAAGGTTTTTGAGATGAGATAACATCATCTAACTTCTGGGAGGAGACTCTCTCTATCTTGGCATGAGCTTGCACTACCTCTTGCTCAAGAAACCTCACCTTTGTATAGGCTTCAAACAACTCGCCATTTAGTGTCTCAATCTCACACTTAGCCTCTTTATATCTGATCAAGAGACTTTTGTAATCTTCCTCAACTTTCTTCATTTTTCTTACAGCCGCCTTGGCTACTCTGGTATACTCTCCCGACTTCTCAAGTAATAAGGAGTAGTTTTCTTGAAGATTAGCTGTATTCTCTTCTTCTTCTTCAGCATCTGATTCTTCCACAATCCCAACAGACTCTGAATCAGAATGCTCACCGAGCTCCTTCACAAGTGCATCCAAATCATCCGATGACTCCACATGAGCAATGGTCATGAATGCGGAGTAGTTTCCCTCTCCGTCACAGCTCTCTTCCGAGTCAGAATCAGAGGAGTCAGAATCACTGAGTGTCGTGGCATAAGCTTTGCCTTTTCCCCTCAGAAAATTTGGACACTCCTTCTTTAGATGTCCATGGCCATTACACTCATAGCATATAATTTCTGAAGAAGGTTGAAACTCCCTCCCTTCTTTTCTTGTAAACTCTTTCCTATCACCTCTTGATGATGAAAGTTTTCCTTTGTTGAATGGTTTCCCACTGTTCTTCATCTTCAGAAATTTGCGGAAGTTTTTCGCAAGAAATGCTACTTCCTTCTCCACCCCATCTTCTTCGGAGGAATCACCCATCCCTTCAGTGATGGTTTTAAGAGCAAGTGATTTACTCATCTTATGGGAAGGCAGTCCCATCTGATATGTTTGGAGAGACCCAACTAATTCTTGAATTTTAATCTCATCCAAATCCTTGCTTTCCTCTATGGCTGTAACTTTTGCTCTAAAACTTTCAGGCAAGGACCTCAATACTTTTCTCACCACCTTAGCATCTTCAATCTTCTCCCCAAGATTGAGTTTAGCAATTACCATTTCATTGAGCTTCCCATAGAATGAATCAAACGGTTCATCATCACCCATCTTGAGCTCTTCAAATTTGGTGGTAAGCATCAGAAGCTTTGTGTCCTTAACTTTCTTTGTACCCTCATAAGTGGTCTCCAAAATCTCCCAAGCTTCTTTGGCTACTGTCATGTGAGAGATCATGTGGAATTCATCAGGAGTGATAGGTTATTTAGACCCCTTAAACAACCAGATTGCGTAGCCTAGATTAATTAGCCAAGTTGTTACTTAGTCAAATTATGCAATTCTAGGTTAAAGCAATCATACAATCATATCAAAATAATAAAGCAGCGGAATATAAATGAACACAAGATATGATGACCCAGGAAACCACACGGTAAAAACCTGGGGAGGATTTGACCCACCGATCCTCAAGGCATAACAGAATTCACTATGAAAGAATTGAAGTTCTTACAGAAGGACTACAAGCTCCCCGCTCGACTTCCTAATGCTACCCATCAGTACGAACTTCCTGACACGACCACGCGCAGGCTCCGAATCCACGGACTACTTCTTTCTTGAATTCTTCAATCAGCTACAAGCTCCCCGCTTGCTTTTCTTTTAAGTTCCAATGGTTGCAACTAAGTTGATCATCAAGAGATTGAAAACCCTAAGCTTTGTGTGAAGGAAAGCTCCTCAATGATCTCACAAGAGATTCACACAAACAGCAAATATGAGCAACAAAGACTTAGAGAGGTTTGGGTACAAAACCCTAAAAAATAAAAAGAGGCACAAGAGGCACTCTAATCTCTCTCTCAAAAGTCCAAAAACGTTCTAGGGTTTTCCTTATATATAGGAGTGTTTTACTTGAACCCCAAGACGTTTAAATAGAGTTTGGGCTGAACTGGAACTCTGCAGAAAAATAAATCTGTACGTGGTTCGATCGATCGAGCCTTACAGATTTAGTCCAATAAATCTGCAATCACTCGATTCCAGTTTTACAAATAAACATACTTTGAGCAAGCCTAAACAAGACTAAACATATTGTTTTGATCATGGTTTGCCAACAATACAAATTAGAGTTCTAAATACATAAATTCCTAAATCTTTAGAACCTAACAATCTCCCCCTTTGGCAATCCGTGACAAAACACAAACTAAAAGCTCAAAGTTTACAAAGTAAAAGCCCATTACAAAAATAATGCTCATAACAACAAATCCAACCTAACTACTATCCATCAGTTGCAAGTGTAGACAGCAGCTCAATTGAATCAACCTGTATATTTCCTGAAACACTAAACAAAATGCATAAACGCATGTGTGACAGAAAAGAGTAAAACAACAGGTATAACATTCTTGTAAGATTCACACAACACAAAATAAAGACATATATGAATGAACAACTCATAAATATAAGTCAATAAGCAGTGAATCACAAAGCAACAAGAATCAATGAATATAACATGTATATCAATCAATAACTCCCCCTAACATGAATATCTGTGTATTTTCCACACATATCAACATGATTCCCATAAATCAATAATTTCTCCCCCTTTTTGTCACGTATTGACAAAGACAACTCATACAAAGAGTAAACAGTCAACATACGTAATAAAGGATAAGAGAAAATAGAGAATCAAGGGGAACACAAAACAATCCAATTCTATAGAAAATAGAGACAGCTCCCCCTATGAACAACACAGGTTAAAAAAAACTTTTCTCCCCCTATAAAAATAGGAAAAACAAAACAAGTTTTGGGAAAAACAGTTTTGGGGAAAAATAAAGGAGGGGGGGGGGGATCAGCAGCATCACCAACAGGATCAAAGTTAAAAACACATAATCCAAAGTTAAAAACTAAGGTGAGGATACACATGAAGAAAAAATATTCTCTTTTTCAATAAAATGCAAACATGGCATTATGTGACCCATAAACAGTTGCATAAGTAGAGAAAATATTTGCACATTGATTATCCATCATATCTCTTAAGAAAAATATTTTCTACAGTTCACACATAAGAAATAGCATATACTAGAATGTACAAAACTCAAAAATTAATCAATCAATTTTTAAATCAAGTTGAGTACCCAATGTAGCAAAGTGTATGCATGTTATGTGTGAAAACAATAAAAGATATGACTGCAAACTGCAAGATGGATACAGAAATCAATGTAATGCATGTGAATCCTAAACACAAATGATGCATGTACTAATGCAGTGAGCAATTAAGTTCAATTGAGATTAAATTGACAAAATTGGTTTGAGCATAGAGTTTCTAACAAAAACCCCAAACATTTGAAAACCACTTGTTGAATTTTTAAACAAATTGATGAATTGAGCATCACATAACACAACTCACAGAGTATAATGCTTAATTACATCCAAACAACAAGCCAATTTCATCAAATTCAACTCAATTTCACAAAAGCCCCAATTCGGATCAAGAACAAACCCTTTTTAAAAACCTGATTCGCGACTTTCGATCGATCGAAAAATACATTCGATCGATCGAATGAAACAGTCATTTTTAAACAAATTAAAGCACTTTTTCGATCGATCGAAAATCAGAATGGATCGATCGAACTGGGCAGAGGCTCACAAAATTTTTGAGAAAAATCACAGTTTTGAAAAACACAAACCTAATTTTGAAAACAACTCCTCAAAGCATTAATCAACGAAAGCAAAATGCATGAGTATGAGATGGAATCCTTTTTTCAAAAACCCAAATTTTAAACCCAATTTTCTCAAAAACAAGTTTCAATCATTCTCCCATTGAAATTTTCTTAAGTAACAAATATGTTCTGCACAAATCTCAAGATATTTTCAAAATTTTCAAACTTGAAACACATTTTGCATTAAAATCAAGAAACTTTTAATCTTGGATGGCCATAACAAGATCACACACAATAAAATGTACCAAGTTTAACAAAGAGTAACTTGTGTAGTGTGTGCAACTAGCAAAAACTTGAGATACATGTGAGGTGATATGTGAATAGCAATCAATCACAAAGTCTACACAATCCATCACATAGAATTCAAAAGAGACTATTACCTAAAGAGTTACATCCTATAACTCCCACATCTCCTAGAACAAAAGCTTGCAATCATGTAAGTTTCTTGTATTTTTGCCTCTTAGAATGTGAAATATATTATGTGAAATGGCATCAAGCCTAATAGTACACACCGGTTTGAATTAAGTGAATTGGCATCAAGCCTAATAGTACACACCAGTTTTAAGCATTAAGCAATTAAGCCGAGGCATCACCTTATGTTCTTTTTGTGCATGTGTAACTAGTACACAAAATCTTATGATATGCACTAAGGTGTTCATGATTGGCTAGTGAACAGTGGTGAGATGGTTATTTATGCCTTTCTCAAAAGGATCAAGTCCGACAGTCAAATAACATGTGACTTCAAGATTAAGACAAAGTGATAAACACCATAAACATCTTTCCCACACAACATGCACTACAAAACTTCAACTAGTAAAGTGCAATAAATAAGCTCATCAAAGCTAAACAAGGTACATAAACATGTTATGTAAAGATAATATGGCCAACCTTGATTATAAATCCAAGATATATATAATACAAAACACAAAAATCTTTTTGGTTTTAACAAACTTTATGACCAAAAACAAAAAGCACATATTATGCTAAATGAACAATGCAAAAGTAACGCATGATAGTGCAAAAACTAAGCTATAGAGGGTACACAAACAAGAAATATCAATTTCTTAATTAACCCTTGAGTACATGTACAAACTAGTACATACTCACATAAAATCAAAAATAGCTTAGCACAAACTATTCAAGTTTCTCCACAATGTCAAGCATATTCTAAATCAAGAGAGATATCATAATTCATGTAATCCTCAAGAAAAATAAAACAAGACACAAAATAAAATATTTTTGTCTTTTTTTGAAATTTTTCAATGTTTTTGGATTTTTTTTTTAATAAAAAACAACCTAAAAAACAAAACAACCAAAAACAAAAACAAAACATGTCCACAATTAATTGAAAGAATTAAATCAGGGACAAGTTAGCAACACTCACCTTGGAGAATCTTTTCTCACCCATATAGCACGATTCTTCGGCTTTGTAGGTGAAAATCCATGAGAAGTGGAGTGTATTTGAGAGATAACACCAATTTTCTGAGAGAGACTAAAATCCCGCAAATTCCTTTCACAAGCCAACAAGCTCAAATTTTTCAAAAGAATATGAAACAATTTATATGGACTTATGACAGGAGAAATATCATCACATATCCTAGATTGACATACAGAATGCTTAAATTTCAATTTATGACAATTAGGACGAATGTGACCAGAGACACCACAAAAGTGACAAACAGGAACAAATTTAGGAACATCAGTATTCCTAACAGCAAATCTATTCTCAGATTTTGGTTTTTGCCTCAACAAAGAACAATTTGGTCTAATATGACCAACAACACCACAGCGGTGACAAGTAGGCACAAAAACAAAATTCTTATGCTCTCTAACAGTAGGTTTAGACTTAGGTGTAGAAACTTCAGCGTCTACATCAGAACTTTTACCTTTGTCTAACCTAGCAAAATAAGTCTTTTCATTATTATTCCTCTTGAAAGGAGGGATATAAACTTTCTCAGTTTTAGGCTTAAGAGAAACAGAAACACTTCTGTTATCATCAACAAGTTTGGTATTAGACAAATTTTCCAATTTAGCTTCAACCTCAGCTAACTTTTGTTCCAAACTTTTCATCTTCTCATCTTGAGAGGAAATTTGATTTCTCAAAAAATCATTCTTTTTATTAGACTCATCTAATCTAACAAGCAATTCCTCTTTTTCAAGATTAGTCAATTTTAACTCTTCTTTGAATTTCTTAGCAATTTTCAAAGATTTAGATAATTCCTTACGAAGAGTTTCAAAAGCATCAAAAAAATCAGCAGAAACAATAGTGTCCTTTTTATTCAAAACATCACAGGCATCAATAAAATCAGCAGAAGCATGAGCAGAAACATGATCAGAAAGACACTTCAAATTATCCATGACAACAGGGGTCAAGGATCAGCTCTTAGATCAAAAGATCTAAAACAAAAAAAGAGCTACCCGCTCTGATACCATTTGATAGGTTATTTAGACCCCTTAAACAACCAGATTGCGTAGCCTAGATTAATTAACCAAGTTGTTACTTAGTCAAATTATGCAATTCTAGGTTAAAGCAATCATACAATCATATCAAAATAATAAAGCAGCGGAATATAAATGAACACAAGATATGATGACCCAGGAAACCACACGGTAAAAACCTGGGGAGGATTTGACCCACCGATCCTCAAGGCATAACAGAATTCACTATGAAAGAATTGAAGTTCTTACAGAAGGACTACAAGCTCCCCGCTCGACTTCCTAATGCTACCCACCAGTACGAACTTCCTGACACGACCACGCGCAGGCTCCGAATCCACGGACTACTTCTTTCTTGAATTCTTCAATCAGCTACAAGCTCCCCGCTTGCTTTTCTTTTAAGTTCCAATGGTTGCAACTAAGTTGATCATCAAAAGATTGACAACCCTAAGTTTATGTGAAGGAAAGCTCCTCGAAGATCTCACAAGAGATTCACACAAACAGCAAATATGAGCAACAAAGACTTAGAGAGGTTTGGGTACAAAACCCTAAAAATAAAAGGAGGCACAAGAGGCACTCTAATCTCTCTCTCAAAAGTCCCCAAAAACGTTTTAGGGTTTTCCTTATATATAGGAGTGTTTTACTTGAACCCCAAGACGTTTAAATAGAGTTTGGGCTGAACTGGAACTCTGCAGAAAAATAAATCTGTACGTGGTTCGATCGATCGAGTCTAATTTTCGATCGATCGAGCCTTACAGATTTAGTCCAATAAATCTGCAATCACCCGATTCCAGTTTTACAAATAAACATACTTTGAGCAAGCCTAAACAAGACTAAACATATTGTTTTGATCATGGTTTGCCAACAATACAAGTTAGAGTTCTAAATACATAAAATCCTAAATCTTTAGAACCTAACAAGGAGACACAGCACAAAATATAGCATTTAAAGCTTTACTATTAGCATTAGCTGCTGCAAGAGCCGCCTTATCCCAATTAGCCTTAGGAGCTTCCGGCTTAGTCCAGCCTAGCTCTACCGCATCCCAAACGGTATCTTCTATAGAGCATAGAAATGCTCTCATTCTGACTTTCCAGAATGCGTAATTGTTCCCATCAAAAAATGGTGGAACATTGAGCGATTGAGACCGATCCATCTCAAATAGGGTCAAGGATCACACTAAGGTGTTTAAACCAAGCAAGTGTACCCGCTCTGATACCAATTGAAAGCTCGAAACCGTGTTGAAAAACACACGAGCTGTTTAGACCCCCCGATTAAAATTACGGCTCGATAGATTTTACACAACTTTAATGCAAAGTGCGGAATAGTGTAAAAGCGAGTGGATAAACAAATAGACTACTCTAATCCATAAACTAAACAACACAGCAGTATAATGGAATATAAAAGAGTAGGGAAGAGAGATGCAAACACAGAAAACACCAAGACGTGTTCTCGAAGAGGAAACCGAAGAACTCGGCGAAAAACCTCTCCGCCGCCCTCCAAGCGGAAATTGATCCACTAGACAATCAGTTGGGATACATGAGTAAGCAAGAGACCCTCCAAGCCTAATCTACCCGATGTACCTAAGCCCTCCAAGCTCCTACTCCAACAAGGCTTCTCAGAACCATGTCTTGTCTTAGTTCTCCGGATCCTGCAACAAGCTCCATGTTGCATCTGCCATTCCAGGCTTCTTCCAATGCTTCCCAGCAGCACCAAAACATCACTCAACACTCTCAAAAGGTGTGGTAAGTATTTGGGCTATCAACCTCTCAATGGTGTGGAAATGGAGAGGAAAGGGTTGAGGAGATACCACAAGCAAGTGTATAGAGAAAGGTGGGGATGACAATCTCTAATTGCAAATGTGTTTAGCTAGGGTTTTCTCTCTGAAGCATTCCTCAACATTTGTGGGTAATGAGGGTTTATATAGGATAGGTGCAAAATGTGTGAGTCAGTCAGTACAGGCTGGCAGAACAGCATGTCTCGCGGGTGTCTCGCGGGAAGGCCTTACCTGCGAGATACTCGCGAGAGACATCTGTCTCCATCTGTCCTGACTCTTCGCATTCCAGCATGTGCAGGGCACATGCCTCACTTCGCGGGAAGCTTAGTCGCGACATACCCGCGAGATTCCTTCAGCTTCCAATTTTGCTTGAGTCTTCACACACTCTCTATCACACAACCCTTACATCAATTCCCACAATAAATACAGGGTATAAACGATTGATAAGAATTACAATCAAATTTGGCACGGAATAAGAGCCAACAAAACACATAGTTGTAAATCACAACTTTACAATGTTGATACTATCTCTACCTTGAAAACGCTAAGCTTTGTGTAAAGGAAAGCTCCTCTAGATCTCACAAGAGATTTACACAAAACAGAAAAATATGAGCAACAATATAACAGGAGAAACTCTCAAAAAGTGGCTACAGTTTTGCCTTATATACCTAGAGCAAAAACATAAAACCCTAAACGTTTAATAAGGTAGGGCTGAGTTCGAAATTCTGCAGAAAACGCAATCTGGCCAACTTTCGATTGATCGAGTCTAACCTTCGATCGATCGAGCCAGGCCGAAATGCACTAATACATCTATAGCCACTCGATTCTAACTTTACAATAATTAAACAACTTTGAGCAAGCCTAAACCAGACTAAACATATTGTTTTGATCATGGTTTGCCAACATTACACATTAGAGTTCTAAATACATCAAATCCTAAGTCTTTAGAACCTAACAAACTCCCCCCTTTGGCAATTCGTGACAAAACACAACTTAAAAAATCGAAGATTACAAAGTAAAAGCCCTTTACAAAAAGTAATGCTCATAAAAAAAAAATCAATCTTAACTACTATCCATCAGTTGCAAGTGTAGACAGCAGCTCAATTGAATCAACTTGTACAATCCTGAAATACTCAACAAACGCATAAACGCATGTGTGACAGAAAAACAGTAAATCAACAGATATGTAAACTAACTCTCCCCCGAAGTTACATACATCCAAAACAAATCATTCTTGAAAGTTCACACAACACATAATAAAGACATATATTAATGAAGACTCGTAATACCAATTGTTGGTTAAATTTGGTTTTGTATTTCATACAAAACACATAGCGGAAGCAATAAACAAAGATCTATTTCATTCATGATTGATAACTTGCACTATATAAATTCTAGAATTTAAGAACAAAATAGCGTACCTTGGTGTAGAGAAATTCAAAACAAAAGATTATAAGTACTTGGGAACACTTTTAATCTTCACTCCAATTCCACTTTACGCCCAAGAAGTGTGGTCTCTCAATCAATTTCCAAGGGAGAATAATTGAGTGGTTTCACTCGCACATACACACCACTTCACAATGGTGTCTCACTTTTTTTTTAATAAAAATTCTGTATGTCTCTCCCTTTATATATAACTGATTATCTAATTAGGCCTTCCCAATTGGGCTTTAATGTGTGGCTTGGAGTGGGACCAAAAGGACCAATAAGACACTAGCTCCAATGGGCCTTGGGCTTTTCTGTTAACTCTTGACAAGTCCAAAGTTACCATTAATTATATTTAATACCACTATATAAATATAATTACACTCTAGGCCTTATTAATAAATTATATCCCAAAACTTTATTATACATGCAACCCCTTCATAAAATATTCGTAGTAATTCAAAGTCATAAATATAGACTGTCACTTTGAAGATTACTACGTCTTAATCCTTGAGTACTCAGTTTAATCCTTTTAAGTTATTCATTATATATTTATGAAATCCAATTTCATAAATATATACTTTAGTAATTTCTTACCAAAGTGGTTAGGCCTAACTCTCTAAATAACTAAACCCATTAAACTTATCTCAAGAGAATATTTTAAATCTCTGTTAAGAGACTATGAATTCCATCTTGAGAATATATGTTCCATCAACACGAAATGTGGCTGCCCAACATACTGAGGTTTTGACCGTTACTTTAGATCTCACTCCTGATATATCAAAGCAACCTACACTTCATGATTAGGTCCATTATTCTCTCAGGATTAAGAGTTCATGCAAATATAAGTCGTAAGATTTATTATTCAATTGATAGTCGTTAAGAGAATAATAAATCTCACAGCAGTCCAGTTCAATATGTCTTAACTCTTAAAATATATTAACACATCAACTAGAAGTCTCCACTTCCATGATCAAGACAAATCATCATAGTTGATATGTTATAGTCTTCGCAGATGAAATGCCCAATTTCATCACCGACTATGAACTAAAATTCTGAGTTTACAAAGAACTTGTGACTTATATCTTCTGTGACTAAATCACATAAATCACATACAATGCATCTCATGGATTAAATGATAATGTCCGAATATTCATGTTACTATTATTTTAGGTAATAATAAAACAACTTTATTAATTACAATATCAAGTCATACATCATGTCATACATAATGTCATACATAATATCATACATAACATCATACAATAGGATTTAAGGGCACTAATCCCAACAGGAACAGCAGCAGCAGCATCGCCAACAGGATCAGGAACATCCTCACCAGCAGGACCTGTAGAAGACGAAGGAGGAGGTGCGGTACCAGAAGGCTCAGACCTAGGGTGTTTAGAGCCAGCTTTAAGGTGAGCGGCCCTCTGTCTAAGAAAAGACGCACCTATGGGAGCTATAACATGGACGGGCTCAGAGGAAGGGAAATCATCTAAACCAAGATAAAGCAAAATCCTATGAATAAAAATAGGATGAATAAGAGCATGAAAAGTAGATGAACTCCTATACACTTCGTTCAAAGAACGAAGGAACAGATGGGGAAAACTAATAGGAGCATCAGTAATAAGAGCGTACAGAAAAACACACCTCTCTAGAGGAATGGTGTGAAGATGAGAGATAGGCCAAAGGGAATGACACGCTATCCTAAGAAAAAGGTAGGTGATCTCAGGAAGCTCAGCAGAAGTGATCCGAGGATCAGAACCCCACTGGATAGAAGACCCAGTGATGTATGACATGACATCGTCCAAGAGAGGAGACTCGTCATACGGGTAAACAGGGTGTCGTACCAAAGGTACCCCTAGAGCATCAACCACTACAGTAGGAGTAATGACGTACTCTACGCCTCGTATCCAACTCTTAACTAGAGTGTTGGAATCATAGACGTGGATAGAGATGTTCGAAAAGAACTCTCTAATCAAGGTAGCCGGTGGAGGAGGATCAGAAATCTCCAACAAAGGTAACCAGCCCCTACGCTCAAAATTTGCCCTAATGGCAGGATCTAACTCATCTAGAACTACAGAACGCTCAGCCCATATTTTCCTATCAAGGTTCAACTTCTCAAAAGTCTCTTGGTTTTTCTCACTCGGAAACCTCTCACGGTCAAAGGAAGGTGGGGGAGGAGAAGGTGAGGGAACTGACCTACGGGCTCTAGTCTTCCTAGGCATGATGCTAAGGAAAAGGATAGAGACACAAGGAAAAACCAAAAAGAACAAGACAAAACCAAAAACCAAGGGCAGACTGCAAGTTAGCACAAAAACAAATAGAATAAAAAATCTATATGATGCATGAACAATAACAATGTCATGATGCATGTACTAATGCAGTAAAGATTAAGATCAATTAAGTTCAAATTGACAAAATTGGCTTGAACATAGAGTTTCTATCAAAAACCCCAAAATTGAAAACCACTTGTTGAAAATTTTTGAAACAAATTGACGAATTGAGCCTCACATAACTCAATACACAGAAAATAATGCTCAATTACATCAAAACAACAAGCCAATTTCATCAAATTCAACCAAATTGAACAAAAGCCCCAATTCGGATTCAATATAAGCCCTAGAATTTCAATTTTTCACAAAATTCCAAATTGATCAAATTAAACCATCAATAGCATGTTTATATCATGTCCCCACAAAAACCCATTGATCAATTTAACAAAATAGAGCTTGAATCAACAAAAATCCCAAAAAGAAAAGGTCTGAAAATTTTGAGGAACTATGCATGAAAAATGCATGAAATTATGAAAATAAACTCGAAAGGAAGGGTATAAAGGTCTTACCGGCCTTAGAGGACAAAAACCTTGCAAAAATTTCGGAGGAAAATGACAAAAAATTGCTGAGTGAGCTTGCCGAGTCGGAGAGAGAGAAAAAGGTTTTGAAACTTTTTGAAAAAGTGATTTGAAAAAGTCAAGAACAGTGTTTTAAAAAACTGATTCGCGATATTTGGTTGATCGAAAAATACATTCGATCGATCGAATCAATCCGAGACTTCTAAAAGGATTTTAAGTACATTTTCGATCGATCGAAAAATAGATCGGATCAATCGAAAAAGGCAGAGGCTCACAATATTTTTGAGAAAAATCATAGTTTTGAAAAAAACAAACATATTTGACACAAAACTCCTCAAAGCATTAAAATTGATGAACAAAATGCATGAGTATGAGATGAAATGCTTTTTCAAAAACCCAAAATTTTCAAACCCAATTTTCAGAAACAAATTTCAATCATTCTCCCTTTAAATTCTTCAAACAACAAATATGTTGTGCATCATTCTCAAGATATTTTCAAACTTGGTTGGTCAGATCAAAAACACACACATTATCATGTACGAAACTTAGCAAAGACTAACTTGTATAGTGTGTGCAACTAGCAAAAGTTTGAGATACATGTGAGGTAATATGTGAATAGAAATCAAACACAAAATCTACAAAATTCACCACATAGAATTTAAAAGAGACTATCACCTAAAGAGTTACATCCTATAACTCTCACATCTCCTAGAACAAAAGCTTGCAATCATGTAAGTTTTTTGAATTTTTACCTCATAATATACACACCAGTTTTAATTATGTGATTTGGCATCAAGCCTAATGGTACACACCAATTTTAATTATGTGAATTGGCAACAAGCCTAATAGTACACACCAATTTTAAGCATTAAGCATTTAAACCGAAGCTACACCTTATGTTCTTCTTGTGCATGTACTACACTTACGAGAGCACAAAATCTTATGATATGCACTAAGGTGTTCATGATTGGCTAGTGAGCAGTGGTGAGATGCTTATTTATACCTTTCTCAAAAGGATCAAGTCCGACAGTCAAATAACATGTGACTTAAAGATCAAGACAAAGTGATTAATAACCACAAACATCTTTCCCACACAACATGCACTACAAAGCTTCAACTAGTAAAGTGCAAAGAAAAAACTCATCAAATCTAAACAAGGTACACAAGACATGTTATGTGTAAATAAATTGACCAACCTTGTTTTTCAAAAATCAAGAATAATGATGTCAAACATATTTTTGCTTTCCCCTTTTCTTTTTTTCTTTTTTTGTTTTTATTAAAAGAGATAAACACAATAAATCCTAGAATGAAATGCACGAATGTTATGCAATGCAAATCCTAGAACAAAAGAACAAAAAATCAAAGAACAATAGTCACAAAAGATGGAGCAATGAAGCACAAGGACCAAGAAGACCAAGAATGATCAAGGAACCAGAATCACACCAATTACTTGACGAAGTGTCTCAAACTTACTTCCATCAAGAGGTTTGGTGAAGATGTCAACATTCTGACATTCAGTAGGGATGTACTCAAGAGAGACAATCTTTCTTTCAACAAGATCCCTAATAAAGCTATATCTAATCTCTATGTGTTTAGTCGTAGAGTGTTGAACAGGATTTTTAGAGATATCAATTGCACTAGAGTTATCACAATAAACTACCATGGTATCTTGGGTTATCCCATAATCATTCAAAAGCTTTTTCATCCAAAGAAGCTGTGAGCAACAACTTCTAACAACAATATATTCTGCCTCTGTAGTAGACAAAGACACAGAATTTTGCTTTTTACTCATCCAAGCAACAAGATTGGCTCCTACATAAAAACACCCACTAGTGGTGCTTTTTCTATCATCAGCATTACCAGCCCAATCAGAATCAGAGAATCCAGCAAGAGACAGATTAGATTCTTTGCTATAAAATAATCCAAACTCACAAGTTCCACCTACATATTTTATTATTCTTTTAACAGCATTCAAGTGTGAAATCTTAGGATTAGATTGAAATCTAGAACAAACACCAACACTGAAAGCAATATCAGGCCTACTAGCAATCAAATACAATAGGCATCCAATCATGCTTCTATATAGTGTAACATTAACAGACTCACCTGAAGGATCATTTGTTAATTTTGCATTAGCAGCCATTGGTGTCCTGGCATGGGCAGCCTTGTCCAGTCCAAATCTCTTAACTAGATTTCTAGCATACTTTGCTTGGTTGATGTAGATTCCGAAGTCCGTTTGCTTCACCTGCAATCCCAAGAAGTAAGTTAGTTCACCAACCATGCTCATTTCAAACATCGTCTTCATTTCATTTGCAAAAAAATGAGCAAGAGAGTCATTAGTAGCACCAAAAACAATATCATCAACATAAATTTGAGCTACAACAAAACCATTCTTATCCTTTCTTATGAAGAGAGTAGTGTCTGCAGATCCTCTTTTGAAACCATGCTCAGTAAGATATGCAGTCAATCTATCGTACCAAGCCCTAGGAGCTTGCTTCAAACCATAGAGAGCTTTCTTCAACTTGTAGACATCATTCGATCTGTGAGGATCAACAAAACCCTTTGGTTGTTCAACATATACCTCTTCTTGCAGCATCCCATTCAAGAAAGCACTCTTGACATCCATTTGATACAACTTGAAGTTCAGATGACTTGCTATGGCCAATAGTATTCTAATGGATTCCAGTCTTGCTACTGGTGCAAAGGTCTCATCAAAGTCAACTCCTTCCACTTGTGTGTATCCTTGAGCAACAAGTCTTGATTTATTTCTAATGACAGTGCCATGTTCATCAAACTTGTTCTTAAAGATCCATTTAGTTCCAATTACATTTACTCCCTTTGGTCTAGGAACTAGTTCCCACACATCATTCCGAACAAATTGATGAAGTTCTTCATGCATGGAATTTATCCAATCAGCATCTTGAAGTGCTTCATCCACCTTTTTTGGTTCAAATTGGGATAGATAGCATGAGTGAGTAATCACATTTAAGGCTTTTGACCTCAATCTCATGTTATCATTTAGACTACCTAATATATTAGTGGAAGGATGGTTCAATCTGACTCTAGAGGATGGACGTTTTACCAGAGATGTGGAGGTACCTTTCTATTCTGAAAGAGGACTAAGCTCACTGTGTGCTTGTTGAGTTTCATGAATTGGAGTGGATGGTTCTGGACTTGATGGTACTGAAACTGCATCATTCAAAAGCAATAGCTCTTCCTCACTATGTTTCCCCACATAATCAGCACGAAGTGAATCATCAACTTCTAAAGACTTATCTTGAACAAGAGTAGTCTTTTCTAAATGTGCCTCTGAACATACTTCATCATTGATCACAACATTTGAAGATTCCATGACTGTTTTGGTTCTTAGATTGTACACTCTATAAGCTCTACTAGTGGAAGAGTATCCTAAAAAGTATCCTTTATCACTTTTGGCATCAAACTTTTCTAGGTTCTCTCTGTCACGCAAGATATAACAGTCACTGCCAAATATCCTAAAATATTTGACAACATGCTTCTTCCCTCTCCAAAGTTCATAGGGAGTCTTTTTGGAATCAGGTCTGAAATATACCCGATTGAGTATGTGGCAGGCAGTGTCAACAGCCTCCCCCCAGAAGGATTTAGGCAACTTCTTATTGTGCAGCATGACTCGTGCCATCTCCTGAACAACCCTATTTTTCCTTTCCACTATTCCATTCTGTTGAGGTGTTTTGGGTGAAGAAAACTCTTGATGTGTGCCTTGATCATTGCAGAAAGTAGCCAGCTTGGTATTCTCAAATTCTTTTCCATGATCACTTTTAATTCTGGCTATCACAGTATCTTTCTCAACCTGCAGTTTCTTGCACAAATGTATCATCTTCTCAGGAGTTTCAGCTTTATCTTTCAAAAGCACAACCCAAGTATATCTAGTAAAGTCATCCACAACAACTAGAATATACTTCTTTCCACCTAAACTCTGAACTCTGGCAGGACCCATAAGATCAATGTGTAATAATTCTAGAGGCCTTGAAGTTTGAACACCAGCTACAGACGGATGTTTGGATTTCACTTGTTTACCTATCTGACATGGTCCACAAATGCTCTTTTCTATCTTCTCAAACTTAGGTAAACCAATAACTGCATCACACTTGGAAATCTTCTCCAATTGCTTATGACTTGCATGCCCCAACCGTTGATGCCACAACTCAACTTGATCAATCTTAGCACTAAAACACTTGTTGTTTACACTTGGTGTTATACCATAACAATTGTCAGCTGTCTTTACACCAACACACATACAGTCACTTCCTCCATCAAGTATCTCACATTCATACTTAGTGAAGAGAACATTCAGCCCATTGTCACAAATCTGACTAATACTGAGTAAGTTGGCTTTCAATCCATCAACATACCAGACACCTTCAAAAACTGGTAACCCTGGAATGTCCACAGTTCCAATGCCTCTGATTACAGATTTGCTTCCATCTCCAAAGGTGACTGTTCCAATCTTTCCTTCAAAGAGTGTCTTGAACAAGCCTTTGTTTCCTGTCATATGTCTGGAACAACCACTATCCAAATACCACAAACAAGAATCACGTGCCTTTAAGGCGGTTAAGGCAGTAAAACACATATAATTATTATCACATGTGATACGATCAAGATGCTCAAGAAAAGATTTAGTAAAATCAACAAGAGACAATAACAACAAGTAGGCATGTTGGCGTATAAGCAAAATGATTTTCCAAGAATCCATGACAACAGGGGTCAAGGATCAACTCAGAGATCAAAAGATCTATAACAAGAGAGCCACCCGCTCTGATACCACTTGTTGGGTTTTAGACCCCTTAAAACAACAATTGGATTAACCTAGGTAATTAACCAAGTGATTAACTTAGTCAAATTATGCAAATCTAGGTTAACACAATCATATAATCATATCAAATATATATATAGCAACAGAAAAATAAATAACACAATGATATGATAACCCAGGAAACCACACGGTAAAAACCTCGGGAGGATTTAACCTAACTATCCTCAAGGTAAACCTGAATTCATTATGAAAGAATTGAAATTTATACAAAAGGACTTACAAGCTCCCCGCTTGACTTCCTAATACTACCCACCAGTAGAACTTACTGACACGACCACGTGCAATCTCCGAATCCATGAACTCATTCTTTCTTAGATTCTCCAATCAGCTACAAGCACCCATGCTTGTTATTCTTTAAGCTCCATTGGCAGCAACCGAGTTGATCATCAAAATGTTGATACTATCTCTACCTTGAAAACCTTAAGTTTTGTATAAAGGAAAACTCATCTAGATCTAACAAGAGATTTACACAAAACAGAAAAGTATGAGCAATAATACAACAGGAGCAACTCTAAAAATGTGGCTAAGGTTTTGCCTTATATACCTAGGGCAAAAACATAAAACCCTAAACGTTTAATGAGGTAGGGCTGAGTTGGAAATTCTGCAGAAAACGCAATCTGGCCGACTTTCGATCGATCGAGTCTAAGGTTCGATCGATCGAGCCAGGCCGAAATGCACTAATATATCTGCAGCCACTCGATTCCAACTTTATAATAATTAAACAACTTTGAGCAAGCTTAAACAAGACTAAACATATTGTTTTGATCATAGTTTACCAACATTACAAATTAGAGTTCTAAATACATCAAATCTTAAGTCTTTAGAATCTAACAAAAGGTAAAGCCAGATCATTTCTTTTATTTTATGGAGTTGATAATTTAATATTCATAGGTTCAACAAGCAATTGATATTTCCAAGACTCAATAACATGTGCCACAAGTTGCAATAAGGGCTCATTGAATTCATTCGAGACGACCTCCGTTGTTTTAAAACCAAAAGCCAATATTGCACATGGATTGCAATCTAGTTTTAAAAGAATCAAATCCGGGTGTAGGTACAGCCAGATCATTTCTTTTATTTTATGGAGTTGATAATTTAATATTCATAGGTTCAACAAACAATTGATATTTCCAAGATTCAATAACTTGTGCCACAAGTTGCAATAAGGGCTCATTGAATTCATTCGAGACAACCTCCGTTGTTTTAAAACCAAAAGTGAACGCTTGCGGAAGTCAGTGTGGTCCCTAAATACCTGCCATAGGTGAGAAATTTTCTGTGGAGAGCATGCTTGAATATTTTGCCAACCCGAGACAACCTGCGTAAGAAGAAAATGCAGATGGACCCTCTTTGCGTGGTGTGCCAACAGAAGAGTGAAACAGTGAAGCATATATTATGGGAATGCCCTCTGGCTAGGAACGCATGGGCACTGGTCATGGGACGGGTCCAAAAAGAGTAATGCTCAAATCCCAGACTTCTTTATGCTGACGTAAAGTATGCTCGTGAGACTCACGCGTACAGAGATGGAACAATGGGCTAGGATTGCATGGAACATATGGAATTCACGTAACAAAATTTGTTTTGAAAACACCCACACTCGCCCAGATATTATTCTTCATGGCGCCACATCTCTTCTGCACGAGTACCAGGCTCTAGTAGCTACCCAACAGACACGTTAGCCCATGGATGTGTTGCTTTGCTATAGGCTAGTCAGATTGTCCTGTTTTTTTTATTGTTTTCTTCATGTTTCTTGGCTGTTCAGCTGGGATTTCATCAGGTGCAATACTTAAAGTTAAAAAATAAAAATGACAAAAATTAATATGAGTAGGTGTAGTGTAATTGCACATAATGTAATATCTTAAATATTACACCGAATCCAAATCCGTTTTGCTGTAAAGTAGTTCAGATGATGCGTTTTTTATTGTTTTTTGTCAGCTTTGCCTGCCAGTCTTGTTGCGAGGCTAGTGTGTAGCCTTTCTGTGGCTGCAGGAGGACCCATTATTATACTTCTTGTACCTTTTCTTTATTTCATTATACCGATTCTATCTTCTAAGTCAAAAAAATGTTGGACATCGATTGCAATTTTAAGAGTATCAAATCCGGGTGTAGGTATATAGCCAGATCATTTCTTTTATTTTATGGCATTGATAATTTAATATTCATACATTATGATGTCTATTATTGCTCAAGGAAAAATCAAAATATTACTAGAACGGTGAATTTTACATGGCTGTGTTGCTTTGCTATAGGCTAGTCAGATTGTCCTGTTTTATTTTTTTTTGTTTTCTTTATTTTTTGTCTGTTCTGCTGGGATTACATCAGGGGCAATTGTTAAAGTTAAAAAATAAAAATGATAAAAATTAATGTGAGTAAGTATAGGATAATTGCACTTAATGCAATATCTTAAATATTTTAAAATTCATTTTGCTGTAATGTAGTTCGGATGATGTGTTTTTTACTGTTTTTTGTCAGCTCTGACTGCATGTCCTGTTGCGAGGCTAGTGTGTAGCCTTCTGTGGCTGCAGGAGGACCCATTATTATACTTCTTGTACCTTTTCTTTATTTCACTATACCGATTCTATCTTCTAAGTCAAAAAAAAGTTGGACATCGATTGCAATTTAGTTTTAAGAGTATCAAATCCGGGTGTAGGTATACAGTCAGATCATTTCTTTTATTTTATGGCATTGATAATTTAATATTCATACATTAGGATGTCTAATATTGCTCAAGGAAAAATCAAAATATTACTAGAACGGTGAATTTTACATGGCTGTGTTGCTTTGCTATAGGCAAGTCAGATTGTCCTGTTTTTTTTTTATTGTTTTCTTCATTTTTTGTCTGTTCTGCTGGGATTACATCAGGGGCAATAGTTAAAGTTAAAAAATAAAAATAATAAAAATTAATGTGAGTAAGTTAAGGTAATTACACTTAATGCAATATCTTACATCAGGGGCAATAGTTAAAGTTAAAAAATAAAAATGATAAAAATTAATGTGAGTAAGTTAAGGTAATTACACTTAATGCAATATCTTAAATATTTTCAAATTCATTTTGCTGTAAAGTAGTTCGGATGATGTGTTTTTTACTGTTTTTTGTCAACTCCGCCTGCATGTCCTGTTGCGAGGCTAGTGTGCAGCCTTCTGTGGCTGCAGGAGGACCCATTATTATACTTCTTGTACCTTTTCTTTATTTCACTATACCGATTCTATCTTCTAAGTCAAAAAAATGTTGGACATCGATTGTAATTTAGTTTTAAGAGTATCAAATCCGGGTGTAGGTATACAGCCAGATCATTTCTTTTATTTTATGGCATTGATAATTTAATATTCGTACATTAGGATGTCTATTATTGCTCAAGGAAAAATCAAAATATTACTAGAAGGGAATTGACAATATTGAATTTTACATTTGATTATTTAAACTTTTGTATTAATTGTCTACACATTGACCAATTACTATGAGTAATTTCATAACTTTGTTTTAATACTTTTTTTAGGGTGTTAAATCTAATCACATTTAAGATTAATTAATATATAAATTTTTTGAAATAGGATAAAGATTTAACCAAAAAAATTAGTAACCTTTGGTCAGATTCCACCTTCATTTCTTACACAAATGCTATGCTAAATGAAATTATGGATCAACCTACAAAAATTATGGGTGACCTACATTTTAATTGTTCTAGATTTTTTAAAAAAATAAATAAAGAATAATACAAGTTGTCTTTTTTTCGTTGTATGTTTTCGTATTCAACATAAAAGTTGAAAGTTGCAACTTATTTAAATATCTATACTTTGCAATGAAAATGGAAATTATAAATTTAATTTGCATTTGCCTTGTTTATGCCTTATTATTTTCTATTTATACTTTGGTTGAAGTAATATTAATGTATTTAGTTATATTTGGTCATTTATATTTTTGTATTTTCTTAATAAAGTTGTGAAAATTCAATTGAAAATTCTTTTTATAAGATAGTTTTATTTCCTAGATATTATTACTTATAAACTTGTTATACATTTATTTAATTGATTTTTATTAACTCTAGAATTATTAATTAAAATATTTATGATGTTAGCAGTTTGACCATCAGTCTTGTTTTGATTGGACTATAGAACCTAGAACTACTTCATTTTTCGGTTCTTTATCCAGTTGGGTTTTAAAAATCATGTCTCAAACTGAAATTTCTTGCTGTGAAATAATAGTTGTAAAGTTGTGATTTACAACTATTTTATGTTGGCTTTAATTCCGTGCCAAATTTGATTGTAATTTTGTTCAATCTTATGTACCTTGTATTTTATGTGGGATTCATTGTATGAGTAATGTGTGAGAGAGAGTGTAAAGACTCAAGACAAATTAAAGATCAAAGGAGTTTTTGCGGGTAGCTCGCGAGTAGCCTTCCCGTTAAGTGAAGCATGTGCTCAACACACGACTGGAATGCGAAGAATCATGACAGATGGTGACAGCTGATTTTTGTGAGTGTCTCGCGGGTAAGGCCTTCCCGCGAGATACCCGCGAAACATTCTGTTTTGCTATTTTGTCATATTTGATACACCATGTCTCTACCCACATTATATATATCCACATTACCCACATATTGTGAGGAGTGCTTTTTAGAAAGAAAACCCTAGCCACAACATTTAAGAGTTAGAGATTGTTATACCCACAATCCTCTACACAATCCTTGAGAGGTTGATAGCACAAACATTTACCCCACCCATTCTGAGTGTAAAGTGAGATTTTGATGCTGCTTGAAGCATTGGAAGAAGCCATTTGTTTGGAGGATGCAATCGGGCTGAATTGTGTGATCTAGAGAGTTAGAGAAGACAAGGCTTAGCTAAGTCAATTGGTATCAGAGTGGGTACACTTGCTGTGGTTTTATTACCTAAGTGTGATCCTAGACCCTTTTTGAGATGGATCGATCTCAATCACTCAATGTTCCTCCATATTTTGATGGAAGCAATTATGCATTTTGGAAAGTCCGTATGAGGGCATTCCTTTGTTCTATTGATGATAGTGTTTGGGATGCTGTCGAGATAGGATGGACTAGGCCAGAGGCCGCCAAATTCGAGTGGGATAAGGCAGCCCTTGTGGCAGCTAACACTAATAGCAAGGGTTTAAATGCTATTTTTTACGGTATTTCTCCTAACAAATTTCACAGGATCTCTCATGTTATAATTACCAATGAGGCATGGAAAATCTTGGAGACGACCTACGAAGGCACCAAAAAGGTGAAGGACACCAAGTTGCAAATGCTTACCACACGCTTCGAGAAACTAAAGATGAATGAAGACAAGTCATTCGACTCATTTCATGGGAGGCTAAATGAAGTGGTGATTGGGAAATTTAACTTGGGAGAAAAGATAGAGGACTCCAAGATTGTGAGGAAGATTCTACGATCATTGCTGGAGAGTTTCCATGCAAAGGTCACTGCTATCGAAGAGAGCAAAGACCTTGATGAGATTAAAATTCAAAAACTCATTGGTTCTCTTCAAACCTATGAGCTATCTCTACCATCTCAAAGGAAAAGTAAATCTCTTGCTCTCAAGACGGTCAATGAGAGATTGGAAGCTCAAGACTCCTTGGATGAGGATGAGGTTGAAAAGGATGTGGCGTACCTTGTTAAGAACTTCTATAAGTTTCTAAAGTTTAAGAGTGATGGAAAGTCTTTTGAGAGGGCAAATTCTCAAAGTTCAAGAAGGACAAGAAAGACTTTAAGAAGAAAGATTCAAGAGATTCCTCGCCGTCTGAAATGGTCACGTGCTTTGAGTGCAAAGGACATGGAGATGTGAAGAAAGAATGCCCCACATATTTGAAAGCAAAGGGTAAAGTCTTTGCAACTACCCTTAGTGACTCAGATGGTTCAAATGGGAGTTGAGGAGGAATCTGAAGATGAAGGTGAAGAATGTGTCTATGAAGGAACAAAGGGATTGCAAGAAACTTATAATTCTCTTTTAGAAAAGTCCAGAGAGTATGCAAGGGTGGCTAAGGTAGCCATAAGAAAAATGAAAAGAGCAGAGCAAGATTACAAAAGTCTTTTGGTGCAGTACAAAGAAATGAAGTGTGAAGTTGAGGCGTTGAATGGAGAACTAACTGAGGCCTACTCTAAGATCAAGTTTCTTGAACTTGAAGTGATTCAAGCTAATGCCAAAGTGGAGCACATTGCCTCCAAGAAATTTGATGAAGTTCTTTCACATCAAAAGCCTTTTTCTGACAAAAGTGGACTAGGATATTCCAGAGAGAGTAGTTCAAGTGCCAATGTGTCCAAGGAGATGAAATTTGTTAAAGTTAAGCAACTAATGGTAGCAACTCCAAGTGTTGAGAATGAAAAAGTGGAGAAGAAATCAAATGGAACTTCTCAAAAGGTTTTAACAAAACCTCAAAATCCATTTGTGGCCAAACCAAAGGCTAAAGGGAAGTCTCTTCCAAAGTCTCAAAGAGGTCCACAAGTTTAAAATTTTTGCCACCATTGTGGAGTTAGAGGACACACAAGACCTAATTGCTATAAACTTCACGCATTGAAGAAAGCGGATTCTCAAGGACAAGGAAAGGAGAATTGGAATGCCAAGCAATCAAAAGGGTGAGAAGCTGATTCCGATTTTGGTGATGTGATAAAGATAATTGATACCATCACTTCTTGTTTGGCAAGCTTCAGTCGAAGGTTTGAGAATCACAGCTCTAGTACCCAATCCTCTAGGGATATCACCCTAAACGCACGTGTTGTGTGGGTGAAGAAGGGTACACATGCATAAGCATTAGACCATGTCCATGCATCAATTCTTCCTATATGTTGTGACTTTGATTGGTTGTTTGCTGTTTCCCATTTTGGCATGTTTCTTTTCAAGTTTGTTTTGTACTTGTTGTTTTTGTTGATCTTACTTTACATGTTCTGTTTTTAAGTGTGTTGAAAAATTCAAAAACCCATAAAAATTGAAAATTCTCTAAAAAGCTTGATCGCTTGTGTTGTATATATCAAATGTGAGTTTGGTCTAGTACCTTCGTACTAATGGCGTAGTGCATTTACAAGCTTAGCTTGTTATGTATGCACATCTATCTTTGTGGGAAAAATCTTGAAATCTATATGTGATTGTTGTAAATCGATCTTTAAACTTGTCATGAATGATTCGTTAATAGTCTTGATGGTTTTAATACATGCATAGACTTGTGTCTATATATCTTCCCACTTGTTTTTATATTTTTGCCTTATAACTCAACAAATGTCAAATCTCAAAAAGAGAAAATGAGCTGCAAAAGCCGTCGCACATACTAGTATTTAACTAGGAAAAAGAGAAAGCGACTTATATTGAAATGTATGGTGCCCAAAAAGCCAAAGGCTTACTCACAAAATTGAAATATCAAAAATTTCAAGCACTGATCTCAAAATGAGATGTATTGTTCAAAAAGGATCAAATGTTATGATTTGTAAAGAAGCCAAATGAAAAGCTTCAAAGATGTGTAATCATTTTCTTGTGGGAGATCATATATGTTCATTTCTATAATTGAGATAGACCACTTGACTTAGTACCAGTTGTGTATGACTTGATTGAATTGATCATTGAAACTTCACTCTGAACTAAGGACTATTCCATGTTTGATACTCACACACAACACACAAAACTTTTGCTCAATGAATGCTTATTTCATTTGTGTGATTGTACATGTTTAAATGTGATGTGTATACTCAATTGTTTGTCGATCATACCCAATTGCTTTGTTCAATGGATGCTTATTAATATGTTATTGACCAATCAATTTAACCAATAAACTTTCATTTTCTTCACCTTTAGTGAGAGTATTAACAGTTTTAATAACAGTTGGAGGGCTCGAGTACATTGGGTAGACCAGGCTTGAAGGGTCTTTTGTTATTCGTGTACTCCAACTTATTCTCTAGTGGATTGATTTACCGCTTGGAGGGCGGAGGAGAGGTTTTACACCAAGTGCTTCAGTTTCCTCTTCGATAACACATCGGCATGTTATCTTGTGTTTGTATTCTTCTTCCCTATTCTTTTAGTTTTCATTTTACTGTTGTGGTTTGATGAATATGGCTTAGAGTAGTTTTGGTGTTTGTTCACTCGCATTTACTCTATTTTGCACTTAGTTTAAGTTAGAGTAAAATCTGATAGGAATTTAAACCCCTTAAACAACCAGATTGCATAGCCTAGATTAATTAGCCAAGTTGTTACTTAGTCAAATTATGCAATTCTAGGTTAAAACAATCAAATAATCATATCATGTATATAAAACAAATAAAGCAGTGAAAATAATAAAGAACACAATGATATGATCACCCAGGAAACCACACGGTAAAAACCTGGGGAGGATTTGACCCACCGATCCTCAAGGCATAACAGAATTCACTATGAAAGAATTGAAGTTCTTACAAAAGGACTACAAGCTCCCCGCTCGACTTCCTAATGCTACCCACCAGTAGAACTTCCTGACACGACCACGCGCAGGCTCCGAATCCACGGACTACTTCTTTCTTGAATTCCTCAATCAGCTACAAGCTCCCCGCTTGCTTTTCTTTTAAGTTCAAATGGTAGCAACCTTGTTGATCATCAAGATATTGACAACCCTAAGTTTATGTGAAGGAAAGCTCCTCAAAGATCTCACAAGAGATTCACACAAACAGCAAATATGAGCAACAAAGACTTAGAGAGGTTTGGGTACAAAACCCTAAAAATAAAAGGAGGCACAAGAGGCACTCTAATCTCTCTCTCAAAAGTCCCAAAAACGTTCTAGGGTTTTCCTTATATATAGGAGTGTTTTACTTGAACCCCAAGACGTTTAAATAGAGTTTGGGCTGAGCTGGAACTCTGCAGAAAACGCATCTGACCCGAGATTCGATCGATCGAGCCTAAGCTTCGATCGATCGAGCCATCGATTCCAACTTTACAATATTTAATCAACTTTGAGCAAGCCTAAACAAGACTAAACATATTGTTTTGATCATGGTTTGCCAATATTACACATTAGAGTTCTAAATACATAAAATCCTAAATCTTTAGAACCTAACAAACTCCCCCTTTGGCAATCCGTGACAAAACACAAAATAAAAGCTCAAAGTTTACAAGTAAACAGCCCATTACAAAAATAATGCTCATAACAACAAATCCAA
The DNA here is from genome assembly GCA_019022515.1 of Quercus aquifolioides. Classification (NCBI taxonomy): domain Eukaryota; kingdom Viridiplantae; phylum Streptophyta; class Magnoliopsida; order Fagales; family Fagaceae; genus Quercus; species Quercus aquifolioides. Next base: position 11,508,144 of record CM032330.1, on the reverse strand, counting down.
CCTAACTACTATCCATCAGTTGCAAGTGTAGACAGCAGCTCAATTGAATCAACCTGTATATTTCCTGAAACACTAAACAAAATGCATAAACGCATGTGTGACAGAAAAGAGTAAAACAACAGGTATAACATTCTTGTAAGATTCACACAACACAAAATAAAGACATATATGAATGAACAACTCATAAATATAAGTCAATAAGCAGTGAATCACAAAGCAACAAGAATCAATGAATATAACATGTATATCAATCAATAACTCCCCCTAACATGAATATCTGTGTATTTTCCACACATATCAACATGATTCCCATAAATCAATAATTTCTCCCCCTTTTTGTCACGTATTGACAAAGACAACTCATACAAAGAGTAAACAGTCAACATACGCAATAAAAGATAAGAGAAAATAGAGAATCAAGAGGGACACAAAACAATTCAACTCTATAGAAAATAGAGACAGCTCCCCCTATGAACAACACAGGTTAAAAAAAACTTTTCTCCCCCTATAAAAATAGGAAAAACAAAACAAGTTGTGGGAAAAACAGTTTTGGGGAAAAATAAAGGAGGGGGGGAATCAGCAGCAGCAGCAGCATCACCAACAGGATCAGGAACATCCTCACCAACAGGACCAAAGTTAAAAACACACAAACCAAAGTTAAAAACTAAGGTGAGGATACACATGAAAAAAATATTCTCTCTTTCAATAAAATGCAAACATGGCACTATGTGACCCATAAACAGTTGCATGAGTAGAGAAAATATTTGCACATTGATTATCCATCATATCTCTTAAGAAAAATATTTTCTACAGTTCACACATAAAAAAGGCATATACTAGAAAGTACATAGCTCAAAAATTAATCAATCAATTTTTTGATCAAGTTGAGTACCCAATGTAGCAAAGTGTATGCATGTTATGTGTGAAAACAATGAGAGATATGACTGCAAAACTGCAAGATGGATACAGAAATTAATGCAATGCATGTGAATCTTAAACACAAACCAAGGGTAGACTGCAAATTAGCACAAAAACAATATAGAATAAAAATCTATATGATGCATGAACAAATACAATGCCATGATGCATGTACTAATGCAGTAAAATATTAAGTTCAATTGAGATCAAATTGACAAAATTGATTTGAGCATAGAGTTTCTAACAAAAATCCCAAAAATTTGAAAACCACTTGTTGAATTTTTAAACAAATTGATGAATTGAGCATCACATAGATTATAATGCTTAATTACAACAACACAACAAGCCAATTTCATCAAATTCAACTTAATTTCACAAAAGCCCCAATTCGGATCAAGGACAAACCCTTGTAAAAAACCTGATTCGCAACTTTCGATTGATCGAAAAATACATTCGATCGATCGAATGAAACAGTCATTTTTAAACAAATTAAAGCACTTTTTCGATTGATCGAAAAACAGGATGGATCGATCGAACTGGGCAGAGGCTCACAAAATTTTTGAGAAAAATCATAGTTTTGAAAAACACAAACCTAATTTTGAAAACAACTCCTCAAAGCATTAAACAACGAAAGCAAAATGCATGAGTATGAGATGAAATGCTATTTCAAAAACCCAAATTTTAAACCCAATTTTCTCAAAAACAAGTTTCAATCATTCTCCCATTGAAATTTTCTTAAGCAACAAATATGTTATGCACAAATCTCAAGATTTTTTCAAATATTTCAAACTTGAAACACATTTTGCATTAAAATCAAGGAACTTTTAATCTTGGATGACCACAACAAAATCACACACACTATAATGTACCAAGTTTAGCAAAAAGTAACTTGTGTAGTGTGTGCAACTAGCAAAAACTTGAGATACATGTGAGGTGATATGTGAATAGTAATCAATCACAAAGTTTACAAAATTCATCACATAGAATTTAAAAGAGACTATCACCTAAAGAGTTACATCCTATAACTCCCACATCTCCTAGAACAAAAGCTTGCAATCATGTAAGTTTCTTGTATTTTTGCCTCTTAGAATGTGAAATATATTATGTGAAATGGCATCAAGCCTAATAGTACACACCGGTTTGAATTAAGTGAATTGGCATCAACCCTAATAGTACACACCAGTTTTAAGCATTAAACAATTAAGCCGAGGCATCACCTTATGTTCTTTTTGTGCATGTGTAACAAGTACACAAAATCTTATGATATGCACTAAGGTGTTCATGATTGGCTAGTGAACAGTGGTGAGATGGTTATTTATGCCTTTCTCAAAAGGATCAAGTCCGACAGTCAAATAACATATGACTTCAAGATTAAGACAAAGTGATAAACACCATAAACATCTTTCCCACACAACATGCACTACAAAACTTCAACTAGTAAAGTGCAATAAATAAGCTCATCAAAGCTAAACAAGGTACATAAACATGTTATGTAAAGATAATATGGCCAATCCTTGATTATAAATCCAAGATATATAATACAAAACACAAATTTTTTTTTTTTTGGTTTTAACAAACTTTATAACCACTTGTTGAGATTTTAAAAAAAATTTATGACCAAAGACAAAAAGCACATATTATGCTAAATGAACAATGCAAATGCAATGCATGACAGTGCTTAACTAAGCTATAGAGGGTACACGAACAAGAAATATCAATTTCTTAATTAACCCATGAGTACATGTACAAACTAGTACATACTCATACAAAATCAAAAATAGCTTAGCACAAACTATTCAAGTTTCTCCACAATGTCAAGCATGTTCTAAATCAAGAGAGATATTAAAACTCATGTAATCCTCAAGAAAAATAAAACAAGACACAAAATAAAATATTTTTGTCTTTTTGAGAATTTTTCAATGTTTTTGGATTTTTTTTTTTTAAAAATAAAAAACAACCTAAAAAACAAAACAACCAAAAACAAAAACAAAACATGTCCACAATTAATTGAAAGAATTAAATCAAGGACAAGTTAGCAACACTCACCTTGGAGAATCTTTTCTCACCCATTTAGCACGAGTATTCGGCTTTGTAGGTGAAAATCCATGTGAAGCAGAGTGTATTTGAGGGATTACACCAATCTTCTGAGAAAGACTGAAATCCTGCAAATTCCTTTCACAAGCCAACAAGCTCAAATTTTTCAAAAGCATATGAAACAATTTATTTGGACTTATGGCAGGAGAAATATCATCACATATCCTAGATTGACATACAGAATGCTTAAATTTCATTTTATGACAATTAGGACGAATGTGACCACAAACACCGCAAAAGTGGCAAACAGGAACAAATTTAGGAACATCAGTATTCCTAACAGCAAATCTAGTCTCAGATTTTGATTTTTGCCTCAACAAAGAACAATTTGGTCTAATATGACCAACAACACCACAATGGTGACAAGTAGGCATAAAAACAGATTTACTATGTTCTCTAACAGTAGGTTTAGACTTAGGTGTAGAAACTTCAGCGTCTACATCAAAACTTTTACCTTTGTCTAACCTAGCAAAATAAGCCTTTTCATTATTATTCCTCTTGAAAGGAGGGATATAAACTTTCTCAGTTTTAGGCTTAAGAGAAACAGAAACATTTCTGTTATCATCAGCAAGTTTGGTATTAAACAAATTTTCCAATTTAGCTTCAGCCTCAGCTAACTTTTGTTCCAAACTTTTCATCTTCTCATCTTGAGAGGAAATTTGATTTCTCAAAAAATCATTCTTTTTATTAGACTCATCTAATCTAACAAGCAATTCCTCTTTTTCAAGATTAGTCAATTTTAACTCTTCTTTGAATTTCTTAGCAATTTTCAAAGATTTAGATAATTCCTTACGAAGAGTTTCAAAAGCATCAAAAAAATCAGCAGAAACAATAGTGTCCTTTTTATTCAAAGCATCACAAACATGAGCAGAAAGACACTTCAAATTATCCATGACAACAGGGGTCAAGGATCAGCTCTTAGATCAAAAGATCTAAAACAGAAGAGCTACCCGCTCTGATACCACTTGATAGGAATTTAGACCCCTTAAACAACCAAATTGCGTAGCCTAGATTAATTAGCCAAGTTGTTACTTAGTCAAATTATGCAATACTAGGTTAAAACAATCAAATAATCATATCATGTATATAAAACAAATAAAGCAGTGGAAATAATAAAGAACACAGTGATATGATCACCTAGGAAATCACACGGTAAAAACCTGGGGAGGATTTGACCCACCGATCCTCAAGGCATAACATAATTCACTATGAAAGAATTGAAGTTCTTACAAAAGGACTACAAGCTCCCCGCTCGACTTCCTAATGCTACCCACCAGTAGAACTTCCTGACACGACCACGCGCAGGCTCCGAATCCACGGACTACTTCTTTCTTGAATTCCTCAATCAGCTACAAGCTCCCCGCTTGCTTTTCTTTTAAGTTCAAATGGTAGCAACCTTGTTGATCATCAAGATATTGACAACCCTAAGTTTATGTGAAGGAAAGCTCCTCAAAGATCTCACAAGAGATTCACATAAACAGCAAATATGAGCAACAAAGACTTAGAGAGGTTTGGGTACAAAACCCTAAAAATAAAAGGAGGCACAAGAGGCACTCTAATCTCTCTCACAAAAGTCCCAAAAATGTTCTAGGGTTTTCCTTATATATAGGAGTGTTTTACTTGAACCCCAAGACGTTTAAATAGAGTTTGGGCTGAGCTGGAACTCTGCAGAAAACGCATCTGACCCGAGATTCGATCGATCGAGCCATCGATTCCAACTTTACAATATTTAATCAACTTTGAGCAAGCCTAAACAAGACTAAACATATTTTTTTGATCATGGTTTGCCAATATTACACATTAGAGTTCTAAATACATAAAATCCTAAATCTTTAGAACCTAACAAAATCAATCGAGCCGTAAGTTTTAATTTGGGGGTCTAAACAGCTCTTGTGTTTTCAAACATATTTGAGCTTTCAATAGTCAAATGCTAGAGGAATTTCTTTTGTTAACCTTCAATTCATTAAGTAAAAAAAAAAAAAAAAAAAAAATCTAGTTGACAACGAATGCTTTTTTCTTAGTTTTATTTTTATATTGGATTCCCAAATTTGAAGTATTTTACTTTCTCCCAATTCACAGGTTCCACAAGTAATTGATATTCAAAATTCAATAGCACAAGCTGTAATAAGGGCTCGTTGAATTCATTTGAGATGTGAGCAAAACTCTGGTGTTTTAAAAGCAAAAGTAAATATTACACATGGATACTAATCTAGTTTTGAAAGTAGCAAATCTGGATGGAGGTACTGGTGGTAGATCAATTTCTTTTAGGATAAAGTTTAGCTAAAATTTGGTTGTAGGCTTAGGTTACAACCTTACTTAATATCTTTTTATTGGAAGTGAATTTTAACAAATTCACCATTAGATTACATCTTCTTCATATAACTTCCATGCTTGCAAAATTTCTAAAAAATTAAAGATCTATAGCTATGCCATTAATAAATTGTTTAAATTGCAAATTTTGTAATTTAAAATTATGCATAAAATATAAGTAGTAAATAATATCCAATTGACACAAAATTTGATATATGTATTATGAGCTTAGAGAGCATGCAATTTAACGGTTAGATTTTCAAAATATATAGTATTGTTTATTTTATTAAGTAAGGTTGTAACTTAAGGTTACAAACAATTTTATAGCTAAACTTTGTCCATTATTATATTTTATGGCATTAATAACTTAATATTCATACATTAGGATCTCAGCTTAAGGATGTGAAGAGATAAGGCTGAAACTGATTTAGAAGGCTGTGATAATGATAGGGAAGAAAAGGCTCACTAAAAAGAGTTCTATAATAATTTTTATGGTATTAATAATGTTTAGAATTTTTTTTTTTTTTTTTACTATAGTACTATGTGTGAATATCGAATGTTTGTAGAGAGTAGAGACTTATGTGAAACCAATACAAAGATGTTAGTTAAAAGAATTGTCAATTAACTGTCTACTTCCAAATATACTTTGCATGTGTACCTTTTCTTTTAATAGTTTGATGACAACGTAGCAAATTTTATTTGAACAAATCAAACAAAAGTAAACATCTAAAGTCTATAGACTTTTTTTTTTTTTTTTTTTGAGAAATGTTTTGTTTGATTTGTTACAAATAAATTTTGCTGCTTTGGATCATGACCTTCTATATTGTAAGGGGAAAAAAATCATTTTTGTATTTGTTTTTGGTTTTGCATGAAAAGGGGAATTAATACTTAAGAATCTTCAGGCTACTCGAGGCAATATTAAAAGTCACCTTATAAAAATATTAAAAACCTTTTTTTGATACAAGATAGAAATCTATTCTAGCCTAATCTAAATATATTTGTATGTGAAACTCCTTCCTAGAGACTTGAATCTCGGCCCTTGCCCTCTACACTCCACAAGCACTTATACTTGTGGAGTGACCATCGCACCAAGGGTATGCGGTGGTAAAATATTAAAAACCTAAAGATAAAGAAGCTTATTTTAGAATAAATTATAATATATAACTTCTCAAGTTTATGCCTAACCAGGGACGGTGTCATCGTTGGACTAGGGGCCAATAGCTGCCCCCAATGTTTTTTTTTTTTAAAGTATTATTATATATATGTGTACTAGTTTTAGCAATTTTATTCTATAAAATTACATTTTGTTTTCCTTAAATAATATAACTGATTTTTTTTAAGAGTAATGATATAAGCACAAACATTTTTATAAATTTTTTTGGTAGCAAATTCTTATTGGTTTGCATATAGGCCCACTATTCACATCAAATTTTTACGTACCAGTAACTACTTATCACATTAGTAATTTATAAAAAAGCTTATAGCTCAAGCATTTTCCTCATTTTAGTGACCATAAAAAAAAATGTAAATCTAAAATTTAAAACAAAATATACAAGCCCAAAAAAAAAAAAAAAAAAAAGAAGCCCAATAACAAAAATTTACCAATAGTAAAACTAAAAAAAATTATGCTCAATTAACTAATTTAATCCAAAATAAATAACCCTTCCCTTTAAAAAATTCTAAACAAAAATAATTTTGTTCTTACTCACACCAAAAAAAAAAAAAAAAAAAAATCTCAGTAGCTAAGTAGTAGTAAAGTCAGAGGTTGAAATCAATTCACACAGTCAATAGTAAAACTACCCACTTTAACTTAAAGTTTTGGCTCCATCCTTTTGTCTAACTTACACAAAAAAAAAAAAAAAAAGCCAAATATATTAAAATCTCCGCTCTAAGAATTAGTATGAACCAACTTAAGATTTTTACTCACTTTGAATAAATTTATCTTCTTTAGCATGTTTCACAACTTAAAAAAAAAAAAAAAAAAAAAAAAAAAAAAAAAAAAAAAAAAAAAAAAATCTTTTTATTTTTTTCACTCACACATACATATTATTTTTCTCTTCCACCAACGGCAATATTGATTACACTCTTTTTTTCTTTTTTTTTTTTCTCTAACTTTGTTAGGATATATGTGATTCAATGTTAGGAACATATGTCACTATTTTATGTAATTGGCTAATCATTTGAAAAAATGCACTTTACTTGTAATTGGGTAGATCTAAGATGTGTTTAATGCTTCAAGAAACAAAGTTTCAAGTTCAAGTGTTAAAGCATGCAAGTCTGTCCAAGAATCAAGTCAAAAAGTGTTGTTCATTAAAGCTCGACAGCTAGCGTCTATCGAGATTTAAAGAGAGTTGTTTAAGCCCGAGGCTCGACAGCTAGCTCGATAGATAGGGTATCCGTCAAGGTTTATGAAGTTCAGTTTTTCAGGACTATTTTTCATCCAATTCATGAATGTATGTTTGGGCTTTCTTTTCTCACAACCCTAAACATATATAAGAATTATTTTGAGGGCCGTAAAAGGTGACACAAGTTGCACAAGAGCAAATTTCACAAGTGTGAAGAAAAGTGTGACCGGAAACCTAGTTTGCCATAGTTCTTCAAAAAGCTGCTGTGTTTCTACACCATAGGGTTTTGTTACCAAGCAACTTCATGATCTTCATCGTCTGGATGAACTGAAGAACTTTGCAGCCAACATCCTTCTTAAGTTGATGATCAAGTCACGTATTGGGATCCGCACAATCGGTTAGTCACATATTGGGAGCCGTGCATTGAAATGAGAGATTGTCACTACAGAACAAGTTCAATTGGGTTTTGGGGTAGGGGTTCAACTGTAAGTTGGTATAAGGTATTGGGATTCATTTACTTGTAACTGCTTGTTTTGATAATAATTAATTCTCGAGAGTGGTGACCTTAAAATCATCTGGTGAGGTTTTTGCAGTGTAGGTTTTCTCCATTCGTAAACAAATCACCGTGTCAATTTAATTTCCACTGTATACTTAATTTAATTGGTAATTTGTTTGTGCTACCACAAATATTGCATGTTAATTTGATTAATTAATAAACTTGGCTAATTAATCAATTAATTTGTCACAAGGGGTCAATACATTTTTGGCCTATCAAGTGGTATCAGAGCAGGCACACTCTGATTAGGTTTTAATCTTTGCTGTGTGATCCATTGACCCCTGTTGTCATGGAAACTCTTGATTGTTTTGATTTGCATGATCTTGTGTTGAATGATGATGATGATATTCAAGATGCCTATTGTAAGCTTTATAATTTTTGTATGAGATCTCTTAAAAGTTCTACAAAATTAAAAGCTAAATTTAAAAAGGTTAAGCTTGAAAAAGATGATTTGATTGCAAAATTGGATGAAGCCAATAATTTGAATGAGAATTTTAAAAATCAAATTTCATCTCAAGTGGACAAAATTAAGAGTTTGGAAGAGCAACTAGTTGAATTTAAAACTGAAATTGAAAAATTAACTAGTGCCAAACTTCTTGTTGAGCCTAACTCAAAAGAAAAAGATTTTTATATTCCTCCATTTAAAAGGAATAATGAAGAGTTGAAGGCTAATATTGCTAGGATAGACAAAGGTAAAAATTCTGATGTTAACGCTGAAGTTTCTAAACTTATGTCTAAAACTCCTCCTAGGTTGAATAAAAATTCTGAATTTGTCTACACTTGTCATCATTGTCATATTGTTGGTCATATTAGGCCAAATTGTCCTAAGTTGTCAACCTCTAAGGTTAGACCTCCTTCTAGGAAGTCGAGTAGCTCTAAAACTACTCATGTTTGTCACCATTGTGGTGTTTCTGGACACATTCGTCCTAATTGCTTTAAGTTGTATCCTCATAAGCAATTGTCCAAATGGTCACAAGTTTCCTCTCAAGGACCTTCACCTTTGTTTGGAGAGTTATTAAAAGCTTTGAGCTTTTTAACTCAATTTCAAGAGAACTCTAATTCTTCTATGTCTTTTAGTAGACATACTAGGACACATGCTTTTTCATCTTCACAGTCAAAGACTCGTGCTGTGTGAGTGAGAAAGGAGCCTAAGACTTAATTTTTTTTTTTTTTCCTCTACTTTAATTCTTTCTATCTAGTAGGACTCTCTTTGCTTGATTTCTTATCTGCTTTTGGAATCAGGCTTTCATGCATTTGCATTTTTCTATCATGCTTTCATGCATATGCATCTTGTTTTATGCTTTGTTTTGTTTAACGTGTTTTTATTTGTTTGTTTTCAGTTTTTGCTTTGTTTTGTTTTTAAAATAAATAAATAAATTTGAAAAATTGAAAAAACTATGTGTGTTTGTGTACATTGGTATTTGTGTACCTTGAATGACCACTGAAACAAAGTTTTCTAAACTTTGCATCTCTTATAACTTAGATGAGCATCTCTATGCACAACTAAGCAAGTGAGCTTTGTGGCTCTTGTTTGTGATGAGTAAGATTAAGTAATCTCTTGTACTTAATACTCGTATCACTCTTTTTGACGGGAAGGACTAGAAAATCCTAAAAGAAAGACATAAATAACTATCTCACTACTGTTGCCCACCAATCATGAAATGACATCTGTATGCTTCGGCATAGCAAAAGTGCAATGTCAAATGCTTAACATCATTGAGTACTTCTTTTCTCTCTCTTATATGCCCACGCATGATTTGCTTAAAAGAAAAATATGCAAAGAAAAATAAAAGCAAAAAGATCAAAATGCTTTATATATGATTGCAAGCGTGTAATCTAGGAGATGTGAGAGTTATAGGATGTATCTCGAAGGTGATAGTGCCCATCAAACAGTTATGATTGTGTGTGACTTAAAGTGATTTTCTCATATCTCAAATCGTCATAACATGTAGACACTTATGTAATCTTGCGATATTTTTCACACACAACACACAATATTCTTTGTTGCTCTTGATACATGTGCAGGTATAATATAGGCCATCACAAGGAATACATGTGTTAATGTATGCTCACTAAACTATCTTAAATTTTTTTTGAAATATAAAATTGGTTAGACTTGTTGTGTGAATGTGTGTGTGTGTGTGTGTGTGTGTGTGTGTGTGTTTTGGGATCTATGTGACTACATTTTTCTTGATTGAGAGATGATTTTGAGAGGTTAAAATGTTGGTTGAATCTTTGGTTGAGTAGCATGTTTTATTGCATTCATATCTGTGTTTTTCTCTTCTTTGAAAAACTGTTTTTTAAGCAACCTCGACAGCTCATCGACACTTGGCTATCTATCGAGCTCTTTAGCTTCTTTTAATCGCAATCTCGACAACTTCTCGATAGCTCCTCGATCCATCAAGAAAGTTTCTGTCTCCTCAATAGCTTCTCGATAGTTCCTCGATCCATCAAGCTTGTTTTTGCTGTGGACACCTTCACGATAGCTTCATCTGTCAACCCTTTTTAAAGCTCGACACCTCTCGACACCTCTATCTGTAGAGAATTACTAAGCTTCTATATATTTGTTGAGTGCGATTCAGACCTCATTTTGCTCGATCTCTCTCAATCTCTCTAGACTCTTCACCTTCCAAAACCTCTTTCTCACTCCAAACCTCTTCCTCAAGGATTTTTCGGCCTAGATCAAGTTTTTCTTCACTTGGTAAGGGTCCTAATCCTTCTTTTTCATGCACTTCATCTTTTATGACCTAACTTTTGGGGTTTGATGAAAAATTTGAGGTTTTTCCAAATCAAAGAGGTTTTTGCAAAATTTTTGGGATGGGTTTTGTGTTTTTGATCTTAAAACTTCATGCATTGCATCTCATTTGCACTATAACAGTGTTCATGAATTCTTAGATGTGTGTTTACTTTGTTGCATACTTGTGTGCTGGTAGGATTAGATTAGGGTGAGCCAATGATGCTTTTACTATTGCATATCACATGCTTATGCATTTTCATGCATACGTACTTTACATTCTCTATATTCTTATATATTGAACTATTTTGGGACTTTTTTGATTGTCTCTTTCTCCCCCCCCCCCCCCCTCATTCTCTAGTTTACGCTAGTGCGTCATGTCACAAAAACATAAGTCTGTTCCATCCCGGAACCCTCTTTGTTCCGGGGCATCCATTTCATCTGATCTTACTCCCTCTTCTGTTCGGTTCCGTGATGAAAAGGACAAAACGAACTTTTTTGTGAACTTTTCTAGACGAGGCGTTCATTCGGAATGCCAAGTCATTTTGTCGGACTTCTCCGACACTGACCTACCCACTGTCATTCACAGTAGGGGTTAGGAGTCACTGTGTGACGTCCCAGTCACTTGTCCATCCGTGCTGATTTAGGAGTTTTACTCCAACATGCATGGATTTGATTTTTCAGTACCTCTTTTTTTACTCACGTTCGAGGTATGCACATTGTGGTCACACCGGATGTTGTATTCGATGTGCTCCATGTCCTGAGGGTAGAGCATCCTGACTACCCCGATTGTGAGCGTCTGAGGACTATGTCCAAAGACGAGCTTATGTCCGCTTTTTGTGAGCGTCCCTTTGATTGGGGCGAGCGTCAATTTACTCCATGTTCGACCTTTGCTAAAGGTCCTAGATTCATGAACATGGTTATAACTTTTGTTCTACATCCTCTTTCTCACTATAACTCTATCACCGAGCCCCGTGCTCGATTTTTGCTTTCTCTATTAGAGCATCTTACTATAGATTTTCCCTCTCATTTCATTCTTTCTATCTTAGATGTCTATAGGGATACGGTGACCCGTGATAAGCTCATCTTCCCTTCAGCTATCACGAGGATTTTACGCCATTTTTCTATTCCTTTTCCTACATCTGACCACTTCCATGTCATCTGTGCCATTAACGCCACTACCGTTAAACGGAGCAAGGCGCAGCTACGTTCGAGGCGGTCTGGATCGATAACTCCTACCATTCCTTCTTTGGCTCCATCCACCTCTACTCCCTCCTCTTCTACAGGTGGCGTGACTTTGGATGCAATTACGGTGCAGCTTCAGTGCATGGATGCTCGCCTTGATAGACTCACTACTGAGATGTATCAAGTGAACACCTGTGTTGGCCATATTACCAGACGGCAGGCTCACCTAGGTGGCATTGTAGAGTCTCCCTTTCCTACTCTCGAGGCATCCGAGGATGACGAGGCGTCCGAGGACGATGATGACTCCGACGATGATGATGATGATGGAGATGGAGATGCTAGCTCACCCAGCAATGATGAGATGTCTACTTGACACTCTTACTCTTTGCCACTCGTGACAAAAAGGGAGAGTAGTTTTGGATATAAGAGTAGTCATTCTCATAGGAAGAGCCTTAGTATAGGAGATTTTTGTTAGGGGGAATGTGTATAATGAGGGATGTAGTGAGGACTCTCTATATCTTTTATATTTTCTCTCTATTTCAGATACATTACATCTTATACATTGGTCTTATGACCATTTTGACATACAGTGTAGTTATATTTGCTTCATATATATTAACGTATGTTCTTTCACCTATCTCTCCATGTGTTGTTTCTTTTCTTTCTTTATACACATGTTTCTTATAAGTGTATGCAATCTATTATTTCTGTTTCACACTAAGATGCCTTGATGAGTTTTGTTTATAGTGTTTTAGAAATACAAGTTGTCAAAGTCTACTTGCCATAAACTCTCTTTTTGCAAAGTTTTTCAAGAGTTTGTGTTAGATAGATTTTATTGTATTCAACAAGTGAATATGAGTTAAGTGATTCATGACTTCTCTCATATGTCATTTGTTTGTTGTGGTTTTGTCACGGATTGCCAAAGGGGGAGATTGTTAGGACATATGTGATTCAATGTTAAGAACATATGTCACTATTTTATGTAATTGACTAATCTTTTGACAAAACACACTTTACTTGTAATTGGGTAGATCTAAGATGTGTTTAATGCTTCAAGAAACAAGGTTTCAAGTTCAATTGTTAAAGCCATGCAAGTTTGTCCAAGAATCAAGTCAGAAAGTGCTGTTTATTAAAGCTCGACAGTTAGCATCTATCGAGATTTAAAGAGAGTTGTTTAAGCCCAAGGCTCGACAACTAACTCGATAGATAGGGTATCTGTTGAGGTTTATGAAGTTTAGTTTTTCAGGACTATTTTTCATCCAATCTGTGAATGTATGTTTGGGCTTTCTTTTCTCACAACCCTAAATATATATAAGGATTATTTTAAAGGTCGTAAAAGGTGACACAAGTTGCACAAGAGTAAATTTCACAAGTGTGAAGAAGAGTGTGACCGGAAACCTAGTTTGCCATAGTTCTTCAAGAAGCTGCTGTGTTCGTACACTATAGGGTTTTGTGACCAAGCAACTTCATGATCTTTATTGTCTAGATGAACTAAAGAACTTTGCAGCCAACATCCTTCTCAAGTTAGTGATCAAGTCAAGTACTGGGATCTGCATAATTGGTTAGTCACCAACTAGAATCCGTGCATTGAAAGGAGAGATTGTCACTACAAAACAAGTCCAATTGGGTATAAGGGTAAGGGTTCAACTGTAGGTTGGTATAAGGTACTGTGATTCCTTTAATTGTAACCGCTTGTTTTGATAATAGTGGATTCTTGGGAGTGGTGACCTTAAAATCACCCAGTGGGGTTTATGCCGTGTAGGTTTTTTTCATTCGTAAACAAATCACCGTGTCAATTTAATTTCTGTTGCATACTTAGTTTAATTGGTGATTTGTTTGTGCTGTCACATACATTGCATGTTAATTTGATTAATTAATAAACTTGGCTAATTAATCAATTAATTCATCACAAGGGGTCAATATGTTTTTGGCCTATCAGACTTGCAAGCTACAAACTCAACTTTCTTTTTCTATCTTTGCACTCTCTCATGAAAGAAGAAAATGTGAGTTAAACCCACATTTTTAGTTTATAAAAATGCATATAGTGTGAAACAGATTGTGAAAGAAATACCATAAGCCAACCGACCTATCTTTCTTGGGGAACTTAGAATATTGAATTATGAAACCTTATGTGGATTGCCTAGGGTTGTAAATGAACCATGCTAATTTTGAACAGCTCAAGTTTGGTTAAGGAAAAAGCTTGTTCGTTTGTTTAGAAAACAAGCCTTATGTTTAGGCTTGATTACTAAATAAGCTAAACTCAAACATAATAATGTGTTCGTGAATAAGTTCGTGAACATGAGGCTCAATTTAACTATATATAATATTATATTTTTATATGCATACATGTCTATAAATAGATTTATATAGGCTTAAAATTGGATTGTATAAGTTTTTCAATAGCTAGGTTTCATATTAAGTTATTATTTTGTAGCTTATTGATGATATAAATTGTAGGGTCAATTTTTACAGCCCAAGCCCAAGAAGGTATGGATTTTGAGCCCACTGAACCCAAGACAATAAATTTGTAGAGAGTGGGTGAAAGAGCTAGGCTAACAATGAAATAACAGTCTTAAACAGCAATGTTTTTGGATGAATTTGTATTAATGTGTTCGGACAGATGTAAATGCAACGTCCAAAGAGGTGTTTTTCATTCATAAACTTGGGTTACAATTCTTGGAGCTACTGTAATGGAGTACCCCATTTTCTACTTATGATTGTTCATCCCCTGCTTTCAGAGGCACCCTTCTCTTTTATAGTACTTCCTTCCTGCATCTTCACCGTCCACTTGTTCATCATCTAGACGCCCACTTGAGTGCATGTCCCATCATACTCCCCCTTTAGCCTTGTGTGAGTGGCGGTAGCTGAGAATGCACTGTTCAGGGATCTTCTCCACATAAATGCGGCCAGGAGGGTAGGTGCAGTGCATTTAATGCGGTGGTTGAAGTCTGTCTCCTAGATATTTTTTTGATCTTGTTATCCTCATGCGTGTCCGAGGTTCATCCCCGTAGTCACATTTGTCAGGGGGATTACCTGAGCACCCCAGACACCTGTTGGGCCCAGCTTCTCCGGATCCGAGGATATTGGACTCCTCGGACAATTGAACATCTCCTCGGATCATGCCCGTGCTCCTCTCCAGACATGCTCCTTTCACGTGGGCTTCCAACTGAGTGTTTTTCACCTCTTCGGACAAACAGTGATCCTCAAATTGGGCCTTGGGCCCAATACGTTGAGTTGGGCATTTCACCCCCCACAATAGCCCCTCAAAATTGTAGTTTTTCCCTTTAATCCGAGGAGAAAAAGTAGGATTTTGACTTGCCACGGAGCAAAAGCTTAAGAACATGCAAATTTGCACTGGCACGTGCGTAGGCATAGAAATAAACGCTTCATTTATGCCGCTGCGGTTTCCGTATTCCCAAGGTGCCGCATTAATTGCACCAGGTGGCGCTTTGTCCTTAGTATCCAACGGTGAATGATTGATCCAACGGCTGCGGTTTTTTCTTCAACATTTGGGCAGGAGTGCCCCTGACCCTTCGCTTGACCCCGTATAAAACCTCAGAGGAAGTTATTTTCTCTCACTTTGCAAGAACAGGCATCCAAACGCTCCGAGCTCTCTCAACTGCTGACCTCAATCCTTCATAGAGCCTTCAAGAATCTTCCTGCGAGTTCGAAGATCGGTCCCCAGCACCGTTTTTGTAAGTTTTCACCATCTCAAGCCCTCTGTTTCCTCCTCGGCTGTCTTCTACATCGTGTTTTCGCTTTTCCGTTTAAGTAAAGATGGGCAAACTCGAGTATTTGGTGGACAGCCCCGCTCAGTTGGAGAAGTTTAAGGCTACATACCGCATACCCCCAAACGTCGGGGTGAGGTATTGTCCTCCAGAGAAGATTCCGACTGACCGGAAAACCGGAGAAGTTGTGATCCCTCTCATCACCTTCAAAGAAGGGGGAATGACAATCCCCATGGGTCCCATCACCACTAGCTACCTTCGGAACCATAGGCTTACTCCTTGGCAGTGCGCACCCAATATGTTTAGGATCCTAGGAGCGATTGAGAACCTTAACCGTCACCTAGGATTGGGACTCACCTGGCTCGACGTAGTACATATGTACGAGTGCCACAGCCAGCAAGATGCGGGATATTACTTAAAATCCCGGTCGGACGTTGTCAGGCTCATTTCCTGCCTCCCCAAATCTAACAATGGGATGAAAGACGACTATGTGGTCGTCTCGGGCGCATGGCATGACGGCCATCATTGCCCAACCCAGCATGGGAAGCCAGGTGGGACATGCTAGATTTAGGCACACTAACCATAGGCTCAGGGTCCTCGTCTTCTAATGATTTCTGATTCCTCGTGTTGCTATTTCTGAACTTCTAACTATGTTCTGCTGTGATTTGTAGATAAAAATCAAGTTTCTCCTCGGCTCAGCCTTACAAACACAGCCGCCCTTAATTACCTATTAAGGTCAGAGATTTTCGTGAGCAAGGACGGGCAACTCCGATCGACTCCCTTATTCTGGGATATACAGGAAGTCCAAAGGGTTTCCAACCAGTCGGCAACGCGATTGTCCAGGGAGATCATCGCCTTGCACGTATTGACGTCGCTCGGAAGGGCTTCTTGGCGCCAGACGAGCTTGAACCTGTACCCCATCCAAATCTTCGGGCCATCCCCCCTCTTGTACAACCACTCCAGCAAGTTCCCCTCGGACAGGCGGTTGAAGGTGAGAGGGTCGGCTCTTCTACCTCCTCGCTAGAGGAGCAGATAGACAGATTTCAGTTCGGGGGAGAGGCTTCAAGGGTAGACCGAGTGATAGAAGTCTCAGACGCCGAGGAAGAGGCCGACAGACAATCAGGCGTTCACTTTAACTTGCTAACTGTTCATTCCGAAGACTCCTCGGACGACGATATGGATTTGAGGAGTATGATGAAAGGTAGGGGTAAAAAAGCTGAGCAGAAAGGTGTTGAGACTTCTCAACCGGTGGTGAACCTGCCTCCAGTGCCATCCAAGGTTCCTGACCCTGGCTTAAAACCCATTCCTGACCTGAAGAAGAAGAGGCCTGTCGACCCTGAAGAGAGGGAGGTGGCGGCACCACCGAAGGCAAATAAGCAACAAAGGGTGGCGAGAGGCCAACGAAATAGGAGGGCCTCTTCCACTGAGAGCCGAGAAGAAAATGTCTTGGCTGATGTTCGCCGAGGGGGAGGGCCACGAATCTGGTCTCCCAAGTTGGAGCTGAATGGCGCCCCGATCCTCTGGGACACCTCCCTCAGGAAGTACGACGGAGGAAGGGCAGGCTATGTTGCTGAGGCTCTGCAGCAGCCGCTCCTTCTTCCCCACAACATGGATTCCTTCAGGTGCTTCAGCCAGCACGATCTCTTCCAATCCCTTAAGAGGGATATGGCCATAGTAAGCGTGCTTAATCTGATTAGCTGAATGGATCATTGGCATTTTTGCCTTCTCCTCCTTTTTTGTGCTTGATGTTTGGAATTTCCATCATGCAGGTCACCCAGCAGATCTATGTGGCCGAAGAGTGGAATAAGAAGAACCACCTTGAGGCCCAAGCAGCGCTTTGCTCTCGAGACGAGGCGGAGAAATCTCTGGGCCAGCTAAAGGAGGAATATGCCCATTTGTCCGAGGATCTCAAAGAGATGACCTCCCAGAAGAAGAGCCTTGATGCCGGGCTTAAGAATGCTGAAAAACAGGCTGAGGAGCAGCGTAAACATCTAAACGCGGCAGAGATCAATCTGGCGACCGAGAGGGAGCTGGTGAAGGGTCTCAAAGCTGAGCTGCTCAAGGCCAACGCGGCTGCCAAAGTGGCTGAGCAGAATGCCAAAATGGCCAAGGAGGCGGTCGAGGCAGAAAGGAAGGCGGCGTATCAGCTGGGGGTGGAGGAGACCTCGTCCCAGCTTATAGAGCAGTTCGCCTCGGTTAGTCGAGATTACTGTGGCATAACCTGGAGTAAGGCGTTGGACGCCGCTGGAGTCCCTGCTGACTCTGAGCTGAGGCTGCCCGGGAGCGTATACTACGATCCTGAGATCCGAGAGCTCCCGGTGGATGATTCTCTTGCCCCACAGCTTCCAGAAGCTCCGGAGCCAAACTTGGTCAGTCAAGCTCCTCCGTCCACCCTTGGTGCACCCAAAGAGGCTGGTCAGCCAAGTGACAAGGATGAGCCAGCTGAACCAGCCAAAGGAAAAGGCCAAGGGTCGGGTGAAGAGAAAACTCCTGCTGAGCCCAAGGACCAAGCCCCTGAAGCAACTGCTCGGACAGACCAGGCTGCAGACCCCGTGCTCCCTCCAGCAAAAGAATAGATGTATAGGGCTTTTGTTTTTGCACCTGTACTTTCTTTTGTTTTATCCAAGGAATTGTAAACTCTTCTTTATTTATAGAATGACTTCCCATTTGTCTCTGATGTTTTTGATACATTTCTTACTACTTATTACTGTTGCATATAACTGCACATTGCACTTATAACAAAATAATGCAAATAAACTTGATTGATACATCCTACTGATGGTGTGGGTAATTAAAATTGATATTGAAAAGAGCAATCCGAATAAAAGTTACTAACAGGTAATGATTGCAGCGAGTAGTTGTGTAAGTGAGACAGTCACAAGTATAATTAAGGAGGGCAGTCATAAGTGAGAGTTAATTTAAACGTAGTCAGGAATTTTAGCATTAAGGCCCAGTGACAATAGCTGTGTGGGGGTATTGACTAACCTGTGTCGTTTGATTCAAGGACCACGGGGGACGAATGTATTCGAGTGTTAACTAACCCTAATCATCTGGTCCGAGGACTACAGGCATGATTGGATTTAAGTTTAAACACTTAGAGCCACGACGGAGTGTTAACTAACCCTAATCATCTGGTCCGAGGACTACAGGCATGATTGGATTTAAGTTTAAACACTAGAGAACCGTAACTGAGTGTTAACTAACCCTAATCATCTGGTCCGAGGACTACAGGCATGATTGGATTTAAGTTTAAACACTGTAGAACTGTAACCGAGTGTTAACTAACCCTAATCATCTAGTCCGAGACTACAGGCATGATTGGATTTAAGTTTAAACACTAGAGAACTGTAACTGAGTGTTAACTAACCCTAATCATCTGGTCCGAGGACTACAGGCATGATTGGATTTAAGTTTAAACACTTAGAGAACTGTAACTGAGTGTTAACTAACCCTAATCATCTGGTCCGAGGACTACAGGCATGATTGGATTTAAGTTTAAACACTATAGAACCGTAACCGAGTGTTAACTAACCCTAATCATCTGGTCCGAGGACTACAGGCATGATTGGATTTAAGTTTAAACACTTAGAGAACTGTAACCGAGTGTTAACTAACCCTAATCATCTGGTCCGAGGACTACATGCATGATTGGATTTAAGTTTAAACACTATAGATAGTGGCGAATGAGTGTCAACTAACCCTAATCATCTGGTCCGAGGACTACAGGCATGACTGGATTTAAGTTTAAACACTTGAGAGAAGACTTTACACAGTGAATTGGCACATCTGTTGAAGAAAAGATTCGATTAATAATAGTACCTCTTGAGGTTATTTACATTCCATGGACGTGGTATTACATGACCATCTAGGTCTTCCAAGAAATATGCCCCAATGCCTGCTTCTGAAGTGATGCGATATGACCCTTCCCAATTGGGTCCTAGTTTTCCCCAAGCTGGGTTCTTTGCGGTGCCCACAACTTTCCTCAGCACTAGATCACCAGGCTCTAGAGGCCTTAGCTTTACGTTAGCATCATAGTCTTGCCTGAGTTTCTGTTGGTAATATGCCAGCTGAACCATTGCATTCTCCCTCCTTTCCTCAATCAAGTCTAAACTCTTCTGTAGTTGCTCATCGTTGTCGGCCGGACTGAACGAGCTAGTTTTTAACATTGGGAACCCGGTCTCCAAAGGAATGACAGCTTCAGCCCCATAGGTCATTGAGAAGGGGGTCTCTCCAGTAGACCTACGAGGCGTGGTCCTGTAAGCCCAAAGTACGTGTGGCAGTTCTTCTACCCATTTGCCCTTCGCATCGTCCAGCCTCTTCTTTAAGCCATTCAGTATGACCTTGTTGACAGCTTCTGCTTGTCCATTACCCTGGGGATAGGCTGGAGTGGAGTATCTGTTCATAATTCCCAGCTCACTGAAATAGTTCCTGAATGCCTTACTATCGAACTGTAAGCCGTTGTCCGAGATGAGAGTGTGAGGGACTCCAAACCGAGTGACAATATTCTTCCACATGAACTTTTGCACATCAACGTTTCTGATATTGGCTAGTGGCTCGGCTTCAACCCACTTGGTGAAATAGTCTGTGCCGACTAGGAGGTACTTCTTGTTTCCTGCGGCTTTGGGGAAGGGTCCAATAATATCCAAGCCCCATTGGGCGAAGGGCCATGGGCTAGATAGCGGATTAAGATTTCTCCCTGGCTGGTGAATGTTTGGAGCGAAGCGCTGACATTGATCACACCTTTTGACATACTCGTATGCCTCCTTTTGCATGTTTGGCTACCAATAGCCTTGGGTGAGGGCTCGGTGAGCCAAGGATCTACCTCCAGTGTGGCTCCCACAGATTCCTTCGTGCAGCTCTTCTAGTAATGGCTCAGTCGTTTCAGGATGCATGCATAACAAGTATGGTCCCGAGTAGGAGCGTCTGTATAATTTCTAGTCCTCAGATAACCAGAATTTGGTCGCCTTCCTCCGAACTTTATCAGCTTCTCCCTTCTCTTCAGGCAATATATCTTCTTTGAGAAATTTGATTATAGGATCCATCCAGCACGGCCCGGCCCTGACCTGGTGAACCTGGACTGCCTCTGCTTTCGCCTCTGTAGGCCTGTGCAAGTCTTCAACGAGGATGATCCTCGGCAGGTCTTGCGCCGAAGAGGTTGCAAGCGTGGCCAAGGAGTCAGCATGTGAGTTACCACTTCTGGGGATGTGCAGCAAATTGAAAGAGTCAAACTCTGATTGCAGATGTTTAACACGACCCAAGTACCCCTGCATTCTTTCGTCCTTCGCCTCAAACTCGCCTTGTACTTGACCTACTACCAATCTTGAGTCCGAGAACAACTCCACGGACTTCCCACCCATTCTACGGACCATAGTCATTCCCATCAGTAGGACCTCATACTCCGCCTCATTATTCGTTGCCGAGAAGTCCAGCCTTAACGATTTCTCGATAATGATTTTCTCGGGGGATATCAATACTAGCCCAACTCCAGAACCTCTTTGGTTTGCCGCGCCATCAACGTACACTTCCCAATGGGAGGGATTCTCTTGGGAGATCATGCCAACTGATTTTTCATCCATGCCTGACGTGGGCTTTACTTCTTCTACCTGGGGCTCCGTGAACTCAGCCACCAAATCCGCGAGGACCTGTCCCTTGACCGATGTGCGGGGCATATATCTTATATCGAAAGCCCCCAAGATTGTGCCCCACTTGGCAATCCGACCAGTGTAATCAGCGCTTCGGAGTATAGCCTTGAGTGGGAGTTGAGTGAGAACAATGACCGTGTGGGCCTGGAAGTAGTGAGGTAGCTTCCGTGTGCCAAGCACTACTGCTAGAATAGCCTTCTCTAGAGGCAAGTAACGAATCTCAGCCTCATGCAGCGACTTGCTTACGTAATAAACGGGCCTTTGTACACCAGAGTCTGATCGTATCAACACCAGGCTCACCGCATAGGGAGCTACAGCGATGTAGGCGAACAGTACCTCATCTGGCTCAGGACTGGACATGATTGGTGGCCGAGCTAGATAATCCTTGAGTTGCTGGAATGCCAAAGCACATTCTTCAGTCCATTCGAATCCCTTCCACTTGTTGAGCAGAGAGAAAAAGGGGCGACACCTGTCTGCTGATCTAGAGATGAACCGATTGAGGGCAGCGGTCATTCCGATTAGTTTCTGAACCTCCTTGGGATTCCGAGGGGCTCGTAGATCGTTGATGGCCTTTATCTGGTCGGGGTTAACCTCAATTCCTCTGTGGGTGACCATGTATCCCAAGAACTTGCCGGACCCCACCCCAAATGAGCACTTAGAAGCATTTAGTCGTAGCTTGTACTTTCGTAGAATCTGGTACTTTCGTAGAATCTGGTACTTTCAAGGTCCTTCACATGCTCGGCTACAACCTTGCTCTTCACCACCATGTCATCTATGTAAACCTCGATATTTTTGCCCAGCTGTGGCTCGAACATCCTCGTCATCATCCTCTGGTAGGTAGCACCCGCGTTCTTCAAGCCAAATGGCATCACTTTATAGTGGTAGTTACCAATAGGGGTGACAAAAGCAATCTTCTTCTGGTCCTCCGAGGCTAATGGTATCTGATGGTAGCCTTGGAAGGCGTCCAGGAAGCTCATCCGAGGGTGGCCGACAGTGGCATCCACCAGCTGATCAATTTTTGGCATAGGGAACGGATCTTTGGGGCATGCCCTATTCAAATCAGTGAAGTCTACGCATACTCGCCATTTCCCACTCTTCTTCTTTACCACCACGGTATTTACCAGCCATTCGGGATAAAAAACTTCTTTGATAGCCCCAGCTTCTTTGAGTTTTGCTACCTCCTCTCTCACTGCGTCGGCATGTTCCTTGGACGGGCGCCGAATAGGCTGTTTCTTGGGGGTGACCAGTGGATTCACCTTCAAGTGGTGGCATATAAACTCTGGGTCCACCCTTGGGGCTTCGTAAGGACTCCAAGCAAACACATCGAGATTTTGCTTGAGGAACTCTATTAGCTCTTCCCTTTCTTGAAGAGGCAACTGAGATCCGACTTGAAAGAACCTATCAGGATCATCTCCAATGACCACTTTCATTAGATCCTCACATCGAGTGCCTTCATCTGGTTCTTCGACGGGCAATCCCCAGGACTGTAGTTGCTACAAATCCATTCCGGCTATGTCCGAGGACTCGGCTGGGGTCTTATGTTGAATGGCAGCTACCAGGCACTGTCGAGCAACAGACTGGTCTCCTCGAATCTCATGTATCCGCCCTTCTGACGAATATTTGACCTTTTGGTGCAAAGTAGAGGGAACGGCCCCAAGTGCGTGAATCCAAGGTCTGCCTACGAGTGCCGTGTAGGGCGAATATGCGTCCACAACTATAAAGTCCAACTCCACCACCTCGGAACCGGACTGCACAGGTAAGCGTATCCGGCCTTTCGGGATGACAGGCCTTCCTTCAAAGCTCAAGAGGGGGGAATCGTATGGCGTCAGGTCTTGGGGTTTTAGGCCTAGCCCCTTGTAGAGGTCTGGGTACATTATCTCCACAGCACTGCCCTGGTCCACCATCACCCTCTTTACATCGTACCCTCCTATTATGAGGGTGATGACTAGTGCATCATCATGGGGTTGGATGGTGCCAATCATGTCTTCGTCCGAGAACCCCATAACCAGCGGGGCACCAGACTTAGCTTTCTTCGGTGCTCGGCTTGACTCCCCTGCGGATGGTTGGCCTACCGACATAACTTTCAATGGCCAGAATCCTGTTCTCCCCAGTGCGGCGAAGACGACGTTTATAGTCCCTAGTGGCGGCTTTGAGGGGTAATCTCTACGTGGCCCTGAACCCGCCTGCCCTCGGCCGCTGGAGGGTGCAAGAGGTGCTTCAGTTTACCATCGCGAACCAGTTGGTCCAAGTGATCCCACAGGCTCCTACAATCTTCTGTGGTATGCCCATGGTCTTGATGGTACTGGCAGTAGAGATTGTGGTTGCGTCTCTCGGGGTTTCCTACCATCTTGTTCGGCCACCTGAAGAATGATTCATTCTTGATTCTTTCCAGGACCTGGTGTACTGGCTCTTTGAACACGGTGTTGACCGATTGAGGATTCGTCGATCCTGATTGCCCGGTAAAATCCCTCCGCGGTTTATTGTAATTGTAACGGTCCGACCTCGAATCCCTCCTCTCCTGAGGGATAACCTTGTCCTTTCCCTTGCCCTGCTGCTGATCTTCTTCAACCCTCTTATACTTCTCTATGCGGTCCATTAATTGACGCACATTTGTGACCGGTTTGCCAGATACAGATGCCCTCAAACCGTGGTCAGTGGGGAGGCCGAGCTTGAACGTGCTGAGGGTCATTGCATCATTGTTGCCCTCCACATCATTGAACATCTCCCAGTATCTGTCTGAATATGCCTTCAAGGACTCGCCTTCCTGCATGGACAAGGACAGCAGTGAAGAGAAGGGTCTGGCCACTCTACGGCATGTGACAAAACGGGAGCCGAATGCCTGAGTGAGCCCTTTGAAGGAGTTGATAGAGCCTGCCCTCAAACCGTCAAACCACCTCATGGCAACAGGCCCAAGACTGGAAGGGAAAACCTTGCACATCAGAGCTTCGTCTCTGGAGTAGACAGCCATCCTCTGGTTAAAATGATTCACATGCTCCATGGGGTCAGTTTTACCATTGTAGATGGTGAACGTTGGCTGGTTAAAGCGCCGAGGGAGTCTGGTCTCCTCTATCCTGCGCGTGAAGGGTGACTTAGATATCTGGTTCAGAGCCCTGTTCATGGCATCGTTCTCCATGTCCTCGCGTGATGGGCTTCTACATTGCCTCTTACGATGGGACTCCTCTTCATAGGTGTAGGACTCGCTGGCTGGTGTCTTAGATTTGTGCTGATAAGAGACATCCTGCTCGTCATCAAGATCATCCTCAAAGTATGAGGAAGCCCGTTTCCTCTTTGCGTGGCGCAACTCCCTCTTTAGTTTTTCTACTTCCAGTTGTAAGTCACGGTTCTTCTCTACATGGGACAGGTGACTTCCGCCCTGTGATTGGCTCTGGCTAAGGCGCACAGTGTGTACACTGCCCTCACAATTTTGTCTCCTCTCTAAGTTGACAAAATGGTCCACGTGTTGGGATGCCCTGGATTCTGCTTGTTGTTCACCTTGTCCTGCCATCATCAATTGTTGTTTTCACTCTTGCACAAGCTCTCCCCACAGACGGCGCCAATTGTAGGGTCAATTTTTACAGCCCAAGCCCAAGAAGGTATGGATTTTGAGCCCACTGAACCCAAAACAATAAATTTGTAGAGAGTGGGTGAAAGAGCTAGGCTAACAATGAAATAACAGTCTTAAACAACAATGTTTTTGGATGAATTTGTATTAATGTGTTCGGACAGATGTAAATGCAACGTCCGAAGATGTGTTTTTCATTCATAAACTTGGGTTACAATTCTTGGAGCTACTGTAATGGAGTACCCCTTTTTCTACTTATGATTGTTCATCCCCTGCTTTCAGAGGCACCCTTCTCTTTTATAGTACTTCCTTCCTGCATCTTCACCTTCCACTTGTTCATCATCTAGACGCCCACTTGAGTGCATGTCCCATCATACTCCCCCTTTAGCCTTGTGTGAGTGGCGGTAGCTGAGAATGCACTATTCAGGGGTCTTCTCCACATAAATGCGGCCAGGAGGGTAGGTGCAGTGCATTTAATGCGGTGGTTGAAGTCTGTCTCCTAGATATTTCTTTGATCTTGTTATCCTCATGTGTGTCTGAGGTTCATCCCTGTAGTCACATTTGTCAGGGGGATTACCTGAGCACCCCAGACACCTGTTGGGCCCAGCTTCTCCGGATCCGAGGATATTGGACTCCTCGGACAATTGAACATCTCCTCGGATCATGCCTGTGCTCCTCTCCAGACATGCTCCTTTCACGTGGGCTTCCAACTGAGTGTTTTTCACCTCTTCGGACAAACAGTGATCCTCAAATTAGGCCTTGGGCCCAATACGTTGAGTTGGGCATTTCACCCCCCATATAAATAATCTATTCGTAGTAAAAATTCATAGAATTGTAAAGAGATAAAACATTTTAGTCATGGTTTCAAAATATATATGTGAAGAATAAGTTAACCAAATAACTCGTTAATAAGCTTGAGCTTGCTCAATAAGAAAATGAGTCAATCTTGAACATAAAACTTGTTTGGTGATAAAATCAAGGTTGGCTTGTGTTCAAAAAAAAATCAAATAAACAAGTTTGAACTTTTAATACTCGGCTTAACTTGTTTATAGTCCCAGACTTACCAGCTGAACCACTATAGGCATATTGAATGAGTTTTCATCCGGTGTGGGCTGGACTTTTTTGAGGCCCTGCTTCCAACAAAATGCAATGCAAATCATCTTGTCATCTTGTGCCAATGCACTATAAAAGAATCCTCTTACTGTCTTACAGAAACAAGAATATATCCTCAAAAAGACTAAAGCAAGACTAGTATTATTTACTTATGGCCACTCCCCCATTCTCCTCGGTCGTGCCTCAGTGCACTCCAGCTCCAATTCCAGATTTTCCTGAGCCTGTTCCAGTCATCGGCCCTCAGTTTTGTTTACCTCACACTATTGAGCTTAAAATCAAAGAGTTGATTGGCAAAGGCAACTATGTTGTCCAAGACATCAACGGCAATCAAATTTTTAAAGTAAAAGGAGCCTTTCTAACCCTTCATGACCATCGTGTCCTATGTGATACTGCTGGAAACCCCATTGTCACTCTTCGACGGAAGGTTTGGTTCCTTACTTTCTTTTATCCAATTAATGCATAAAATTTTTAACTTTTTAAACAGGGGATAAAGCAAAAACAATATTCAAATATAGACCTATTTATTCCGATATCATTATTAGTTACCATTTCTGTTTATCTTAAAGTTAAAGGTTTTAAAAATAACAAATGTAATTATTTAACCTTTTTCTGACATATATGTCATCTTCACCCTATATATAATTGATTTTGTTAATTCCTTGTATTCTTGATTAATTTGCAAATGATGAACTTGTTATGCTTATAGCATATGCAAAAGCTTAGTTATATAAAAAAACCTTGTTTCCCTTTATGTGTAGAAGCCGAGTCTTCATAATAGATGGAATGTTTTTAACGGTAAAAGCCAAGAATCCAAGGACCAACGTTTTACCGTTAAGAAATCTTCTTTTGTCCAAATGAAGACCGAGTTACATGTGTTCTTGAAAAATAACACAAGTGATGAGAAAGTTTGTGACTATAAGATCGAAGGGTGCTGGATGGAACGATCTTGCGTCATTTATGCTAAAGATACACCGATTGCACAGGTGACTCCTTTTTACTTGACTTTTTTTTTTCCCCTTACCTTGATGTACATATAAATTCGTCAAATAAGACCATGTCAAAATTCCCTACCAAAATTTTTCATTAAAAATGAAAAAGATTAAATGCACTAAAACCCCTAAACTTTTATGTTATTGCAATAAGACACCCTCAACCATTGCCATCAATTATAATAGCATAAAATTTTAGGAGTTTTAGTGCATTTTACCCAGTTAGAGATATGTTAGATATATTAACACAATGTAATTGCTAAGCCTACTCCTACTTATACTAGTAGTCTAAGGTTTAGTCGTCTATATATACTCATGTTAGAGTTCATTGTAATACAGGTTATTATACTCCACATTTACATACTAAAGATGTAGCCCTTAAGAGATTCCTCCGTAAATGTTGGTTGACAAGGCTGAACTACGTAACTCTTGTGTTCTCGATGTTCTTATTTATTATTATTATTATTATTATTTTTTGAGAATGCGGTGTTCCTATTCTATGATTCTCCTGCCGCATTCACTCCAGCATATACAACATGGTATAACATATCGCGTTGCTAATATATTTAACGTACCCAAATATTTGTATTGTAATGATGATCCATAATTTTTGCTCGAGGGGTAACCTAAACTATGAGACAATTTGCAAAGATTTTTACCTAAATTATGGATGAAATGATACTCTCTTTAATTTATCGATGAAATAACTCTCTCTTCTAGAGATTCTAGGATTTGTATAAATGAGTAGAATTTTTTATTTTGAAAAAATAAAAAGAATATTTCTTACAGTATAACCGTATAAGATGGTATGAATTTATCAGCCTAAGAGGAGAGTCGCTACTTTCCTAGTTTAGGGGACTGTCATTCCTCCACTCCTCCAAATAATTGGAAATAGTGTGAATAATGATTGACATTATAAAAATAAATGTTTTTTTAGCCAAAATAAAGTTCTTCCAAAATATCAAGATGTACGCACGTTTTTGGTTATAGTGAAATGTTTGAGATGCTTCATATTAGCAGGCTTAGAAAACACTTAAGACTGATTAAATTGGTTAATATGGAAAATGCAGATGCGCAAGGAGAATACGTTTAAAAGTTGTGTGTTCGGAATGGACGACTTATTGGTAACAGTATATTCTAATATCGATTACGCATTCATAGTCACTCTTATTTTGATTTTTGCTGAAGTTAACATGTAGATCATACCGGACGCGATGACTTTCGTTAAGAATTGTTCCCGTGCTCTCAGTTTTGCTTCCATCTGAAATTAGTCTTACGTGCACAAGTTGTTGCAGGGCAGGTGGGATCTTTGAAGATTGGTAGTTGTGGCGTTTTCCTTGATTTGTGCTAAGATAGTTGGTATTTGAATGTTATGTCAGTTAACGTTGAGTTATTATTTTGTTCTAGCTTTTAGGAGTTGGAGTATGTTGTTTTTTAGTTCTGTTTTTTAGGAGTTGGAGTTTAAGTGGATCACGATTGTGTTAGTGGTCCTGATTTTATGCTTTGGAACGTTGCCATCTGCTTGTATAAATTCAGTGGCTATTGGAATAGAAGTTATTAAAAAATTTATTATCCAAACTTATCTTTTAAGGAGGCCAGATTACCAGAATCAATCCAGAAATTATCCATTGTTTTCTATTTAAATTCCATTAAAAAGCCATCATAGGTAACCATAAGGAGATATACGCACCAATTAGATGGAAATAATGTGTTTCGCTTTATTTTTTTTTAGAGAAATGCTAACGAATGCCCTTGAGTCATTGGTTAATAATCTATTTTAAAAAAAAAAAATTTATGGGAAAATAAAATAAAACAATTAATGTTTTGACAGTTTTTTTTTTTTTTTTCCATAAAAGTAATATTAAAACTTTCTTAAAATAAATTGTTAACTAATACCCTAAGGTCGTTTGTTAACATGACATTTTTTTTAATTTTTTTTTTATATTGAAATAATATGTTTCACTTTGATCTACTGTTATTTCTGTTGGGACAATAAATAAACAACGACGCACGTGGCAGCCAAATATGTGGTATGTATATCAACGAGCAAACTGTTGGGTAGTTACCAACAAGATGAAGCCCGTCGGATATTGGATAGTTTATCATGTATTAGTTTTTTTTTTTTTTTTTTTTTTGTTTTGTTTTGTTTTTAGAGAAAGTTATCGTGTATGAGTTATCTCTATATTTAAAAAGTGCATACGCGCTAGAGATACAATACTAGTATTTACAAGCTTTCTCTTTTTTCTAGACAAATACTAGTATGTGCGACAGCTTTTGTAGCTCATTATCTTTTTTTGAGATTTGACATTTGTTGAGTTATAAAGCCAAAAAAAAAAAAAAAATGTGGGAAGATATATAGACATAAGTCTATGCATGTATTAAAACCATCAAGACTATTAACAAATCATTCATGACAAGATTGAAAATCGATTTACAACAATCACACATAGAATTTAATATTTTTCTCACAAAGATAAATGTGCATACATAACAAGCTAAGCTCGTAAATGCACTACACCATTAGTACGAAGGTACTAGACCAAACTTACATGTGATATACACAACACAAGCGATCAAACTTTTAAGAGATTTTTCAATTTTTATGGGTTTTTGAATTTTTCAACACACTCAAAAACAAAACATGTAAAGTAAGATCAATTAAAAAAAAAAAAAAACAAGTACAAAACAAACTTGAAAATAAACACGCTAAATGTGAAACATAAGCAAACAACCAATAAAAGTCACATCATATAGGAAGAATTGATGCATGGACATAGTTTAATGCTTATGCATGTGTACCCTTCTTCACCCACACAACACGTGCGTTGGGGATGATATCCCTAGAGCATTGGGTACTAGAGCTGTGATTTTCAAACCTTTGGCTGAAGCTTGCCAAACAAGAAGTGATGGTATCTATTATCTTCATCACATCACCAAAACCGGAATAATCTTCTCACCCTTTTGACTGCTTGGCGTTCCAATTCCCTTTTCCCTATCCTCTTAGCCTTTGAGAATCCGCTTTCTTTAATGCGTGAAGTTTATAGCAGTTAGGTCTTGTGTGTCCTTGAACTTTACAATGGTGGCAGAAGTGTTGAACTTGAGGACCTCTTTGAGACTTTGGAAGAGACTTCCCTTTAGCCTTGGGTTTGGCCACAAATGGATTTTGAGATTTTGTTAAAACCTTTTGAGCATTTCCATTTGGCTTCTTCTCCACTTTTACATTCTCAACACATGGAGTTGCTATCATTGGTTCCTTAACTTTAACAAATTTCATCTCCTTGGACACATTGGCACTTGAACTACTTTCTTCGGACTATCCTAAGCCACTTTTGTCAGAAAAAGGCTTTCGATGTGAAAGAACTTCATCAAATTTCTTGGAGGCAACGTGCTCCACTTTGGCATTAGCTTGAATCACTTCAAGCTCAAGAAACTTGATCTTAGAGTAGGCCTCAGTTAGTTCTCCATTCAACGCCTCAACTTCACACTTCATTTCTTTGTACTGCACTAGAAGACTTTTGTAATCTTGCTCTGCTCTTTTCATTTTTCTTATGGCTACCTTAGCCACCCTTGCGTACTCTCCGGACTTTTCTAAAAGAGAATTATAAGTTTCTTGCAATCCCTTTGTTCCTTCATAGACACATTCTTCACCTTCATCTTCATATTCCTCCTCAACTCCCATTTGAACCATCTGAGTCACTAAGGGTAGTTGCAAAGACTTTACCCTTTGCTTTCAAATATGTGGGGCATTCTTTCTTCACATGTCCATGTCCTTTGCACGCAAAGCACATGACCATTTCAGACGGCGATGAATCTCTTGAATCTTTCTTCTTAAAGTCTTTCTTGTCCTTCTTGAACTTTGAGAATTTGCCCTCTCAAAAGACTTTCCATCACTCTTGAACTTTAGAAACTTATAGAAGTTCTTAACAAGGTACGCCACATCCTTTTCAACCTCATCCTCATCCAAGGAGTCTTGAGCTTCCAATCCCTCATTGACCCTCTTGAAAGCAAGAGATTTGCTCTTCCTTTGAAATGGTAGAGATAGCTCATAGGTTTGAGGAGAACCAATGAGTTTTTGAATTTTAATCTCATCAAGGTCTTTGCTCTCTTTGATAGCAGTGACCTTTGCACGGAAACTCTCCAGCAATGATCGTAGAATCTTCCTCACAATCTTGGAGTCCTCTATCTTTTCTCCCAAGTTAAATTTCCCAATCACCACTTCATTTAGTCTCCCATAAAATGAGTCGAATGACTTGTCTTCATTCATCTTTAGTTTCTCGAAGCGTGTGGTAAGCATTTGCAACTTGGTGTCCTTCACCTTTTTGGTGCCTTCGTAGGTCGTCTCCAAGATTTTCCATGCCTCATTGGTAATTATAACATGAGAGATCCTGTGAAATTCGTCAGGAGAAATACCGTAGAAAATAGCATTTAAACCCTTGCTATTAGTGTTAGCTGCCACAAGGGCTACCTTATCCCACTCGAATTTGGCGGCCTCTGGCCTAGTCCATCCTATCTCGACAGCATCCCAAACACTATCATCAATAGAACAAAGGAATGCCCTCATACGGACTTTCCAAAATGCATAATTGCTTCCATCAAAATATGGAGGAACATTGAGTGATTGAGATCGATCCATCTCAAAAAGAGTCTAGGATCACACTTAGGTAATGAAACCACAGCAAGTGTACCCACTCTGATACCAATTGACTTAGCTAAGCCTTGTCTTCTCTAACTCTCTGGATCACACAATTCAACCCGATTGCATCCTCCAAACAAATGGCCTTTTCCAATGCTTCAAGCAGCATCAAAACCTCACTTTACACTCAGAATGGGTGGGGTAAATGTTTGTGCTATCAACCTCTTAAGGATTGTGTAGAGGATTGTGGGTATAACAATCTCTAACTCTCAAATGTTGTGGCTAGGGTTTTTTTTTTTAAAAAGCACTCCTCACAATATGTGGGTAAAGTGGGTATATATAATGTGGGTAGAGACATGGTGTATCAAATATGACAAAATAGCAAAACAAAATGTTTCGCGGGTATCTCGCGGGAAGGCCTTACCCGCGAGACACTCACAAAAATCAGCTGTCACCATCTGTCATGATTCTTCGCATTCCAGTCGTGTGTTGAGCACATGCTTCACTTAACGGGAAGGCTACTCGCGAGCTACCCGCAAAAACTCCTTTGATCTTTAATTTGTCTTGAGTCTTTACACTCTCTCTCACACATAACTCATACAATGAATCCCACATAAAATACAAGGTACATAAGATTGAACAAAATTACAATCAAATTTGGCACGGAATTAAAGCCAACACAAAATAGTTGTAAATCACAACTTTACAACTATTATTTCACAGCAAGAAATTTCAGTTTGAGACATGATTTTTAAAACCCAACTGGATAAAGAACCGAAAAATGAAGTAGTTCGAGGTTCTATAGTCCAATCAAAACAAGACTGATGATCAAACTGCTAACATCATAAATATTTTAATTAATAATTCTAGAGTTAATAAAAATCAATTAAATAAATGTATAATAAGTTTATAAGTAATAATATCTAGGAAATAAAACTATCTTATAAAAAGAATTTTCAATTGAATTTTCACAACTTTATTAAGAAAATACAAAAATATAAATGACCAAATATAACTAAATACATTAATATTACTTCAACCAAAGTATAAATAGAAAATAATAAAGCATAAACAAGGCAAATGCAAATTAAATTTATAATTTCCATTTTCATTGCAAAGTATAGATATTTAAATAAGTTGCAACTTTCAACTTTTATGTTGAATACGAAAACATACAACGAAAAAAAGACAACTTGTATTATTCTTTATTTATTTTTTTAAAAAATCTAGAACAATTAAAATGTAGGTCACCCATAATTTTTGTAGGTTGATCCATAATTTCATTTAGCATAGCATTTGTGTAAGAAATGAAGGTGGAATCTGACCAAAGGTTACTAATTTTTTTGGTTAAATCTTTATCCTATTTCAAAAAATTTATATATTAATTAATCTTAAATGTGATTAGAATTAACACCCTAAAAAAAGTATTAAAACAAAGTTATGAAATTACTCATAGTAATTGGTCAATTGTGTAGACAATTAATACAAATGTTTAAATAATCAAATGTAAAATTCAATATTGTCAATTCCCTTCTAGTAATATTTTGATTTTTCCTTGAGCAATAATAGACATCCTAATGTATGAATATTAAATTATCAATGCCATAAAAAAAAAAAAAAATGATCTAGCTGTATACCTACACCCGGATTTGATACTCTTAAAACTAAATTGCAATCGATGTCCAACATTTTTTTGACTTAGAAGATAGAATCGGTATAGTGAAATAAAGAAAAGGTACAAGAAGTATAATAATGGGTCCTCCTGCAGCCACAGAAGGCTACACACTAGCCTCGCAACAGGACATGCAGGCAGAGCTGACAAAAAACAGTAAAAAACACATCATCCGAACTACTTTACAGCAAAATGATTTGAAAATATTTAAGATATTGCATTAAGTGCAACTACCCTATACTTACTCACATTAATTTTTACCATTTTTATTTTTTAATTTTAATTATTGCCCTTGATGTAATCCCAGCAGAACAGACAAAAAATGAAGAAAGCAATAAAAAAAACAGGACAATCTGACTAGCCTATAGCAAAGCAACACATCCATGTAAAATTCACCGTTCTAGTAATTTTTTGATTTTTCCTTGAGCAATATTAGACATCCTAATGTATGAATATTAAATTATCAATGCCATAAAATAAAAGAAATGATCTGGCTGTATACCTACACCCGGATTTGATACTCTTAAAACTAAATTGCAATCGATGTCCAACTTTTTTTTGACTCAGAAGATAGAATCGGTATAGTGAAATAAAGAAAAGGTACCAGTAGTATAATAATGGGTCCTGCAGCCACAGAAGGCTACACACTAGCCTCGTGACAGGACATGCAGGCAGAGCTGACTAAAAACAGTAAAAAACACATCATCCGAACTACTTTACAGCAAAATGAATTTGAAAATATTTAAGATATTGCATTAAGTGCAATTACCCTATACTTACTCACATTAATTTTTATCATTTTTATTTTTTAACTTTAACTATTGCCCCTGATGTAATCCCAGCAGAACAGACAAAAAATGAAGAAAAAAAAAAAAAAAAAAAAGACAATCTGACTAGCCTATAGCAAAGCAACACATCCATGTAAAATTCACCGTTCTAGTAATATTTTGATTTTTCCTTGAGCAATATTAGACATCCTAATGTATGAATATTAAATTATCAATGCCATAAAATAAAAGAAATGATCTGGCTGTATACCTATACCTACACCCGGATTTGATACTCTTAAAACTAAATTGCAATCGATGTCCAACTTTTTTTTGACTTAGAAGATAGAATCGGTATAGTGAAATAAAGAAAAGGTACAAGAAGTATAATAATGGGTCCTGCAGCCACAGAAGGCTACACACTAGCCTCGCAACAGGACATGCAGGAAGAGCTGACAAAAAACAGTAAAAAACACATCATCCGAGCTACTTTACAGCAAAATGAATTTGAAAATATTTAAGATATTGCATTAAGTGCAATTTCCCTATACTTACTTACATTAATTTTTATCATTTTTATTTTTTAACTTTAATTATTGCCCCTGATGTAATCCCAGCAGAATAGACAAAAAATGAAGAAAACAATAAAAAAAACAGGAAAATCTGAATAGCCTATAGCAAAGCAACACATCCATGTAAAATTCACCGTTCTAGTAATATTTTGATTTTTCCTTGAGCAATGTTAGACATCCTAATGTATGAATATTAAATTATCAATGCCATAAAATAGAAGAAATGATCTGGCTGTATACCTACACCCGGATTTGATACTCTTAAAACTAAATTGCAATCGATGTCCAACTTTTTTTTGACTTAGAGCATCTCCAACAGCTTCTTCAAATTTTTTACAGTTTGGAGAATGAACAGTGACATTTAGTTTTTACATACTCACTTTTTCAAATACATTTTCCAACAGATTTTCTATCACATTCTCTATCTCATTTAAATATTATTTTTTCATTCATTGTTTATTCTTTTTTTAATCATCATTTATTCTTTTTTTAACAACTATATTTTTAATGAGAAGTGTTATATTCACAACATTTTACGCAATACTTTCACAACAAAATTTATGTGAAAATTGTTACTAGTTCTAATTTGAACCCACTACTGAAATTATTTTTTTACTCGTCAATATTATCTAATAACAATCCGTTACTTAAAATTTATTGTGAAAATATTGTGGTAGCATTTCTTTATTCCAATTTCTTATTTTTTATATTATTTTTCCCTTCCACCCCATCTGGACACGTTTCTTCTTCTTTTCTTTTTTTCTTTTTTCTTTTTTTCTCTTGGTTTTTTCTCCACCACCCACGTATCCCACTCCTTTCCTCTATCTACCTTCTTTTTCTTTTTCTTCTAGTTCATTCCGGAGCACTTCTTCTTCAGTTCTTCTTCAGCTCTCTCTCTTTCTCTCTTTCTCTAGCTCTTTCTTTTTTTACTTTGTCTATTTCTACTTCTATTTTATTTCCTCTTCACACACACACACACACACACACACACGCACGCACGCACGCACAGCCAACAAGGCCTTCGCCTATCTTTTTTTTTTTTTTTTTTAATCTTGTTTTGATTCACTTTGTTGTTGCAATGGAGCTTAGATTGGCTTTCATGCTCTTAATTTGTTGTTTTTGTTTTTATTTTAGATTTGTTGTTCTAATTAAATTTTTATTTTTTCATGTTCTTGATCTGTTATTGTGTTTGTGTTGATTTGTGTTATTGTGTTCTTGTTCTTGATTTGTGTTACCGTTTGAGAGAGACACAGATGAACAAAGAAGAGAGGAGGAAAGAGAAAGAATTTGTTTTTTATTCAGCCGGATATTTTTTTAAGATAAAATGATGGTTTGAAGTTGCTACAGTATTCTCTAAATTAAGAGAATTACTGTAGCAACTTCAAAAAATAATTTAGAGAACCTATGCGTATGGAGAAGCTGCTGGAGAGATGAACAGTGTCATTTGGTGGTCCAAATTTGGCTTTACCGAAACTGTTGGAGATGCTCTTAGAAGATAGAATCGGTATAATGAAATAAAGAAAAGGTACAAGAAGTATAATAATGGGTACTCCTGCAGCCACAGAAGGCTACACACTAGCCTCGCAACAAGACAGGCAGGCAAAGCTGACAAAAAACAATAAAAAACACGTCATCTGAACAACTTTACAGCAAAACGGATTTGGATTCCGTGTAATATTTAAGATATTACATTATGTGCAATTACACTATACCTACTCATATTAATTTTTATCATTTTCATTCTATATTAATTTTTATCATTTTTATTTTTTAACTTTAACTATTGCACCTGATGAAATCCCAGCTGAACAGCCAAGAAACATGAAGAAAACAATAAAAAAAACAGGACAATCTGACTAGCCTATAGCAAAGCAACACATCCATGGGCTAACGTGTCTGTTGGGTAGCTACTAGAGCCTGGTACTCGTGCAGAAGAGATGTGGCGCCATGAAGAATAATATCTGGGCGAGTGTGGGTGTTTTCAAAACAAATTTTGTTACGTGAATTCCATATATTCCATGCAATCCTAGCCCATTGTTCCATCTCTGTACGCGTGAGTCTCACGAGCATACTTTACGTCAGCATAAAGAAGTCTGGGATTTGAGCATTACTCTTTTGGACCCGTCCCATGACCAGTGCCCATACGTTCCTAGCCAGAGGGCAGTGGCGACGCCACGTCTAAGTTAGGGTGTTCTCACAAAAATCGTGACTTGAAAAAAAAAAAAAAAAAATTTATACTTAATCTTAGTTAGGAACACCCTGATCACAAAATTAGGAACACCCTCATTGACAAAATTAAGAACACCCTCAAATTAAAAAAAAAAAAAAAAATCTGTTCTACTTCCAAGCAAAAAAAAAAAAAAAAAAAAAAGCCCAAAAAAAATTTGAACTAAAATCTGAAAAAAAAAAAAAAAGTAATAGGGCCAAGCCCACAGCGAGCCCAATAGATTACACAGGTAGCCCGTAGCCCACGGATTCTCCAAAAAAAAAAAAAAAAACAAACAGAGAACAGAAATCAACCCACGCCACGGTCACTTCGCTGCCAGGGAAATCAAAAACCAAACCCTAAACCCCAATACAACCAGTCCATCAGCAAAGCAAAACAAACCCCAACTAAGATAGTGTTTATCTCAACAAAAAAAAAAAGCTCCCAATACAGAGAAAACAAAAACAAACCCCAGCATACATTGATACACTGCCCATGGTCACGAACCGTCGCCGTCGTCGCAGATACACTGCCCATAAACCCTAGCATACACTAAATCACTGATACAAACCCTAGCAGAGAAAACCGCTTGTCGTCGCCGTCGCAGTCTCGCAGATCGGTGCTCGCTGCTCGCCGCTCGCCACCTCGGCCTCATCGCAGTCTCGTAGTCTCGCAGTGGTCGCCGTCACAGATCGTAGTCGTCGCCGTCGCAGATCGCAGATCGCAGTCTCGCCGCTCGGATCTCGGTGCTCGCCGGTTGGACCTCGTGCTGGGTATTTCTCTCTCTTTACTCTTTTTCTCTCTTTTTCTCTAAGTCTCTCAGTTTCTCTCTTCTCTTTACCTATGAAATGCAAAACTGAAATGAACTCTCTCTCTCTTTATTCTTAACTTTAATACCGGTTACTCTCTCTCTCTCTCTCTCTCTCTCTCTCTCTCTACATAATTATATAATTTATATGCTTTTGCCTGCTTTTTTTTTCATTTTTTTTTTGTCTTTTTGAATTTGTCCTTATCTATCCTATTGGTCAGTGTGTTGGTGTAATGGTGTTGGTGAACACCATTACACCAACACAGACCAATAGGATAGATAAGGACAAATTCAAAAAGACAAAAAAAAAAAAAAAAAAAAAAGCAAAAGCAAGCAATTGGTCAGATTGGCTGGCCGAATTGCTTGCTTTTGCCTCTTTCTTTTTTTTTTTTTTTTTTTTGAATTTGGCCTTATCTTCCCTGTTGCTTGTTGGTGTTGGTTCTTGTGTAACGTGTGTTGCAGTGTTGGTGTTGGTCAATGTGTTAGTAATATATTGATTGTTTTTAGTGTGAAGTAAATTGTCTATTGTGATTGTGAAATTTTCTGATTGGCAGGTTATTGTTTGTAATTGTTGATTAGCAGTGTAATGTGCTACACATTATACTGTTTTAATTATTGTGATGCACATAGAATGTGTAACGTGCATAAGACAAATAAAAGACAAACAAATATAATAAATTAAAGTAGTATAATTAATGACAAACAAATTAAAGCAATATAGTTTATTGTTATGCTAAATAACAATAATTAAAGCTATATAATTAAATTAACTAATACATTATAAAAGACAAATAAATTAAATTATGTTAGGCTAAATAACAATTAATAATTTTATAATTAATGCAAGAATAATAATTATAAAATTATTGTGTAATTTATGCTTGTTGAGGAATACCCTGAAAATTTTTTCTGGAGTCGCCACTGCCAGAGGGCATTCCCATAATATATATGCTTCACTGTTTCACTCTGCTGTTGGCACACCACGCAAAGAGGGTCTATCTGCATTTTCTTCTTACGCAGGTTGTCTCGGTTGGCAAAATATTCAAGCATGCTCTCCACAGAAAATTTCTCACCTATGGCGGGTATTTAGGGACCACACTGACTTCCACAAGCGTTCACTTTTGGTTTTAAAACAACGGAGGTTGTCTCGAATGAATTCAATGAGCCCTTATTGCAACTTGTGGCACAAGTTATTGAATCTTGGAAATATAAATTGTTTGTTGAACCTATGAATATTAAATTATCAACTCCATAAAATAAAAGAAATGATCTGGCTGTACCTACACCCGGATTTGATTCTTTTAAAACTAGATTGCAATCCATGTGCAATATTGGCTTTTGGTTTTAAAACAACAGAGGTCGTCTCGAATGAATTCAATGAGCCCCTATTGCAACTTGTGGCACATGTTATTGAGTCTTGGAAATATCAATTGCTTGTTGAACCTATGAATATTAAATTATCAACTCCATAAAATAAAAGAAATGATCTGGCTTTACTTTTTGTTAGGTTCTAAAGACTTAAGATTTGATGTATTTAGAACTTTAATTTGTAATGTTGGTAAACCATGATCAAAACAATATGTTTAGTCTTGTTTAAGCTTGCTCAAAGTTGTTTAATTATTATAAAGTTGGAATCGAGTGGCTGCAGATATATTAGTGCATTTCGGCCTGGCTCGATCGATCGAAGCTTAAACTCGATCGATCGAAAGTCGGCCAGATTGCGTTTTTTGCAGAATTTCCAACTCAGCCCTACCTCATTAAATGTTTAGGGTTTTATGTTTTTGCCCTAGGTATATAAGGCAAAACCTTAGCCACATTTTTAGAGTTGCTCCTGTTGTATTATTGCTCATACTTTTCTGTTTTGTGTAAATCTCTTGTGAGATCTAGAGGAGTTTTCCTTTATACAAAGCTTAGGGTTTTCAAGGTAGAGATAGTATCAACATTTTGATGATCAACTCGGTTGCTGCCA
Source organism: Quercus aquifolioides (assembly GCA_019022515.1). NCBI lineage: Eukaryota > Viridiplantae > Streptophyta > Magnoliopsida > Fagales > Fagaceae > Quercus > Quercus aquifolioides. The sequence goes on along the minus strand of CM032330.1, from coordinate 11,468,341 downwards.
ATGGAGCTTAAAGAATAACAAGCATGGGTGCTTGTAGCTGATTGGAGAATCCAAGAAAGAATGAGTTCATGGATTCGGAGATTGCACGTGGTCGTGTCAATAAGTTCTACTGGTGAGTAGTATTAGGAAGTCAAGCGAGAAGTTTGTAAGTCCTTTTGTATGAATTTCAATTCTTTCATAATGGATTCAGGTTTACCTTGAGGATAGTTAGGTTAAATCCTCCCGAGGTTTTTATCGTGTGGTTTCCTGGTTATCATATCATTGTGTTATTTATTTTTCTGTTGCTATATATATTTGATATGATTGTTTGATTTTTTTTAACCTAGATTTGCATAATTTGACTAAGTTAATCACTTGGCTAATTTACTAGGTTAATCCAATTGTTGTTTTAAGGGGTCTAAAAACCAACAAGTGGTATCAGAGCGGGTAGCTCTCTTGTTTTAGATCTTTTGATCTAAGAGCTGATCCTTGACCCCTGTTGTCGTGGATTCTTGGAAAATCTTTTTGCTTATATGTCAACATGCCTAGTTGTTGTTATTGTCTCTTGTTGATTTTACTAAATCTTTTCTTGAGCATCTTGATCGTATCACATGTGATAATAATTATCTGTGTTATACTGCCTTAACTCCCTTAAATGCACGTGATTCTTGTCTGTGGTATTTGGATAGTGGTTGTTCCAGGCATATGACAGGAAACAAAGGCTTGTTCAAGACACTCTTTGAAGGAAAGATTGGGACAGTCACCTTTGGAGATGGAAGCAAATCTGTAATTAGAGGCATTGGGAGAATGATTTAAATTTGTTTTTGAGGAATTGGGTTTAAAAATTTGGGTTTTTGAATAAGCATTTCATCTCATACTCATGCATTTTGTTCATCAATTTTAATGCTTTGAGGAGTTTTGTGTCAAAAGGTGTTTGTTTTTCAAAACTGCGATTTTTCCAAAATTTTGTGAGCCTCTGCCTATTTCAATCGATCCAATCTATTTTTCGATCGATCGAAACTGTACTTAAAATCCTTTTAGAAATCTCGGATTGATTCGATCGATCAAATGTATTTTTCGGTTAATCGAATATCGCGAATCAGGTTTTTTAAAACACTGTTCTTGACTTTTTCAAAAAGTTTCAAAACCTTTTTCTCTCTCTCCGACTCGGCAAGCTACTCAGCAATTTTTTGTCGTTTTCCTCCGAAATTTTTGCAAGGTTTTTGTCCTCTAAGGCCGGTAAGACCTTTATACCCTTCCTTTCGAGTTTATTTTCATAATTTCATGCATTTTTCATGCATAGTTCCTCAAAATTTTCAGACCTTTTCCTTTTAGGATTTTTGTTGATTCAGGCCCTATTTTGTGAAATTGATCAATGGGTTTTTGTGGGGACACGATATATACATGATTTTGATGGTTTAATTTGATCAATTTTGGGTTTTGAGAAAAATTGAAATTCTAGGGCTTATATTGAATCCGAATTGGGGCTTTTGTTCAATTTGGTTGAATTTGATGAAATTGGCTTGTTGTTTTGATGCAATTAAGCATCATAATCTGCGTGTTATGTTTTGTAATGCTCAATTCATCATATTTGTTTAAAAATTCAACAAGTGGTTTTCCATTTTGGGGTTTTTGATAGAAACTCTATGTTCAAGCCAATTTTGTCAATTTGAACTTAATTGAACTTAATCTTTACTGCATTAGTACATGCATCATGACATTGTAATTGTTCATGCATCATATAGATTTTTGTCTCTATATTTTTTGTGCTAACTTGCAGTCTGCCCTTGGTTTGTGCTTTTGTTTTGTTCTTTTTGGTTTTCCCTTGTGTCTCTGTCCTTTTCCTTAGCATCATGCCTAGGAAGACTAGAGCTCGTAGGAATGTTCCCTCACCTTCTCCTCCCCCACCTTCCTTTGAATGTGAAAGGCTCCCGAGTGAGAAAAACCAAGAAATTTTTGTTAAGCTGAACCTTAAGAGAAAAATTTGGGCTGAGCGTTCTGTAGTGCTAGATGAGTTAGATCCTGCCATTAGGGAAAATTTTGAGTGTCGGGGCTAGTTACCTTTGTTGGAGGTTTCTGATCCTCCTCCACCGGCTACCTTGATTAGAGAGTTCTTTTCTAACATCTTTATCCACGTCTATGATTCCAACACTCTAGTTAAGAGTTGGATACGAGGCGTAGAGTACATCATTACTCCTGATGTAGTGGTTGATGCTCTAGGGGTACCTTTGGTACGACACCCTGTTTACCCGTATGACGAGTCTCCTCTCTTAGACGATGTCATGTCATACATCACTGGGTCTTCTATCCAGTGGGGTTCTGATCCTCAGATCACTTTTGCTGAGTTTCCTGAGACTACCTATCTTTTTTTTAGGATAGCGTGTCATTCTCTTTGGCCTATCTCTCATCTACACACCATTCCTCTCGAGAGGTGTGTCTTTTTGTACGCTCTTATTACTGATGCTCCTATTAGTTTTCCCCATCTGTTTCTTTGTTCTTTGAATGAGGTTTGTAGGAGTTCATTATCTGCTCATGCTCTAGTCCATCCTATTTTTGTCCATAGGATTTTGTTGTATCTTGGTTTAGATGATTTCCCTTCCTCTGAGCCCATCCATGTTATAGCTCCCATAGGTGCGTCTTTTCTTAGACAGAGGGCCGTTCATCTTAAAACTGGCTCTAAACACCCGAGGTCTGAGCCTTCTGGTACCGCACCTCCTCCATCTTCTTCTACAGGTTCTGCTGGTGAGGATGTTCCTGATCCTGTTGGTGATGATATTGCTGCTATTCCTCCACCTCCTTTGGATGACTTTGATATACGTCGTACTTTGGAGACTGTCATGACCGTTCAAGCAGCTCATGGTCAGATTTTGGTGGACTTGCTTGATGAGATACGCGCTCTGAGAGCTGACTTGTCACATCTTCGTTCACCTTCACCACCTCCTTTTGATGATGGCTTTTGAGTGTCCCTTGGCATTCCGTCACAAAAAGGAGGAGTAGAGTTTTGATACTTGTAGAGGAGATTTTGTAGTTATGGGGAGTTTTCTTTTGTTTTTGCAGAGCTAGTTGAGATATTAGATTGTATCTAGGTGATTCACCGTATACTTTCTTTATATATCATTTTTGGGCTATTCATGTTATGGGAGATACATTTTTGATATATATGATTCTTGGTATGATTCATGTTTCTTGTGTTCATTGCTTATTGATTTATATTTATGAGTCTTCATTAATATATGTCTTTATTATGTGTTGTGTGAACTTTCAAGAATGATTTGTTTTGGATGTATGTAACTTCGGGGGAGAGTTAGTTTACATATCTGTTAATTTACTGTTTTTCTATCACACATGCATTTATGCGTTTGTTGAGTATTTCAGGATTGTACAAGTTGATTCAATTGAGCTGCTGTCTACACTTGCAACTGATGGATAGTAGTTAGGATTGAATTTTTTTTTTTTTATGAGCATTACTTTTTGTAAAGGGCTTTTACTTTGTAATCTTTGAGCTTTTAAGTTGTGTTTTGTCACGAATTGCCAAAGGGGGGAGTTCGTTAGGTTCTAAAGACTTAGGATTTGATGTATTTAGAACTCTAATTTGTAATGTTGGCAAACCATGATCAAAACAATATGTTTAGTCTTGTTTAGGCTTACTCAAAGTTATTTAATTATTGTAAAGTTGGAATCGAGTGGCTATAGATGTATTAGTGCATTTCGGCCTGGCTCGATCAATCGAAGGTTAGACTCGATCGATCGAAAGTTGGCCAGATTGCGTTTTCTGCAGAATTTCGAACTCAGCCCTACCTTACTAAACGTTTAGGGTTTTATGTTTTTACCCTAGGTATACAAGGCAAAACCCTAGCCATGTTTTTAGAGTTGCTCCTGTTGTATTGTTGCTCATACTTTTCTGTTTTGTGTAAATATCTTGTGAGATCTAGAGGAGCTTTCCATTACACAAAGCTTAGAGTTTCAAGGTAGAGATAGTATCAACATCTTGATAATCAACTCGGTTGCTACCATTGGAGCTTAAAGAATAACAAGCGTGGGTGCTTGTAGTTGATTGGAGAATCCAAGAAAGAAGGAGCCCGTGAATTCGGAGCTTGCACGTGGTCATGTTAATAAGTTCTACTGGTGGGTAGCATTAGGAAGTCAAGCGGGGAGCTTGTAAGTCCTTTTGTATGAACTTCAATTCTTTCATAGTGGATTCAAGTTTACCTTGAGGATAGCTAGGTTAAATCCTCCCCAGGTTTTTGCCGTGTGGTTTCCTGGGTCATCATATCATTGTGTTATTTATTTTTCCGCTGCTATATATATTTGATATGATTGTTTGATTGTGTTTAACCTAGATTTGCATAATTTGACTAAGTTAATCACTTGGCTAATAAACTAGGTTAATCCAATTGTTGTTTTAAGGGATCTAAAAACAAACAACCTACAATCGGATTTGATACTTTCAAAAGTAGATTGCAATCCATGTGCAACATTGGCTTTTGGTTTTAAAACAACGGAGGTTGTCTCAAATGAATTCAATGAGCCCTTATTGCAACTTGTGGCACATGTTATTGAGTCTTGGAAATATCAATTGTTTGTTGAACCTATGAATATTAAATTATCAACTCCATAAAATAAAAGAAATAATCTGGCTGTACCTAGACCCGGATTTGATTCTTTTAAAACTAGATTGCAATCCATGTGCAATATTGGCTTTTGGTTTTAAAATAACGGAGGTCGTCTCGAATGAATTCAATGAGCCCTTATTGCAACTTGTGGCACATGTTATTGAGTCTTGGAAATATCAATTGTTTGTTGAACCTATGAATATTAAATTATCAACTCCATAAAATAAAAGAATTGATCTGGCTGTACCTCCAACCGGATTTGATACTTTCAAAACTAGATTGCAATCCATGTGCAATATTGGCTTTTGATTTTAAAACAACAGAGGTCGTCTCGAATGAATTCAATGAGCCCTTATTGCAACTTGTGTCACATGTTATTGAGTCTTGGAAATATCAGTTGTTTGTTGAACCTACGAATATTAAATTATCAACCCATAAAATAAAATTAATGATCGGGCTGTACCTACAACCGGATTTGATACTTTCAAAACTAGATTGCAATCCATGTGCAATATTGACTTTTGGTTTTAAAACAACAGAGGTCATTTCAAATGAATTCGATGAGCCCTTGTTGCAACTTGTGGCACATGTTATTGTATCTTGAAATATCAATTGTTTGTTCAGCCCTGTGAATTGGGTGAAAATAAGATACTCCAAATTCTGAAGTCCAATGTGGAAAAAAAAAATTAAAAAATAAGGAAAAAAAAAAAACAGATATTCAAACTGTTAACATCATAAATAATATCTAGCAATAAACTATCTTAAAAAGGAAATTTTGAAGTGAATTTTCACATCTTTATCAAAGTATCTAGCATTACTCTATTAAGAAAATATAAAATAGAAATAAACAAATATAATAAATAAATTGATATTACTTCAACCAAAGTTTAAATAGAAAATTGTATGGCATAAACAAGCAAATAAACATTAAATTTATAATTTCCATTCTGATTTCGAAAGTATAGATATTTAAATAATTTACAACTTTCAAGTTTTATATTGAATACAAAAAAATACCAAAAAAAAAAAAAAAAAAAATTGTATTGTTTTTTTTTTCTTCTTTTTTTCTTTTTTAATGCTAGAACAATTAAAACATAGGTTACCCATAATTCTTCTCAAAAAAAGAAAAAAAAAAAAAAAAAAAAAAGAGACTACCCATAATTTTTGTAGGTTGATCCATAATTTCATTTAGCATAGCATTTGTATAAGAAATGAAGGTGGAATTTGACCAAAGGTTCATTAATAATATATGAAATTATAGATAAAAAAAAAAAAAAAAAAAAAAAAAAAAAACCAAATTCCAAGCTTATAAATAATATATGAAATTATAGAACTCTTCATCTTGGCATTTTCTTTCCTGGGTGAGGCTCCGGTCCAGTACATGTAATGCATTGGATCTGTTAAGATGGTGACATGTGTTAAAAAATGGACACGTGTTATAATCTCCATGAATCTAATGCAACTGAACACTAGACTCAAACCTCACCCTTCTTTCCCATCATTATCACAACCTTCTAATTAAATCAGTTTCAGCCTTACCTCTTCACTTCCATAAGTAGACATCCTCATGTATGAATATTAAATTATTAATTCCATAAAGTAAAAGAGGATTGGACTAAAAGATTCCTTCTAGTACATTAATTTAAAGTCTTCTCATGCTATGGTGTATGATCATTAATTTAAAGGATTTATGAATATTATTAAGTTATGATTGTTGTTTTGTACTGTCGTACATCAAAGGTAAATGTGTATATGAAATAATAGTCAATTCCATTTGTGGGCAATAATTCATGAAGTTTCGGTTCCTAGTTGTCAGTATCGTATGATACACGATACGTATTATACGATTTGTATCATATTGTGTATAAAAAGTTCCATATTGTATTGACGTATTGTAAGTGCTCATAAATCGTACGATACAATGTATATATCATATGAATCGTATCGTTTCCTAAAATTGTACGTTTCGTACGATACATATACAGATGCTTTAAAATGAGATTTTTTGTTTAAATTTATACTCTTATTTGAATCTAACAAGCTGTTAGACTTGTTTTAAACACAAAATTATTAGGTTACTTAATTTAACCTAATAAAATAACATATTCATAAGTTTTTTTTTCCCCTTTCTTTCTTCTACAAAATTTGAACTACACAATACACACTTACAATTCACTTTAATATTTACAAATTTATTTTCTATACTATGAATAAGATATTAATTGAAAATATAATTATTTTTTATTTTTTTCATTATTGTTATAAGTCCAAGAAACTAGAATGCCAAGAAGAATTTTTTTTTAATTATTAAAATAAAAAGAACAAAAAGAGATAGTAAATGTTGATGACGATGAAGAAAATTTTAATGAAGAAATAAATTTGCAAAATGATAAAAGTGATAATAGCATTGACTTATGAAAGCTTGAAAATGTGTTGAAAACACAAGAGCTGTTTAGACCCTCAAATTAAAATTACGGCTCGATAGATTTTACACTAGCTTAATACTAAGTGCAAAATAGTGTAAAAGCGAGCAGACAAATAAAAAAGCTACTCTAATCCATAATCTAAGCAACACAGCAGTATAATGGAATATAAAAGAGTAGGGAAGAAGGATGCAAATACAAGATAACACGCTGATGTGTTATCGAAGAGGAAACCGAAGAACTCGAAGAAAAACTTCTCCACCCCCCTCTAAGCAGTAATTGATCCACTAGACAATCAGTTGGGATACATGGGTTAGCAAGAGACCCTCCAAGCCTAATCTACCCGATGTACCTAAGTCCTTTAAGTTCCTACTCCAACAAGGCTTCTCGGAACCATGTCTTGTCTAGCTCTCCGGATCCCGCAACAAGCTCAATGTTGCATCTGTCATCCTTGGTAATAGGCCACAAATTGAATGACCCCTTGTGATAAAACCAATTAATTAATTAGCCAAGTTATTAATTAATCAATTTATCATGCAATTGCGTGGAAGCACAAACAAATCACCAAAAACTAAATATGCAGCGGAAATTTAAATGACACGGTGATTTGTTTACGAATGGGGAAAAATCTCGCGGCAAAAACCCCACCGGGTGATTTTCAGGTCACCACTCCCGAAACATCACTATTATCAAATCAAGCGGTTACAAGTAAAGGAATCCCAAGTACCTTACCAACCTACAGTTGAACCCTTACCCCAATACCCAATTGGACTTGATCTGTAGCGACAGTTCCCACCTTTGATGCACGGCTCCCAAGTACGTGACTAACCAATGCGCGGATCCCAGTATGCGACTTCAGAATAACAACTTAAGAAAGAAAGGTTGGCTGCAAAGTTCTTCAGTTCATCCTACATGATGAAGATCAGGAAGATGCTTGGTCACAAAACCCTATGGTGTAAATACACAGCAACTTCCTGAAGGAAGATGAACTAGGTCAAGAACTTTGTCTTTTGATCACAATTTGCTTGAACAGAGATTTTGCAACTTGTGTCGCACTTGACGGCTTTTAAAACAATCCTTTTATATGTTTAGGGTTTAGAGAAAAGAAGGCCCAAAAACATATTCACGGATCCCAAGAAAATCAGATCAAAAAATTTGAATTTTTAAATCTCGACAGATAGCAGGTGTCGAGGTAGCTATCGAGCAGGTGTCGAGCTTTAATAAAATTGCACTTCAGCTTGCTTTTTCTTGGACAGACTTGATGACTTCAACACTTAACCTTGAAACTTGTTTCTTGAAGTATTAAAAACACCTAGAACTACCCAATTACAAGTAGAGTGCGTTTTGTCAAAGGATTAGCCAATTTACATAAATAAGTGACATATGTTCTTAACAAGTGAAAACACATATGTCTTAACAATCTCCCCCTTTGGCAATCCATGACAAAACCACAACAAACAAATGAACATATTAGAGAAGTCATAAATCACTAAACTCATATTCACTTGTTGAATACAATAAAATTTATCCTAAGACAAACTCTTGAAAAATTTTGCAAGAAGAGAGTTTATGGCAAGTAGACTTTGACAACCTGTATTTCTGAAACACTTTAAACAAAACTCATCAAGGCATCTTGTGTGAAACAGAAATAATAGATTGCATACAAGCTATAAGGAACATGTGTATAAAGATAGAGAAGAAACAACACATGAAGAGAGAGGTGAAAGAAACATACATCCACATATATAAAGAAGTATAAGTACAGTGTATGTAAAAATGGTCAAAGGACCTCATATACAAGATCAATGTATCTAAAAAGTAAGAAAAGAAAAGATACATATAAAACCTCACTACATCCCTCAAAAAAATATTAATACTCCCCTTATCAAAATGTCCTATACTAACTCTCCTCCTAAGATGACTACTCTCATATCCCAAAACTACTTCCCCTTTTTGTCACGAGTGACAAAGGGTAGAGTGTTATGTAGACATCTCATCAGTAGAGCTCGCATCCCCATCATCATCATCCTCATCATCAGAATCTGAAGCTGTTGGAGTAGGTAGTGAAGGAGTAGCCTTTGGAGTAAAACCACCCATGGTCGCCTGCCGTCGTGCAATACGAACAACATGAACATTCACCTAATACAACTTAGCAAAGAGTGTATCAAGGCGAGTGTCCATGCGCTGCAGTTGTGCCATAATGTCTCCTAGAGATACATCACCCGTAGAGGAAGAAGGAGCAGATGTAGATGCGGATTTGGATGGAGCCGAACGGGAGGGAGGAGTGGCATTCGCCTGTTGCGACCTGAATTGCGCCTCACTACGTTTTACGATAGCGGCATCTATGGCAGATATGTGTGTGAAGTGGTCGAACACAGGAAAAGGAATGAAAAAATGGCGTAAGATCCTCGTGATAGCGGAAGGAAAGATGAGCTCATCACGGGACGCCGAATCAAGATGAACATCTATGATGGAAAGAATAATGTGAGAGGGAAAATCTATAGTGAGATGCTCAAGAAGAGATAACAAAAATCGAGCACGAGGCTTTGTGATAGAGTTGTAGCGAGAAATTGGATGGAGTACAAAAGTCATCACCATGTTAAGAAATCTAGGACCTTTAGCAAAAGGCCTACATGATGTGTACTGATACTCTCCCCAATCAGCAGGGCGCTGACAAAAGGTAGAGATGAGCTCATCTTTGGACATAGTCCTCAGACGCTCACAAGAAGGATAGTCAGGAAACTCTATCCTAGGAACCTTAAGCACATTTGTAACTAGCTGCGGTGTGACAGGAATGCGCGTACCTCGAACGCGACTGAAAAAGAGAGGTACTGAACGATCTATCTCGTGCATGTTGGAGTAAAACTCCTGAATCAGCACAAGGGGACAAGTGACCAGGATGTCACACAGTGACCCCCATCCCCTACTGTGAATGACAGTGGGAAGGTCAGTGTCGACAAAATCTGCCAGAATGACTTAGCGTTCCGAATGAACACCTCGTCAAGAAAAGTTCTCCGAAAATGCCTTGTGGGCATCTCCATCACGGAACCGAAGGTTAAGAGGAGCAGAGTCAGAAGAAGAGGAAGTTCCAGAACGCAGAGGGTTTCGAGCAGGAGTGGATTTACGTTTGGGTGCCATAGACACTACTAACGTAAAAGAATGAGAAAGAGATAGAGAGGAAGACAATCAGAAAAGTTCCCAAAACAATTCACATATATCAAATATATTGAACAATAAGTACGTATGCATGGGAATGCATGAACATGTGACATGCAAATCAAAAAGGCACCATGGGCTCAGCCCAATCCAATCCTACCAGCACACAGCATAAAGCACACATCTAAATGCATGTAAATGTGATTCCAATGCACATGGAATGTAATGTATGACATTTTAAAAGCATTTAATTGAAAAACCAACCCAAAATTTCAAGAACATCTCATCAATTTTGAAAAACCCCAAAAATTTCAAAAAGTCCCAGAACCTAGGTTTCAAAACATGCAATGCATGATAATGGAAGGGAAAATGAACTTACCAAGTGAAGGAAATCAAGGGAAGACCAAAAATGATGAAGATTTGAAGATTTGAGTGAGAGAAACTTGTTTGGGAGGTGAAAAGTCTTCGGATAGATCGAGAGAGATCGACAGAATGAGAGAAAGATCGCGATCGCGGCTTATATAGGCACCTCAGTAATTCTCGACAGCTGAGGTGTCGAGAGGTATCGAAGAAGCTGTCGAGAAAGGTGTCGAGAATTTTGCCTTCGACAGCTGCAGGTATTGATAGGTGTCGAGGTTCAAGATCAATTTCAGATAAAAGAAGCTCGATTGATCGACAAGGTGTCGAAGAGGTGTCAAGGGGACAGAAACTTTCTCGATCGATCCATCAGGTGTCAAAGAGGTGTCGAGATTGTGATAAGAAAAAGGTTTGAGAGGCTCGACAGGTGACAAGGTATCCAGGAGGTGTCGAGAATGCAGTTAAAAACAGTGTTTCGAGAAGAGAAAAACACAGACATGAATGCAATCCAACAAACACCTTAACCAATGATCCATTCAACATATAATCATCTCTCAACAATAATTTAAGCACATGGATCCTCAAAAACACACACACACGCACTAAACAAGTCTAACCAATTTTATTTTTCAAAAACAAATTAAGACAGTTTAGTGAGCATACATTTGCACATGTAAACACTTGTGATGGCCAAATCACATTGTACCTGCACATGTATCAAAAGTAGCAAAGAATATTGCATGTTGTGTGTGAAAAACATCGCAAGATTGCATATGTGTATGCATGTTATGACGATCTGAGATATGAGAAAATAACTTTAACTCACACATAATCATAACTGTTTGATGGGGACTATCACCTTCGAGGTAGATCCTATAACTCCCACATCTCTTAGAATACACAGTTACAATCATATTTAAAGCATTTTTGATCTTTTTGCTTTTTATTTTCTTTGCCTATTTTCTTTTAAGCATATCATACATGGGCATATAAAAGAGAGAAAAGAAATACCCAAGATGTTAAGCATTTGACATCGCACTTTTGCTATGCTGAAGCATACGAATGTCTTTGACACTGCACTTTTACTATACCGAAGCATACAGGTGTCATATTATGATTGGTGGGCAACAGTGGTGAGATGGTTATATATGCCTTTCTATTAGGATTTTCTAGTCCTACCCGTCAAAAAGAGTGATACGAGTGTTAAGTTTAAGAGATAACTTAATCTTACTTATCACAAACAAGAGCCACAAAGCTCACTTGCTTAGTTGTGCATAAAGATACTCATCTAAGCTACAAGAGATACAAAGTTTAGAAACTTTGTTTCAATGGCCATCCAAGGTACACAGGTACCAAAGTATACAAAACACACTATTTTTGTATTTTTCTGATTTTTCAAAAAAAAAAATTTATTTTTATATTTAAAAACAAAACAAACAAAACTGAAGGTAAACACACAAAACATGTTAAAACGAAGCAAAGCATAAAACTAGACTTACTCAACAAAAATGCAAAACACACAAGTAATGCAACAAACAAAAAAAGAAAGGGAAAAGAAAGTGATGAAATCACTTAGAGTCCTTTTTCTTCCACACCTTGGAAGAACCTTTCCTTTGATTGAACCCTTGAACCAGTGGTGAGGGGGAAGAATTGAAACCGTTCAAGTTAGAAAGAAACATAAGGGCTTTTAGAATATCTCCAAGAGGAGCAAGAGAGGATTGAAGCTGATTTTGGCTTCTAGATGCTATCATGCCATTGCTCTGTTGAGTGGCTAGCCACTTATAGCAATTTGGTCGAGTATGACCGGCAGCTCCACAATGATGACAGAGATGCTGCTTTTTTTGTTTCGGCTTTTGAGAGTTAGCCTTCTTAGCCCTAGAGTTTTTGGCATCTTTCTTATCTTGTTTAGGAGGTGCTCCTAAGAGAGATTTACCCTCATCTAAGTTCTCACTAGCTAATTCAATTTTGACATCAGTGTTCTCAATTTCAGTGTTATTAGCAGGAGAAACAAAAACAGTATTATTAGTAGAAGCAGTATTAGAGAAAGAAAGACCATACCCTAAGCCAGTTCGATCTGAAGCAGATTTCGGATTTCCAAGCATCTCATCAAGCTTTGCACTTGAAGTCCTCTCCGATTGAGCTCTAACTTGAAACAGCTCAGTTTCAAGCTTCTTGGTCTACTCAGCCAAAAAGTTGTTCTCAAATCTTAGTGCTCCAATAGTTTGATTCGCCTTATCAAACTTTGTGGACAACTTTTCATGTTCAAGTTCCACATCACTGAGCTTCTTGGTGCCCAACCTATATAATTTCTCATACTTCTTAGAGAGCTTGTAAAGCTTCTTATAGGCTGAGTGGATATCATCTTGATCATCCATCTTCTCAAATTTGGACTCCACCAATTCTTCTTCTTCATCCACTTCTTCAACAACCCCCTCAGTAGGATTAACTGTGGCGGTGAAGGCATTTAAGATTCCGTCATCCTCAGTGTCGGAATCATCTTCAGGCTCAGTGTCACTCAAGGTTGCAGCAAGTGCCTTACTCTTCCCAATGCTTTTAAGATATGTTGGGCATTCGTGCTTCATGTGACCGAATCCATGACATTCGAAGCATTTTGGTCCTGCAGGAACAGTGTACTGACCGCCATCCTTAGCATCCTTCTTCCCTTTGTTTTGACTTTTGAACTGAGAAGAACTGGATTATCTGCGATCCTTGTCGAAATTCCTCCCATTGGCATTCTTCATGAACTTCTTGAACTGCCTTGTAATGTAGGACTTCATCTTGGAATCTTCATCATCGGAAAACTCATTTGTATCACTGTTCTTCGCCTTCAAGGCCATGCTCTTACTTTTACCAGTTTTGCCAATCCTGGAGAGTCCTAGCTCATAGGTCTGCAAGTTTCCAACCAGCTCAGTCAAAGGAATCTTGTCAATATCCTTTGATTCTTCTATTGTCGTAATCTTTGCATGGAATCTCTCAAGTAGAGATCTAAGCACCTTCCTTACAACCTTGGGTTCAGGGATGGTTTTCCCCAAGATTGAAGGCTGAGTTCACTATGTCCTTTAGCTTGGCATAGAACTCATCAAACGACTCATCCTCCTCCATCTTAATTTTTTCAAAGCTAGTAGTGAGCCTCTGAAGCTTTGAATCTTTGACAGTCTTTGTTCCTTCATAGGTTGTCTGGAGGATGGTTCAAGCCTCCTTAGCAGTTTCAGTTGAGGATATCTTCTTGAACTCCTCATTGGTGACTGCGCTAAATAGGGCATTTAACGCTCTGCTGCTGAAGTTAGCCGCCTTGATCTTTGCATCATCCCAATCGGCCAGTTCTTCTTTTGGCTTAGTCCAGCCAATCTTTACAGCTTGTCACACCTTCTCATCTAAAGACTACAAGAAAGCTCTCATGCGTACTTTCCAGTATGCATAGTTAGTGCCATCAAATAAAGGAGGTATGATTAATAACTGCCCTTTATCCATGACAAACAAGGGTCAATGGATCACACAACAATGATTAAACCTAATCAGAGTGTGCCAGCTTTGATACCACTTGATAGGCCACAAATTGAATGACCCCTTGTGATAAAACCAATTAATTAATTAGCCAAGTTATTAATTAATCAATTTATCATGCAATTGCGTGGAAGCACAAACAAATCACCAAAAACTAAATATGCAACGAAAATTTAAATGACACGGTGATTTGTTTACGAATGGGGAAAAACCTCGCGGCAAAAATCCCACCGGGTGATTTTCAGGTCACCACTCCCGAAACTCCATTATTATCAAATCAAGCGATTACAAGTAAAGGAATCCCAAGTACCTTACCAACCTACAGTTGAACCCTTACCTCAATATCCAATTGGACTTGATCTGTAGCGACAGTTCCCACCTTTGATGCATGGCTCCCAAGTACGTGACTAACCAATGCACGAATCCCAGTATGCGACTTCAGAACACCAACTTAAGAAAGAAAGGTTGGCTGCAAAGTTATTCAGTTCATCCTACACGATGAAGATCAGGAAGATGCTTGGTCATAAAACCCTATGGTGCAAATACACAGCAACTTCTTGAAGGAAGATGAACTAGGTCAAGAACTTCGTCTTTTGATCACAATTTGCTTGAATAGATATTGCTCAATGAATTTGCAACTTGTGTTGCATTTGACGGCTCTTAAAACAATCCTTTTATATGTTTAGGGTTTGGAGAAAAGAAGGCCCAAAAACATATTCACGGATCCTAAGAAAATCAGATCAGAAAATCTGAATTTTTAAATTTCGACAGATAGCAGGTGTCGAGGTAGTTATCGAGCAGGTGTCGAGTTTTAATGAAATTGCACTTCAGCTTGCTTTTTCTTGGACAGACTTGATGACTTCAATACTTAACCTTGAAACCTTGTTTCTTGAAGTATTAAAAACACCTAGAACTACCCAATTACAAGTAGAGTGCGTTTTGTCAAAGGATTAGCCAATTTACATAAATAAGTGACATATGTTCTTAACAAGTGAAAACACATATGTCCTAACACTTGGCTTCTTCCAACTGCTTCCCAACAGCACCAAAACGTCACTTGACACTCTCAAAGGTTGTGATAAGTGTTTGAGCTATCAACCTCTCAATGGTATGGAAATGGAGAGGTAGGAGTTGAGGAAATACCACAAGCAAGTGTGTAGAGAATTGTGGGTATGACAATCTCTAATTCTCAATGTGTTTGGCTAGGGTTTTCTCTCAGAAGCACTCCTCAACATTTGTGGGTAATGTGGGTATAAATAGTGTGGGCACAGAAAGTGTGAATCAATCTAGACAGGCTGGCAGAACAGAATGTCTCGCGGGTGTCTTACGGGAAGGCCTTACCTGCGAGATACTCGCGAGACACAGCTGTCTCCATCCTGGCCTGACTCTTCTCATTCCAGCATGTGCAGGGCACATGGGTTGCTTCGCGGGAAGCTAAGTTGCGACATACCAGCGATAAATCTTCAGTCTTCAAATGCTTGAGTCTTCACACTCTCTTTCTATCACACAACCCTTACAATGAAATCCCACAATAAATACAGGGTATAAAAGATTGAAAACAATTACAATTAAATTTGGCACGGAATAAAAGCCAACAAAGTACATAGTTGTAAATAACAACTTTACAACTTAGATGGGGTTGATTAGCCAATATGATGAATATAAAGAAAATAAATTAATTTTTGGGTCATTTGTAATATATTATCACTTTTGAATTTAAGGAATTTGAATGTGTATGTTATAAACATGTGCTAGTTTGATTTCTTTAGTTAGCTTGTTAAAAGTGGTGAATAAATTAGTCATTAGCTAAATATATCCAAAATTTATAATGAACATACTCTTTATATATTTATATCTATAATTTTTTTATAAATTTTATTAAGTATTTATGTATATTATGATACACAATATGATATGATACACGATATAAAAAAAAAATCGATTCATGATACGATTCACATTTTGACAACTATGCTTCGGTCAATATTGTCGATTACAGAAAAATGATTAATAGGTATTTGACCTCACCAGAGAAATATAAAATGTAAATATTGTCGATTACGGAAAAATTATTAATAGGTATTTGGCCTCACCAGAAAAATATAAAATGTAAATATTGTAGATTACGGAAGCATGATTAATAGGTATTTTAATTAATACACAACTTCTTTTCCCCAAATAATCATAATACACAACTGTTTGATTTACACAGAAAACAATTGGTAATCTTTTATATTTGCATTAGACGTGGTTGTACAGTAAATTGATTATTTAATTGGTGATTTTTGTTTACTATGCAAAATAGGGAATTTGTTATCAACATAAAAGCAGTAATATGAATATAAAGCCTTTATGGATCTTTTACAAATTGTTCTTCATAGACTTTTATAAATTTCTAACTTTGGAACATTTAGAGATACCTTCACTTATATGAGTTTATATTAGGTTCTTTCTACGTTTTTATTATATATATATATATATATATATGTATGTATATTTCATTATACATGTTAGAGGTTTATTGATATCAGTACAAAAATACAATATGGTTAGATCTCATTCTAACTAAACGTAAACTCTTTAATCCATACAAAGTTCCTCGAATCCACAATAAAGAGGTATAGAATTCTCTTGAAAAAAAAAAAAAAAAAACCCTCAATTTTATTAAGATAAAATTGAATAGGCTTTAATGCCTTGTCAATGGTATCTACGACTTTTAGGATTATGGCCTATGGGCTTACCTTCATATTTAACTTCAATTAAATCCTCACAGTATTTCTAATATAAAATGAATCAAACCTGCTAGATTAACTTTTCTCCAAAAAAAAAAAAAAAAAAAAAAAAAACCCTGCCAGATTAGACATTGTTTTGACTATGCAATTGGGAATTTAATTTCACACCCATTTACTTTCCACAGATTATAGTCAAGTCAAAACGTTTTGGTTCTTATCTTTGTTCATATTAGGACATATGAATGCAAAAATTAGTCTTCTATTCTTATTTGTAAAGTGTAACTGCACAATCGACGAATTATCATGAGTAATTCCCAATTTTTCCTCAATTTTTTCTTGTTAAAGTCTTAAATTAACGGAAGTAACATCACTTTCATGTGAATTGTAAAAAGAGTATTGCTAGAGTTATAAACTTTACAAATTAATGTGTTAACAATCACAAAATTGAAATTAAAACATTATTTTTTTCTTTTTTGGGTGAGAAATGCATGTTTTTATTAATAAGAAGATAAAAATATTACATCTTGAATCAGTGTGGATTCAATCATAATAGGATTTTACTCTATCCATGCTATTTATTGGTAGAGTATGAATTTTGATATTTCAATTTTGAGAATAAGCCTTTGGCTTTTTGGGCACCATGCATTTTAATACAAGTCGCTTTCCCTTTTTCCTAGACAAATACTAGTATGTGCGACAGCTTTTGTAGCTCATTATCTTTTTTTGAGATTTGACATTTGATGAGCTATAAAGCGGAAAAAAAAAAAATTGTGGGAAGATATATAGGCATAAGTCTATGCATGTATCAAAACCATCAAGACTATTGACAAATCATTCATGACAAGATTGAAGATCGATTTACAACAACTACACATAGAATTCAATATTTTTCCCACAAAGATAAATATGCATACATAACAAGCTAAGCTTGTAAATGGACTACGCCATTAGTACGAAGGTACTAGGCCAAACTTACATGTGATATACACAACACAAGCGATCAAACTTTTAAGAGATTTTTCAATTTTTATGGGCTTTTGAATTTTTCAACACACTCAAAAACAAAACATGTAAAGTAAGATCAATTAAAAAAAAAACAAGTACAAAACAAACTTGAAAATAAACACGCTAAATGTGAAACATAAGCAAACAACCAATAAAAGTCACATCATATAGGAAGAATTGATGCATGGACATAGTTTAATGCTTATGCATGTGTACCCTTCTTCACCCACACAACACGTGCGTTTGGGGTGATATCCCTAGAGGATTGGGTACTAGAGCTGTGATTCTCAAACCTTTGGCTGAAGCTTGCCAAATAAGAAGTGATGGTATCTATTATCTTCATCACATCACCAAAACCGGAATAATCTTCTCACCCTTTTGACTGCTTGGCGTTCCAATTCCCTTTTCCTTGTCCTCTTAGCCTTTGAGAATCCGCTTTCTTCAATGCGTGAAGTTTATAGTAGTTAGGTCTTGTGTGTCCTTGAACTTTACAATGGTGGCAGAAGTGTTGAACTTGAGGACCTCTTTGAGACTTTGGAAGAGACTTCCCTTTAGCCTTGGGTTTGGCCACAAATGGATTTTGAGGTTTTGTTAAAACCTTTTGAGCAGTTCCATTTGGCTTCTTCTCCACTTTTACATTCTCAACACTTGGAGTTGCTACCATTGGTTCCTTAACTTTAACAAATTTCATCTCCTTGGACACATTGGCACTTGAACTACTTTCTTCGGACTATCCTAAGCCACTTTTGTCAGAAAAAGGCTTTCGATGTGAAAGAACTTCATCAAATTTCTTGGAGGCAACGTGCTCCACTTTGGCATTAGCTTGAATCACTTCAAGCTCAAGAAACTTGATCTTAGAGTAGGCCTTAGTTAGTTCTCCATTCAACGCCTCAACTTCACACTTCATTTCTTTGTACTGCACCAGAAGACTTTTGTAATCTTGCTCTGCTCTTTTCATTTTTCTTATGGCTACCTTAGCCACCCTTGCATACTCTCCGGACTTTTCTAAAAGAGAATTATAAGTGTCTTGCAGTCCCTTTGTTCCTTCATAGACACATTCTTCACCTTTATCTTCAGATTCCTCCTCAACTCCCATTTGAACCATCTGAGTCACTAAGGGTAGTTGCAAAGACTTTACCCTTTGCTTTCAAATATGTGGGGCATTCTTTCTTCACATGTCCATGTCCTTTGCACTCAAAGCACGTGACCATTTCAGACGGCGAGGAATCTCTTGAATCTTTCTTCTTAAAGTCTTTCTTGTCCTTCTTGAACTTTGAGAATTTGCCCTCTCAAAAGACTTTCCATCACTCTTGAACTTTAGAAACTTATAGAAGTTCTTAACAAGGTACGCCACATCCTTTTCAACCTCATCCTCATCCAAGGAGTCTTGAGCTTCCAATCTCTCATTGACCGTCTTGAGAGCAAGAGATTTGCTCTTCCTTTGAGATGGTAGAGATAGCTCATAGGTTTGAAGAGAACCAATGAGTTTTTGAATTTTAATCTCATCAAGGTCTTTGCTCTCTTCGATAGTAGTGACCTTTGCACGGAAACACTCCAGCAATGATCATAGAATCTTCCTCACAATCTTGGAGTCCTCTATCTTTTCTCCCAAGTTAAATTTCCCAATCACCACTTCATTTAGCCTCCCATAAAATGAGTCGAATGACTCGTCTTCATTCATCTTTAGTTTCTCAAAGCGTGTGGTAAGCATTTGCAACTTGGTGTCCTTCACCTTTTTGGTGCCTTCGTAGGTCGTCTCCAAGATTTTCCATGCCTCATTGGTAATTATAACATGAGAGATCCTGTGAAATTCGTCAGGAGAAATACCGTAGAAAATAGCATTTAAACCCTTGCTATTAGTGTTAGCTGCCACAAGGGCTGCCTTATCCCACTCGAATTTGGCGGCCTCTGGCCTAGTCCATCCTATCTCGACAGCATCCCAAACACTATCATCAATAGAACAAAGGAATGCCCTCATACGGACTTTCCAAAATGCATAATTGCTTCCATCAAAATATGAAGGAACATTGAGTGATTGAGATCGATCCATCTCAAAAAGGGTCTAGGATCACACTTAGGTAATGAAACCACAGCAAGTGTACCCACTCTGATACCAATTGACTTAGCTAAGCCTTGTCTTCTCTAACTCTCTAGATCACACAATTCAGCCTGATTGCATCCTCCAAACAAATGGCTTCTTCCAATGCTTCAAGAAGCATCAAAACCTCACTTTACACTCAGAATGGGTGGGGTAAATGTTTGTGCTATCAACCTCTCAAGGATTGTGTAAAGGATTGTGGGTATAATAATCTCTAACTCTCAAATGTTGTGGCTAGGGTTTTCTTTCTAAAAAGCACTCCTTACAATATGTGGGTAATGTGGGTATATATAATGTGGGTAGAGACATGGTGTATCAAATATGACAAAATCGCAAAATAGAATGTTTTGCGGGTATCTCGCGAGAAGGCCTTACCCGCGAGACACTCACAAAAATCAGCTGTCACCATCTGTCATGATTCTTCGCATTCCAGTCGTGTGTTGAGCACATGCTTCACTTAACGGGAAGTCTACTCGCGAGCTACCCGCAAAAACTCCTTTGATCTTTAATTTGTCTTGAGTCTTTACACTCTCTCTCACACATAACTCATACAATGAATCCCACATAAAATACAAGGTACATAAGATTGAACAAAATTACGATCAAATTTGGCACGGAATTAAAGCCAACACAAAATAGTTGTAAATCACAACTTTACAACTATTATTTCACAGCAAGAAATTTCAGTTTGAGACATGATTTTTAAAACCCAACTGGATAAAGAACCGAAAAATGAAGTAGTTCTAGGTTCTATAGTCCAATCAAAACAAGACTGATGGTCAAACTGCTAACATCATAAATATTTTAATTAATAATTCTAGAGTTAATAAAAATCAATTAAATAAATGTATAATAAGTTTATAAGTAATAATATCTAGGAAATAAAACTATCTTATAAAAAGAATTTTCAATTGAATTTTCACAACTTTATTAAAAAAATACAAAAATATAAATGACCAAATATAACTAAATACATTAATATTACTTCAACCAAAGTATAAATAGAAAATAATAAAGCATAAACAAGGCAAATGCAAATTAAATTTATAATTTCCATTTTCATTGCAAAGTATAGATATTTAAATAAGTTGCAACTTTCAACTTTTATGTTGAATACGAAAACATACAACGAAAAAAAGACAACTTGTATTATTCTTTATTTATTTTTAAAAAAAATCTAGAACAATTAAAATGTAGGTCACCCATAATTTTTGTAGGTTGATCTATGTAAAGTTGTGATTTACAACTATGTGTTTTGTTGGCTTTTATTCCGTGCCAAATTTGATTGTAATTCTTATCAATCGTTTATACCCTGTATTCATTGTGGGAATTGATGTAAGGGTTGTGTGATAGAGAGTGTGTGAAGACTCAAGCAAAATTGGAAGCTGAAGGAATCTCGCGGGTATGTCGCGACTAAGCTTCCCGCGAAGTGAGGCATGTGCCCTGCACATGCTGGAATGCGAAGAGTCAAGCCAGGTGGAGACAGCTGTCTCTCGCGAGTATCTCGCGGGTAAGGCCTTCCCGCGAGACACCCGCGAGACATGGTGTTCTGCCAGCCTGTACTGACTGACTCACACATTTTGCGCCTATCCTATATAAACCCTCATTACCCACAAATGTTGAGGAATGCTTCAGAGAGAAAACCCTAGCTAAACACATTTGCAATTAGAGATTGTCATCCCCACCTTTCTCTATACACTTGCTTGTGGTATCTCCTCAACCCTTCCCTCTCCATTTCCACACCATTGAGAGGTTGATAGCCCAAACACTTACCACACCTTTTGAGAGTGTTGAGTGACGTTTTGGTGCTGCTGGGAAGCATTGGAAGAAGCCTGGAATGACAGATGCAACATGGAGCTTGTTGCGGGATCCGGAGAACTAAGACAAGACACGGTTCCGAGAAGCCTTGTTGGAGTAGGAGCTTGGAGGGCTTAGGTACATCGGGTAGATTAGGCTTGGAGGGTCTCTTGCTTACTCATGTATCCCAACTGATTGTCTAGTGGATCGATTTCCGCTTGAAGGGCGGCGGAGAGGTTTTTCGCCGAGTTCTTCGGTTTCCTCTTCGAGAACACGTCTCGGTGTTTTCTGTGGTTGCATCTCTCTTCTCTACTCTTTTATATTCCATTATACTGCTGTGTTGTTTAGTTTATGGATTAGAGTAGTTTATTTGTTCATCCGCTCGCTTTTACACTATTCCGCACTTTGTATTAAAGTTGTATAAAATCTATCGAGCCGTATTTTTAATTGGGGGGTCTAAACAGCTCTTGTGTTTTCAACACATTTTCGAGCTTTCAATTGGTATCAGAGCGGGTACACTTGCTTGGTTTAAATACCTTAGTGTGATCCTTGACCCTATTTGAGATGGACCGGTCTCAATCGCTCAATGTTCCACTATTTTTTTATGGGAACAATTACGCATTCTGGAAAGTCAGAATGAGAGCATTTCTATGCTCTGTAGAAGATACCATTTGGGATGCGATAGAGCTAGGCTGGACTAAGCCGGAGGCTCCTAAGGCAAATTGGGATAAGGCGGCTCTTGCAGCAGCCAATGCTAATAGTAAAGCTTTAAACGCTATATTTTGTGCTGTGTCTCCTGATGAATTCCACAGGATTTCTCACATGACAGTAGCCAAAGAAGCTTGGGAGATTTTGGAGACCACTTATGAGGGTACAAAGAAAGTTAAGGACACAAAGCTTCAGATGCTTACCACCAAATTTGAAGAGCTCAAGATGGGTGATGATGAACCGTTTGATTCATTCTATGGGAAGCTCAATGAAATTGTAATTGCTAAACTCAATCTTGGGGAGAAGATTGAAGATGCTAAGGTGGTGAGAAAAGTATTGAGGTCCTTGCCTGAAAGTTTTAGAGCAAAAGTTACAGCCATAGAGGAAAGCAAGGATTTGGATGAGATTAAAATTCAAGAATTAGTTGGGTCTCTCCAAACATATTAGATGGGTCTGCCTTCCCATAAGATGAGTAAATCACTTGCTCTTAAAACCATTACCGAAAGGATGGATGATTCCTCCGAAGAAGATGGGATGGAAAAGGAAGTCGCATTTCTTGCGAAAAACTTCCGAAAATTTCTAAAGATGAAGAACAGTGGGAAACCTTTCAACAGAGGGAAGTTCTCATCTTCAAGGGGTGATAGAAAAGAGTTTAAGAGGAAAAAAGGGAAGGATTTTCACCCTCCTTCAGACATTGTGTGCTATGAGTGCAATGGCATTGGACATCTAAAGAAGGAGTGTCCAAATTTTTTGAGGGGAAAAGGCAAGGCTTATGCCACGACACTTAGTGATTCAGACTCTTCTGATTCTGACTCGGAAGAGAGCTGTGACGGAGAGGGAAATTACTCCGCATTCATGACCATTGCTCATGTGGAGTCATCAGATGATTTGGGTGCACTTGTGAAGGAGCTTGGTGAGCATTCTGATTCAGAATCTATTAGGATTGTGGAAGAATCAGATGCTGAAAAAGAAGAAGAGAATACAGCTAATCTTCAAGAAAATTACTCCTTATTACTTGAAAAGTCGGGAGAGTATACCAGAGTAGCCAAGGCAGCTGTAAGGAAAATGAAGAAAGCTGAGGAAGATTACAGAAGTCTTATGGTCAGATATAAAGAGGCTAAGTGTGAGATTGAGACACTAAATGGCGAGTTGTCTGAAGCCTATACAAAGGTGAGGTTTCTTGAGCAAGAGGTAGTGCAAGCTCATGCCAAGATAGAGAGAGTCTCCTCCCAGAAGTTAGATGATGTTATCCCATCTCAAA
This sequence comes from Quercus aquifolioides, assembly GCA_019022515.1. NCBI lineage: Eukaryota > Viridiplantae > Streptophyta > Magnoliopsida > Fagales > Fagaceae > Quercus > Quercus aquifolioides. The sequence goes on along the minus strand of CM032330.1, from coordinate 11,444,708 downwards.
AACCTTCTTCAGACAAATCCGGGTTGGGATACACCGGAGAAAGCAGCTCATCAGCCAAAGCTACCAAAGAAGTGAAATTTGTGAAGGCCATAGAGCCTATGGTAGAAGAAATCATCCCTGAGAATGTTAAGGCTGAGAAGAAGAATGTGAGTGAGCAACGGATAGTGAATAAGCCCCGAAATCATTCCATGGGTAGACATGAAACCAGAGAAAGATCTCTCCCAAGATCACAACGGAGTCCTAGAACGGACTATGTGTGTCATTACTGCGGAATGCAAGGACATACCAGACCCAACTGTCAAAAGCTGAGATCAGACAACAATTCAAGCGCACCTCGGTCACGAGGAAGGAGAAATGACATGAGGTCTTAGGGTGGTGAACAACCGAGAAGTCAATATCGTGATCTTGGCATGATGGACGTGATGAAAATGATTGGTGCCTTCACCACCTGCTTGGAGAGTTTCACCAGAAGGTTTGATAGTCCAAATTCTCGTACCCAATCCGTTAAGGATATCACCCCAAACGCTCGTGACGTGTGGGTGAAGAGGGGTACTCATGCATAAGCATTATAACTTGTCCATGCATAAATTCTTTCAATGTTTAGGGACATTTGCTGTTATATCTTTTCATGCATTGCTCCATTTTTACTGTGGTTATTTTGTCTGGTTGATTTGTACCGGTTGTTTTTGTTAATCTTTATTTTCTTGTTCTGTTTTGGGTGTGTTCAAAAAGGTCAAAAACACAATAAAAAATAGAAAATCCAAAAAGTTTGATCACTTTGTTGAGTTTTGTCTCAAAGCATGTTTTGCCTTGTACCTTTGTACTTATGGCTTTGTGCATTTAACGAGCTTAGCTTGTCTCTCATGCACTCATATCATTGTGGAAGAAATTCTGAAATCTATGTGACTGTTGTAAATAGATCTTCAACCTTGTCATGAATGATTAGTGAATGGTTTTGTTGATCTTGAGACATGCATAGACTCATGCCTATATATCTTCCCACTTTTAATTTTTTTTTTTGCTTAAAAGAGCTCTCTAATTGTATATCTCCAAATGAAAAGAGATATAGAGCTGCAAAAGCCTGTCGTACAAACTAGTATTCGACTAGGAAAAAGGGAAAGCGACCAAAATAAAATGTATGATGCCCAACAAGCCAAAGACTAACTCATCAATTGAAATATCAAAAATTTCAGGCATCTTTCTCTAATTAAGATTCTCTTTTCTCAAAAGTTGCAAATGATTTGTTAAATATGGAGCCAAATGAAAAGCTTCAAGGATTTATTGTCAAGTACGTGTGGGAGGTCATATATACATGTTTCTATAATTGAGATAGATCACATAATCTAGTGCTAGTTGTGTATGCCTTGATTGAATTGATCATTGAAGCTTCACATTGGACTAAGGACTATCTCATTTTTTATATCCACACACAACACACAAGTCTATGTTCAATGAATGTCTTATTCATTTGTGTAATTGTACTTGATTAAATGTGTTTTCACATGCTCAATCTTTGTTGATCAAACCCAAAAAGATTTTTGAGTGTTTTATTTGTTTTTGAAAGTGATTTTATACTTTCTTGCCTTTTGTTTTTGATTAAAATGCATGTTTTTGTGTTTCTTCAAAAACTGATTCAAGGGTAGTTTCGCGAGAAGCTCGCGACTTAGAGCTTCCCGCGAAAAGGAGTTGAGGGAAATTTTTATTTTATATTGTCACACAGAAACTTTCACGACTGTTTTGCGACTGTCTCATGACTAAAAGATACTCACGAAATGCTGTTTGGCTAAAATAGGATTTTTCCAATTTCAAACAGAAGTTACCGCGACTGTCTCGCGACTGTTTCGCGTCCTAATGCTTCTCGTGAAAATTTTGTGCTTCAGTGGCCTTTCTCGCAACTGTCTCACGACTGTGTCGCCACTCTCTAACCCGCGAAAAACGCATGTTTTCAGTTTTTATATAGCTGATGTGACAGTTTTTCAAAACTATCAAACTTCCCTCGCTCAACCTCTCTCAAACTTTTTCAACCCAAAATCACTATTCCATTCATATCCCTTCAATCCAAGCATTTTTTCTGCATTTTCTTCTTCAAGGTATGTTTATTAATCATTTCTTTTTAAGTTTTTGCTTAGATTATGCAGATTTTTTGTTAGGGTTTTGATAATTGGGGATTTTCGAAACTTTGGGTTGGTTTTCTCAATTGGGTGAATTTTTCTCATTTATTTTGATTGGGCTGTGTTCCATTAGTTGTTTCTGCACTTGTGTTGGCCCCTTGTGGCATTTTATCGTGTATTAAGGGTAGATTTCACATGTTCATGCATTATTCATGTATTTTTTGCATTTGTGCACGCTAAGTGTTTGTCAAAATGTCCGAGTGACATTTTTGTGCTAATTTGGAATCAAGTGATTTCAATCCATAGACTCTCACTTGTTTGACCTTATCTTACTTGGTTTGGTCATTGATTTTGTGTTTCAATCACTTTGTTCATGTTGCACACTTTTGGCACACAACTAGGCACACTTAGGCACCCTCATGCATTTCATGCCGCACACACTCATCAACACATGCACACAGACACACACTCTTACACTTTTTCTTAATTTGTTGCATTGTAGTTATGCCTTATAAGTTGGAGTCTTTTAGCATGATGTTTAGTGTTTATCATGCTCTGTTTTTCAGTTAGTCTATGTCTGATTCGGCACTAACTTGAATCTAATGAAGTTTGTCTTACGGTTTGTGTTTGTGCATTGTTGTTTCCTTCTTTGCCTTGTGAAATTGTGCAGATGTCTCCCACCAAGCATGCTGCTAAGAAGAAATCGTCTTCAAAGCGAGCCCGAACTGATTCTGATCATTTCCGGTCTATAGAAGCTGATATGAAGTACAATGACTGCTACAAGGACAAGACAATCATCATGGAACGGGTAGTCCAGTTAGAGACTCTTGAGGGCACTTTCATCCCTGAAGTCTTCAAAGATAGAACTTGGACCAAGTTGCTGAACCCAACTGGAGTGGTCTATTCAGAGATTATCAAAGAGTTCTTCTCTAATGCCATTGTCAACGGAGATTGTATTGAGGGCTGGGTGAGACACAAGGAGTTTCAGATTACTAGAGAGAGCATCCAAGACTTCTTGGAGACTCGTCCTCCATCTCAGCAAATCACAGTTGCTTATAAGGACAGAATGGGTAATATTGCTGATATGATCACAGTCCTTGGTGGTGTACAGAAGAAATCATCCATGGACACTCTCAAGTTCTCTCCAGAAATGAGGACACTAAACTATGTGATGATTCACAATCTGTATCCAGTCACCAATCTCACCACTCTGTCTGCTCCGAGAACAAGATTCTTGTATGATCTCTATACACATAAGGAGATTGACATTTGTGGCCACATCATGCATGTCTTGAAAAAGAGCATCACAAAGCAGAATTCACGGACTGTGATGCCGTTCCCCTCTTTGATCATGGGACTGATTGCCAAGACAAAGCTCAAGCTACCCAGTGGCCTCACAGCTGTCCCAAGGGATTACCCCATTGGTGGTCATACTTTGACTAGGAGCACTGCACACATTAGAGGCTCCAAGACTGGTGTGCATACCATACCACCACCACGACAGGTTCAGCAGGAGGAAGCTGAAGATACAGAGGAAGAGATTGACAGGTTCACCTCGGCTCCAGAGACCTCTGCACAGCCATCATCTTCTGCTCCACCACCAGGCTTAAGCAAACTTGATCAGTTGCTTGCTAAGATGGACCAGATGTCGACAGTGCTTGACTCCCATGTGCAGCACACAGCAGATTAGTTCGCATACCTTCAGGGACAGATCACCGCATTAGCATCACAGGTTCAGGACTTGTCCTCCACTCACGGATCAGACTCCGATTCTGACCAGTTCTAGCCCTTTGGCCATTCCGGTCAAAATGGGGGAGAAAATTCTAAGGGGGAGCTAGAGAAGAGCTTGCACAGTGTTAGGGGGAGCATAGCCTAGATACACAGTAGCATTAGTTATTGGTTTTAAAGATGGTTTTTATTCAGTATTTTTTAGTGTTTATAACTGGTTTATTGCTTTTGTGTTTAAAGCTTTGATACTATGCTTTATTTAAGTATTATTTCAGATGTTTCTGTTGTGATGTTCTCTATGCTTTGTAGCATACTTTGCATGTACCCATGTTGCTTTTGTAAGCTTTAAGGGTTGTTTTGTTTCATTGCATATTTGTAAGCTTTTATGGTTTGTGCCATGTATTTGCAATACTCTGCTTGTGCAGCCTTTATGCTTGTGCTTTTGAAGTTTAATGTCATACATTTTCTTCACTACATCACTCTTGTGCCCGTGTAGGATTATTCCTAGATGCATATACGTTCTATGCATTGGTTGAGTGATGAACATTCTTGTGCCCTAGTAGGATTGTTCCTAGATGCATATTCGTTCTATGCATTGGTTGAGTGATGAACACTCTTGTGCCCTAGTAGGATTGTTCCTAGATGCAAATACTTCAAGTATTTTGCATTGGTTGAGTGTTGGATTTGCAAATGGTACTCTTCACATGAGCTTATCATCTTGCATATCCGGATGTTCATTCCTTATGTGAATGAGCATAGTAATTGCTTGTGTATAGTGATTACTTGTTTGATCTTGCCATGATCTAGTGCTTTCTATTTCATCTTGCTTGATCATGCTTTTAATGCTCCATATGCTTTTCAAGTTTTCTGCATACAATGATAATATTTTGTTGTTGTGTTTCAAGAGTTACTTGTTCATATGTTTCAAGAGCTCATCAGAATCTAGAATTAAGTGTGAGTGAGTTTTGCCTGTGTTCCCAAACTCACGTTTAAGTCTAGAGTCTGTTTTAGGGTTTTGTCACAGAATAACCAAAGGGGGAGATTGTAAAGTTGTGATTTACAACTATGTGTTTGTTGGCTTTTATTCCGTGCCAAATTTGATTGTAATTCTTATCAATCGTTTATACCCTGTATTCATTGTGGGAATTGATGTAAGGGGTGTGTGATAGAGAGTGTGTGAAGACTCAAGCAAATTGGAAGCTGAAGGAATCTCGCGGGTATGTCGCGACTTAGCTTCCCGCGAAGTGAGGCATGTGCCCTGCACATGTTGGAATGCGAAGAGTCAGGCCAGGTGGAGACAGCTGTCTCTCGCGAGTATCTCGCGGGTAAGGCCTTCCCGCGAGACACCCGCGAGACATGCTGTTCTGCCAGCCTGTACTGACTGACTCACACATTTTGCACATATCCTATATAAACCCTCATTACCCACAAATGTTGAGGAATGCTTCAGAGAGAAAACCCTAGCCAAACACATTTGCAATTAGAGATTGTCATCCCCACCTTTCTCTATACACTTGCTTGTGGTATCTCCTCAACCCTTCCCTCTCCATTTCCACACCATTGAGAGGTTGATAGCCCAAACACTTACCACACCTTTTGAGAGTGTTGAGTGACGTTTTGGTGCTGCTGGGAAGCATTGGAAGAAGCCTAGAATGACAGATGCAACATGGAGCTTGTTGCGGGATCCGGAGAACTAAGACAAGACACGGTTCCGAGAAGCCTTGTTGGAGTAGAAGCTTGGAGGGCTTAGGTACATCGGGTAGATTAGGCTTGGAGGGTCTCTTGCTTACTCATGTATCCCAACTGATTGTCTAGTGGATCGATTTCCGCTTGGAGGGCGGCGGAGAGGTTTTTCGCCGAGTTCTTCAGTTTCCTCTTCGAGAACATGTCTCGGTGTTTTCTGTGGTTGCATCTCTCTTCCCTACTCTTTTATATTCCATTATACTGCTGTGTTGTTTAGTTTATGGATTAGAGTAGTTTATTTGTTCATCCGCTCGCTTTTACACTATTCCGCACTTTGTATTAAAGTTGTGTAAAATCTATCGAGCTGTATTTTTAATTGGGGGGTCTAAACAGCTCTTGTGTTTTCAACACATTTTCGAGCTTTCAATCCATAATTTCATTTAGCATAGCATTTGTGTAAGAAATGAAGGTGGAATCTGACCAAAGGTTACTAATTTTTTTGGTTAAATCTTTATCCTATTTCAAAAAATTTATATATTAATTAATCTTAAATGTGATTAGATTTAACACCCTAAAAAAAGTATTAAAACAAAGTTATGAAATTACTCATAGTAATTGGTCAATTGTGTAGACAATTAATACAAATGTTTAAATAATCAAATGTAAAATTCAATATTGTCAATTCCCTTCTAGTAATATTTTGATTTTTCCTTGAGCAATAATAGACATCCTAATGTATGAATATTAAATTATCAATGCCATAAAATAAAAGAAATGATCTGGCTGTATACCTACACCCAGATTTGATACTCTTAAAACTAAATTGCAATCGATGTCCAACATTTTTTTGACTTAGAAGATAGAATCGGTATAGTGAAATAAAGAAAAGGTACAAGAAGTATAATAATGGGTCCTCCTGCAGCCACTGAAGGCTACACACTAGCCCCGCAACAGGACATGCAGGCAGAGCTGACAAAAAACAGTAAAAAACACATCATCCGAGCTACTTTACAGCAAAATGAATTTGAAAATATTTAAGATATTGCATTAAGTGCAATTACCCAATACTTACTCACATTAATTTTTATCATTTTTGTTAGGTTCTAAAGATTTAGGATTTTATGTATTTAGAACGCTAATGTGTAATATTGGCAAACCATGATCAAAACATATGTTTAGTCTTGTTTAGGCTTGCTCAAAGTTGATTAAATATTGTAAAGTTGGAATCGAGTGGCTGCAGATGTATTGAAGCATTTCGGCCTGACTCGATCGATCGAAGCTTAGGCTCGATCGATCGAATCTCGGGTCGGATGCGTTTTCTGCAGAGTTCCAGCTCAGCCCAAACTCTATTTAAACGTCTTGGGGTTCAAGTAAAACACTCCTATATATAAGGAAAACCCTAGAACGTTTTTGTGACTTTTGGAGAGAGAGATTAGAGTGCCTCTTGTGCCTCCTTTTATTTTTAGGGTTTTGTACCCAAACCTCTCTAAGTCTTTGTTGCTCATATTTTCTGTTTTGTGTAAATCTCTTGTGAGATCTTAGAGGGGCTTTCCTTTACACAAAGCTTAGGTTTTCAAGGTAGAGATTATTATCTACATCTTGAAGATAATTACCGTTGCAACCATTGGAACTTAAAAGAAAAGCAAGCGGGGAGCTTGTAACTGATTGAGGAATTCAAGAAAGAAGTAGTCCGTGGACTCGGAGCCTGCGCGTGGTCGTGTCAGGAAGTTTTACTGGTGGGTAGCATTAGGAAGTCGAGCGGGGAGCTTGTAGTCCTTTTGTAAGAACTTCAATTCTTTCATAGTGAATTCTGTTATGCCTTGAGGATCGGTGGGTCAAATCCTCCCCAGGTTTTTACCGTGTGGTTTCCTGGGTGATCATATCATTGTGTTCTTTATTATTTCCGCTGCTTTATTTGTTTTATATACATGATATGATTATTTGATTGTTTTAACCTAGAATTGCTTAATTTGACTAAGTAACAACTTGGCTAATTAATCTAGGCTACGCAATCTGGTTGTGTTTAGGGGTCTAAATTTCTAACAATTTTTATTTTTTAACTTTAACTATTGCCCCTGATGTAATTCCAGCAGAACAGACAAAAAATGAGGAAAACAATATAAAAAAAAAGGACAATCTGACTAGCCTATAGCAAAGAAACACATCCATGTAAAATTCACCGTTCTAGTAATATTTTGATTTTTCCTTGAGCAATATTAGACATCCTAATGTATGAATATTAAATTAGAGTGAATGTTCTGTCCGGATGGGGCGTAAAACATGGGTTTTACGCCCACCAGTAATAGATCTCCACGTCAGCTAAGAAAATATAATATCTTATTTAATCCCAAATTTATTACACCTCTGTTACACGTGAGCTGTTGACAATATGTCCACTTTTCTTTTTCTTTTTCCTTTTCCTTGGATCTAATCTAACGTTTGAATCTCTCTCTTCTTTCTGTATTTTTCTTTATCCTTCTACAATCACAGAACCAAGTTTTTCTTTTTTACAGTAGTAATCAAAAATGAAGATTCAATTCAAGAGCTTGAAAGTGGTTCGGATTCAGAAGACCCACCAGGAAAAGAAACACTTTGAGGAAAAAAAAACTCCAGCTAGATCTTCAACTCTAACCCCAGATTACAGTCAGTCACAACTCAACAAAAAAAATCTGCAGAATTTGATTCAAAAGAGTTTTCATGCAGAGAGACAGACAAAGAAAGAGAGAGAAAATGAGATACTGTAGCAACAGCTACTATTCAGTAAATAAAAAGCAGCACGGATGTCCAACAAAGGACCCAGCACCAACCATGACCCAGCACCAATCAATCACCACCGCCAAACCCACGGCCAAACCCACACCCAAACCCACCACCACCAAATCCAAGAAACCCATAACCAAGATCAATCACCACCACAGTCAAAATCCACCAAGCCCACGGAGATGGAGAGAAAGAGAAGCGAAAAAAAAAAACCGGTGAAGAACGAAAAAGAAAAGAGAGAAGGGATGAATGGTGAAGAAAGAAAAAAAGAAAGGGAGAAAAAGTGGCGTTCAGACAAAGGAACCAGAGGAAGAAAGAAAAAAGAAAAAGTGGGGAAGTAAGAGAAAGGGGGGAAAGTAGGAGAGAGAAGCTGGTTTTCTTTCTTCGTTCTGCTCCGGCGATTAGAGGAATGGCGTGAGAGCTGTGGTGTTTTTCTGTTTTCTGGCGCGAGAGCTTTGGAGGTTTTTTATTTTCTGGCGTGAGAGGTTTTGGCTGTTTGGAGAGGGATAAGCTGGGAATTTTTTTTCTGACGTGGCGTGGTCTGATTGGCTGGCGTAAAACACTGGTTTTACGCCAGCTCCGAACCTAATGTTTTCTCATTAAATTATCAATGCCATAAAATAAAAGAAATGATCTGGCTGTATACCTACACCCGGATTTGATACTCTTAAAACTAAATTGCAATCGATGTCCAACTTTTTTTTTGATTTAGAAGATAGAATCGGTATAATGAAATATAGAAAAGGTACAAGAAGTATAATAATGGGTCCTCCTGCAGCCACAGAAGGCTACACACTAGCCTCGCAACAAGACAGGCTGGCAAAGCTGACAAAAAACGATAAAAAACACATCATCTGAACTACTTTACAGCAAAACGGATTTGGATTCCGTGTAATATTTAAGATATTACATTATGTGCAATTACACTACACCTATCTATATTAATTTTTATCATTTTTATTTTTGAACTTTAACTATTGCACCTGATGAAATCCCAGCTGAACAGCCAAGAAACATGAAGAAAACAATAAAAAAAACAGGACAATCTGACTAGCCTATAGCAAAGCAACACATCCATGGGCTAACGTGTCTGTTGGGTAGCTACTGGAGCCTGGTACTCGTGCAGAAGAGATGTGACGCCATGAAGAATAATATCTGGGCGAGTGTGGGTGTTTTCAAAACAAATTTTGTTACGTGAATTCCATATGTTCCATGCAATCCTAGCCCATTGTTCCATCTCTGTACGCGTGACTCTCACGAGCATACTTTACGTCAGCATAAAGAAGTCCGGGATTTGAGCATTACTCTTTTGGACCCGTCCCATGACCAGTGCCCATACGTTCCTAGCCAGAGGGCATTCCATAATATATGCTTCACTGGTTCACTCTGCTGTTGGCACGCCACGCAAAGAGGGTCTATCTGCATTTTCTTCTTACGCAGGTTGTCTCGGGTTGGCAAAATATTCAAGCATGCTCTCCACAGAAAATTTCTCACCTATGGCGGGTATTTAGGGACCACACTGACTTCCACAAGCGTTCACTTTTGGTTTTAAAACAACGGAAGTTGTCTCGAATGAATTCAATGAGCCCTTATTGCAACTTGTGGCACAAGTTATTGAATCTTGGAAATATCAATTGTTTGTTGAACCTATGAATATTAAATTATCAACTCCATAAAATAGAAGAAATGATCTGGCTGTACCTACAGCCGGATTTGATTCTTTTAAAACTAGATTGCAATCCATGTGCAATATTGGCTTTTGGTTTTAAAACAACTGAGGTCATCTCGAATGAATTCAATGAGCCCTTATTGCAACTTGTGGCACATGTTATTGAGTCTTGGAATTATCAATTGCTTGTTGAACCTATGAATATTAAATTATCAACTCCATAAAATAAAAGAAATGATCTGGCTTTACCTTTTGTTAGGTTCTAAAGACTTAGGATTTGATGTATTTAGAACTCTAATTTGTAATGTTGGTAAACCATGATCAAAACAATATGTTTAGTTTTGTTTAAGCTTGCTCAAAGTTGTTTAATTATTATAAAGTTGGAATCGAATGGCTGCAGATATATTAATGTATTTCGTCCTGGCTCGATCGATCGAAGCTTAGACTCGATAGATCAAAGCTTAGATTCGATTAATCGAAAGTAGGCCAGATTGCGTTTTCTGTAGAATTTCAAACTCAGCCCTACCTCATTAAACGTTTAGGGTTTTATGTTTTTGCCCTAGGTATATAAGGCAAAACCTTAGCCACATTTTTAGAGTTGCTCCTGTTGTATTATTGCTCATACTTTTCTGTTTTGTGTAAATCTCTTATGAGATCTAGAGGAGTTTTCCTTTATACATAGCTTAGAGTTTACAAGGCAGAGATAGTATCAATATTTTGATGATCAACTCGGTTGCTGCCAATGGAGCTTAAAGAATAACAAGCATGGGTGCTTGTAGCTGATTGGAGAATCCAAGAAAGAATGAGTTCATGGATTCGGAGATTGCACGTGGTCGTGTCAGTAAGTTCTACTGGTGGGTAGTATTAGGAAGTCAAGCGGGGAGCTTGTAAGTCTTTTTGTATGAATTTCAATTCTTTCATAATGGATTCAGGTTTACCTTGAGGATAGCTAGGTTAAATCCTCCCAAGGTTTTTACCGTGTGGTTTCCTGGGTTATCATATTATTATGTTATTTATTTTTCTGTTGCTATATATATTTGATATGATTGTTTGATTGTGTTTAACCTAGATTTGCATAATTTGACTAAGTTAATCACTTGACTAATAAACTAGGTTAATCTAATTGTTGTTTTAAGGGGTCTAAAAACCAACAAGTGGTATCAGAGGGGTAGCTCTTTTCTTTTAGATCTTTTGATCTAAGAGCTGATCCTTGACCCCTGTTGTTATGGATTCTTGGAAAATCTTTTTGCTTATATGTCAACATGCCTACTTGTTGTTATTGTCTCTTGTTGATTTTACTAAATCTTTTCTTGAGCATCTTGATCGTATCGCATGTGGTAATAATTATCTGTGTTATATTGCCTTAACCGTCTTAAAGGCACGTGATTCTTGTCTGTGGTATTTGGATAGTGGTTGTTCCAGGCATATGACAGGAAACAAATGCTTGTTCAAGACACTCTTTGAAGGAAAGATTGGGACAATCACCTTTGGAGATGGAAGCAAATCTGTAATTAGAGGCATTGGAACTATGGACATTCTAGGGTTACTAGTTTTTGAAGATGTCTAGTATGTTTATGGATTGAAAGCCAACTTACTCAGTATTAGTTAGATTTGTGACAATGGGCTAAATGTTATCTTCACTAAGTATGAATGTGAGATACTTGATGGAGGAGGTGACTGTATATGTGTTGGTGTAAGAACAGCTGACAATTGTTATGGTATAACACCAACTGTAAACACCAAGTGTTTTAGTGCTAAGATTGACCAAGTTGAGTTGTGGCATCAACGATTGGGGCATGCAAGTCATAAGCAAATAGAAAAGATTTCCAAGTGTGATGTTGTTATTGGTTTACCTAACTTTGAGAAGATAGAAAAGAGCATTTGTGGACCATGTCAGATAGGTAAACAAGTGAAGTCCAAACATCCGTCTGTAATTGGTGTTCAAACTTCAAGGCCTCTAGAGTTATTACACGTTGATCTTATGGGTCCTGCTAGAGTTCAGAGTTTAGGTGGAAGGAAGTATATTCTAGTTGTTGTGGATGACTTTACTAGATATACTTGGGTTGTGCTTTTGAAAGATAAAGCTGAAGCTCCTGAGAAGATGATACATCTGTGCAAGAAACTGCAAGTTGAAAAAGATACTATGATAGCCAGAATTAAAAGTGATCATGGAAAAGAATTTGAGAACACCAAACTGGCTACTTTCTGCAATAATCAAGGCACACATCAAGAGTTTTCTTCACCCAAAACACCTCAACAGAATGGAATAGTGGAAAGGAAGAATAGGGTTGTTCAGGAGATGGTGCGAGTCATGCTGCACAATAAGAAGTTTCCTAAATTCTTTTGAGGGGAGGCTGTTAACACTGCCTGCCACATACTCAATCGAGTATATTTCAGACCTAATTCCAAAAAGACTCCATATGAACTCTGGAAAAGGAAAAAGCCTGCTGTCAAGTATTTCAGGATATTTGGCAGTGACTGTTATATCTTGTGTGACAGAGAGAATCTAGAAAAGTTTGATGCCAAAAGTGATAAAGGATACTTTCTAGGATACTCTTCCACTAGTAAAGCTTATAGAGTGTACAATCTAAGAACCAAAACAGTCATGGAATCTTCAAATGTTGTGATCAATGATGAAGTATGTTCAGAGGCACATTCAGAAAAGACTACTCCTGTTCAAGATAAGTCTTTAGAAGTTGATGATTCACTTCGTGCTGATTATGAGGGAAACATAGTGAGGAAGAGCTGTTGCTTTTGAATGATGCAGTTTCAGTACCATCAAGTCCAGAACCATCTACTCCAATTCATGAAACTCAACAAGCACACAATGAGCTGAGCCCTCTTTCAGAACAGAAAGGTACCTCCACATCTCTGGTAAAACGTCCATTCTCTAGAGTCAGATTGAACCATCCTGCCACTAATATGTTGGGTAGTCTGAATGAGAACATGAGATTGAGATGAAAAGCCTTAAATGTGATCACTCACTCATGCTATCTATCCCAATTTGAACCAAAGAAAGTGGATGAAGCACTTCAAGATGCTGATTGGATAAATTCCATGCATGAAGAACTTCATCAGTTTGTTTAGAATGATGTGTGGGAATTAGTTCCTAGACCAAAGGGAGTAAATGTAATTGGAACTAAATGGATCTTTAAGAACAAGTTTGATGAACATGGCACTGTCATTAGAAATAAATCAAGACTTGTTGCTCAAGGATACACACAAGTGGAAGGAGTTGACTTTGATGAGACCTTTGCACCAGTAGCAAGACTGGAATCCATTAGAATACTATTGGCCATAGCAAGTCATCTGAACTTCAAGTTGTATCAAATGGATGTCAAGAGTGCTTTCTTGAATGGGATGCTGCAAGAAGAGGTATATGTTGAACAACCAAAGGGTTTTGTTGATCCTCACAGACCGGATGATGTCTACAAGTTGAAGAGAGCCCTCTATGGTTTGAAGCAAGCTCCTAGGGCTTGGTATGATAGATTGATTGCGTATCTTACTGAGCATGGTTTCAAAAGAGGATCTGCAGACACTACTCTCTTCATAAGAAAGGATAAGAATGGTTTTTTTTGTAGCTCAAATTTATGTTGATGATATTGTTTTTGGTGCTATTAATGACTCTCTTGCTCATTCTTTTGCAGATGAAATGAAGGCGATGTTTGAAATGAGCATGGTTGGTGAACTAACTTATTTCTTGGGATTGCAGGTGAAGCAAACGGACTCCGGAATCTACATCAACCAAGCAAAATATGCAAGAAATCTAGTTAAGAGATTTGGACTGGACAAGGCTGCCCATGCTAGAACACCAATGGCTGCAAATGCAAAATTAACAAATGATCCATCAGGTGAGTCTGTTGATGTTACACTATATAGAAGCATGATTGGATGCCTTTTGTATTTGACTGCTAGTAGGCCTGATATTGCTTTTAGTGTTGGTGATTGTTCTAGATTTCAATCTAATCCTAAGGTTTCACACTTAAATGCTGATAAAAGAATAATAAAATATGTAGGTGGAACTTGTGAGTTTGGATTATTTTATAGTAAAGAATCTAATCTGTCTCTTGCTGGATTCTCTGATTCTGATTGGGCTGGTAATGCTGATGATAGAAAAAGCACCACTGGTGGGTGTTTTTATGTAGGAGCCAATCTTGTTGCTTGGATGAGTAAAAAGAAAAATTTTGTGTCTTTGTCTACTGCAGAGGCAGAATATATTGCTACTGGAAGTTGTTGCTCACAGCTTCTTTGGATGAAAAAGCTTTTGAATGATTATAGGATAACCCAAGATACCATGGTTGTTTATTGTGATAACTCTAGTGCTATTGATATCTCTAAAAATCCTGTTCAACACTCTAAGACTAAACACATAGAGATTAGATATCACTTTATGAGGGATCTTGTTGAAAGAAAGATTGTCTCTCTTGAGTACATCCCTACTGAACGTCAAAATGCTGACATCTTCACCAAACCTCTTGATGGAAGTAAGTTTGAGACACTTCGTCAAGTAATTGGTGTGATTCTAGTTCCTTAATCATTCTTGGTTTTCTTGGTCCTTGTGCTTTATTGCTCTACCTTTTGTGACCATTGTTCTTCGGTTTTTGTTTCTTTTGTTCTAGGATTTGCATTGCATAACATTCATGCATTTCATTCTAGGATGTATTTTTTTTTTCTCTTTTAATAAAAACAAAAAAAGAAAAAAAGAAAAGGGGAATGCAAAAATATGTTTGACATCATTATTCTTGATTTTTGAAAAACAAGGTTGGTCAATTTATTTACACATAACATGTCTTGTGTGCCTTGTTTAGCTTTGATGAGCTTTTTCATTGCACTTTACTAGTTGAAGGTTTGTAGTGCATGTTGTGTGGGAAAGATTTTTGTAGTTATTAATCACTTTGTCTTGATCTTGAAGTCACATGTTATTTGACTGTCGGACTTGATCCTTTTGAGAAAAGTATAAATAAGCATCTCACCACTGCTTACTAGCCAATCATGAACACCTTAGTGCATATCATAAGATTTTGTGCTCTCGTAAGTGTAGTATATGCACAAAAAGAACATAAGGTGTAGCTTCGGTTTAAATGCTTAATGCTTAAAATTGGTGTGTACTATTAGGCTTGTTGCCAATTCACATAATTAAAATTGGTGTGTACCATTAGGCTTGATGCCAAATCACATAATTAAAACTGGTGTGTATATTATGAGGCAAAAATTCAAGAAACTTACATGATTGCAAGCTTTTGTTCTAGGAGATGTGAAAGTTATAGGATGTAACTCTTTGGGTGATAGTCTCTTTTAAATTCTATATGATGAATTTTGTAGATTTTGTGTTTGATTTCTATTCACATATCACCTCATATGTATCTCAAACTTTTGCTAGTTGCACACACTATACAAGTTACTCTTTGCTAAGTTTCGTACATGTTAATGTGTGTGTTTTTGGTCTGACCAACCAAGTTTGAAAATATCTTGAGAATTATGCACAACATATTTGTGGTTAGAAGAATTCAAAGGGAGAATGATTTAAATTTGTTTTTGAGGAATTGGGTTTAAAAATTTGGGTTTCTGAATAAGCATTTCATCTCATACTCATGTATTTTTGTTCATCAATTTTAATGCTTTGAGGAGTTTGTGTCAAAATGTGTTTGTTCTTTCAAAAACTGTGATTTTTCTCAAAAATATTGTGAGCCTCTGCCTTTTTCGATTGATCCGATCTATTTTTCGATCGATCGAAAATGTACTTAAAATCCTTTTAGAAGTCTCGGATTGATTCGATCGATCGAATGTATTTTTCGATCAATCAAATATCGCAAATAAGTTTTTTTTAAACACTGTTCTTGACTTTTTCAAATAACTTTTTCAAAAAGTTTCAAAACCTTTTTCTCTCTCTCCGACTCGGCAAGCTCACTCAGCAATTTTTTGTCGTTTTCCTCCGAAATTTTTGCAAGGCTTTTGCCCTCTAAGGCCGGTAAGACCTTTTTACCCTTCCTTTCGAGTTTATTTTCATAATTTCATGCATAGTTCCTCAAAATTTTCGGACCTTTTCTTTTTAGGATTTTTGTTGATTCAGGCCCTATTTTGTGAAATTGATCAATGGGTTTTTGTGGGGACACGATATATACATGATTTTGATGGTTTAATTTGATCAATTTTGGGTTTTGAGAAAAATTAAAATTTCTAGGGCTTGTATTGAATCCGAATTGGGGCTTTTGTTCAATTAGGTTGAAATTGATGAAATTGGCTTGTTTTTTTGATGCAATTAAGCATCATAATCTGTGTGTTATGTTTTGTAATGCTCAATTCATCATATTTGTTTAAAAATTCAACAAGTGTTTTTTTTTTTAATTTTGGGGTTTTTGATAGAAACTCTATGTTCAAGCCAATTTTGTCAATTTGAACTTAATTGAACTTAATCTTTACTGCATTAGTACATGCATCATGACATTGTAATTGTTCATGCATCATATAGATTTTTGTCTCTATATTTTTTGTGCTAACTTGCAGTCTGCCCTTGGTTTGTGCTTTTGTTTTGTTCTTTTTGGTTTTCCCTTGTGTCTCTGTCCTTTTCCTTAGCATCATGCCTAGGAAGACTAGAGCTCGGAGGAATGTTCCCTCACCTTCTCCTCCCCCACCTTCCTTTGACCGTGAAAGGCTCCCGAGTGAGAAAAACCAAGAAATTTTTGTTAAGCTGAACCTTAAGAGAAAAATTTGGGCTGAGCGTTCTGTAGTGCTAGATGAGTTAGATCTTGCCATTAGGGAAAATTTTGAGCGTCGGGGCTAGTTACCTTTGTTGGAGATTTCTGATCCTCCTCCACCGGCTACCTTGGTTAGAGAATTCTTTTCTAACATCTTTATCCACGTCTATGATTCCAACACTCTAGTTAAGAGTTGGATACGAGGCGTAGAGTACATCATTACTCCTGATGTAGTGGTTGACACTCTAGGGGTACCTTTGGTAGGACACCCTGTTTACCCGTATGACGAGTCTCCTCTCTTAGACGATGTCATGTCATACATCACTGGATCTTCTATCCAGTGGGGTTCTGATCCTCGGATCACTTCTGCTGAGCTTCCTGAGACTACCTATCTTTTTTTTAGGATATCGTGTCATTCTCTTTGGCCTATCTCTCATCTACACACCATTCCTCTCGAGAGGTGTGTCTTTTTGTACGCTCTTATTACTGATGCTCCTATTAGTTTTCCCCATCTGTTTCTTTGTTCTTTGAATGAGGTTTGTAGGAGTTCATCATCTGCTCATGCTCTGGTCCATCCTATTTTTGTCCATAGGATTTTGTTGTATCTTAGTTTAGATGATTTCCCTTCCTTTGAGCCCATCCATGTTATAGCTCCCATAGGTGCGTCTATTCTTAGACAGAGGGCCGTTCATCTTAAAACTGGCTCTAAACACCCTAGGTCTGAGCCTTCTAGTACCGCACCTCCTCCATTTTCTTCTACAGGTTCTGCTGGTGAGGATGTTCCTGATCCTGTTGGTGATGCTGTTGCTGCTGTTCCTCCACCTCCTTTGGATGACTTTGATATATGTCGTACTTTGGAGACTGTCATGACCGTTTAAGCAGCTCATGGTCAGCTTTTGGTGGACTTGCTTGATGAGATGCGTGCTCTGAGAGTTGACTTGGCACATCTTCGTTCACCCTCACCACCTCCTTTTGATGATGGCTTTTGAGTGTCCTTTGGCATTTCATCACAAAAAGGGGGAGTAGTGTTTTGATACTTGTAGAGGAGATTTTGTAGTTATAGGGAGTTTTCTTGTGTTTTTGCGGAGCTAGTTGTGATATTAGATTGTATCTAGGTGCTTCACCATGTATACCTTCTTTTGATAGCATTTTTGGGATATTCATGTTATGGGAGATACATTTTTGATATATATGATTCTTGATATGATTCATGTTTCTTGTGTTCACTGTTTATTGATTTATATTTATGAGTCTTCATTAATATATGTCTTTATTATGTGTTGTGTGAACTTTCAAGAATGTTTTGTTTTGGATGTATCTAACTTAGGGGGAGAGTTAGTTTACATATCTGTTGATTTACTGTTTTTCTGTCACACATGCATTTATGCATTTGTTGAGTGTTTCAAGATTATACATGTTGATTCAATTGAGCTGCTGTCTACACTTGCAACTGATGGATAGTAGTTAGGATTGAATTTTGTTTTATGAGCATTACTTTTTGTAAAGGGCTTTTTCTTGTAAACTTTGAGCTATTAGTTTGTGTTTTGTCACGGATTGCCAAAGGAGGAGTTTGTTAGGTTCTAAAGACTTAGGATTTGATGTATTTAGAAGTCTAATTTGTAATGTTGGTAAACCATGATCAAAACAATATGTTTAGTCTTGTTTAGGCTTGCTCAAAGTTGATTAATTCATGTAAAGTTGGAATCTAATGGCTGCAGATGTGTTAGTGCATTTTGGCCTATCTCGATCGATCGAAGGATAGACTCGATCAATCGAAAGTCAGCCAGATTGCATTTTCTACAGAATTTCCAACTCAGCCCTACCTCATTAAACGTTTAGGGTTTTATGTTTTTGCCCTAGGTATATAAGGCAAAACCCTAGCCATGTTTTTAGAGTTGCTCCTGTTGTATTGTTACTCATACTTTTTTGTTTTGTGTAAATCTCTTGTGAGATCTTTGAGGAGCTTTCCTTTACACAAAGCTTAGGGTTTTCAAGGTAGAGATAGTATCAACACCTTGATGATCAACTCGGTTGCTGCCATTGGAGCTTAAAGAATAACAAGCGTGGGTGCTTGTAGCTGATTGGAGAATCCAAGAAAGAAGGAGTCCGTGGATTCGGAGCTTGCACGTGGTCGTGTCAGTAAGTTCTACTGGTAGGTAGCATTAGGAAGTCAAGCGGAGAGCTTGTAAGTCCTTTTGTATGAACTTCAATTCTTTCATAGTGGATTCAAGTTTACCTTGAGGATAGCTAGGTCAAATCCTCCCCAGGTTTTTACCGTGTGGTTTCTTGGGTCATCATATCATTGTGTTATTTATATTTCCGCTACTATATGTTTTATATATATATGATATGATTGTTTGATTGTGTTTAACCTAGAATTGCATAATTTGACTAAGTTAATCACTTGGCTAATTCACTAGGTTAATCCAATTGTTGTTTTAAGGGGTCTAAAAACAAACAACCTACAACCGGATTTGATACTTTCAAAAGTAGATTGCAATCCATGTGCAATATTGGCTTTTGGTTTTAAAACAACGGAGGTTGTCTCAAATGAATTCAATGAGCCCTTATTGCAACTTGTGGCACAAGTTATTGAGTCTTGGAAATATCAATTGTTTGTTGAACCTATGAATATTAAATTATCAACACCATAAAATAAAAGAAATGATCTGGCTATACCTAGACCCGGATTTGATTCTTTTAAAACTAGATTGCAATCCATGTGCAATATTGGCTTTTGGTTTTAAAATAACGGAGGTTGTCTCGAATGAATTCAATGAGCCCTTATTGCAACTTGTGGCACATGTTATTGAGTCTTGGAAATATCAATTGTTTGTTGAACCTATGAATATTAAATTATCAACTCCATAAAATAAAAGAATTGATCTGGCTGTACCTCTAACCGGATTTGATACTTTCAAAACTAGATTGCAATCCATGTGCAATATTGGCTTTTGATTTTAAAACAACAGAGGTCGTCTCGAATGAATTCAATGAGCCCTTATTGCAACTTGTGTCACATGTTATTGAGTCTTGGAAATATCAGTTGTTTGTTGAACCTATGAATATTAAATTATCAACCCATAAAATAAAATTAATGATCGGGCTGTACCTACAACCGGATTTGATACTTTCAAAACTAGATTGCAATCCATGTGCAATATTGACTTTTGGTTTTAAAACAACAGAGGTCATTTCGAATGAATTCGATGAGCCCTTATTGCAACTTGTGGCACATGTTATTGTATCTTGAAATATCAATTGTTTGTTCAGCCCTGTGAATTGGGTGAAAATAAGATACTCCAAATTCTGAAGTCCAATGTGGGAAAAAAAAAATAAGGAAAAAAAAAAAAACAGATAATCAAACTGTTAACATCATAAATAATATCTAGCAATAAACTATCTTAAAAAGGAAATTTTGAAGTGAATTTTCACATCTTTATCAAAGTATCTAGCATTACTCTATTAAGAAAATATAAAATAGAAATAACCAAATATAATAAATAAATTGATATTACTTCAACCAAAGTTTAAATAGAAAATTGTATGACATAAACAAGCAAATAAACATTAAATTTATAATTTCCATTTTGATTTCGAAAGTATAGATATTTAAATAATTTGCAACTTTCAAGTTTTATATTGAATACCAAAAAATACCAAAAAAAAAAAAAAATTGTATTGTATTTTATTTATTTATTTTTATTTTTATTTTTATTTTTTAATGCTAGAACAATTAAAACATAGGTTACCCATAATTCTTCTCAAAAAAAGAAAAAAAAAAAAAAGAGACTACCCATAATTTTTGTAGGTTGATCCATAATTTCATTTAGCATAGCATTTGTATAAGAAATGAAGGTGGAATTTGACCAAAGGTTCATTAATAATATATGAAATTATAGATAAAAAAAAAAAAAAATCCAAATTCCAAGCTTATAAATAATATATGAAATTATAGAACTCTTCATTGTGGCCTTTTCTTTCCTGGGTGAGGCTCCGGTCCAGTACATGTAATGCATTGGATCTGTTAAGATGGTGACATGTGTTAAAAAATGGACACGTGTTATAATCTCCATGAATCCAATGCAACTGAACACTAGACTCAAACCTCACCCTTCTTTCCCATCATTATCACAACCTTCTAATTAAATCAGTTTCAGCCTTACCTCTTCACTTCCATAAGCAGACATCCTCATGTATGAATATTAAATTATTAATGCCATAAAGTAAAAGAGGATTGGACTAAAAGATTCCTTCTAGTACATTAATTTAAAGTCTTCTCATGCTATGGTGTATGATCATTACTTTAAAGGATTTACGAATATTATTAAGTTATGATTGTTGTTTCGTACTGTCGTACATCAAAGGTAAATGTGTATATGAAATAATAGTCAATTCCATTTGTGGGCAATAATTCATGAAGTATCGGTCCCTAGTTGTCAGTATCGTATGATACACGATACGTATTATACGATTTGTATCATATTGTGTATAAAAAGTTCCATATTGTATTGACGTATTGTAAGTGCTTATAAATTGTACGATACAATGTATATATCATATGAATCGTATCGTTTCCTAAAATTGTACGTATCGTACGATACATATACAGATGCTTTAAAATGAGATTTTTTGTTTAAATTTATACTCTTATTTGAATCTAACAAGCTGTTAGACTTGTTTTAAACACAAAATTATTAGGTTACTTAATTTAACCTAATAAAATAACATATTCATAAGTTTTTTTCCCCTTTCTTTCTTCTACAAAATTTGAACTACACAATACACACTTACAATTCACTTTAATATTTACAAATTTATTTTCTATACTATGAATAAGATATTAATTGAAAATATAATTATTTTTTATTTTTTTCATTATTGTTATAAGTCCAAGAAACTAGAATGCCAAGAAGAATTTTTTTTAATTATTAATATAAAAAGAACAAAAAGAGATAGTAAATGTTGATGACGATGAAGAAAATTTTAATGAAGAAATAAATTTGCAAAATGATAAAAGTGATGATAGCATTGACTTATGAAAGCTCGAAAATGTGTTGAAAACACAAGAGCTGTTTAGACCCTCAAATTAAAATTACGGCTCAATAGATTTTACACTAGCTTAATACTAAGTGCAGAATAGTGTAAAAATAGTGTAAAAGCGAGCGGTTAAACAAACAAGCTACTCTAATCCATAATCTAAGCAACACAGCAGTATAATGGAATATAAAAGAGTAGGGAAGAAGGATGCAAATATAAGATAACACGCTGATGTGTTATCGAAGAGGAAACCGAAGAACTCGAAGAAAAACCTCTCCACCGCCCTCTAAGCAGTAATTGATCCACTAGACAATCAGTTGGGATACATGGGTTAGTAAGAGACCCTCCAAGCCTAATCTACCCGATGTACCTAAGTCCTCCAAGTTCCTACTCCAACAAGGCTTCTCGGAGCCGTGTCTTGTCTAGCTCACCGGATCCCGCAACAAGCTCTATGTTGCATCTGCCATCCTTGGTGATAGGCCACAAATTGAATGACCCCTTGTGATAAAACCAATTAATTAATTAGCCAAGTTATTAATTAATCAATTTATCATGCAATTGCATAGAAGCACAAACAAATCACCAAAAACTAAATATGCAGCGGAAATTTAAATGACACGGTGATTTGTTTACGAATGGGGAAAAACCTCGCGGCAAAAACCCCACCGGGTGATTTTCAGGTCACCACTCCCGAAACTTCACTATTATCAAATCAAGCGGTTACAAGTAAAGGAATCCCAAGTACCTTACCAACCTACAGTTGAACCCTTACCCCAATACCCAATTGGACTTAATCTGTAGCGACAGTTCCCACCTTTGATGCACGGCTCCCAAGTATGTGACTAACCAATGCTGAAGCTCAATAGAAGCTCGACAGAAGCTGTTTCAATTGAGACTTACAGAATCAGAATTTCCAAATCTGATTTTCGGCCCAAGCTGATGTGTATGTGTTGGGTTTCTTTTCTCACAACCCTAAACATATATAAGGCTTATTTTAAAGGCCGTCGCACATGCATTAAGTGACTTAGTGCCTTATTCTTCCTGAAAGAAGCTATTGTATTTTTATGCCAAAGGGTTGTGTAACCAAGGAGCTTGTTGATCTTCATTGTGCATGAAGTGAAGAACTTTGCAGCCAACAACCTTCTTCAAGTTGCTGAAGTTAGTTATGTATTGAGATCCGTGCATAATTGGTTAGTCATGTACTAGGATCTGTGCATCATTGGTTAGTCATGTATTGGGATTTGTGCATTAAACAGAAAGAGTGCCACTACAAGATCAAATCCAATTGGGTATTGGAGTGAAGATTCAACTATAGGATGGTAATTTGGGATAGGCCAAGGGTGGTTGGTAAGATTCCTTTTACTTGTAATCGCTTGATTATTGATTAGTGGATTCTTGGGAGTGGTGGCCTTAAAATCACCCGATGAGATTTTTGCCTTGGTGGTTTTTCCCATTCGTAAACAAATCACTGTGTCAAATTTAATTTTCGCTGCATTTAGTTTAGTTGGTGATTTGTTTGTGCTAACACACCATTACATGTAATTGAACCTAATTAATTAACTTGGGTAATTAATGAATATGCAAGGGGTCAATACATTTTTGCCTTATCAAGTGGTATCAGTGTAAGCACACTCTGATTAGGTTTTAATCGTTGCTATGAGATCTATTGACCCCTGTTGTCATGGCATTAATTAGTCAGAAAAGATCTTATGTTTTAAATACATCTTGCTTTTCTAACCTTTGTCTGCTTAAATGTTTCAGAAAATGCATGTCTAAAAGTTATTTAAAAGCACCTTTCTTAAATATTGAAGAGTATCTTAATGTAACCTAGAAAAGACTAGACTGCCTCAAATTACATGTGTAGAGGTGTTCATCTAAGAAAGCTGAAAATCAAAGGTCTTACAAGAAGATGGTAGTTGAAGGAGAAAACCATTCCAAGTGATCTCTCAAATAAGCATAAACTATGCTTTATATTGAAATCGGCATTCAAAGTAATGGACACTTGTTTATGGTAACTTGACAATGGATGCTCAAGGCATATGACGGGAGACCAATCTCTCTTTAAGGTTTTTGAGTCTAAGAAGGGTGGTAATGTTACTTTTGGTGATGGCATCAAATCACAAATAAAAGGAAAAGGAACTATCTCCTTGCCTAGACTACCTGACATTACTAATGTATTGTATGTAGAAGGTCGAAGAGTAAGTTTGCTTAGCATAAGTCAAATATGTGATCAAGATTTCATGGTACTATTCTCCAAAAGGAAGTGCATAGTACTAAATGAATTTGAAAAGCATCTCATAAGTGGGGTTCACACTTTGGACAACTACTATGGTTTGGTACTTGATGCAAATATTGTGTGCAATAGTATTTGGTTGCCTAATGAAGAATTGTCGCACCAAAGGATGGGACATGCTAGTTACAAGCATCTGTCAATTGTGTCCAAGCATGAATCAGTTCTAGGAATGCCGAAGCTCAGTAGAGTAGGCAATGATGTGTGTGGTCCATGTCAACTTGGGAAACAGACCAAAGCCAATACTCAGACTTCAGCCATATCTAGACCTCTAGAACTTCTACACATTGATCTCATGGGTCCGACTAGGACAGAATCTCTTGGAGGAAAGAGATACATCATGGTTGTTGTAAATGACTTCACTAGATTCACATGGGTAGGTCTTCTCAGATCCAAGTCTGATGCTCCTAAGCATATTGAATCATTGTGTACGAGATTGAAAAATGAGAAAGGTATAAAGATTGATCGAATTTGCAGTGACCACAGTAAAGAATTCGAAAACTCTTACATGGAGACATTTTACACTAAGGTCAGTATATCTCAAGAATTTTCCACTCCCATTACTCCTTAACAAAATGGTGTGGTTGAAAGGAAAAACAAGATTATTCAAGAGATGGCCAAAGCCATGCTAAACAACAAGGATGTTGCCAGAAATCTATGGGGCGAAGCAGTCAACACAACATGTCATATAGTTAATAGGGTATACTTCAAACCTGGCACAAAGAAGACTCCTTATAAAATGTGGAAAGGAAGAAAGCCAAATGTGAAGTGTTTCAGGATATTTGGAAGTACATGCTTCATTCTCAAAGATAGAGAGAATGTGGGAAAGTTTGACTCCCAAAGTGATGAAGGGATATTTTTGGGATACTCCTCTACAAGCAAAGCCTATAGGGTTTTCAACAAAAGAACTATGAAGGTTTTGGAAACAGTCAATGTTGTTATTGATGAAGCATCTTCATCGAATCTATCTAGAAGTGTTGAGGAAATATCCAAGATGACTTTTACCTCGGATCCACAAGTCAATCATGAAAAGCTGGCTGAGGAACCTTCATCCCCTAGTACACCGAGTACTCCAAGTGTTGTAGAAGTCTTAGATACTTCAAACTCCCTAACTACCATGGAAGCTCCTATGGAGAACACATTATCTCCGGAGCTAGAATCTGCTAAAGGAAAAGGACCATCTTCCAGAATTAAATTAAACCATCCTCCAGAAGTCATTGTTGGAAATATGAATGAACTAACACTAAGAAAGAGTACAGTTGATAAGTGTGTTGCTAACTTTGTATCTTATTCTTTCTACTTGCCGCAAGTTGAGCCCACAAAGGTAGAGGAGGCCTTTTAGGATGAGAGCTGGGCAGAAGCCATGCATGATGAATTGCTCCAGTTTCAAAGAAACGTTGTTTGGACCTTGGTACCTAGACCAGAAGGAGAGCACATCATTGGCATAAAGTGGATATTTTGCAGCAAGACAAATGAGGAAGGAAATGTGATCCGCAACAAAGCACGATTGGTGGCACAAGGACATTCCCAAGTGGAAGGAGTTTGTTTGATGAGTCTTTTGCTCCAGTAGCTCGAATGGAATCCATTCGAGTTCTTCTAGCCCTAGCTTGTCACCTAAAATTCAAGCTATACCAAATAGATGTGAAGATTGCTTTTTTAAACGGATTCTTGAAAGAAGATGTCTATGTTGCTCAGCCTAAAGGTTTCATTGATCCACACTATCCAGATCATGTGTTGTACCTTAAGAAGGATTTATATGGACTGAAGCAAGCACCTAGAGCTTGGTATGACCGGCTTTATCAATACTTGATCTCACATGGATTCACAAGGGGACAAGCCAATCAAACGCTCTTCATCAAAAGGGAGGATGGAGAATTGATAATAGCACAAGTCTACGTTGATGATATCATCTTTGGTTCCACAAAGGATGATCTTGCTCACACCTTCTCAAAGCTGATGCAAGATGAATTTGAGATGAGCATGATTGGAGAATTGACTCACTTTCTTGGGCTGCAGATTCAACAACAAGAATCAGGTATATTCCTCGCTCAATCTAAATATGCCAAAAAGCTTGTGAAAAAGTTTGGTTTGAAATCTGCTAGTTCTATTAGAACTTCTATGAGCCCAAATGTTAAACTCACTATAGACCTGTTAGGAAAAAGTGTTGATCCTTCTCTCTATAGAAGCATGATAGGTAGTCTTTTGTACCTTATTGCTAGGAGACCTGACATAAGTTACAGTGTAGGAGTGTGTGCTAGATATCAGGCTAATCCTAAAGAGTCTCATAAAATATGTTAAGTCCACCGCTGATTTTGGGGTGTGGTACAGCAAGGAAACAAATGATGTCCTAACTGGATATTCTGATGCCGACTGGGCTAGAAATGCAGATGATAGAAAGAGCACATCAAGGGGTTGTTTCTATGTAGGTAATAATCTCGTCTCCTAGATGAGTAAGAAGTAGAATTCCATCTCTTTATCTACCATTAAGACTATTCATATTGCTACTGGTAGCTGCTGCACCCAACTTCTATGGATGCAAAAACTTCTCTCTGATTATGGTATTCATCAAGAACATCTCACCATTTATTGTAACAATACCAGTGCCATCAATATCTTTAAAAATCTTGTTCAACTTTCTCGAACTAAACACATAGAGATTAGACATCATTTCATTCGTGAACTTGTTGATGATGGCACTCTCACCCTTGAATTCATTCATACTGATGATCAAAAGGCAGACTTATTCACTAAGACCTTGGATAGCAAACGGTTTGAATTCCTACTCCAAAACATTGGTGTAATCTCCTTGGAGTGATCTCTTTCTCTCACTCTCCTCCTCAGGCATATGCATGTAGTTTTATGCTTTGTGTATTTTCTTTCATGTTTTTGTTTTGGTTGTTTCCAGTTTTGCTTTATTTGTTTTCATAAAATTAAAAAAAAAAATTGAAAAATCAGAAAAATACAAAAACAGTGTGTGATGTGTATATTGGTACTTGTGTATCTTGGATGGCCTTTGAAACAAAGTTTCTTAACTTTGTATCTCTTGTAACTTAGATGAGCATCTCAATGCACAACTAAGCAAGTGAGTTTTGTGGCTTGTGTTTATAATGAGTACGATTAAGTTTATTTCTTATATCACATGCTCATATAACTTTTTTTGACGGGAATAACTAGAAAATCCTAAGAGAAAGGCATAAATAACCATTTCACCACAAAAACCTACCAATCATGAATAACATCTGTGTGCTTAGGCACTGTAAAATTGGGATGTTTTAGCTTACATAAATGGGTTTTTTTTCTCTCCCTTATATGCCCATGCATGCTATGCTTAAAAGAAAAAAATAAAAGCAAAAAGATTAAAATGCTTTTAATATGATTGTAAGCATGTTTTAAGGAGATGTGGGGATTATAGGATGTACCTCGAAGGTGATAGTCCCCATTAACCAGTTATAATTGTGTGTGAGTGTATTTGATTTTCTCATGTCTCAAATCTTCATAATATAAGACACTTATGTACTCTTGCTATGTTTCACACACAACACACAAATTCTTTGCTACTCTTAATACATGTGTAGGTACAATATGATTTAGCCATCACAAGAAATACATGGATTGATAAATGCTCACTAAACTGACTTGTTTTTGAAATATAAAATTGGTTAGACTTGTTTAGTGTGTGTGTGTGTGTTGGATGTATGAATGACTTACACATATGCTGAGAGATGTTTTGAAAGCTTAACATGTTGATTGAATCTTTGGTTAAGTTGTTTGCTTGTTGCTTTTATCTCCTTATGTCTTTCTCCTTGAAAAACTCATTTTCTTCAAGCTTAATAGCTTCTCGATAGATCCTTAACAAATTCCATTTCTATCGAGCTTCTTTCTTTAGCCTCGATAGAAACCTCGACAGATCTTTGATCCATTGAGGATTTTTCCTGTGCTCTCTGCCTTTTTGATAGAATCTTGATCGATCTTTGATCCATCGAGATTTTTGGGTCTCTCTCGATAGAAGCTCAACAGCTTCTCGATTTAACGAGAATTCTAGGTTTCATCTCGACAGAAGCTCGACAGCTTGCTCGATCTATTGAGCCAAATTTCTTTACTCTCTGTCTGCTCAATAGATTCTCAATCCATCGAGACCTTTCTTTTCCTGTAGATAGATCTTCAATAGCACCTTGACACATTCACTTTTGTCGAGGTTTAAAGCTAGATAGATCCTTGATAGAAACTTCGATCCATCGGGCTGAGATTTTTTTTTAAAGGTGAGACGCGATTCAGATTTCTTTTTTCACTCTTTTTCTTGATAGAAATCTTTCTCTCTCGACCCAAACTCTTCACTCTCACTCAAATCTTCACACCCAAGTGATTTTCGGCCTATATCTTGCTCTAAACACTTGGTAAGGGTTCTAATCCTTTTTCTTTTCATGCATTTAATGCATTTAAACCTAGGTTTTAGGGGTTTTTCAAAATTTTTGGGGTTTTTGAGTTTCTCTTGAAATTTTTAGGTTGGGTGTTATGATGTTGTTGCTATATGATCATGCATTGCATTCCATTAGCATTATAACAATGTTTCACGGATTTGTTAGATGTGTGCTTGATTATTGATGTGAGTGCTGTTAGGTTTGGATTGGGTTTTACCCATGATGCTCTTAAATTTTCATGTCACATGTTCATGCACTTTTCATGCATACGTACTTCTCATTTTCTCTTTTTATGGTCTGAGATTGTGTTTCTATTCTGCCTTTTCTCTCCTCTCTTTCTCTCTCTCTCTCAAACAGAACCTCTTTATGGCACCCAAACAAAGAAAATCTATTCCGGCTCAGAACCCTCTTCAAGGTTCCTGGTCATCCTCTTCGTCTCTTCCTTCTATTCCATCTCACATCCAGTTCCGTGATGAGAAGGCCAAGATGGACTTCTTTGAGAACTTCTAGGACCGTGGTGTTCATTCGAAACGCCAGGCCATTCTGTCGAATTTCTCCGACACTACGCTACCCGATGTCATTCGGACTCAAGGATGGGAATCTCTATGTGAGAAATCCATGCATTGTCCTATCATATTTATACAAGAGTTCTACTCCAACTTACATGGCATCAATACCTTTATGCCTTAGTTTGCTACGCGATTCCAAGGTACACGTATAGTAGTTACCCCATCTTGTTGCTGAGGTACCTTGTGTCTCTAGGGTAGCGCATCTTGACTACCTTGGCTGTGATCATCTACGCACTGTGTCCAGAGACGAGCTTATCTCTCACTTTTATGGGACTCCTTCCATATGAGGTGGTAAACTAAACACTCCATGCTCAGGTTTTGCAAAAGGCTCAAGATTCCTTAACACGATGATGACATTCACTTTCACACCATTGTCTCACTATAACTCCATCATTGAGCTGTGTGCTCATTTTCTTCTTTCTTTGATGGAGGATCTTACCATTGATTTTCCCTCTCATTTCATCACATCTATTATTGATGTTTATCAGAATACTGTTACTCGTGATAAGCTCATATTTCCTTTGGCTATCACATAGACCCTTTAGCACCTCTCCATTCCCATTCCTCTCTCTCCTTTCTTCATTGTCATGGGTGCCATCAGCGCTGGTTCTATTTGGCAGAGTGAGGCTCAGCTTCAGTCGAAGCGGCCACACGTTGAAACGACCAATCCTGTGGCTCTTGCAACTCCACCATCTTTGGCTCCGTCTTCTTCAGCCCCTTCTACCTCCATGGCTGGTGGTGTGATCCTCAAGGCCATCATGGAGCAGCTCCAGAGGATGCAGGTTGACTTTGGTGGTCATTTAGACTATCTGACTGATAAGATGTGTTAGTTGAACACCCGCGTGGGTCGCATTGCTCACCAGTAGGCTCGTATGGCTGATTTTGCTCCCTCTCCTTCTCCAGAGCGTCCCACGACTTCTCCTTCTGAGGACGATGATGATGATGAGGATAGTGCTAGCTCTTTCAGTGATGACGAGATGATGACGTCTCAGTAACTTGCCTTTTGTCATTCTTGACAAAAAGGAGAAGCAGTTTTGGTTTTAAGAGTAGTCTTGTACTTAGGGGGATAATTAGTATAGGACATTTTTGTTAGGGGGAGTATGTATGTAAGATTGAATTTTATCAACCATTTTGTTGGCTTTATTCAGTGCCAATTTGCTTGTAATTTAAGCACTTAGTAACCCTGTATTTAGGTGGGTTTATTGTAAGGGTAGTGTGTGAGAAGATATGAAGAAAAGCTCAACAATGTGCAAAGAAGCAGAGATTCACGGCTAGGACTCGCGGCTGCAAGCCGCCAACTGCAGGCACGTGAGAAGCACATGGGGTAACTGAAGGGTCGCGCCAGCTGTCGCACTACAGGACAAAAGTCCCAAGCTGGCCAGGCCGTTAGCTCGCGGCTTGAACTTGCGACTTAGTCCAGTCGCGAGGCCAAGCCACCAATCAGCCCTGTTTGGGAAAAATAGACTCTTTGCATTCCTTTCTCACCCTACTATATATAGACCCCTATACCTACCAAATGAGCAGAGCTTCCAGAGAGAATTTTAGAGAGAAACCCTAAAAGAAAAACAAGATTGATTCATCTACAATCTTTACCTTAGAGATTCTTAATATTCCTCTACTCTCTCCCTCTCCATTGTCATACCTTTTTTGGCCAAATCCTTTTCTCACCATACCCACATTCGTGAGAAGGTTTATTTGGTACTATTGGGAAGCAGTTAGGAAGGAACCAATCTACATTGGTTGATGCTATGGTCTAGTAGCGGAATCCGGTAAGCTAAAGAAGAAATAGGTTCGGCGTAACCTCGTTGGAGCAAGAAACTTGGAGGGCTTAGGTACTTGGGTAGATTAGGCTTGGAGGGTCTTCTGCTGTTCATGTATCCCAACTACATTCTTTAGTGGATTATTTGACCGCTTGGAGGGCGGCGGAGAGGTTTTACGCCGAGGGCTTCGGTTTCCTCTTCGATAACACATCGTGTGTTGTCCGTGTGTTTGCATCTTCTTTCCTTTATCTTTGCCTTATATTTACTGCTGTGGATGTGTTTATATTTGGCTTAGATTGTTTATCAATTTTGTGATTAGCTTTTATTCATGTTCCGCATATTAATTGTTTGATAATAAGCTTGAATTGATAATTTGTAATTTTGGGTCTAAACATTCAAGGGTGTTTCATACCCATTTTGAACTTTCAATTGGTATCAGAGCGGGTACACTCGTTGTGGTTTTAATATCTTAGTGTGATCCCTGACCCCCTTTGAGATGGATAGGTCTCAATCTCTCAATGTACCACCATTTTTTTATGGTAACAATTATGTCTTCTGGAAAGTCAGAATGAGAGCGTTTTTATGTTCTATCGATGATCCTGTTTGGGATGTGGTTGAGGTAAGTTGGACTAAGCCGGAGGCAGCCAAATCCACTTGGGATAAGGTAGCTCTCGCAGCAGCCAATGCTAGCAGTAAAACTTTAAATGCTATTTTCTGTGGTGTGTCTCCAGATGAATTCCACAGGATCTCTCATATGACAGTAGCCAAAGAAGCTTGGGAGATTTTGGAGACCACCTCTGAGGGTACAAAGAAAGTAAAGGACACCAAACTTCAAATGTTAACCACTCACTTTGAGGAGCTAAGGATGAGTGAGGATGAGTCTTTTGATTCATTTCACAGTAAATTGAATGAAGTTGTTGTTGGCAAATTTAATTTGGGAGAAAAGACGGAGGACTCTATAGTTGTAAGGAAGATCCTTCGATCACTATTGGAGAATTTCCGTGCCAAAGTTACAGCTATTGAAGAGAGCAAAGATCTTGACGATATCAAGGTTCAAGAGTTGGTTGGTTCTCTACAGACATATGAGTTGTCCTTACCATCATAGAAGAAGAGCAAATCCCTTGCTCTTAAAATAATTGATGAGAAAGTGGTACCTCAAGACTCCTCAGAAGAAGATGTTGTGGATAAAGATGTGGCGTACCTTGTAAAGAACTTCTGAAAATTCCTAAAGCTCAAGAACAGTGGGAAATTTGGTGACAAAGGAAAATTTCAGAGTTCCGGAAAGGAGAAGAAAGAATTCTGAAGAAAAGAGGGTAAAGACTCCCAATCTTCTTAAGGGATTACATGCTTCAAATGTAATGGACATGGGCACTTCAAAAAGGAATGTCTCAGCTATTTGAAGTCAAAAGGGAAGGTCTACGCTACTACTTTGAGTGACTTGGATTCATCAAATTCCGACTTAGAAGAAAGCTGTGATGGAGAAGGAAATTTCTCTGCATTCATGACCATTGCTCATGTGGGATCCTCAGATGATTTGGATACACTAGTGGAGGAGCTTGGGGAGCATTCTGATTTGGAGTCTATTGGGATTGTGGAAGAATCAGATGCTGAAGAGGAAGAGAACACAGCTAATCTTCAAGAAAATTACTCCTTACTCCTTGAGAAGTCCGGAGAGTATGCTAGGGTAGCCAAGGCAGCTGTGAGAAAAATGAGGAAAGCTAAAGAGGACCACAGAAGTCTCTTGATCTGATATAAAGAGGCTAAGTGTGAGATTGAGACACTTAATGGTGAGCTATCAGAAGCTTACACGAAGGTGAGGTTTCTTGAGTAAGAGGTAGTGCAAGCTCATGCCAAAATAGAGAGAGTCTCCTCCAAGAAGTTGGATAATGTTATCTCATCTCAAAAACCTTTCTCAGATAAGTCTGGTTTGGGTTATACCGGAGGAAGTGGCTCATCGATCAATGTCACAAAAGAAGTAAAATTTGTGAAAGCCAAAGAGATCATGGTGGAAGAGCCTATTTATGAAAAAGTTAATGTTGAGAAGAAGAAGAAGATGGCTAAACAACGGGTATTTAATAAGTCCCGTAATTAATCAGAAGCCAGATTTGAAGCTAGAGGAAGATCACGCCTAAGATCTCAACGGGTTCTTAGAACGGAGTATGTTTGTCACTATTGCGGATTGCAAGGACATAGTAGACCCAACTGTCAAAAGCTAAGATCAGACAACAATGCAAGCGCACCTTGGCCATGAGAAAGGAGAAATGACATAAGGTCTTGGGGTGGTGAGCAACCAAGAAGTCAAAACCGTGATCTAGGAATGATGGATGTGATGAAGATGATCGGTGCCTTCACCAACTGCCTGGAAAGCTTCACACGGAGGTTTGACAGTCCTCACTCCCCTACCCAATCCGTCAAGGATATCACCCCAAACGCACGTGACGTGTGGGTGACAAAGGGTACTCATACATAAGCATTATAACATCTCCATGCATTAATACTTCCCATATTTTGAGAATATGCTTGGTTGTTTACTTATTGCATGTTTGTGTTGAAACTTTTGTTTATAAGTTTGTTTGTTTTAAGATGCTTTTACTTTTGTTCTGTTTTGATCATTCTTTACTATTTTTGAGTCAAAAATCCAAAAATACATAAAAAGTAGAAAATCCAAAAAGTTTAATCACTTTGTTGAGTTTTGTCTCAAATTCATGTTTTGCCTAGTACCTTTGTACTAATGGCTTTGTGCATCCACGAGCTTAGCTTGTCTTCTATGCACTCGTATCATTGTGGGAGAAATTTTGAAATCTATGTGATTGTTGTAAATAGATCTTCAACCTTGTCATGAATGATTAGTGAATGGTTTTGTTGATCTTGAGACATGCATAGACTCATGCCTATATATCTTCTCACTTTTTATTTTTATGCTTAAAAGAGCTCTCTAAATGTAAATCTCCAAATGAAAAGAGATATAGAGCTGCAAAAGCCTGTCGCACATACTAGTATTCGACTAGGAAAAAGGGAAAGCGACCAAAATAATATGTATGATGCCCAAAAAGCCAAAGGCTATCTCATCTATTGAAATATCAAAAATTTCAGGCATCAATCTCACAATGAGATTTTCCTTGCTCAAAAAGTGCAAATGATATGTTGAATATGGAGCCAAATGAAAAGCTTCAAAGAATTGTTAATCAAGTTTATGTGGGAGGTCATATATGCATGTTTCTATAATTGAGATAGGTCACATTACTAGTGCTAGTTGTTTATGTCTTGATTGAATTGATCATTGAAGCTTCACATTAGACTAAGGACTATCTCATTTTTGATATCCACACACAACACACAAGTCTATGTTCAATGAATGCCATATTCATTTGTGTGATTGTACTTGATTAAATGTGTTTTCACATGCTCAATCTTTGTTGGTCAAACACAAAAATATTTTTGAGTGTTTTTAATTGTTTTTGGAAAGTACTTTGTTTTTACAAAAAATGTCAAAATTTTCAAAAACAGTGTTGCCTTGTTTTGGCGACTAAGTCGCGGGTTAGCCCAGTCGCATGTCCAAGTTGCGAGGCCACTCAGAGATTTTTCGCGGCTTACTGGCGAGTCAAGGTCTCAGTCGCGAAAAATACTTAGAAAATTTTTCAAAATTTGAGTTTTTGCAAATTTCGCGGCTCAGTTTGGCGACTTGTTCGTGGGTGGAAGGTCCAGTCGCGAGGTTACTCAGAGATTTTCGCGGCTCAGCTCGCGACTCCCTCGCGGGTAGATCTTTCAGTCGCGAAAAACACTTAGAAGATTTTCCAAGAATCCTAGTTTCATAACGTTTCGCGGCTTACCTTGGCGACTTACTGGCGACTTGATCCAGTCGCGAAAAACGCATGTTTTGAGTTTTAAAGTCAGTTTTCAAAAAATTTTCAGTTTTCCCTCGAATATTTGTGGCTGTTCATTGTCTTCTCCATTTCTCTCTCTGAAACACTGTGTGCTCACTCTAAAAAATCCTCCATTTTTGCATCATTCTTCAAGAAAAGGTTATGAGTTTTCTTGGTTTCACTTCACATTTCATGATTTAAGTGTTATATTCTTGAATCTGTGTGTTTTGATGATGGATTGAGATTTGGGTATTCGAACATGTTTATGCTTAAAAATGATGGGTTTGATTGTTTGGTTTGTTTACTCTTGTTGCTGAATATGTTTAGTTTCTTGAGTTTGCTCCATTGTGATTTGTTTTGGTCTGAACTTTGATATTTGATTGTTTATATCTATTGGGTATACGGTATTTGGTCTTTCTGTTA
This sequence comes from Quercus aquifolioides, assembly GCA_019022515.1. Taxonomy (NCBI): domain Eukaryota; kingdom Viridiplantae; phylum Streptophyta; class Magnoliopsida; order Fagales; family Fagaceae; genus Quercus; species Quercus aquifolioides. Next base: position 11,409,699 of record CM032330.1, on the reverse strand, counting down.
TTTTTCTCTAAATGAGAAATTTGGGATTGCAAATTGTATGTCCTTTCGGTCTATGTGGTATACATTACTCTGTGTTTGTGTTGCCATATCTTGTGTATGGCTCTGCCTTGGGGGATTCTCTTGCACATTCCATATTCATTAAGTCAGACCTCAGTGACATATGCTCTCCTCTGTCTGTATGAAAGTTTCATCTTTATAGACTGAACTTTTTTGATTTGTTGTCATTATGTGATGTCTTATCCTTCTTTGGTTATCAACTATACTTGGTTTGTGTGTTGACTAACACTTTGTTCTTCCTTATAACTACATGGTTACTAATTTGTGTGCATTCCCACATATTGTGTACTGCTCTTGTTATGGCCTCTTCTGATTTTTTACAGATGTCTCGACAATCCTCCAAAGGAAAAGAGGTTATGACAGAAAAGGAAACATTACCTGTTGCAAAACAAATGCGTTCTTTATCACAGCCATCCATTATGTGATGTCTTATCCTTCTTTGGTTATCAACTATACTTGGTTTGTGTGTTGACTAACACTTTGTTCTTCCTTATAACTACATGGTTACTAATTTGTGTGCATTCCCACATATTGTGTACTGCTCTTGTTATGGCCTCTTCTGATTTTTTACAGATGTCTCGACAATCCTCCAAAGGAAAAGAGGTTATGACAGAAAAGGAAACATTACCTGTTGCAAAACGAATGCGTTCTTTATCACAGCCATCTACTGAACTCAACAGTGAATTGTTCAGATCTCCTCAGCACCTACTTGCTTACTCAAGCATTTTTGACCGGGCAACTCCTATAGTGGAACGGGAGGTCAGATTTGAGACTTTGGAAATCACTTTTGTCCCTCGGATCTTCGAGTCAAAATATTGGACAGCATTATTTGGAAATTTTGTTGATCCAATGATGGAACTAGTGAAGGAGTGTTTCGCCAACACAGTTGATCTTCAAAGTGAACTACACTGTTTGGTAAGAGGAACAGAGTTCATCATTAGTACGGACACCATAGCTGAACTTCTTAAAATCACTAGACTTGAGAATGCTGACCTAACTCCTTATGATGATCGCACTCCAGAGATTCACGACATTCTCCAAGTTCTTGGTCTTGGCCATGACATCTCCAGTGCTGGCACATCCATAAGTACTACCAAGTTTTCACCTGATTTGACAATATTGAAGCTGATCATGTTTAACAACCTCTATCCGTTGACTAACACGGTGTATATCAACCTTGGAAGGGCTCAATATCTACGTGATCTCATCACAGGCACCACCATTGACATTTGTGTCCATATCTATTATATCATAAGAAAGACAGCGACTCGAATAGTAGCACGAAGGTGCCTTCCATTTTGCAGTCTCATTATGAAATTTGTTCTACGCGAAGGCGTTACTCCTCCCTCAGTTGGGAAAATAATTGCTCGTCCTCGACCAATATCTATGTTCACTCTACAAGCTAGTAGAAGTTATTCATCCAAAACTCCAAAGAGTGCACATTTCTCTCCTGCTACTCCTTCTACTCCTGAGCCAGATACACATGTACATGCCACCCATGTATCACAACAACCTAGCACTTCACAAGCACAGTCTGCCCCTCAGCCTGATAGGTTAGAGATGCTATTTGAGACCCTCCACAAGCGCCTTGCGGAATTGGAGAAGACTCTCAAACAAGGCCAAAGAGAGCAGTCAGAGAGAATGGCAGTCATGTAGGACTAGATCGATGTTCTAGTAGCACAAGTTGATAGCATTTTCACCCAGTTACAACAGTGACCCTTTGGCCATTCGTGTCAAAAAGGAGGAGAACTTTTGGCAGCTCTTGAGGGGGAGCTTCCATATTTATGTTATTTATGTTTAGCCTTCATATTATGTTTACAGCTTTGATTATTATGTTTTGAATAATTGATGCTTGTATAGGCTTGATACTCTTTGGTTTTAGTTTGGTTTAAACTCATAACTCATAAATTTTGGATGATTTTGAAACTGTGGTGTTTCACTTTTAAATTTATGATGTTTATTCAGTTTAGTTGCTTGTGTTATGGTTCTGTTTTGTACCCATGTTGCTTATGTAAGCTTTAAGGGTTTGTTTCCATGCATTTGCTGTTTTGTAGGCTTTAATGGTTTGTACCATGTATTTGCAGCACTATGCTTATGCAGCCTTTATGCTTTTTGCATTAGTACTTGTTAATGCTATGCATTCTCTTAAGTACAACACTCTTTGCCCTAGTAGGATTGTTCCTAGATGCATATATGTTTGTATGCATTTGTGAGTGTTGGACTTGCAAATGATACTCTTCAATTGAGCTTATCATTTTGCATGTTCAGATGTTCATTCCTTGTGTGAATGAGCATAGTGATCACTTTTGTATAGTGATTGCTTGTTCGATCTTGCCATGGTCTATTGCTTTATTCCATCTTGCTTGATCATGCTATTATTGCTCCATATGCTTTTCAAGTTTTTCTGCATTCAATGATATTACTGTGTTTTTGTCTTTCAGGAGTTACTTGTTCATATGTTCAAGAGCTTATCAAAATCTAGAGTTAGGTGTAAATGAGTTTTGTTCAACTGTTCCCAACTCACACGTTAAGTCAAGAGTCTGTTGTAGGGTTTTATCACAGAATAGCCAAAGGGGGAGATTGTAAGGTTGAATTTTATCAACCATCTTGTTGGCTTTATTCTGTGTCAATTTGCTTGTAATTTAAATCAACCTTCGAAGTCTATTCCTAAAAACAGACTCTTCGCATTCCTTTCTCACCCTACTATATATAGACTCTTATACCACCAAATGAGCAGAGCTTCTAGAGAGAATTTTAGAGAGAAACCCTAAAGGAAAAACAAGATTGATTCATCTACAATCTTTACCTTAGAGACTCTTCATATTCCTCTACTCTCTCCCTCTCCATTGTCATACCTTTAAGAGGCTTTTGGCCAAATCCTTTTCTCACCATACCCACATTCGTGAGAAGGTTGATTTGGTACTGTTGGGAAGCAGTTAGGAAGGAACCAATCTACATTGGTTGATGCTATGGTCTAGTAGCAGAATCCGAAAAGCTAAAGAAGAAATAGGTTCGGCGTAACCTCGTTGGAGCAAGAAGCTTGGAGGGCTTAGGTATTTGGGTAGATTAGGCTTGGAGGGTCTTCTGCTGTTCATGTATCCCAACTACATTCTTTAGTGGATTATTTGACATCTTGGAGGGGGGCAGAGAGGTTTTACACCGAGGGCTTCGGTTTCCTCTTCGATAACACATCGTGTGTTGTCCGTGTGTTTGCATCTTCCTTCCCTTCATCTTTGTCTTATATTTATTGCTGTGGATGTTTTTATATTTGGCTTAGATTATTTATCAATTCTGTGATTAGCTTTTATTCATGTTTCGCACGTTAATTGTTTGATAATAAGCTAGAATTGATATTTTGTATTTTGGGGTCTAAACGTTTAAGAGTGTTTCATACCCATTTTGAACTTTCAATGTATATCTTTTTGAGGGATGTAGTGAGGACTTCATGTATTTTCTTCTTTTATTACATTAGCCTCTTGTTCCTTGGTTTTGTGACCATTATATTTACATACATTGTACTTATTTTCGTATATGATGATGATGTATGGTTCTCTTGATTGATATATATAAATGTATGCAGCGGAAAAATAACGGATCTACTTCATTCACAATTGATAACATGCACTATGTAAGTTTCAAAATATATAACAAGAGAGTATACCTTGGTGCGGTGAATTTCAAAACCAAAGATCAAAAGTTCTCGAGAACACTTTCAATCTTCACTCCAATTCCACTAACGCCCAAGATGTGTGGTCTCATTCAGTTATGTATGTTCTAGAGAGAATGAGAGTGTCCAACACTCACATACAAACCGTTTCATGCACTTGTTGTTGTTCCAAAATTCTGTATGTTTCTCTCCTAATAACTGATTATCTAATTGGGTGAGCCTTTTGGGCCTTTCCAATTGGGCTATAGTATGTGGCTTGGAGTGGGACCAAAAGAGAACAAATATGACACTAGCTCCATTGGGCCTTGAGCTTTTCTGTCAACTCTTGACAAGTCTAATGTTACCATGAATTATATTTAATACCACTATATAAATATAATTGCACTCTAGGCCTTATTAATAAATTATATCCCAAGACTTTATTGCACATGCAACCCCTTCATAAAATATTCGTAGTAACACAAAGTCATGAATAAAGACTGCCACTTTATGAATTACTACATCTTAATCCTTGAGTACCCAGTTTAATCCTCTAAGTTATTCATTATTTTAAAATACTCGCAAGTGTACGAATCGTATCGAAGTATAGTTTGACAAGAACGAGGTCGAACCCATAGGGACTTGAATGAACGTTGGAAAATTAAATCAAATCTTAACCAAATTAATCCTAATCTAGTTTAATAAAAATTGGTTGTTCTGAGATTAAATAAACTAAGCAAATAATAAAATTAAGCAAATAGTTAAACTAAGTAAAAGATATAAAGCAATAAAAAGATGTAAACAATCAAGAGAAAGGAATTAAGGTTTTGGAATCCGCCTTGTTAATTCATATCAGCATATATTTATGATCATTAATTTTTCCCAACCACTACATGATAATTTAGAAATCAATCTTGCTATCACGGAAAATATTCTCAATAAAATCCTTATTTTAAAAATCAAAAGCATGTTCTTCTTCGCTTCTTAAGTATAAAATAAAATCATCAATTGTATCCGTAGCCAAACAAATCATAAGATATATCCAATTCTAAAAATCAAATCATAAATTGTATCCATTGACAGACAAATCACAAACGATATCCAATTTTATAATCAAGAATTAATAAACCAAGTATTCAATCAATTAAGACAAATCCTAAATCATGAGAAAAACATGATTGAACTCATATCTAGAATCCCATCTTAGTCAATTGATATGAAGTAAGAACAATTTAAATCATTAAAGAACAATTATTGTGGGATAAATCAAATCACATAAATATTACTAATAATCCTTAACAAGGTTTCATCCTCAACTCTAATTATAAATTTAGCTACTCATAGTAATTGAAAGAAAAAAAAAAGAATAAAATACTAAACATTAAACTTAGACAAATAAAATAGAGAAAGAAATAGTCATAATGCTATCATAGAGAAAAGCTACAGAGAAGCCATATGCGGCACTGCCTCTTGCTCCAATTTTCTGTTTTGCATCTCAGACCTAGCACTAGCCCCCTAAATTTTGCCCTAAAGATCCTTTAAATAGGTCAATGAATCCTATTACAAGTTGAATTTCCGTTTGGAGAAAATCCCAGATTTTTAGGCTTCACTTAACCGACAATTTTGGCCCATTTAACTTCAGAATTCAGACTTTTGGTAAACTACAAAGTTATAGTCCTTTAAGTTAACTTTCCAGCCCAACTTGAATCATCTCGATTGGACATCGGAACCAAAAATTATGCTGAAAATACTAACTGATATTCAGGCTAGAATCCTAATCCAAATTGGACTTAGATTTGGTGCAAATTTCCTTTGATTCCTTGCTCCAATTGGACTTAAATTTATTTGGGTTGGTCTTCTCTTGAATTCAAGCCTGGCTGGATGTAAGTTGGCTTGATTCAATTGGCTTAGTCCCGCTTTGCATGTAAAGACCTTGTTACTTGCAACACAAAGATATTATATAATCAGTCACAAAATAATATAAAAGTAAGGCTAAATATGTAGATATGTGAGTATTTTATTGTATATATTTCATGCACATCACATTATATATTTATGAAATCCAATTTCATAAATATATACTATAGTAACTATTTTCTAAAGTAGTTAGGCCTAACATTCTGAATAACAAACCCATTAAACTTATCTCAAAGCAATATTTTGTATCTCTGTTAATAGACTATAAATTCCATCTTGAGAATATATGTTCCATCAACACTAAATGTGGCTGCCCAACATACTGAGGTTTTGACCGTTACTTTAGATCGCACTCCTGATATATCAAAGCAACCTATACTTCTTGACAACCAAACCTTTTCAAATGACATTACCCTTACATCATTTCCAATAAGTAGAATATCATCAACATAAAGCACTAGGAACATTACTACTTTATCTTGTTGTCTTTTGTACACACATGGTTCATAAAAATTTTGTTCAAAACCAAATGACTTATACACACATGGTTCATCAAGATTTTGTTCAAAACCAAATGACTTAATTGCTTGATCAAATCTGATGTTCCATGACCTAGATGCTTGCTTAAGTCCATAAATGGACCATTTTAACTTGCAAACCATATGCTCTTGGCTCTTTGCCATGAAACCTTTTGGTTGCATCATATAGATTTTCTCTTCAAGATTGCTATTGAGAAATGCAGTCTTGACATTTATTCGCCAAATCTCATAATCATAATGAGCAGCAATGGATAAGAGAATTCTGATAGATTTAAGCATTGCTACTAGTGAAAAGGTTTCTTCATAATCAATACCTTCTTTTTATGTGTACCCTTTCACCACTAGCCTTGCTTTAAAGGTTTCAACCTTTCCATCTATCCCTCTCTTCCTCTTGTAAACCCATTTGCAACCAACAAGTTTAATGCTGTTAGGCGCCTCTACAAGATCCCAAACTTGATTGGAATACATGGAATCTAATTCAGATTTCATAGCTTTGAACCAATGATGTGCATCTATATCATTCATTGCCTCTTCATAAGTGTAGAGATCCGATTTAGCCTCTTTTGAGATAGCTTCATAAGTTTCTCCCAAACCTATGAATCTTATAGGAGTCCAAACAATTCTCCCACTATGACGAGGCACCTGTGTACTAGACATCTCATGAGTAGTATCTTGTGGTGTATCTAATACATCCACATCATCCCTAGTTTGATCTATTGGTTGTTCATTTACAGGTTCATTCATTTCAGCCAACACAACTCTTCTTCTAGGAGTATAATCATTCATATAGTCATTTTCCAAGAATTTGGTATTTGTGCTAACAAACACTTTATTCTCTTTATGACTATAGAATAAACCTCCAACTGTTCCTTTTGGATACCCTACAAAGAAAACCACTTCTGTTTTAGGATGTAACTTGTCAGACTTTCCTTTCAACACATATGCTGGACAACCCCAAATATGGAGATGTCTCATAATAGGCTTACGCCCATTCCACAACTCAATAGGTGTTTTAGGAACAGACTTTAAAGGTACTAAATTCAGAAGATACATTACAGTATTTAAGGCATATCCCCAAAAAGAAATAGGTAGTGTTGAATAACTCATCATGGACCTAACCATATCTAAAAGAGTCTTATTCCTTCTTTCTACTACACCATTTTATTGTGGAGTTCCAGGTGCAGTCAATTGGGATACAATTCCATTTTCAGTTAAGTAATCCTTAAAATCCCCAAGAAGGTATTCGCCACCACAATTAGATCGAATGGCCTTTATGCGTTTACCTAATTGATTCTCAACTTCAGCCCTAAATTCTTTGAACTTTTCAAAGGCTTTAGACTTCCGTTTCATTAGGTACACATAACCAAATCTAGAGTAATCATCAGTAAAAGTAATGAAATACTCATAGCCACCTCTTGCCTGGATTGACATAGGACCACATACATCTGAATGTATTAGTTCTAGCAAATCTTGGGCTCTTCTACCTTTTGCATTAAAAGGTCATTTGGTCATTTTGCCTTCCAAACAAGATTCACAAAATGGAAATTCATCAAAGTCTATGGGCTGTAAGAGACCATCTTTGATAAGTCTTTGAATCCTATTTGAATTAATATGACCTAAATGCAAGTGCCAAAGATATGCATCACTAGTAGAAGGAAACTTTCTCTTTAATGATTTAACATGAGAGTCATTATCTAATTTAGAATTATATAATTCATGTTTATTAGGAGTTAAAATATAAAGACCATCAACAATATTGCCAAAACAGATAAACACTTTACCCTTCTTAATTACAACATTGTCTTTAAGGATAACACAATATCCATGTTTACCTAAATAAGTTGCAGAAATTAAATTCCTACGAACATTAGGTACGTACAAACAGTCTTCTAATAATAAAACCCTAGATTCAAAACACAAATTAAAAATACCAACAGCTACAATCGGAATCCTGCTCCCATTTGCCAAAATAAGAAACAATTCTTCTTCTTTAAGTTTTTTGGTCTCCTGGAACCCCAGCAAAGAATTGTGGATATGATTAGTACAACCTGAATCCACACACTAGGAATCTGTGGGATTTTGTACCAAACATATTTCAAGGACGAAAGAACTTTTCATACCCTTATTATTGGCAGCCTTGAATTTTGGACAATTCCTCTTCCAATGTCCTTTCTCACCACAATGGAAACATTTTCCTTTGAGCTTCTTTCCTTTGTTAGCAACTCTTAAGGCAATTTGTTTACCCTTTTGCTTGGTAAAGTCCTTCTTTTTCTTCTTCTTACCCTTGCCTTTCGACCTAGGTTGAGAAGTAGAAGCTTCAGCCATATTAGCATCAACACTAGAAGTACGCCTTCTGTCGCTACCAATTCATTCATTAATTTAGACAATGTATAAATCTTTTTGTTCATGTTATAATTGAGTTTGAATTCCTTGAATGATTCTGGTAATGAGTGGAGTATCATATCCACTTGGGATTCTCCATCAATATCAGCACCTAAAACCTCCAATGTATTCAGATTAGAGATCATTGTAAGACAATGCTCCCTAACTGACCTGCTTTCAACCATTTTGGTATTATAAATTTGCCTCATGGTTTCTTGCCTTGCAGATCGGCCTTGCTCACCAAACATCCCTTTCAGACTTAGCATAATGTCCGAAGCTAGTTTTACATCCTACATTTGATGCTGTAGAACATTTGAGATAGATGCTAGGATGTAGCACTTGGCCATCTCATTAGATTTTTGCCAATGATCATATCGTTGTTTTTCCTCAGGAGGAGCATCTAATGAAGGAAAGCTAGGACATGGTTTAGTAAGCACATATTTTTGCTCTTCAGTAGTGAGAACTATGCCTAAATTTCTTTTCCATTCAACGTAATTGGATCCAGTCAGTTTCTTTTGATTAAGAATGGTAACAAGTGGGCTAAATGCTGCCATGTTCAAATCTGAAAACAATAAACATGAATATAATAAGTAAATTGGACATTATCAATTTAGCATATAAACATATAGAATGGAACCTTAATAAAACCATAGTGTAATTGTTGAGGGTCATTTTTGTAAAGCCAGCCCAACCCAGCGAAGCAGGCAATAAGAGTGGCAGGCATGGACTAAGACTGTTAGGCCCAGGAGGCAAAAAAGGTAGGACACAGGCCCATAACATGAATAAATGGGTCTTGAGGAAGTAAATGGGCCCAAAGGGCCCGGAAAGAGAGAAATGACACCCATGGGCAATGTATGTTATGAAAAAGCAAGAATGGGCCGCGGCAGGCTCAAGGCAATGTAAACAAAGAAAGTAGGGGATAATGGCAAGCCCATGAACCCCAAGGATGAGAATGAGGAAAATGGGCCGAGGAAGCCCAATTGAGTTAGTAAATGCCCATGGGATACAAAGTTAGTAAATGGACCAAGGAAGTCCAAAAGAAGTAAATGGGCCGGATAAGCCCAAGTGAAAAAAGAGGGACATTGGAGCCCACGAGCAAGAACACCAATGGCCATATTAAGCCACTAGGGGAAAGAAAGGAACGGCAGGCCTGAAAAAAGGCCTAGCAGGAACAAATTGCCACAGCAGGAAAAGCCAAATAACACGGTGGGGAAAGAATTGGGTTGAAAAGAACAAAAGGCCCAGTACTCGGTAAAGCCCAGGCCTTATGGGGACAGGAAATCAGAGCAGCAACTCGCGGGAAGCCAGAAACGGACAGCAGGCAATGCAAGCAACGTCCCCAGCCCACGGCAGATGCATGAACAGCAGGCAACCTTCAGACATAAGCCACGTGCAAGGCCCAGACACCACCAGCCTGTACCCAGCCAATACAGGACATGGTGGGGTCATGGGTCAGAGGTAAGAGGGCATGGTTTGAAGGTGGGGAAAGGGGAAGGCCTGTTTTGAGGTCCCTACTCAGACTCTTTTGGGGAATACGTCCTGCTGGGATGGCATATCACCCAAAAGAGGCAAGGTTGAGTGGGGACCAATAGGTGCATGCCATGAGGGATAGGAGAGAGAAACATCACCGCGGCAGGACAAGGTACCATGGCAGACTAACAGACAAAACGTTGTCTGTGTCTGTGACAGAGGGGCTCGCAGACAGCAGTAAGGGTCTGCGAGTGTGCCCAGACCAGACGAAAAACAGTTAGAGGGTAGAATAGTAAAGAATCGGTCTCGGCAGGCACTATAAAAGGGCGCCTCTGCCATGTGCAAAAACAACAAGCACAAGAGCAATACAACGCAACTTTAAAAAAAAAAAAAAGAATACTCTGTAACTTGCTTAGAAAAACAGAGGTGGATAACACTAAAAAACGACCAAAAGTGGAAATTACTAAGAAAGGACTAGAAAAGAAAGAAAGAAAGAGAGAAAAAAGGAGCAAGTGAGAGTGGCATGCACCGATAGGCCCCTTCCCTTCTCTCCCTCTCGAATCCCTACTCTCTTCTATAATTATTTCAAGAAGTGTCCATTTAGGTCCGCCTCCCTCAAACCTATTAACCTTTGCGGCAGGAATCCCATTTTCTTGTCCTCGGAGGTTAATTGCGTTGAGAAGAGGCGTTCTTTCTCTTTGGCCTTACTCCTGTGGACCGAACTGAATTTATTTACATAAACTGTGGATTAAATCTTTATTACCATTTGCCCTTACTATTTATTTGTCAAGGTTTGCTAAATCTTATTGTAGTTTGGTCATTTCTTATTAAAAGAACTATCTGGTCATTCCAGAACATATAATTTTGTTTTATCAGTTGTATCCGCCTGCTGCAAGCTCTCCTCTGGAAGAGCTCAGTCTGCGGTAAGTACCCTCTTGGCAGACGAGGCATAGTTCGCGCACAAACCGGCCAAGTTGAGTTCCAGTTGGCCCGGTCTCAACTCCTGCAACCTAGAACACTTGGGCCTCCATTCACAAAGGGCCAGCTCGGCCCAACATAGCAAAAAAGGGCCTCCACAGTAATATATGCAACGACAACCCAATCCCGTATTCAATATCCCTCAGCATAGAGTGAACATTAAATACTATGATTGATTGAGAACTCTTCTCATTATTAGTGCTATCATGACAACTCTTATCATACACTAATAATATGTCGTTTTACATTTGGCCTCTAAATAATAATAGTAAGAACTCAGCATAAAGGATACCATGATATTTAGTCTAGTGTGTACCATTGTCTAGAATCATGTGTAGCCACATTTCATCCCCTTAACAAGCTTATTTTGTAGTACCATGATACAAAACACCCTTCGCATGGAATGCAAAGCTTGAAGCTAAGACAAGGTGTGTGATCAAACTACTATAAACCAAGAAATTCAATCTTGTAGGACCATGAAATAAATACTCTTTGCATGGAATGCTAAGCTCGAAGCAAAGACAAAGTATATATTTCACACTACTATGTACCAACAATGGAGGCTGTGAGATCCAACCCTTGTATCTCTCTCCCACTAGATGTTTTAAATTAAGGTTTTTGATTATTAAACATGCATAATCTAATTACACATAGCCTTGCACTTTATACACATGAAAACACTTAAAAGAATTCAAAAAATTCCCAAGCTTGACAACTTCCCGACAGCTAGTCGATCGATCGAGAAACAATCTTGCTAGCTCGACAGCTGCTCGATAGTTGGTTGATCAATCGAGAAATCTCATGTTTGCTCGATTGATTCTCGATAGCTTCTCGATTGATTGAGCTTCACGAATTTTGAATTTCCAGAATTTTTCTAAGGCAGTTTTTAACGACTTTTCACGAACTAACAACCATCATACGAACATGATAGACAAAGATTGATATCAAAACTAAATTCCATTGATGCTATAGCCTTAAACTTCAATTTAACATACTTAAACTCGTTTCCTCCCTCTTTAGATCTTAGAAATGGCTCCTAAGAAAGCTAAAACCAATGTCAAAACCAAAGCCAAAAGAGTAGCCAAGTCCACTTCTACCTCCGTTGAGGAGTTTGATCGGATTAGGTTTCATACTCTTCCAAATGCTTAAAAGTTTGAAAATTTGGTCAAGTACAAGTCCGTTTGGAGTGAAAGGAATATTAACCTAGATGAGTTAGATCCATTAGTCAAACAAAATTTAGAGTCTAGGAGTTGGTTACCTCTCTGTTCTAGTTTTGAGTCTCCTCCTACTGCCTTGATTAGAGAATTCTATTTGAATCTCTGTATTCACTCTGCTTCATCCTGTGGTCACTTCTTGACTACTTGGATTCAAAGTGAAGATTTTCAAATCACTAAGAAAATAGTGTCTGCTGCTCTTTTTGTGCCTCTTGTTCAGAGTCCTACCTATCTTGATGGAAATAAAGACAAATGCAGCGGAAAACAAGTTTTAAACGGATCTACTTCATTCGATATTGATAACACGTACTAAGTAAATTTCAGAATTTGAGAACAAGAGATCGTACCTTGAAGAAGTGAATTTCAAAAACAAAGATTGAAGTGCTCGGGAATACTTTTAATCTTCACTCCAATTCCACTAACGCCCAAGATGTGTGGTCTCTCAATTGGTAACAAAAGGATGACTAGTGAGTGACTAAAACTCACATGCACACCATTTCACAATGATGTTTCTTGCATATGAAACTCTGAACGTTTTTCCCTTTGTATCTAACCAAAGTTACCATTAACTATATTTAATACCACTATATAAATATAGTTGCACTCTAGGTCTTTTCTATAAATTATATCCCAAGACTTTATTATACATGCAACCCCTTCATAAAATATTCGTAGTAGTACAAAGTCATTAATGTAGATTGCCACTTTGTAAATTACTACATCTTGATCCTTGAGTACCCGATTTAATCCTTTAAGTTATTCATCATATATTTATGAAAACTAATTTCATAAATATATACTTTAGTAACTACTTACTAAAGTGGTTAGGCCTAACTCTCTGAATAACAAACCCATTAAACTTATCTCAAGGGAATATTTTATATCTCTGTTAAGAGACTATGAATTCCATCTTGAGAATATATGTTCCATCAATACTAAATGTGGCTACCCAATATACTGAGGTTTTGACCGTTACTTTAGATCTCACTCCTGATATATCAAAACAACCTACACCTTATGATCAGGTCCATTATTTTCTCAGGATTAAGAGTTCATGCAAATGTAAGTCGTGAGATTTATTATTCATTTGACAGTATTTAGGAGAATAATAAATCTCACAGCGGTCCAGTTCAATATGTTTTAACTCTTAAAACATATCAACACATTAACTAGAAGTCTCCACTTCCATGATCAAGACAAATCATCGTAGTTGATATGTTATAGTCTTCACAGATGAAATGCCCAATTTCATCACCGACTACGAACTATAATTCTGAGTTTACAAAGAACTTGTGATTTATATCTTCTGTGACTTTTCACATAAATCACATACTATGCATCTCGTGGACTATGTGATAATGTCCGAATATTCATGTTACCATTATTTTAGATAATAATAAAACAAATTCATTAAACACAATATTAAGTCATACATAATGTCAAACTTAATATCATACATAGCATCATACAATAGGATTTAAGGGCACTAATCCTAACAATCTCCCACTTGCCCTAAAGACTATTGTGCACTAATCTAACTCCCATTCTCTCCAAATGTGACTCGAAAGTCCTTTGAGGCAAAGCTTTAGTAAATGGATCTGCTAGATTATTTGCACTTTCAATCTTTGCTACCACCACATCTCCACGAGCAACAATATCTCGAATGATATGGTACTTCCTCTCAATGTGCTTTCCTTTCTTATGATTCCTTGGATCTTTAGATTGTGCAACTGCTCCATTGTTGTCACAAAACAATGTGATTGGAACTTGCTCCATTCTTATTACACCAAGGTCAGAAAGGAATTTCTTGAGCCATACAGCTTCCTTTGCTGCCTCACAAGCAGCAACATATTCTGCCTCCATGGTGGAGTCTGCAATACAAGATTGCTTAATACTCCGCCAACTTATGGCTCCACCTCCCAAGGTGAAAACACATCCTGAAGTGGATTTTCTGAAATCTAGATCTGATTGAAAATTTGAATCTGTATAACCAATGGGAATCAAATCCTCACATCGGTAAACAAGCATATAATCTCTCATTCTCCGTAGATACTTGAGAATATGCTTTACAGCTTACCAATATTTTGGTCCTGGATTTGATTGATATCGGCTAACCATGCCAACTGAATAACAGATATCTGGTCTAGTACAAAGCATGGCATATATGAGACTTCCCACTGTAGAAGCATAAGGAACTTGTCTCATCAAGTTTTCTTCCTCAAGAGTCTTAGGCCTTTGGTCATCAAACGGAGGAACTACATGTCTAAAAGGAAGGAATCCTGTCTTGGAGTTTTGTATGCTAAATCGTTCTAGAACCTTATCTATATATCCAACTTGTGATAAGCCTAACATTTTATTCTTGCGATCTGACCAAAGCTTGATCCCTAGAATAAAGTTAACCTGACCCAAGTCCTTCGTATAAAATTGGCTTGACAACCAAACCTTTATCGATGACATTACCCCTACATCATTTCCAATGAGTAGAATATCATCAACATAAAGCACTAGAAACATTACTACTTTATCTTGAAATCTTTTGTACACATATGGTTCATCAAGATTTTGTTCAAAACCAAATGACTTGATTGTTTGATCAAATCTAATGTTCCATGACCTAGATGCTTGCTTAAGTCCATAAATGGACTTTTTCAACTTGCATACCATATGCTCTTAGTTCTTTGCTATGAAACCTTCCGGTTGCATCATATAGATTTCTTCTTCAAGATTGCCATTAAGAAATGCAATCCTGACATCCATTTGCCAAATCTCATAATCATAATGAGCAGCAATGGATAAGAGAATTCTTATAGATTTAAGCATTGCTACTAGTGAAAAGGTTTCTTCATAATCAATACCTTCTTTTTGTGTATACCCTTTCGCCACTAGCCTTGCTTTGAAGGTTTCAACCTTTCAGTCTATCCCTCTTGTAAACCCATTTGCAACCAACAGGTTTAATGCCGTTAGGCGCCTTTACAAGATCCCAAACTTGATTGGAATACATGGAATCTAATTCAGACTTCATAGCTTGGACCCAATGATGTGCATCTCTATCATTTATTGCTTCATCATATGTGTAGGGATCCGATTCAACCTCTTCTGAGATAGCTTCATAAGTTTCTCCCAAACCTATGAATCTTATAGGAGGCCGAACAATTCTTCCACTACGACGAGGCACCTGAGTACTAGACATGTCATGAGTAGTATCTTGTGGTGTATCTAATACAGCCACATCATTCCTAGTTTCATCTATTGGTTGTTCATTTACAGATTCATTCATTTCAAACAACACAGCTCTACTTCTAGGAGTAAAATTATTCATATAGTCATTTTCCAAGAATTTAGCATTTGTACTAACAAAAACTTTGTTATCTTTATGACTATAAAATAAACCTCCAACAGTTCCTTTTGGATACCCAACAAAGAAAACCACTTCTGTTTTAGACTGTAACTTGTCAGACTTTCCTTTTAACACATGTGCTGGACAACCCCAAATATGGAGATGTCTCATACTAGGCTTACGCCCATTCCACAACTCCACAGGTGTTTTAGGAACAGACTTCGAAGGTACTAAATTCAGAAGATACATTGCTGTGTTTAATGCATATCCCCAAAAAGAAATAGGTAGAGTTGAATAACTCATCACTGACCTAACCATATCTAAAAGAGTCCTATTCCTTCTTTCTACTACACCATTTTGTTGTGGAGTTCCAGGTGCGTCAATTGGGATACAATCCCATTCTTAGTTAAGTAATCCTTAAAATCCCTAAGAAGGTATTCGCCACCACGATCAGATCGAATGGCCTTTATGCGTTTACCTAATTGATTCTCAACTTCAGCCCTAAACTCTTTGAACTTTTCAAAAGTTTCGGACTTCCGTTTCATTAGATACACATAACCATATCTTGAGTAATCATCAGTGAAAGTAATGAAATACTCATAGCCACCTCTTGCTTGGATTGACATAGGACCACAAACATCAGAATGCACTAGCTCTAGCAAATCTTGGACTCTTCTACCTTTTGCATTAAAAGGTCGTTTGGTCATTTTACCTTCCAAACAAGATTCACAAATTGGAAATTCATCAAAGTCCATGGGCTCTAAGAGTCCATCTTTGATCAGTCTTTGAATCCTATTTGAATTAATATGACCCAAACGCAAGTGCCAAAGATATGCATCACTAGTAGAAGGAAATTTTCTCTTTAATGATTTTACATGAGAGTTATTATCTAATTTAGAATTATATAATTCATACTTATCAGGAGTTAAAATATAAAGACCATCCACAATATTGCCCGAACAGATAAACACTTTATCCTTCTTTTATTACAACATTGTCTTTTAGGATAACACAATATCCATGTTTACCTAAGTAAGTAGCAGAAATTAAATTCCTACGAACATTAGGTACATACAAACAGTCTTCTAATATTAAAACTCTAGATTCAAAACATAAATTACAAACACCAACAGCTACAACTGGAATCTTGCTCCCATCAGCCAAAGTAAGAAACAACTCCCCTTCTTTAAGCTTTCTGGTCTCCTAGAACCCCTGCAAGGAATTGCAGATATGATTAGTACAACTTGAATCCACACACCAGGAATCCGTGGAATTCTGTACCAAACATATTTCAAGAAGGAATGTATTAATCATACCTTTGTTCTTGGCAGCCTTAAATATTGGACAATTTCTCTTCCAATGCCCTTTCTCACCACAATGGAAACACTTTCCTTTGATCTTCTTTCCTTTATCAGCAACCCCTAAGGCAACTTGTTTACCCTCTTGTTTGGTGAAGTCCTTCTTCTTCTTCTTCTTACCCTTGCCTTTCGACTTAGGTTGAGAAGTAGAAGCTTCACCAACATTGGCTTCAACATGGGAAGTACCAAGAATGCCTTCTGCCGCTACCAATTCATTCATTAATTCAGACAAGGTATAAATCTTTTTGTTCATATTATAGTTAAGTTTGAATTCCTTGAATGATTCTGGTAGCGACTAGAGTATCATATCCACTTGGGATTCTCCATCAATATCGGCACCTAAAACTTCCAATGTATTCAGATTAGAGATCATTGTAAGACAATGCTCCCTCACTGAAGTACCTTCAGCCATTTTGGTATTATAAATTTGCCTCATGGTCTCTTGCCTTGCAGAACGGCCTTGCTCACCAAACATCTCCTTCAGACTTAGCATGATGTCTGAAGCTAGTTCTACATCCTGCATTTGATGCTGTAGAACATTTGAGATAGATGCTAGGATGTAGCACTTGGCCATCTCATTAGATTTCTGCCAACGATCATATCGTTGTTTTTCCTCAGAAGGAGCATCTAATGAAGGAAAGCTAGGACATGGTTTAGTAAGAACATACTTATGCTCTTCAGCAGTAAGAACTATGTCCAAGTTTCTTTTCCAGTCAACATAGTTGGATCCAGTCAGTTTGTTTTGATTAAGAATAGTTACAAGTGGGCTAAATGATGCCATGTTCTAAATCTGAAAACAATAAACATGAATATGATCAATAAATTGGACATTATCTATTTAGCATGTAAACATATAGTATGGAACCTTAATAAAACCATAATATGATATATGCAACGGCAACCCAATCCCATATTCAATATCCCTCAGCATAGAGTGAATATAAAATACTATGATTGATTGAGAACTATTCTCATTATTAGTGCTATCATGATAACTCTTACCAAACACTAATAATATGCCGTTATACATTTGGCCTCTAAATAATTATAGTAAGAACTTGGCATAGAGTATACTATAATATTTAGTCCAGTGTATACTATTGTCAAGAATCATGTGTAGCCACATTTCATCCCCTTAACAGACTTATTTTGTAGTACCATGATACAAAACACCCTCCGCATGGAATGCAAAGCTCGAGGCTAAGACAAGGTGTTTGATCAAACCACTATAAACCAAGAAATTCAATCTTGTAGGACCATGAAATAAATACTCTCCGCATGGAATGCTAAGCTCAAGGCAAAGACAAAGTATTTATTCCATACTACTATGAACCAACAATGGAGGCCGTGCGACCCAACCCTTGTATCTCTCTCCCACTAGATGGTTTAAAAGAAAGGTTTTTAGTTTTAAAACATGCATAATTTAATTACACATTGTCTTGCCCCTTTTACATGAGAAAACACTTAGAAAAAATTCTAATTTTCTTTCTTTCGATCGATCGAAAGTGCCCCTCGATCGATCGAAAAAATTAAGAAATTCGAACTTGATCATCTGACTCTTTCGATTGATACTCGATTGACTTTCGATCGATCGAAAAACAGATTCGATCGATCGACCAGCAATCGAAAATCAATCTATCTGAAAAATCTGATCACTGTCTGATTCGATCAATCGAAAGTGATTTTCGATCGATCGAAAATCGCGAATTTCAAATTTGCAGAATTTTTCTAAGGCAGTTGTCTTCGTTTTTCATGAACAAACAACTTTCAAATGAACATGATGGACAAGAAATGATGTCAAAACTGAAATTCATTGATGCTAAAGTCTTAAAGATCAATTTAACATACTTAAATTCAAATTTAATCAACATCATAACATCAATTTCAGTTTTTCATCAAATCATAGTTTCAAAAACATGCAGAAAATTAAGAAACATAATCTTCTAACAACATGAAACTATCATCTCTAATTCTAAAACTCACAAAACATGTTAAACAATATGAAATTGAAGACCGCTCTGATACCATTTGATGGAAATAAAGATAAATGCAGCGGATAATAAGTTTTAAACGGATCTACTTCATTCGATATTGATAACACGTACTAAGTAAATTTCAGAATTTGAGAACAAGAGATCGTACCTTGAAGCGGTGAATTTCAAAAGCAAAGATTGAAGTACTCAGGAATACTTTTAATCTTCACTCCAATTCCACTAACGCCCAAAATGTGTGGTCTCTCAATTGGTAACAAAAGGATGACTAGTGAGTGACTAAAACTCACATGCACACCATTTCACAATGATGTTTCTTGCATATGAAACTCGGAACGTTTTTCCTTTTGTATCCAACCAATTATCTAATTGGGCTGGCCTTTTGGGCCTTTCCAATTGGGCTTAAGTATGTGGCTTGAAGTGGGGCCAAAAGGGAACAATAAGACACTAGCTCCAATGAGTCTTGGGCTTTTCTGTCAACTCTTAACAAGTCCAAAGTTACCATTAACTATATTTAATACTACTATATAAATATAGTTGCACTCTAGGCCTTATCTATAAATTATATTCCAAGACTTTATTGTACATGCAAACCCCTTCATAAAATATTCGTAGTAATACAAAGTCATTAATGTAGACTGCCACTTTGTAAATTACTACATCTTGATCATTGAGTACCCGGTTTAATCCTTTAAGTTATTCATCATACATTTATGAAATCTAATTTCATAAATATATACTTTAGTAACTACTTACTAAAGTGGTTAGGCCTAACTCTCTGAATAACAAACTCATTAAACTTATCTCAAGGGAATATTTTATATCTCTATTAAGAGACTATGAATTCCATCTTGAGAATATATGTTCCATCAACACTAAATGTGGCTGCCCAACATATTGAGGTTTTGACCCTTACTTTAGATCTCACTCCTGATATATCAAAACAACCTACACCTTATGATCAGGTCCATTATTCTCTCAGGATTAAGAGTTCATGCAAATGTAAGTCGTGAGATTTATTATTCATTTGACAGTCTTTAGGATAATAATAAATCTTACAGCGGTCCAGTCAATATGTCTTAACTCTTAAAACATATTAACACATCAACTAGAAGTCTCCATTTCCATGATCAAGACAAATCATCGTAGTTGATATGTTATAGTCTTCGCAGATGAAATGCCCAATTTCATCATCGACTACGATCTATAATTCTAAATTTACAAAGAACTTGTGACTTATATCTTCTGTGACTAAATCACATAAATCACATAATATGCATCTCATGGACTATATGATAATGTCCGAATATTCATGTTACCATTAGTTCTGATAATAATAAAACAACTTTATTAAACACAATATTAAGTCATACATAATGTCAAACTTAATATCATACATAGCATCATACAATAGGATTTAAGGACACTAATCCTAACATATCCATACACCGAGTCTCCTCCTCTAGATGATGTCATGTCTCTTCCCTATGGAAGATTTATCACTTGGGGTTTTGAGCCTGGGCTTCATTCTCATGAGTTAATTGAGCTTAACTACTTGTTGTTTAGGATTGGATGTTGTGAGAGACTGTGCTTCTTTTGAGGAAGGCGTGCTCTCAAAAAGAGATTTGGGTTCTTAGGGCGCCTCTCTTTTAGGTAATTATGTGAAGTTGCCACTTATTTTTTATACAAAAAATAAAATAAAATACAATTACATGTCCAAAAATACCTCAAATGTCATTAATTGATTACAAAGTACAATTTGGTAGAATACTTTACAAGGCTTTGGTCCTAGTCATAATCTATGTAAAAATTACAAAACTTTGATCCTATTTACAATCTACCAAAACAAAAGAAAAAACATTAATCTACTAACCAAAACCCTCGGTTTAAGGGTTGAGTTATGGAATGGGAAGGTGTTAGGCACCCATTCTACCCAGACAGAGTCTGGTCTTCTAGACTAGAATGACCATTATACACCCTTTTGTATGAAGTTGAATGATATGTTGTAACACATGTAACAAACATTTGGTAAAATTAATTTAAACAAATTTGTCTTCTGAATATGCTCTCTTTTTAAAGAAAAATCAGATTTGTTTTGTAAAGTTAAGAAAGCGGAGTTCAATGAATAAAAATCAGATATGTTTCGTAAAGGATAAAAAAAAAAAAGGGATTTGATTAAGAAAAAAATCAGATCTGTTTTGTAAAGGATTAAAAAAAGAAAAAGAAAAAGAGATTTGATGAATAAAAATCAGATCTATTTTGTAAAGGAAAAAAAAAAAAAAGAGATTTCTAAAGAGTATCATATTCATAATTCAAATCTATTATGCATGCATCACATATATTAAAAAAAAAAAGGAACTTTGACCTAACTCTTAATTCATTCTTTGAAATTTCAAAATCTGCAGCTTTATAAAAAAAAAAAAAAAAAATTCAGAAAAATTTTCAAATTTGTATTTAATGAAAATACAAATCTGTTTTGTGTGTTTGAAAAATTCAGATCTGTATTTAATGAAAATACAGATTTGTTTTGTGACCAGAAAAATTCAGATTTGTATTTAATGAAAATACAAATCTATTTTATGACCAAAAAAAATTCAGATCTGTATTTAAGGAAAATACAGATCTATTTTGTGGTTGTTTTTTTAGAAAAAAAAAAATATTTTAATGATCAATCACAGATTTTAAAATTAAAAAATTATTAAATCATGAACATGTCAAAGAAAATTCTAACTGAGCATATAAGCATGGCAAATATGAATTAAGAACAAGACATAATAAAATCCGCCATATATATACCAAATTCATGCAGTGAATAATCGCAACATATTAATTAATGGAAAAGAAAAATAAACTTGAAAATGAAACTAAATACCTCTTGCATGAGCGTGCCCTTCAATAGAAGAATATTTTAGAAATCAAAGAAATTTTTACTTCTTTGAGGTTTAAAATACTTTACTTACAAAAAGGGAGTTCTTAAAGCCAAAGCTTCTAGAACGACTTTAGCGTAAGGGGAGCAGAGAAGTCAGAAAACAAGGGCCTTGAATTTTGATCTTTTTTCTCTATTTATAGAGGCTAGGATGCTTGAAAAATAAGCTGAATAAGATCATGTACGAGTCAGAACATGAACTTAGCTTTAAAAGTCCAAAAAAGATAAGTTTTATCTCAATCAAGAGTTTCTTGGGCCGAGCCACGCATTTGGGCCAATCGACACTTGCCTTGTGCTGATTGGCACTCCAAGAGTGCTGACATGCCCTCCTGGGTGCCAAACCTGCTTTTGAGTTTTGGTTCGATTTGGACTCCTTTCTTTTAGGATTTTTTTAGCCGAAAATTGCACCTAGAGGCTTAAACCTAGAATGATTGAGAGGTTTCTCTATCTTAATATGAATGGAAGGTAACTAAGAGGCTTCTTTATCTTGATTTCAACTTGGGGCAATATAGAGGCTTCTCTATCTCAATCTAAATGTGGGAGTGACCAAGAGGCTTCTCTATCTTGATCTGAATGGAAAGTAACCAAGAGACTTCTATCTTGGTTTGAACCCAGGGTGATTGAGAGGCTTCTCTATCTCAATCTGAAACTGGAGGCGACTAAGAGGCTTCTCTATTTTAATCTAGATGGAAGGTAACCAAGAGGCTTCTCTATCTCGAGTTGAACCTTGGGTGATTGAGAGGCTTTTCTTTCTCAATCTGAAACTTAAGGCAACCATGAGGCTTCTCTATCTTGATCTAGATGGAAGGTAACCAAGAGACTTCTTTATCTTGGCTTGAACCTGGGGTGATTGAGAGGCTTCTCTATCTTAATCTGAAACTGTGGGTGACCAAGAGGCGTCTCTATCTCGAGTTGAACTTAGGGTGATTGAGAGGCTTCTCTATCTGAATCTAAAACTTAGGGTGACTAGGAGGTTTCTCTATCTTGATCTGGATGGAAGGTAACCAAGAGACTTCTCTATCTTGGTTTGAACCTGGGGTGATTGAGAGGCTTTTTTATCTCAATCTGAATCTAGAGGTGACTAAGAGACTTCTCTATCTTGATCTGGATGGAAGGTAATCAAGAGGCTTCTTTATCTTGGTTTGAACTTGGGGCGATTGAGAGGCTTCTCTATCTCAATTTGAAATTGGAGGAGAGCAAGAGGCTTTTCTATCTTGATTTGGATGGAAGGTAACCAAGAGGCTTCTCTATCTTGGTTTGAACCTAGGCTTTGCCTACAAAAGATCAAAGTTTGGGATTAGATTTTAAATGATTGGTGTTTTGTTGTTCCACTATTTTAAGATGTGTGATTTTTCTCTCTCTATTTTTTTAAGGCTTGAATTTCCTCTTTAGAAGGAAAAACCATTGATTTTTTTTTTTTTTAAGTCCTTTGAAATTTTTTTTCATCATTTACTCTTTTTGAAATTTGAAGTTTTCTTTGAAAAGTGACACCCTTTATAGATGATCATTCTTTAGAAATTTTTTTATTTTCTTCTTTCAATATGATTTGGTTGGAAATCTTTGTGTGATCATGTTGTGCTGTTTGTTTTGGGGCATTTTTGAATTGTTGAGTTATTTGGTAACATGAAATTTGGACAATGTTGATGACTCATGAAGCTTGGCGTTGTATGTACCTTGTGATATTTTTGAATGAATTTTGACTTGAATGTTGTGGATATTGAAATCATGAGAATTTGATGTGTAGGCTTGATTGAACAAACTCATTTTTGATAAGTGTGGAAATTTTGTTAGAATGTGTGAGACTTATTTCATGAGCATGGAAATTTTTATGGGTATGGGTATGGAAAAATTTTTGTGGTTGTGTGGATTTTTTTTGAGCATGAAAGGTTTTTGTTGGACATGGATTTTTTTTTTTTTTTTTTTTTTTTTTTTTAGCATGGAATTTTTTGTTGGATATGGAAAAAAAAAATTTGGCATGGGATTTTTTTGCTTGACGTGAAATTTTATTTTTGTTATTTTTTTTTATTTTTTATTTTTTGCATATGCTTGAGCCATTGTTGAATGATCTTATAGAGATGAAGGATTTTTGGGTTGATAGAGACTATTGTTGGAATGTCGTTGGATTTGAATTTATGGAATGGCCTTTGGGGTTTGGCTAAAAATTTTAGGGGCATTGTTTTATTTGTTGGGATCTGGAATGAGTATTTTGGGACATGGCGTTTTGTGAACACCTTTGTGATTGGCTAAACTTTGTTTTGCAGAACCTCAAGAGCCGAGGTAGCCTCCAAATGTTGAAGGGCATGTGGAAGATAGTGTCCCTAGACATTAAGAATATGATTAATGAAGTTGGCTTCCAAACCTTCTTTTGAGCTCTATTGGACCATGAAACCAATGAGTATAAGGATCTCCAGTTGCTCCTTGCTTTGTTAGAGCAATTCTGGGACATTATTTGCACTTTCCATTTTCCGAGTATGGGTGAGGTGATGTTGACATTGTATGACTTCTCAGCCATTACTGGCTTAAAATTGGGTGGTGAAAGAATTAAAGTTAATGATTCCATCACCTCAGCAGAAATTAAAGGTCTTTTGGGTGTGATGCCTTCAAAAATTAGGAGCGAAAATGTACCCTTGATGTGGTCGTACACCAATATTAAGAGTTGTAAGACTGTGGCAACTGGCACTCACATGTTCATGCTTCTCTTCATTGGAACTCTCTAATGTCCAAACCTGGGTAGTACTGTGAGCTTGCATTATATGTGGAGTTTGAGGGATATTGGCCAAATCAAAAATTATGATAAAGGTGACATGGCTTACAAAACCCTTTCACACTTCATGACTCAACTTTCTCGGTGTAGCCTCTCAAACTTAGGGGGTGCACCATTTGTTTGGCTGGTAAGGTTTTGAATTCTTGGTTATGTGTGTTTTGGAAGGTTATTTTGGTTGTTGTGCTGTTAATGATGTGTGTTTATTTATTTATTTTTAAATTTTTTTTTTTTTAGGTTTGGATGTATGAATATTTTGGGGTTGGTCCACAAGTTTTAGAAGATGTTGGTCACATGTATCCAAGGTTTCTTCACTGGCTGCCAAAGTATCGTTTGTTAACGCCTCCCAAGCGTTCTTTACAGGCTTGGCTTATGGTGATCGATAACTTAATTGTCAATGATGTGAGTTTTTTTTTTTTTTTTTGGATTTTGTGTTCTTTCTTTTTTTGTGCTATATGGTTTGGCTTCCTTTCATTCTGGGTTCTTTGTGATTTTCATATATCTTTGAATTATTGGCTTGGATGCGAGGAGCATGCTAAGTGCGAATGGGCTCAAGAGCTGAACAACCATCAAGTGCTGTTTGAGTGTGGCCATTGGAGATATTGGTATCTTGGCGATCGGGTACTGGCTCAAGTTCAACATGTGTACCCTCCTGAGACAATTCTTGTTCGTCCTTGTCCCTCCATTCGGTTGGCAGACCTTTTGGCTAATGAGGAAATTGCTTGTGCTCGAGTCGGCCATGTTGTTTCAGGGACATCAAGAGACTATCTTGAATTCATCCAAACTTAATTATAGGGCTGTTTAGTTGGCATTCCTGTAACCTCGGTAGCTTTCTTTCTTTCCAAAGTCAATTTGCACCACGTCTTGCATCTTCATCTTTTATCTTCTTTATTTTAACTTCTATGAAAATATCTGCATGTTGCACTTTTAGGCTTCATCCTCTAAAGAGGAGGAGAGTCCTCCTCCTAGCCATGCTGACTTCTCTTCTTGTTTTTTTATGGAGACATATCCTCATTTTCCTGCATGGCAATACGAAGTAATGAACCTTGATGGGTCATACAGCTTCATAAATCTAGACTACCCAAAATACACCCCAAATGTCCCCTAGAATGACTTGGTATGTCCTGAATCCTTTAGTCTTCTGTCCTTATTTTTGCTTATTGAGTTATTTTTGAACTTGTGGATTTGTGCTTCAAGTCGGTGTTGATCTTATGGAAAAAAGCATGCGGATGATTAGAGGTTTGCAGCTTGTGGCACGCACTCAATCTTCTCAATATGTGCTCAATGAAATGAATTGGGTAAAAGATAATGCTTCCTTAATGCTTTTGCTTGAACTTTATGGTAATGGATTTAACACTTGTCTCTGTTGATTTTCCAGAACAACCGAATGGCAATGGCTGATGCCAACACGAGATCCTTGGAGGAGAGAATCAGAAATCTTGAACTTCATAACCGGCAACAAGAATCTCAATTTTATGCAAGTTAGGAAGGAGACATTGAGGGTGGCTCCTCTAGGGGTGGGTCTAGGAGATCTTCCCACAGGCGGACCTGAAGTCCGAATGATGCTTGACTTGTATTTTAATTTTCCTGCAAGGATAAGAAAAAGTATTCCTTAGACAATTTGTATCAATCTCTACTGTTAGCTCTTTATCTTTGGATTGCTCTTGATCTTGCTGAAACTTAGATGAGACAAGTTTAGAATTCACCTAATTGAAGTTCTATAGTAAACAATTTAAAATTTTCTGACCACATTTGATGTGATTTGTACTCACTTGAATGAGGCAAGGTTGAATGCCCTTAGTTAGAAAACTTTATGACCTTCTACTTTTGAAAATAATTTTTCTCTCATTTTTTTTTTTTTGAAAAGGGGTGAGTTATTTTTACTTGTTCTAGAGAGAAAGGATAAGGCATAGCTGAATGCCCCTAGTTTAGGAGGTAAATGCATGACTTTGGAAAATCTTGACTTGATTAATTTTCTCTTCCCTCTTTTTTTTGAAACAAGTGATGCGAGTGATTTTTTTTTTTTTTTTTTTTGAAAACAAATGAATAAGGCATGTCTAAATGCCTCAGTTTGATAAACCACGCAAAATTTTGAGAACTTTATTGCACAATCAATTTTTTTTTAGTGAAAAAAAAAAACAAAACAGACCCGTGAAGTGCCTGGAAACACAAAACAGGGTAATTAGGCCATGGTTGGGCTGGGTGCCAATTGGCACTTTGGGGTGCCGATCAGCACACCCAATTTTGTCTTGATTTCTCGTGTTTTTCCAACCCGTTTTCTATGTTTTGAAAAAAAATTTCTCCATTTAGGACTATGAAACACTTTTATAGTCAGCTACAAACTCTTGAAACCTATTTAAACCTGGTTAGGGATTGAGGTAGCTTATTTTAGCATCTAACCTACAAACAAATCTCTGAACAAAAGTTATCAAGAAACAACAATC